>OX411744.1:29366556-30566556 GCA_948252205.1 Orthosia incerta | reverse complement strand
ATATGGTGGTTACATTTTTTCTCAAAAAACCCCAAATGATAGTTTTGCATAGACAACCGGCCTATCACATCCAGCCAACCTCTTCCCGACTCATTTCCTAATAGGAACATTGGAGTAGATACTTTAGGTATACCCAACGAACCCAGCCTGACGATACTTTCAGGTTGTCAGATGAGAAGCAAGAGCTTAGTGGATAACGTGGCCTTCTGATTATCACCAGATCCTCTTATTATCCACCAGATCTTCATTGCTGAAGGTAGTGTCCATCCTGGAAAGCTTTGATGAATTCACTGACGCACTGCTTCCAGGCCACTCTATCTTTGGCTCTTTTGGTCACAGGGATTCCTGTTATCGACTTGATTTGATCTGACCACGCGGTTCCTATCGCCAGGTAAACATTTATCATTTGGTAAAATGAGTTACCTAAAAATGAAATATTAATAAATTACATTACCATCACACCAGATTTTCTGAAGGGTTAGACAGAAGTTGCAGCAGTTACAGTGGGAAAGAGAAACAGGTCTAATTTCATGTGTTTGTATGTACAGTTAACACGATTCAAAGTTCTTCGTTGTTGTTGCAAACTGGCTGGATGCATCACGCTCGCATAATTTAATCATCTAGGGGCGTCCAAGAAAGTGGGGTATTGAGTTAAGACTAGATTCGCTATAATAATCCATTGATAACAAGGATTAAAAAAAATCAAAACCATAAAAACCTTTCCTTGGAAGTCGTAAAAACAAATGTGAAACAATGTGAAATGTCTGATAAAAAATATGCCAGTGGCATATTTTTTATCAGACATTTGAAGTAGAAAATGTACTTGTGTTTGTATGACTTTACAAAACTGCGTATATTTCGGAAACTAATTGCCGAGAACTGGGGGGTAAGTAAGGTTATTTTGAGTGTGCAAAAGGAACAGATGTAGAAAAGTCATAAAATCTGTCCCTACACCCTTGGAAGATTACATAGTGAGCTCGCATAGTATACAACTATACGTAGTAGTCAATCTGTGTAGGTTTTACCCAACTAAGTTGGGGTCGGCTGCCAGTCTAGTCGGATATGGGTGACATGGTGCGACTGCTTATCTGATCTCCTAAACCCAGTAACTGGGTAACAAGATACCCCTTGGCAAGAACTGTGTCAGATTATCTACCTTCTACTTGCAACGACTGTCGAAGATCTGTTATTGACATCAATCCGTGCAGTTATTACTTAACCACGAACTCCTCTATATATCATCATCATCATCAGCCTATTAATGTTCCCATTGCTGGGACACAGGCCTCCTCCCTAAAAATTATAAAAAGTATATGGAATATAGTATAGCATATTAATATGAGCTCAAATAGTATACTATAGTGTAGTACAATAATATGAACTACCCGGAAGAACGCATACTATACACATGGCAGCCGCAGTTGGCAATTATGCCATCCTGATGACAATTGTTACGACAAATTTACTACACAGGCCTATGTTCTATTGTACGCTGATTGTTTATTAATGACCAATACATATGTATTACTATGATGATACATCAGCATGCTGGAAATAGAACATGGCCACAGCATAGCTTCCGTCATTGTCATCATGTCTGCAGGAAAATGGAACACAGGTCAGATAGCCCAGTGTGAACTATTGAAGGTCCACGTTGAAGAGCCTCGGTCTTAGTCATATACGTAATAGTAAGGACGAAGGTTGTTCTAGATACACTGACCGTACTGCGTGAGCACAGGGAGTGGACCCGGCAGAGCCCCAATGGTGCAACGAAAAATTTGATCGACTTCATTATGTCAACCTAGAAGCAAATGTTCAATGATGTCTCTGTGATCAATTCGGTGAGAACCGGGAGCGATCACCGCATTAGGTCTCGACTGATGAAGTCCAAGCTCCGTCCAACACAGATCCAGGTCCAAAACCCCGAGAGCATTCAGCATTCAGCTCGAATCGTTTCGAGTGTCTAGGGAGCTCCGTGGACGATTACAACGATGGGTTCGTGGAAACTGTCCATACGGTTGGGTCTATGTTCTTCAAGACCCGATGTATAGGTAGAAACAAAAAGCTCTCTTATCCTACTCTCAAGCTTATGAAGGAGAAGCGTGAGATGGTCCTGCAGTCTTCAGATGAGGCGTGTAAATACTGGCAGCTCCATAGATGGATCTCTAAATCCTCGAAAAAATACCTCTGCTGCTTTAATATCGAGCGTATTAAAGACGCGATTGAGAGAAATAAAGGCTCCAAGATGTTTTCAAGGGATCTGGCTATTGGGCAAAGCCAGCTCACGAAACTTAAGACCGACGATGGCAAGATCGTATCCGCGAAACCGCAGCTTCTGATGGAGTTCGAGACATTCCATGGGCAGTTGTACACATCAATCAGCAAATCCGTTGCGAATCTAGCAAACGACCCGACACTATAACATCCCGGACGTCAGTCTGTACGAGATTAGGATGGCTCTGAAACATAATAAAAACAACAAGGCACCGGGTGATGATGGAATCACGGCCGAACTCCTGAAGGCGGGTGGGAAACCGGTCCTTAAGACCCTTCAGAAACTGTTTGATTCCGTCATACTCGAGGACAAAACGATACAGGTATGGTGCAAGGGTTATTGGCGCTCTGGCATTAAACTACGGTTTCATACGTTCTTAACGCCAAATTTCAATCCGGAAACCGGCTCTGAGTATTAATATTTTGAGTTAGGGTTAAGTGGCGTAGCAACTGGATCTCTGGGGCACATACTATGATAATAACGATATTATGAGTGATGACCGATCAGTGCATTTAACAACTTGCATTGTTTCCGTATTATACACGTGGAGTTTCTGAAAACCATAAGTGTTGTTAGCAAACGGCTGAACGTTAAGCACAGTCGGAGAGTTCCACATCTACCATCTACCATTTCGCATAGACCACACTGCAAGAGAAACCAATTCTTATTATTAAATAACACACAATAATAATTATAATGCACGCCATATTTAATTGTTATACAATATGATCTATTTGGCGTTGTCGAAAGGAAAGTATAAAGTACTTGCACAACGCGGGTCAGTGTGTCTGATTGTAATGCCTGGCCTATTGTGGATCGCGTGTTGATACTGACCCACTAAATATAATACATTTTATACACCAAATACAACATGAACCGTGGCGAAACTTAGAACTATAACAAAATGTAGCCATTTTGTTTTCTCGTTTGACAGCTGTCTTAGTAAGCAGCGCCGCTGCAAAATATCATGTTTTAATGGTCGATCCATATTGTTACGTGATGGAATGTCGCCATTTATTTGGTTTAGTCTATTTTGTGGCAGCTTTAAGTGAGATGGATGAAATATGGAATTGATTGGTGATAGACATGCGACAGTTTGACGTGTGAATGATCGGTAGGTTTGAAATGGTTATGTGGTGTCAATGGCACAGCAGCAATTGAATTGTTCCGCAGGTGAAGTAAATAACGATGAATGCCCGTGTAAAACCTAGTATCACCACCAGTCGCAAAAGTGCCTGAAAAATACAAAAATGTTAATCTACTTCAGCTTGTTGCGGCGAATTTGAAAACTCCAGAGAAAGAGACCACAATACTCGCAAGGTCCCAATTAACACCTCCTGACATGGATGACACCCTGCAGACAATAAGAGACCCAGAAGGCAATGATGACAAAGTGTATACTTGTGGCTTATTTGGCCAGGAGAACTGCGGCTGGAATCTTCTGTTACAACATCGAACTTTTGACTTAGGTATCCTGTGAAATCAGAAGTAGTTTTCATTTTCAACTGAATATTAACATCTAAATAAACACTAATTCAGTACCTTCCACCACTATTCATCTATATTAATCCCGATTAGAGATCGTCGAAGCGTGTCTAATAAATAAAAACAAAACGTTTCCTGTTCCGACTACGCCATTTGTGTTTTTGTCGCGGAAGTACTACCGGTACTTAGAGGTTGACAATTGATTTTAAAAAAAATATAAAGTTACAATAAAACAACATGTTTCTAGAATAGAAGGTACTGAATATTAGATTGATTTTATTGTAGGAACTTGAACTAGGAAAACTATTTAATGAAAATGTAACAAAAACATTGTGTCGGTCGATTTCGACGAATTGCATTGTCTTACTTCACACTTGATTCCCGGAAGAGATGGGCAGAGATGTTGTTTTCTACATTTCGCTTAGTGAAAGCAAGTTAAAGTAGGAAGGTAACCTACGAGTCTATTATCATTTAACTCTAGGTACCTACTCTATTTAAATAAAAGTGATTTTCTCGGTAAACAAAGTGCCTCAGTAAAACCTCTTAGCAAAAAGTATTAATTTGCACAGTTGCCTAAATATTTCTTGCAGGCGAACAATCATTCAAGCATTGAGCCTCGAAGTTATGTCAGGTATCTTTGACTTTAATTACATTTATATTAATTCTCGTAAGTAACAGATGTAAAAAGTAAAAGAAAATCGACGCCGGTGGTATGGCCACATCCATAGCCTGCTCTTAATTTGTCAACGACGAAATGCGGACGCGGAAAACCACCTGCCACTTGGTTGACGACGGTTGAAAAAGACTTGAAAGAAGTAAATTTAGACACCAGCACTGCCCACAGAGTAAAAAAAAACTGTGGCAGGACGGTACTACTTCTAAGCCCATATAACAGACAGCTAACATAAATGCCTATAAGTCTGTACTCTTTGTAATAAATCCATGTTACAGACTTGTAGCCATTTTGCATCTTATAAAGGTATGGTTTTTAATTCAACTTCAGACGTGGTACCTACTCTACGAGATTGAAACTAAGAAAGCGCCTATTGTTTTATATAGAGCAACACACTGACATCAACTTGCTAACCAAAGTCAATCAGGAATCTATACCTATAAGTAATAATAGGTATATAATATTATCACGTTTCTTACAATTCTTCCCCACTGCTGGATAAACAGTAATCCTAAAAATCTCCATGCAACCAGACTCTTGTCGTTCTTGGGCAGAAATACTCCAACGAAATTGATTCTGAGTCACACCTTTCTTGGCGAGCGCAAGTAAATGAGGTTAGTCGTAAGGTGCATTTTTCTTTTCACTCTTTAAAAACTCTTCAAAGTTTCCTTCCCTTCAAAACTAAAATTTATTTAGCTCAAACTTTAATTCAGCCCATCATAGACTACGCCGATGCCTGCTACCTGGATGCCACTGAGGAGCTCTTAAATAAGCTTGAGCGCTTGCAAAATCTGTGCATTCGTTTTGTCTTTGGTCTGAGGAAATACGATCATGTCTCTCAGTTCCGCAAGGATCTCAAGTGGCTCCCTATCCGTCTTCGCAGGAACACTCGAATATTATGTCTCTTACATAACATCCTTTTTAACCCTGCATACCCTGGCTACTTGCGCGATCGTTTTTCTTTTACTCGCCCTGCTGATGCTCTGTGCAGATCTCGCCTTAAACTACATCTCAACTTCCCATCCCATAAAACCCATTTCTATTCCCACTCCTTCACTGTTCATGCAGTACGATTGTGGAACTCACTTCCACCTAAAATCCGTGACTCCCAAAATGTATCTATATTCAAAAAACAAGTCAAAGAACACTACCTCTCCACTATCTTGTAATTTTATATATTGAGTATATATATATATATATGTATTTTTATTTTCTATATTTATTTAGTTAAGGTAGGTATATGTGTAATTTATAGTTTAGTTAAGTTATTTTTGTCTATTTTAAGTTTCCTTGTTTTTCTACACACTGTGTCTTCGTTTATCATCCAACTTTCCTGTCGCAGGTCTGCTGGAAGAAATTTCATAAGAAATAAGCAGTACCTTTGTGCTCTTCAATCTGTATTATTTCTTTTCTCTGTAAAGTGTGTTTGTGTGTACATAAATAAATAAATAAATAATAATAATAATGATCGAACTTGACCCGATTCTTTGATCTTGCCCTTGGTTACAGTCAAGAGATCATCTGATTATATACAGTGCCTTATATAGTCCACGGGCACAGGTGGATGGGACGCGGTTTGAATATATAAGTACTGGAAGAATTAAATAGATGGGTTTTACGTAATCATCTACTTAGGTGTTGGACTGAGGACACGTTTCTTGCAATAGGTTGGCAAGATTACGATTTGTCCATTTGTTGTATTTTTAACTGACGAAAAATAAAAAAGAGCATGTTCTCAATTTAACAAGAATATCTTTTTTTTATCTTTCATCTCGCTACGTTTTTATAAAGTTGTCCGATATTTTTTTTTCAAAAATTAGAATACCTCAAATTTGATCTGGGTCAGGGGTGTATGTATTTTTTTGATTGTTTTCCCAATGAATTTTCAATTGTGAACCGATGCGGTTAACTAAAAAGCGAAAAAAACCCTTGAAACAAAAATTTAACCGACGAAATAACTAACTAAAAAGCAAAACTTATACGATAAAATGGGCCTGTAAAACGGACCTCTGTGTGAACAAGCACGTAGTTTAGGTAATTAATTTGCTCGTTTACTTGTTTGGCACCGCCTCAAAATCCTAGACCAATAGTTTTTATTTTTGCTTTTCAGTTAGTTATTTCGTGAGTTCAATTTTATATTCATGCTTTTTTACAATATTACTTATCACGCCTGTTTAAACCGAAGGGTTAGGCAGAGTATTAATGTTAGTAAAGTCATGGCTAATTGCCGAGGCCTTGCCTCTCGTGCACGAGGGTATGGGTTCAAATTCGGATTAGTATCAAAGTGGCTTTTTAAATGTATATAGTATGTAGTACTATCTGTGTTTATCTTTGACATCATTGAAATCGGTGAAGGCAATAACTGCTTTAATATACTCGCAAGTGAATCCGCGCACATCCATTATAAATAACTAGCTTCTTCTGCCCGCAGCTTCACCCACGTTCTAAGTTAAAAAAAATGCGCCGATTGCCACCAAAAGATTGTCAAACAAAAGATTGTCTGAAAAATTCATTAAAATCGGTCCAGCCGTTTCGGAGTCTATAAGGATTATATATATACCCTTCTATCCTTATCCTCCTAGCCTTCTATCTTTATAGTAGTATCTTCTATCTATATACATATATAATATATATAGAAGAATAGAAGATTTCTGTCACGACTCTGTGTCAATGTGCTTTGACCTTAATATTCAACCTATACAAACAACACACACATAACTGTTCCAAGAACCCTCAAAAAACTAAGCTACTGTCTGGTCTAAGTCTTTTAACAAAAAATAGTATAAGAATCACATACGCTAATGGTCATCGACCTCTAAAGACTATATAATAGTGTAGCGGCATCTATGCGCACAAACGAACTAATGACTGGACTTCACAAAATCCTGTATCGCGCAAGCAGAGTTTTCGGCGTGATTTGAACACATACAACAGTTCGACGATAACCGACGGGTAGTTGCCCGGAGCAGACACAGCACCTGTCTGGTCGGAGGACCCTCCCTTTTCAACAAAGGTTTGTGGGACTTTACACCCTGTTCCATAAGCCTCCAAACTAGAAATGGCGGAAATGACTAGCCGTAAAACAACGTCACAGCGAGCCGTGCGCAATATTGGGAACTACCTACTTAACTACTAAAATGCACCATGCATACATATTTATTTATAATCGTATTGTCAGACTGAGTAGTAGCTAACTAGTAACCATGCCATAATTATGATTGATAAGTCATTGAATTTTCAAGCGTATTTCATGATTAGTTACCTACAGCACCTACAGCTCAATTAATTACTTATGCCAAATTCTTCGGTATTATTTAGAAATTGCCTTCTTATTTGAATGCAACACAATAGTAAGCAATAATAAATTAATAAAAAACTCATTTATTAAAATAAAAACAACTGTAAAACCAAAAACATTTCAATATTCTCGAAAGGTAACTGTCACTTCCACATGTGCGAACGCAGGAGATGGATGCCGATGCACAGCGCAGCAGCGAACATGGTAAACTTGATACTATTATACACATTGATCTGCGACACCCACCGCTCCACCGGGACCTCGCTGAGGAAGGTAGGCCAATCGCACGCAATCACATCGTCAAACGTTTGAGCTTGAGGACGCAAACACCCCATCATGCTCAGGTACGCAGTATGACCGGCTTCCAGCGCAGACGCCACGTCCCCTTCACCGAAAATATCCAAAGCTCCCCATTCTAGGAACGTAGGACTTCCTCTAGTCATCAATCTTCGCAGAGCAACGTACTCCCCGCAGCGCGGCACGTACACATCTGTTAAATATGTCTCCCTGTAACTGAAAGGAACAGCCGCTTCTACACCGAACATGTTCACCAGTTGCTCCACCACAGCTTCTTTACAATCGCCGTCGTCGTCTTGCACCCTCAGATAACCAATCAACGCTGAATATCTCTCCATGCTGCCTGTAGTGGACAGTTTCGGTTTCTGCATCGCCCAAATAATGGGGCCACGCATACTAAATATATCACCACTGTATCCCTGTTTACTCCAAAAGTTCTCCTCGTATTGTATGCAAAACTTTTTAGCGTGACCAGGTTTCAAATCTTTAGTTATTTTTCTCGTTTCTTCTGACATTAGTTTATCCTCTACTTGGATGCTGTGCAGTTCGTCCGGTTTCAGTGCCATTGCTAGCAAATTGCAAATGTAAGTAGTCTCACCCTTTATAGTTTCTAAAATGACCTGCTGAGAATATTTTCGAATGCCTGTGATGGATTTAGCTTTCAACGTGATGTCTTCTACGCTTTTATGAAGTTTGCTTGTGAGGCGTTTCCTACAGTGACCTAAAAGTTTTTCCCGAAACCTTATGTTTAACCCACCGAGATGGTTCTTGGCACTGCTCGTTCTATAGCACTGATGGAGATAGAATAGGAGTGATACTTTGTTAGCTGGGGCCCCGCAGACTAATCTTACGATTGTCCTCATTATTTCCCTCGAAGTAGAGAACAGGAGAGTTGTGCAAATATTACTTTCCATAGTTGTCTGGTCGTAGTACAACAACAGCTTCCTCTCCTCGTTTAGGTCTATATTGCTAGTTTGGAACAGATCTGCCATGCATCGATCTAAGAACGTTTGATACTGGTTTAATTCAAATTTCTCGAACAAGTTCAAGTATTCAAAGTCGTGGACGTTGTTCAGGAACTCGACCTTACTTCCGTTGGGATATTGGAAGAGCTTTTGCAATGGAATCCTTTCCATTGACTGTATTGGTGATATATCTGGATTATCAGGATTAATTGTATCATCTTCATATATTGTCGTTGTTTCTTCTACTCCTTCTGGGTAGATGATCGCGTCTGGTAGGGGCACTTTTAAATCTTTGGCGTATCGTTGAAGGTACACTCTGGCTACGTTGTCGAGTATCTGTCTGGCTGTAAAGTCATCATGATCATCTCGAATATGTTCATTTTCTGAGTCAGAATCGTCATGAGGGATTTCCAGGAAAGCCACATTGCCTATGGAACGTGTCTTGGGGACTTTTGCGTGCAGATCGAGGAGCACAATGTCCATGGTGTCGCCGAACTTTCTCATCAGTTTGTGCGCGGCCACCATGCCTGACAGAGTACATCCTAAGACTATAACGTCAGCCTCTACACTGATTTTGCCTCCAATACCGAATTTCATAACCATAAGGAAATATTCAGTGTACTTATTTATTTCTAAAATTACAATATTTTGTGTATAAATGGTTGTCAGTCAAAATAACGTGAGTAAATGACTTTGACATAATTCTATCTGTGGAATCTATGGATAGAATTTGTTGAGAACCTTTATGGTAAATAAATTGTATAGTGCGACATATTTCCATTCAATGTTTTTGGTATTGCGTAAATAATTTAGAAAGGGTACGTGCTCCACCCTATCCCTCTTACTAATAAACGCGGTATAAAGTTATACCAAGTATAAACCTATGAAAAAGTATGGTTATTCCTTTGTTATATAACTTTATACCGCGTTTATTAGTAAGAGCGTATGAGTTTAATTCACATATCCTTTCCATGGGATAGGTCATGGAAAGGATATGTGAATTAAACTCATTCCCTTTCGAGTGTATCGAAAATTTCAATCACTTCAATTCAAACATATGGCGTTGAATGAGTGTTCACGGAGAAGGGATTTTACACGCGCTTGAGATGTAGGCGGAGCTCGCCCGCGGCATCGCACGTGCTAGTACGAACATACGGCGATACCCGCTACTGGGGGTCTACTCCCTATATCCGTCAAAAAGTTACGGGCCCCGTTCAAAAGTACTCCGAAACTTCGGAGTTAAAAAAACAAGTGTTAAGTGAAAGTTTTTCGGACAGGTAAAAATATATCGGGCGAAAATACAACTGTCACATTGTGTTGCCTTTCATTCTTAGTTTGGGCCCCGAACGAATCATCCGGAGGTCAACATTCTCATATCTGCTATGTGCAATCTATATTCCTCTATTTTTTTACAGTCTTCCATCCTGATCCTTACAGGACGACAGGTAGGTAGGTAGGTAGTATCAGTAAGGACAACTCCTTAACTACCAATCGGTAACATGACAAAACTATATGATTACTTTGCCACTTGATCAATATTTAACTCCTTGAAGGTTAATCCACACAAGGGTTTGTCAATTAATAAAACAAACAGAGTTTTCAGTAACAGACTTGCAAGGCATTGTTACAAATGATTGTTAAACCTACAACTTATGAACAAGATAGTGTGTGAGAATTTGTCTGTGTTTGCACAATATGATGATCTGCTATATTATTTGAAGGGTTTCATGCCGTGACTACAGGTCATTTTTTCCTATTTAATAAAAGAACATTATATTTATGCCAATAATTTCCTTATGGGCCTACACATGCAAGTCATTAAGTTGGGATCCTTACGGTTCGACAGGCTATCCTAAAAAAAACAATAAAATGGCATATTGCCTTTAAAATATTCAAACAATACTGGACCTTTTAAAGAAATTCATAAATTGCCCTTTTAATGTAAAAGCTGTAAAGCCAAAAGTAATGTTCCAACGAAATTCTAAAGAGACTGAAAATAGCCAATTTCTAAGCTGAACCACCTTAAAATAAATAAGAAATTGTACAAAAACTGCAATAAAAATTACCTTGCTGCTATGAAGCCGTGAGAACAGAATAATGTGGTAATTTTAAAGGTTTTCGGAAGGAATCGCACGGGTCCGGGGGCCGGGGTACAAGGGTTGCTAAGATAGGTAACGCGAGAAGCCAACACTTGCCTTGGGGTGACGATAGAAGACGGACTGGTCTAGGGGCCACGGGATTAGGGAGAGATACAGGAGCTCTGGCTTAAGAATCACGATGGACAGACGTGAGAGTGTAGGGTTGCGTCGACCAACTAGTGGAATTAGGGCACGTGTAATAACAGAGGTATATAACCCGAAGTTCGTTGTAACTATCGTAGAAACGAGTGCTAATCATTAAGTTAATTACAATTTAGTCTAATCTCGTATCAATATTGTGTGAGTGAGTGCTAGTGTGATTGCGTAAGTCTATTTCATAGGTAGGGACAATTAACTAAAGTACTTATTTATTCTAGCTTGGCGTGACCTTGTATCCATACCCGAATCCTCACCTTGATAGGCAATTGTCACTAGCATTTGGTCTTGGGAAGCGGTGAAGTCTTCCGTCACACTTTCATGTACTAACCCATCATTTATACACTATACAATTACTCATTTGACTATGGACCATTATTGGCTTTTGACTGACATCACATACATGGAAGGCGGAACCGTTAATATTCACCATTTGTATAAAATAGGCTATATGGCCACCCTTAATTGGGGGCATAGGACGACCAAGTGTTGCTGATGAATACTGCTTTCTATAGAAGGTCTAGCTCTCAACTCTTTGTGTAGTATTTGCTATCGCACAGGTCCAGGGAGAAGGGGTAGGCTTCCAACGGTAGGCATAACAAAGAACCCCAAACTACACGTTCGTCTAGGGACGCTTAGGGAACGTGTCTCGTTAAAACCACACCAAGCCAATTATAGGCAATACTGAATCGTCACTATTTAGCGAGACACGATATTGGATGAGAGCCGCTCATGTTGCTCCGTATATCCATGAAATGGACAGATTAAGGACATGAGGGGCGACGACTAAATCCGCTCCGGCTACAGCAATACCAATCGCAATGAGTTCTGCCACAGACTGAGTCTACGGTACGCTTGCAATAGTTTTGTATTGTCTTTGAAAAGGGTGAGTAGGCCGAGGGAGAGCTATTTACCATAGCGTGCGTACAGTATGTCTCGCTCAATGACTGAAACTAGGCATCTTAAACTGGGCATCCTAAATAGAGTGAAGCGATACTTTACGCCTGGACATATTTTAACCCAATACAAAGCGCAAGTCCGATCCTGCATGGAGTATTGCAGCCACCTTTCGGATGACTCAGCTAAGTATCAGCTTGCCGCGCTTGACTCGGTGGAACGCAGAGCCAAGAGGCTCATTGGCGACGTAGATCTGGCGGATGCCAAGCTTCACAACTTGGCTCATCGCCGCAAGGTTGCCTGCTTGTCGGTCTTCTACTTGCACTTCGGTGAGTGTGCTTAAGAACTCCACGACCTCATCCCACCAGCTCCCTTCTGCCATCGGACATCTAAATGCACTGAAAGTTACCATCCTTACCTTGTTGCCATTACACCAATTCGCACCAAGCGCTTCCAAACAACCTTCATAATGAGCACAGCGAATGAATGGAACTCACTACCTGCTTCTTCTGGGTAAGCTCACTCCATCGTCGACTCTGTCTCTGTCACCTCTGACCTAGACTAGAGTCAAGAGCAAACCCATCACAAATAAAAATGGCAGAGGCACTTAGGCACAATACTGTCCGCTGCCTTAGGACTGGGCAAGACATGCTGAAGCATAGAGAACCTGTATTGCTGGAACCGCTGCGGGTCCTTTCTGAGGCCTTGCGTTCTAGGACCAGCAGTACACGTACGATGTGCCTGCTTATGTAAAGCGGTCTCACTTCACTAGAGTGGGATTCTAGACTATTCTCAATGAACTCATTAACGTAATTCAAAGTAATGTATTTCTCAATGCAAGCGTAGCGCTCCTTTCACTTTCCTTCGGTTAGGTAAATAATGCACTTAGCAATGCAACCCTTTTGTCTAGTTAACTTCATACATTATTATTGTTTTACTTATATAGTCCTTATGGCTAACAGACAGAAATGTCTGCTGGGAAGTTTGTTTCATCGTTTCTTCTTACCAGCTGAAACACTAGGAAATAATCAAGGGCTGGGCGATTTTGGGGCTGTCTGTAAGTTAACAAGAGAGTTGATTTAATAAACTCCAGTTACTTCTTGAGCTAAGGCTCTCTGTCATGTTAGCTACTTGTATTTGTATTTTTAAATTTATATTCACTATCTGCGACCACTATTCGGTCACAAGCACTATGTCTTGCAGATGTACTTCTTGTATGAAGGGTGCACTTTCTTGGGATTGGTTGGGTGACCATCCAAACCCAAGGAAGCCATAGCCTCCATATCTATCTGTTTATACAGTCTAATGACTGTTAGGAACCATGCTCCTTATGGGCATGATGTCGACGCAATGCCGCTGGAACTAGCCGCTCCGTTGCCAGACAAGGACCGCCGCACGGTTGCCGCAGGGAAAGCGCTTCGTCACGTTTTACAGTTCGAGAGAACTGTGAATTACCAAAACAAATCAAAATCATAATTTGGAATTCACTTATAATCGGTAGGGAGTTGTCCAAGTCAGGAGGCGAAACTCATAGGGCAGTAAGGAAGGCGGAGCATTGCCTCTCTTCCATCAGATCGGCCGACGTTAACACTAAATGGCAAGTACAATTTAGGGAAAATTTTATCAGCCTAGGGTTATTTAGGAACATTCACATTTCTTTATCACAAAGCAGTAGTTGCTGGTTACCCAGTAGTAGGTAATGGTCTAGACTTACGTAAGTCGTGGGTTTAAATCAAGGCAATGACTTTACTTCGAGTATTTTATTCAATACTGCTCTAAAAACGATAAAGGAAAACCAATTGGCACGTCCTAGGCCTCAAAATTGGAGGATATTGTTTTTATGCCTTATGACCGCACTGAGCCCACGTGTGTGGAATTGGCCAACTATTTTCAGTAGTGGAAACGTTATCTAACCTGATGCTTTCTTTTTCACAGAACACAAAAGTTTTCTGAAGTTGTACACAATATACGTAACTAGCTGTTGCTTCCGACTTCGTCTGCTAGCATTAGTACTTCGAATAGCCTATATTTTAATATCGTGCAATAATATTGTAGGTGTGTTTGAGAAATTATTAGTTCACCACACATAGTTCCACCCCTCTTTCTACCCCCCCTTAAGGATGATTTCCGGGATAAAAATTATCCTATTTTTTTTTTGTTTCTATGTCCTTCCCTGGGTCTGAAAGTACCCCCCCGGTGGGTCTCCGCTTTGTCGAGGCGGGTGGGCTCAGTAACCGTGGCTTGGTCACCCACGGTGAAGCGAAGAGGAACCCGATGGTGGGGACCGCTCGTCAAGGCTTTTGTCGATAAGTCGACGACGTAGCGGCCATCATATGGATTGCGATGCTGCCTGCGCGACACCGCAACTGAGGTGGGCCGCGGTGCCGTATAGGGCCGCCCAAACCCGTACGATATCGCGGCTGAGGGTTGGAGGCCGCGGCGGGAGAGGAGTGACGGTTTTGCGGTATAGCGTTGGCCGCTCTCCCTATCTGACCTTGACCCGTCAAAAGGGGACCAAGGGTGCCATACACGGGGTCATCTGGCACCCATGTGCTGGTTTGGTCCCTGGGGTGGTCATGGTGCACAGTGTGTTCTGGTGCGCGCGTGATGGGTGGTACTCCCCAGAGGAGGGTCCGGTGACGGACAGCCGCGGCAGGTTCGTGGTGAGTGCTAACGCGTGCCCGTGTTCCCGCCATAAGCGGCATAGGAGGACACGGTTGGAGTTTTAGTGGGGTCCCACATAACTACGCTATCTCCCCGTGGTAGCGCAGTATGCATGAGCATTTCTCCACGATAAAAAAAGTGTCTCAAACTCTATCCATACCAAATTACATCTAAATCGGTTCCGCGGTTTAAGCGTAAGAAGGTAACAGACAGACAGACAGAGTTACTTTCGCATTTATAATATTATAGCACTTCAATTTAGACGTTTGGTGTGGGATTGCTGCGGCACCGCAGCGGTGCGGAGGTCGTACGTCCGGTTGATTTTTTCCATACAATTTATGCACACAATTACTCGTCCTACAGTCGTGCGTGCACGGCACCGGCGCGGCGCCCGCTCTACACTCTTGGTGTATAAATTGTATGAAAAAAATCAACCAGATTACACAGTACGACACCCGCACTGCTGCGGTGCCGCAGCAGTCCGACACGAAACGTTTAAATTGAAAGAGCCATAAGAAGGATTGACTTGGCAAATTGTCGTCACTTTTATTTTTTATTATTACTTGTTTTACTGCCTTCCCTCTAGGAACACTCTAAGAGCTGTGAAATTTCAGCTAACTAATTGGTGTAACTAATTCAGTGTAAATAATTCTTTATCTTTTTTAAAAAAACTTTGCCCCGCACTTGGAATTTCTTCCTGTATCGTGGGTGCGTTTACAAACATATACTCACATATACAAGAAACCAAGATCCAGAACAACTATCTGCAAACCATACAAATATTTGTTCCCTCACACGGAATCGGAATCTAACCCGCGACACGCAGCTCAGTAGCCAATCGCTCAACCACTATGCCAACCGTGTCGTCAATCGTCAAATTTAATGCTTTTAAAACAACCTTCTGCATAATCTATCATCATCATCAGCCTATTAATGTCCCCACTGCTGGGACACAGGTCTCCTCTCTGTGAGAGGGAATGGACCGTAATCCACCACGCGGGCCCAGTGCGGGTTGGTGGATGTCACATGTCTTCGAATGTCATTCATATCATGCATTATCAATGTTATTTCTATAATCTCACATCATATTCACGAGTAGTTTATAATAATGTCCTCCAAAAACCGCAATGTAATAAGTCGTTCAGTAACCCTGGATTTATTTCATTCTCATCAACCATAATTGCATATTCACACACAAAACTAACATTTTGACTACTGTATTAGTAACCAATATAATTAGTTTTAAATCATTATACTTACAAGGATTTCGACAAGAATTAAGAAACTTCAGAAACTTAGAATGAAGGCTCTTATAAATCATTATTATAGTGGTAATATTTGGGCGCACGGTTGGCGCAGTGGTTGAGCGATTGACTGCTGCGCTGCGTGTCGCGGGTTCGATTCCCGCACGGAACAATTATTTGTATGATCTACAAATAGTTGTTCCGGCTCTGGGTGTTTGTGTATGTGAGTTTATATGTTTGTAAACGCACCCACGATACAGGAGAAATTCCTAGTGTGGGGCAACGTTCTTAATAAAAAAAAAAAAAAAAAAATACCACCTTACCATCATTACGAACAAATTCTAAAATAATTTGATTATAATATATAATAATAATAAAGCCATTTATTTCCGAAATTTGGGTACATATGCACATTGTTTGCTAATAAGAAGTGTTAAGAGTAATTAATTATAGGATGTCTCGCAGTTCGGCGTGCCTGTTGGCATAGGCCTCCTCCAACTCCCTCCATTGTGCTCTGTCGTCTGCAACTCTAGTCCAACAAGGCCCCAGAGTAATGCGGATGTCGTCTTCCCATCTTGTTTTTGGACGTCCCTTTTTTCTAGTTCTGTCTCTTGGGTACCATAGGGTCACTTGTTTGCTCCATTTATTTATTTTACATCGAAGCATGTGTCCTGTCCAGCCCCATTTCAAATGATTGATGCGAGTTAATATATCCGTGACTATAGTTTTCCTTCTTATGTCTGAATTTAGGATTTTCTCCCGTAGTTTAATTCCTAGCATGCTCCATGCAAAATAATTTGATTAGTTATTTTTAATATTGTGTTTATCTCCCATCTGTGGCATAAGAACGGTACGCAGTCATAAATATCCTACCTACCAATAAATGCAATTCCCTACACCAGAGCCCCTAGCACAAGTTTCTGACGTTTTCGTATCGTCATCGTGACGTTTTCACCAGACGTTAACGTACTCGATACTGCGTCAATTAACTTGGTAGCACGAGTTCAAAAAATATCTTGCGACAACTCGGAAGTAGTAATTGAACGATGGTTAATTAAGGCCGAGAACCCAATAGCGTTTGGATTGGTTTGTAGTGAAAGTGCGTTCTGAAAATAGAAGACATAAAACGGGTAACTTTGTCTTAAATAATTTAGAGACTAAAACTGTTTTTTTTTGGTATAAACAAATGTTAAAACATATTTATCATTTTAATTAATAAGTTAAGTTAATTGGAGTTTTCATTTATGATAAATTGTTCGGTTTCGAACGGTCCCGTACATGACGTTTGACAATTGTCACTTAATGTTTGACGGTTTCCTTCAAATTACAAAAATAAAAAACCATTAGCACACTGATGCAAACGCGTGTAGATGGGAAATTCTGCCGACGAACTTTCCGATCTCAGGGATTGGTAAAAGTAGGTACGTCCACACCGAAACTTTAAATTCTAGGCAAGCGTGCTCTATCTTCGACCACATCATCGCTTACCATCAGGTGAGATAGTGGTCAAGCGCAAGCCTATTGACAACAAAAAAAAAAAAAACTTTTTTATACTTAATTATTAATTCATTTATTTAAGTCAACAGGGCCCACAGAATAACTTAAGCTTAATACAGAATATTATATTCATAGTATTAGTAACAATATAAACTTATCAATATACTTGATTTCAACTAAACCATTTAAAGGCATTTTGAATAATCAAACAAAAGATGAATCTAGTTGCACATTTGCAAGCGTCAGTACTAGTAGGTCCCTATGGAGAAGAACGTGCAAGAAACTCCAAGGACACTCTTTTCCATGAATACAGTTCAATTACAAGTATTTGGTTACAAGGAAATTACATAGATATGTGAGAACGATGGAAAAAAACTTATACGTATGTTAGTAACACAATAACAAAAAACATCATTTATACACACAAACATTTAACACTTACACACAGGCAACCATCATTGCTTCAGTATTCCAGCTGAAATACTGGAGCAACGATTTTGTACATCACAGCCTGTCAGCAATCATGCCCGGAATGCTAGACATAATAAATATACCTAAATTATTTTTCACCAGAATTTTCCACTTAATCATTCACATTTTACGCATGAAATTAACATATGAATAAATAGATTGCAATAATGGCGGATTTGATCACTTATTTTTTTAATTTTAAATGCCGCGCGGTTGATATGTACTATCGCATTGCTTCTCGGTGTGAGCAGACCCTAAGGTGTAAACGTCTATTGTTGTTTGTTGTCATTTCAAATAATTATTATAATTTACCAATTCAGACGAAAATCTGTAATGTACGATGGTTCTGTGATTTTAGAATTAAGGAATCCAAAAAGAACTTGCTTCACTCAGTTCATCATCATGGTGAACTTCATAAAAAAGCAAACAAGTAAGTTTATTGCACAGATGTACGTTAGTACTTATATCTCGATGTCACAGATTCATACAATTATGCAAAATTCGCTTAATCCCATGAGGTCTCATGTAGTAAGAGGCGGGCTTATTACCGTGCACAGCACACAGAGTAAGACTCCGGGTTGCCACTAAGAAATTCCTAATGGAAAAGTCCAAAAACACTGCACGACCAACAATGTTGTATTTAGTTTCAGAATATTTGTATTTTGTTCTATATCAACTTCTTTTACCAACAGGAGATGAATAGTAAAATATTCCGGGTACTAGCTAAAAGCCTTTGTCGTCACCGCAACAATATAAGCCAGTATTGCCACTAAGAGAAGACAAGCCATTCCGATCGATTGCACCACCGTCTACAAGACTGCAGCCATGATTTTTTCAAAGCCCACGTCCATCTATTCGACTCTTTGTGCAATAATGACATCTAACGAAGGAATTGGGGGAATATTTTGTAACTTACGACGTTAAAAAGTATCTACAAATTCACAACCGTTTAGGTACAAATGCTCTTTATGCTATTTCAAGCATTTGGAGCAGCTATGAGCTATGGTTGAAATTATAGAAGCTCTGCCAATTCACTATGATTCGAATATGAAAGAACATTATGTAATACAAAGTTTTGTTAATTAAATCTGTATTTTGTTTATCTGTGTTTTTTTTGTCTGTTTTTTGTTTTTTCAATGCATTATGTAGGTTCCTACCATCTACAACAGCTACATGTTCTATTACTTATTCTTAATGCAGCTGTTGCATGATCAGCCCATAAAGTTTTTACTACTACACCTATATAGCGGTAGGAACGGCAAGCGTTTCCTTCCAGAGATTACCTTGTACAAATATAGTAAAAAACCATTTTAAAATATTAGTTTAGAATATAAATTACCTATGTGTGGTGTAATTTTGAATGATAGATTGAAGAACGATGATGAGATGAGAGAGAAGAAGTAATAAGACAACGTTATGGTTTAAATAAAGATGTATTAACTAAAACTGAAAATAGTATGTATGCTTAGATGGTTTGACCATCTTGAGAAGATGAGTGAAAGGAAACTAACAAAGGGGTATTTAAAAGGCAGAAGTGAGTGAAGACGCCCGCTGGAGACGCCCTAGAAGGACATACACGGATTTTGTCGGCGACGAAACCCTATCTGCAAGCTAAGTAGCAAGTACATAGGTAAAAATGGGATTCATGCAATACCCAAGTATCTGTAATTGTTAATGATTTCTAGTTAGATAGTTTCCAATTAGAAATATTACGAGTATTAGTGTATTATATTATTATAGTTATTGTAAGTCTGATAAAGCCAAGTCAGAGGTCTGTGCGGTTCCCAGAGGCAGGCTTAACTAACTCTGATACCAAAGGTGGCCACATCCTCACAAGAAAAGAAAAAGAAGAAGTGTTGTAATGTTATTTCGTTTCTAAGTAGCAAGAGAGTAGTTTTAATTATTTTTTTTCAAGTAGATTCATATTAAAATCCTAGTGTTTAATGTAGTTTAATGATTGATGAAGTGTACCAAGTTTTTAAAGAAATTTTGTTATGAGTTCATAGTGATCATAGTGATGATGATCTTGAAAACATGTTTTTTTTTGTTTATGGAGATATTGCAACGATATTGAACCATTTTATCCGTTTGAATAATGTTAATCGGTCCATACGTTTACGAGATAATTCGCTTATCCAATGTAATGAAGGTGTACCAAACTTTTAATGCTATTGTTCTACGAACTTTTTAATAGTTTTAAAATGTGTAATTATTATTGTCGTATGTCAATAAGGGGTGTAAAAATCTAAAATTGTAATGATTATATTTATGTTTAAAAGGTTAATAAGGCTCTTAAGATTTCGGCTAAGTATCTAAAGATGAACGCAAAAAAATAGCCTAAAACACGTGCAACAAGATTTTTCAAGTAAAAGCCCGATTTTTATTTCTTTAGTTAAAACGTGGGTCTTGTATGTTGGTCGTCCTCGTACCTACCATCCTACACTACATACGCATTCAGAGGTGCGTGGTGACGTGTTCCACCAGCAGAGTCGCCGGACTCAGAGCGTATGGAAAGCACGTCAAACAACAGTGGGATACTGTTCCAGGGCGACCGTGGGTACTTACACCACCCTGATGCCTTCCGCAACAGATCTTATTGTGATGTTCTTCAGAAAGGCCAGCGTGCGTGCATGTCATAACCAGCGTGCGTGTAGATGTATGAACGTGAATATAACGCAGCAGGTGGCATTTTGTAGTTTCTTCCTACTCACACCCATCCGAAAAAAGCGCAAGTTTATGTATGTATGTTCAGATTAGGTAAATTAGGCAAAACATAGTTTCTGTTTATTTAGGTTTTTATTATCACATTAATAGCTTAGTTAGTCACTTATTCACGGCTACTTTGTGTACATTTATGTACATGTTAGAAATGTAATAAACTAGCTTCTGCCAGCGGCTTAGCCCGCGTGTATTATACACATAAACCTTCCTCTTGAATCACTCTATCTATTAAAAATAAACTGCACCAAAATCCGTTGCGTAGTTTTAAAAATCTAAGCATACAAGTAGGAATTTTAAATAAAAATAGCCAACAAGGCTTTCCATGTACGCATACGGAATGATATGACTTAGGATTCGATTAGTCCTATCACAGTCCACTCTCTTGATCGATTTCTCGTCTCATAAAGATTACTCTGGATTCTGGAACATTGGCTGTCAGGTGGCAATTTCGATGGAATTCTCTTCTCTTTCTAATAGACTCTATAATTAGTCTTTATAATAGAACGTTCGTCACGCTGCGGAGGGTTTCTATTTCATTTTTGTCCTAGTTCTCTCTTTCATTGTACATCTGTCTCTGTTGTATCATCGACGGACTAGCTAGACTTGTAGAACGGCTTACGGTTTTTGCTACTTAAAATACTGCAACCATTGCCACAAGACCTGCTGAAGAACATGTTATATTAATTCATTTTAGATTTGTATTTTTGGTAATCGGGTAGACAAGAACATTTTAGCTGTCGATAAATGAAAGGGCTTCAGTTGCCTAGAAGCAACTGCCAATGTTGTTTATCCCAAATTCCAACCCATATTCCTAAACCATCTTTGAAAACCGATATAAACCAGTTGCAAAATATATAGGCATACGTACACACTAGTATTATATTAGGGATAATCCCTCATTTATATAGAATATCGCCGTTTACTTCGATTCTTGAATCTTCATATGAGTCATGATAGTTATGGTGCCCCGCAAGAAAAACGTGGAGTTGCGGCGAATAACGCGCTAGAGACCGTACTTCATCACGGCTGGAAGACCGCTCTATGTGTGGCATCGACCATACAGTGTGGTTAGCATCAATAACTTATAGAAATGATTTATTATAAGAAACTATTACTGTTTGTTTATAAAGAAAATGCAAATTTTACCAACCTCGTTTAACATCTTCTCCTAGCCTCTTTATTAAAATAGGAGGTAAGATAATCAATAGACAGCATGCCTTCCCCTTTTATTCATGATTAAATAGCATATTATTGCAAAAAATACCCAAATAAGTACGGAAAATTATTTGACGTGAAATGTCACGCCAAGAAAATGTCAGTGAGATAGTTTTCGACGTGCTTTCGTCACACCTAGCGTAAAACTCGATAGTACATGTCAAAATGAAAACTCGTGCTACCGATTCCCATACATTTGGAGCGTTAACGCACCGTAAATACGTCTACTCGATACGAAGGCAATTGTCAAAAACTTGTGCTACCGATTTTTTAGTTCCAAATACGGACACATGGCGCTGATAAATTTTGCATACAAAAATTGTCGGAGTCGATACGTTTACGTAGTCGATCCAATTACGCAGAAACTCGTGCTAGGGGCTCAGACCAGAGGCGGCTGTACTTTAAGTTCACTCATGCACTGAACTGCCAGATTTGAATAGGTTTATAAATAAAATAAAAATAATTAATAATATCTGATTAACTATTCAATATTTACGAAATTATGACGGACAAATTTAAGCTCTTTGCTAAAGTAATAAGACGTATATTGCTGTAAAAAATACTCCCCGTCGTTTGACGAACGAAATTTATCTTCGGGTCGAGTACCAACATTACAAGTTGTACAACGACGTAACTAGATGGCGTTGGCGTCAAATTAGAAGTCGCTAGCGAGATGGTTTGCCGATTTACATAGGCTCCTGTGAATTTTAGTAAATATATATAACACAATTACCCAGTGAGACGGCAAAGTGCACTACTACTACTATGATCCACCAGCCGCCACTGCACCAGACAGCTATCTATTTCGGCCTTTACGTCGTTAAAGTGAAGGGGAATAACTTGCAGATAACGACTGACACTGTTATCACCATTCAATATTTACTTCGATAATTATTTGTTACAATTATTTGGCAGATATCACTTATCTTAATAAGCTCTTAGAATTTCATGAACTCGTTATGTCATATGGAATTTTATTATGAAGTCTATTTGCCCAGTACCCAGTCACAGTAACTGTGAAACAACCTTCCAGACACAACATCACATCTGTATTAATCTATGGGTTGGTCAGCGGTGAATCTAAAATATCCACATTTCAATAGTTATGTTTAACTGTCATGTGAGTAAATTAGGGCCCCATCCACTAACGTTCATTCCTGCCGGAATCTACAATCCCCAAGGAATGAACGCCAGTGGATTTGCATGAGCGATAAAGAATGACCATATTAAAATACGATAACCTATGGCTCTGAGATGTGGTCGCTCACAATGGGTTCATCAGAAAGCTTACAGTCACCCAAACAGATCAATGTTCGGCGTTTCCTTGCGTTATCGAATCAGAAATGTAGAGATCCACAAGAGAACCAGGGTTACCGACACACGCAACCCAAAGAATTGCAGAAAAAGAGGAAAGAATGTAGGATTGTGGTTTTATTAGTGGCTTCAACGGTTTTATTTTATACCGTTGCGTTTCCGTACAGATTGTATAACAGGACAAGTCAGAAGGAATGAATGTTAGTTGATGGGGCCCTATTGTTGCCATTAAACGGGAACTCATCCAGAAACGAAATTCTAGATGGACAAACTCAATAACACTATGCCTGACCCAGGAATCGAACACAGGTCCTCATGTTAAGCAGGAGCGCTTTCGACCAATATACCAACGAGGCAGTCCGGCTACTTACTGGGACATATATATAATTAGCTAATCATATTGGATACGCCTTTGACAGGTCTAAACATAGAATACGGAGAATTGCTATCGTTTTGAATGGTTAGTGTAAAAGCCCTGTAGATATGTCTTGTAGCACATCTTCTTCAAGACTTTGACAGGTCTAAAGATAGAATACTTTGAACTTCTATCATTTTGCATGGTAAGCGTAAAAACATTACACCTATGCCATGTAAATGTCACATATCTTCATCTGGGTGTCTCTGGTACATACAATTTTGTTGACCCAAAACTTCGCTTCGGCATCGTCGGTGATAGCGTAGAGGTCAAATTTAATCTGGCCAATCGTGGTATGTAACAATATGTAATTTGATTAATGTCTGATTGGCTACTTCGGCATCGTTAGACAATGGCCGAGACGATAACATTGTAGCACAATGCACGCCAATATTTTTCCTGGTAAAAAATATTAAAAAGGCATCAAACCGGGTGCGGTGACTTGGCCAAGACGAAAATGTTGAGTGGTTGTTCCTCAATACTAACATACACGTTTACATTACAATAAGAATTACATAACATGTATGTATTTCAATAAACCCTGTATGTATATTTTGTTGCTAAGTGTCCCAAAGATCTGTTAGTAGATAACTAGGGTGTCCGACCAGAAAAATATATAAATTTATTTTCACACCACCTACTCGCCAATTACATATCATGCAATCTCGACGGAAAATACCAATAAAGTGCCAAGGGAGTAAAGTAATTTTAATTTGCAACGTTAAAAATGTTTGGAAATATTAGAGGAAACTCGTGGAAAACTAAGTACAAAAATGCCCATATTGCATTTAAAAAAAGCCAGCAAATGTATGATTTCAAAGAATATGAAACAAAAGGTATTTGGTGTTGTGATTCTACTCCAGAGTTTATCAAAACAAGCGCTGTAGAGATTATTAATAAATCTACTACCGGAAAATCAAAACACAGATACGAAAAAGCCTATGACGATTTTGTTCAATGGAGAACAACAAAAGTAGGATTCAAGACTGTGTCGGAATCCGGCCTTTTAGTTTATTGCCAACATTTAGCAGAAACTCGAAAGACAAGCTGCCTATGGTGCATTTATTCAATGGTCAGATTTACAATAAGCATCAAACACAATATTCAAATCAATACATACAGCAGTTTTTTACTGTCTCACAGAAAGTGTGAAAAGTAGAGTATGTTCGTCTGGGATAACGCCTGCGTCTTGGGCACCTTGAACCCCTCGCTTCACTCAGGAATCTACATAACGGGGTATCCGACCGAAATTATTCGTTTTATTGTGAGTTGAATCCTAGTTCTTCTTATTTCTTCTCTTCGTCTAGACTGGTAGTATCTAGCTAGGTATATGTCATAGGGTCAGTTTCTGTATTAAGAATTTGGAGCTCAACCCTCACTCAAACCCTACTTTAGTTTTGAATGCCAAAGTTCTAACTTTGGTATTCAAAACTAAAGTAGGGTTTATTAAAGTAGGGCCTGTCTAGAGGTTTTCAAGCTACAGTTTGATATAACTCAACATTTTCTTTTTCATTTAGGCATAGGGTAAGGGGCAAGGGTTTCGCCCCAGCAAGTTACAGCTTTAAATAACAATCAATACACCAAAGATCCAATGAAGTAGGTAACTAAGTACCACATATATAATCAAATGGTGTAAAAATAGAAATACCTTCATCGCGACCTCTCTAGACTCTTATCTTTCACACTATTTGCAAGTCAAATCTCTTACTTATTATTTTTAATACTTTCTTAATTAAAATATAAACATTAACATGTCGTATAATAATCGTGAGATAAAAAGTTATCTTGCTCAACCAGAAATAGAAATAGTGCAGGCGCATCTGCATAGCCATTAGACATTTTCTATTAATTATACTCTTTATGACCAAAGAAGTTATTCATTGTTATAATTATTAAAATAAAGTCCCTATTCGTTTTTAAAATTTTAACATTTATGTGTATAAAATACTTAAATAAGTAAGACTACAAACATAGACACTTAAACCAAAATCTACTCACTAACTAAACCTAAAAATATACTAAACTAGCTGTTCCCCGCGGCTTCACTCCCGTGGACCACCTAACAGGACCCGTTTTTGGGATAAAAAAAATAGCCTATCTTACTCAGGAATAATGTAGTTTTCTATTGGTGACAGAATTTCTTAAATCGGTCCAGTAGTTTCGGTACAAACAAACAAACAAAAAAATCTTTCCTCTTGATAATTTTATTAAGTATAGACTAAAATATGGCGTCGAAAAACTCTACCACATCGTTGTCCACTGGTATATGAGTTATAAATTCCCGTTTTTAGGGTTCCGAAGTCAACAAGGAACCCTTATAGTTTCGCTCTGTCCGTCTGTCCGTCCGCAGCTTAGCTCAGAGAATCCAAGTACTAGAAAGCTATAATTTGGCATGGATATACATATTAATACCTAGCTAACCCCCGTGGCTTCGCTCCCGTCTGGCTACCTGCCTACCCTGCCTGCCCCGCCTGGCCCGGCTGCCCCGTCTGCCCCGTCTGCCCCGCCTGCCACGCCTGCTCCGCCTGCCCCACCCGCCCCGCCTTCCCCGCCTACCCTGCCTACCCTGCCTTCCCTGCCAACCCTGCCTACCCTGCCAACCCTGCCTACCCTAGGTAGGGTAGGTAGGGCAGGGTAAGTGGGGTAGGGTGGGGTAGGTAGGGTAGATGTATGTTTGGTGTTTTTATGGCAAAACATAGTTTGCCGGGTCAGCTAGTCATCAATAGTTTTCTCAGCGCACGCCAAAGAATGAATTTTATAGACAACATTTTGCTACCTGCTATATTATTCATTTTTTTTTGACAAAATACAAATTAATTAATTAATTTAATTTGCTACCTTGGGTTACATTATTGCAATTTTCATAACGAATTCTATTTTTTTTGAAAATATATTATAGCCTATGACACTCGGGAATAATGTAGCTTTCTGCTGGTGAAAGAATTCATAATATATATACATAACAAGGCAAGAGTTCCAAATTTATATATTAACTGTATAAGTTAATGTTGTGTAACTCGTTGGTGCTCCTTTAATAAATAAATAAAGACAGTACCGGATTAAGCAAATGTAGGGGGGGCTGTAGCAAATTCTACTATAGGTACTAGTTCCCTGGTTTGTTAATGTAAAAAAAATTACCTTAATTTGAAGAGCAAACGAAGCGGTATTGTTTTTTTTTTTATTTGTATGGTTAAGACGACGACTAACGCCAACGACCTTGAGGGAACAAAATGCGCACTCGTTTCACACCCGCGCGACCCAAAATTTAGTAGTTTTTTGTACTTTCCTTATTATTCTATGACTTTAAAAAAAAAGCCTCAGATCAAAGTATAGATAATTAAATTGTCTTTGAGATTGTGTCGATTTCATTAAAATACGCCCAGCGGTTTAAGTGTGATTGTCGTGTTTTTGTCCGTTTTAGACATAACTTTACAAATTAATTACACTATGTTATACGAATACGCGCACGGTTGGCGCAGTGGTCGAGCGATTGACTGCTGCGCTGCGTGTCGCGGGTTCGATTCCCGCACGGAACAAATATTTGTATGATCTACAAATAGTTGTTCCGGCTCTGGGTGTTTGTGTATGTGAGTTTATATGTTTGTAAACGCACCCACGATACAGGAGAAATTCCTAGTGTGGGGCAACGTTTTATAAAGAAAAAGAAAAAAAAGAAAAAAGAATAAAACTCAAAATTTGCTCAGATCAAATTATCAAGAAAATTGTCTAATATAACATATATTTTTTTCAAAAAATTACGACTAGCCATTTTGACGTGATTCTCATTTTAAAATCAACTACTCAAGGGAATCGGCGCCTTAACAAATATAGTGGAGATGTTAATTGTCATGCAAAGTACGAAGCGGAGACTCACTTCCAGCTCTAACATAACTTCGAGTCGAAGAAGAACAAGAGAAAAACCTGTCATTAAAGTTGACAGGATCATCCTTAAATAATTACAATTACCTGATCAATGACATAGCTGCATAGATACAATCACCATAAAAATAAGTAGGTAACTATAATTTTTAATGAAATAAATTATATTCCCGTATTTATGTACCTAAAAATAAACGATTATTATTAAAGCGGTGTAGTAGCTCTCTCAGAGTCCCAGATCCTTGTTTTATTTGAGCCTTCTGCACCCGTGCCGTCCCACTGGAGCCGCCTATGTGACAGTCTAATAAATTTTCGCGTTTTTTTAAAGAGCAAACTCATTATTTCAATCAAACCATGTACAGGCTGAACTGTCAATTAATCGTCACTCAAAAAGATGAAACTATCTATGTTGTTGCACATTCCTGAGAAAACGTGCAATTAACTTTACGGATACTGTATTTTACAGTTGTAGGCCTTTAAAATAATTTTATAGTCAAGGGCATCTGACCACAATAAGATAAGACGGATTGAAACTTGAATACTAAACACCTGAGTATCCTTAATCAGCAGTCTACAAGCAAATTAATATATTTATAACATCGCTACAAGCTATTTTAGCGCCAATGGACATAAAATCTTGAGAGCTCTAAATGATTATTTCTATCTTAGAACATATAACTCGAGTTGTGTAGTACAATTAGCGAGTTAATTAAGATAAATCAAGTGAGAATGGGACTGGTCTGGCTTGACTGTAAGGGCGGTTACGCACTACATCCGATCCGTAACTGTGAAATTTTTGGTTTCGAACTAGCCGTAGTACTTCCTAGGGAAGCTTGCACACTACATTCGAACTCTATCCGTCATAATCTGTGAAAATTCAGAACATTTTGAACACGGAACTCAAATCACGGACACGGATCGCATGTAGTGCGTAACCGCCCTAACTTAATAGGTAAGTAAAAGGATAAGCTAGGAGCAAAGGGCAAATAACTGCCGGGGTAGCGGATGAATGCAAGAGCTCCAGAACTCAAAATCCTTCATTCAAATTGTGGATGAAGGAACACCGAGATGTTTGAGGTAGTCTATAATACTCAGCCTACCTTAAGAAGAAGAACAGTTATAATTGTTCATACGTTTTCAAAAATATAATAATAAACCCAACCACTACCACCAATTAATGGCTATCCCTCAATTTCTGAATTAAGAATTTAAAGTTGAGTATTTGTTCAACTCTATTTGAGCCTACCATACCTTCAACTATTCAATTCAGAAACCGGCCCTTTATCTAATCTCAATTCAACTGAAGGTATATAAGTGGTAGTTCAACTCACAGTATGACGAAAAGTCATTGCTGTTCTTATAACATTTGATATCCCTACAGGGTCTATAATTGTCTCCTGTAATATCTTATACTTTATTGCATACAAAAACAAACAAGCAACCCTTAACCCAGAATTCGGTTGTATAACAAAAACGTCAATGCTATGAAGATACCAATGAAACAATTATGATGTAACGCAAATAAAGATATGAATATGAGTATCTCTACCTACTACAACTACTATATTATTTACAGTCATCTCACACGGATGACTTCCCTGAAAAAATAAAACAATAACATGTTTTTGTTACTCACAGCTACATTAGGTATGGTTATCTCTGACAAACTGTCGAAAATCATATGAAAGTCGTTCTTAACCATATTTTACTTTGCGTTATTTTTATTAACCGGCCAATTACCCGACTGCAAACACTACAATTGACATTCCTGAGAAATCTACTCCATGTTACTACTCCATTTCTCAAATTGTTTTATGCCAGCTGTAGGTATGAAATATCCAATCTGCACCAGTTTGCCTAACGAACAACGGTTGATGATGGTACTTGACAACGGTTTGAAATGACTAGCTGCTGACTACGTTCAGGAACGAACACCTAACTTACATAATTAAAGTGGGAACTCCAAATCCTACAGGCAACATCCTCTGGATATTTTTCACCTTCGCCTATCTTCGTCTTCTGGCCAGGAGAATAGTTACAAGCACTACCTTAGTCTCCATTTCGCAACCACAGTCCAAAGATATAGCGTTGTATACCAAGCGTAATGATAAATTGACTGCCTCCTCCAGCGCCGGGCATTCACTCCTTAGCAACAACCTGCATCTAGTAGGTGCCTCTACACGTTGCAATCATTCCGTTCATAATGACCGAATGAAGGTCATAACAAAACTGCTCAATGTTAGATTCATCATCATGATTAATGAACTGAAAATCATTTTGTATCACAGTCTAGTCAGTATTACGAGTATCTATATGTTAAGGCTTCGACCGCGTGAAAGTCGGCAATTATCCCAAGGTCTAATTTATCCTTACATCAATATTCTTCAATATTGGTTCAGCGGTTTGGGTTCGAAAACGTAACAAAGAAACAGAGTTAGTTTCGCATTTATAAAAATCAGTATGTATACTACGAGTATCTATTATGTTTATCTATCACAGATATCTGAGCTGTGCATATCATTTGAAATTGAGTATAGTGTCCATAGTTAGTATCACTTCAATCTTTAAGCCAGCCACTTGTCCCTTTGCCGCTCGCATAGCAATAGCAACAGTACATAGGTACTAATCAATCTGTGCTCGAGCTCCCGTCATGGCATTGAACTCACTCCTCATACACAGAGTACCAAAGTGTCTCGGTGGCCATTATATAACCAAGCGTGTCAGTGAGTATCACCTTTTACTCATAGAAATTGATAGCCCGTGACAGTTCTGTGTATGGGACTTCTTCTTCTTCGCTTAGCTCTTGAAGCAGTGGTCGTGTTCACAATACATTTTGTCCAATCGCTGGTGTTTTTGTAACTCACCTCACGATTTCAACTGAATGGGTATTACAACTGAAATTTACGCTCAGAGTAATTGCATGGCCATGTATATTATAATCAATGATGTCTATGGGAGTGTTCCTTGCTCTGTGATCCCTTGCCCTCCCCACTTAACGTCCTTCAGTCAGTGACCTTTTTCAAACAGAGTTTATTAAAATTAGTCAAGAGCCGATAGCAACTAAAGCCAAAAGTCACAAAAATAACGAAATTCGAGATGATTGCCAATTAGTTTCCATGCGAATTGTTTCTTAACTAGTGGTGATAAGAGGGCAACGTATGGTGTCAGATAACATCGCCTTACTCCCGGCGGCGCGCGGAATAGGAGCTGGCGCTATGAACGTGCGCTTGCGCACGTACGCCACCCTCGGTGAGCGTGTACAATGTTGTACGGCACGGGAATTAGAAACGCCTTGGACGACGGGAATTGGATTGGTTTGGTTCCAATTAGTAATTTATTTTGGATGTGTTTTTTTTCATATAACGGGCAGGATGTTTTAGTCCAATCTAGCTTGATTATGAAGTAAGGTACATACGAGTACTTTCTTTAAGTTTCTGGGAAATTAAATCTTTAAACATAAAATTTTCAGAAACTTAAATAAGGCAAAAATGGTTGAAAAAAGTTTGCTAGTTTATTTTACAAAAAATTGTAACAGAGCTATAATAGTGGCCAATTTATTGATCTGATACGATGACTATCAGGCAAGTTGCAGATGTGCAGGCAGACAGTAAAAATAAGAATAATTTTCGTTTTTTAATATTGTAAATAATTACTTCTTACCGATATTTTTTTTTTGTTTTAAATCTTTCATTTTAAATGAAATTTTATTTTCAAGTAAACATAAAAATGTAATCGTGTGTCCTGAATGCGCTGTGTGTCGTGTGTCCTGTAAAAATATAGTCGTGTAGGCCCAGGGGCTTAGACCTCTCCTCTCGCTCTTGAGGTCGAGGGCCTTATTATACAGAGAGCCGTGGCTTCAAATCCGGTTATGTACCAATTTAACGTTTTTAATTCATATGTATTTTCTAAATTAATATGTTTTTATATGTAACCTTAAGGAGTTAAGTTAATAAGTTCAAGGAGTACTGGATTTATCACACTAATATTATAAAGGCAAAAGTTTGTGAGTGTGTGTGTGTGTGTTTGTATGTTTGTTACTTCTTCACGCTCAAACTGCTGGACCAATTTTGATGAAATTTTGTATGGAGGTAGCTAACATCCTGGATTAACACATAGGATACTTTTTATCCCGGGAATATGTTCCCTCGGGATAATTTTCGACATTTGCGGGCGAAGCCGGTGGCAGAATTTAATAGTTAATATAAGTCGGTACTCCATTCAAAGTCAAATTCAAATATATTTATTTCAACTATGGCCAATAAGCGGCATTGGTGTAATTGCTGGGAGGCATTCCAGTGCGAGGATAAATGAATAAAATAAATTCTCAATTTCATAATTTCTAACGCCTCCTAAATATGCTTAAAATATCAACCATCAAACATAAAAACTCACAATCACAAATCATCAACCTTGCAGTTTCCCGTACCGTGTCAAACAGTGGAAACGCACGTTTATCTCGTATACAACGCGAAACGAGCGCGTTCCCATTCTAGCCGGACGACTCGATTAGTGATGATTCGCAATAAAATTCGCGATTATAACCATCAATCATATGAAACAGCGATGGTCGCGTACTAAAAATAACTATTTGCTTGAGAACTTCTAACGTCTAAGAAAAGACTTCAACGCGTTTTGTGTTGAAATTGTATAATATTTATGAAATTAATCGAATGTATTTATAAGCTGTTACTGAGACGTTGCTGTCCTTTTCTGACTTTGTAGGAGAGAAAGAGAAGGATAGAACTAATTTTAGAACAGTCATTGTATGAATTAGATAGTCTAATGAGGCGTTTAGAATAATTTTATTGTTATTTTGTTTTTACATGAGTTTAGGAAATATGTTAATCCTCCTCATGAATAGACAGTTGTCGCATAGTAACCTCAAAGTCCTTTTGTATAGTTAAAAGACTGTTGCGTAGTGAAACATGACTGGTTAGTTAGAGTACCTAGACGTGAAAGTTTATGCCGTGTATAATGTGAGGTCGTGTTACAGAAAATATTGTTATGTTTAATGAAATCAAATGAAGATTTAATGATAGCAGATACTATTGGAGCCTGTCTCATGGATTACGAGAATGAATCTATTGGGTAGACTTTTTAGCAGGAATATTAACATGGCTTTGTGATATGAGAATGAATGGAATTTCAGAGACACTTGGAAATACGACCTTAGCATTATGTGTTACATATTTCGATATAGTGTTAGTAATTATATCTTTTATCTGGTATCATTCGAGGGGCGTGCAGTCGGATAAAAATGGCCCACCATTGCAGTCGAGTTCTCGCCAATCTGGCTGCCTTTGATCCTAATGGTAATTGATCCTACATACGACATATTTTGCCCTGTTGCGTCAGTTAGCTATTCTGCTTTGATATATCATGCCATCTTCTTCGATAGGTCAAGTTGACGATATGACGTAAAGTTTGTGTTGGCAAGCCTCTTAATTGTTGCTTCCAGTTTCAACTTCAAGAATAGAATGCAAAACATTTATTGATACAGGCGCAACACAACAGTAGCAAAGTATAGAGTATAGAAAAGAATATTGATAAAAATAATACAGTAAAATTGCGCTGAGTTTACCCATAGTTTTTGACATAAGCACTGTTCTAACTAGGTGTTATTATTATGTACTCGTAATAGTTTTTTTTATGAAACTGTTGCATAATAAGGGGTATCAAAAGATGAGTGTGTATTTTTAAAAGTATCACACGAATGTTTTAATACCTAGTTATGTGCAGTTTCATACACTACTTTATCTACACTCATACATTGGGATTGAACCTACTAAATAATAGAAAAAAGTCAAAAGAGTAAGCAAAATTCAGTTCAGCAAAACGTATGAATGGCGCCAAAACCCAGCACATCATCGCATGAACCGCGCATGCGCTAAAGCGGGCGTTGCCACAGACAAGTAAAAATTGGAACCTAAACTTTTTATAATAGGTACTATAAAAAAACATTTCTTTCCCACAGACGGGTAAAAATGGATTACAAAAAAAATATTGATGGAAACTCCTTGGTGATATTAATCTTTGATTTGCCCTGTATCGTAATAGAAAAAAAAATATAGCATTATTTTGTTAGAGAAAAAGTGTTATAACAAGATTCTATTTTTAAATTTCGGTGTTACGATTATTAAGTATGTCAATATATACTCGTTTTGAAGTTTGTAATTCGAATATTACGATATGAGAGTAGATAAAGATCTTTAGGAAATGACTTATACTCGTAACGGTGTGTAACTCAAATAATCGTCATCATATTTACCTAGCTTTATTAGTTGACTCTGTTTACAATGACAAACAAATGACGAGCTAAGGATTGTACTTTCATTCGGCATTGGAAGTGAGGCGTTGAGTAAATAAGCAAACTGACTGAATTATAGTGTGGGAATATAATTATGTAACTAATAACTATTAATAAGGTAATTGATATTAATAAACAAGATTTACAGTTGCTTTTAATGTTTCTACATACCCTGACTACAATAACGTTTGCTAATCAATTTGTCTTACTGTAAGAAGTAATCTGTGGAAAATGCAGTGGGTAGTATAATAGTTAAGTCATAATTTAGTTAAGACACTTTGTATATTTTTTGTATACTACTGTTTGTTCTCCCTACAAAAAAAATACCAGAGACTGCAGAGGGATTTTCTCATTAATAGAAAGAATACATACATAAATAAGGCGAAAAAAATGCATGTATTTATGTAAGTATGCGTATAATCTCACGCCTTTTTTCCCAAAAGGGTGGGCAGAAATTAAAGAACACCGCCGGGTACGATCTTGACGAAAAATCTATCTTCAAGAACATCATCAATAAGATCCGTATCTATGCCTTTCTAGGGTGTCCCCTCTGGCGTTTCCATTCACGTCTGCTTTGTAAATACCTTTTGTTAGTCGCTTTCATTCGTCCCCTCAACATGACAAACCATCTAAGCATATCTATTATTTTCAAATTTTTCACTACATCTTCTTTTAAACCACAACGTAAGGACGAACGAAGGAATATATATTAATTAGTAGCTGACCTGGCAAACGTTGTTTGGCCGTATAAATTATTACAAAGTTTCCGAAAAAATTTGTACGCACTGAGTATTATAGTATTTTTAATTTTCGTTTCATAATGAAATGGTTTATACAGGTAAAACAATGGTTGTTGTTGGTGGGAGCTCGTGGCACGTGTTGTATACTATTGATTTATATGATATCACTCACACTTAATAAACTGTACATGAGAACTATCTTGAGCAAAATAGCACCTACCTACCCTACCTACCAACCTACCCTACTCGACCTACCTATCCTACCTTGCCTAACTACTACCCTACCTACTACTTATGGGTAGGTAGGGTAGGTAGCAGGAGAACTATCTTGAGCAAAATAGCACCTACCTACTCACCTATCCTACCTACCTGCCTTGCTCTACCCTACCCTACATACCTACCTACCCTACCCTACCATACATACCTACCTACCCTACCTACCTACCAATATATTTCTTACCCTAACTTACCTTGCCTATCTACCACCCTACCTAACACCTATGGATATGATCGATTTTTCTGAAATGTGGATAGGTAGGGTGGGTAGTACACCCACCTACCCTACCTACCCACATTTCAGAAAAATCGATTACGGCATCTACTGGCAATACCGGAACCAGCATACAACGCCATGTTTCGATCATGTATCAGACAAACATCACAAAAATTGGTCCAGTCGTTCTTGAGTTATAAGTGGTGTAACTAACATGACAATTTGTAACGAACTTTGTTTTATTTATATAATTAGATTACCATTCTGCACATTCTACACTGCGTGCGAACTGCTAGTTTTTTTATGATATTTTTTTTTAACTTCTCGTATTATGTGATCATGTGACCCTACAATTTTAACTAAAGAAAGGCATCAATTTTTCATATCATCCATTATTTATTAAACCTTTAAAATAAATACTTGCAGCGCTGACCTCAAAAAAATTAGGGTAAAACCAGAAGGGACGATGTATATTATTGATTAACCAACTTATTTAACCCAGTGTCATTAACAACCGCAAATTCAATTATTATTATTTTCTCATGCAGAAATACCCTCTCAGTACTGTTAGCCATATAAATGTCTCTAAATTATGAAGGTCTAATAGACCATCACGTGCATGGCTTATGACCCCAAAACGTGCTGTAGGCCAGCCCCTTTGCCTTTCAGCTGTCAGGATATTCGAAACTGATATTAATAATGCGATGTCGAAGTTTGTTTGTTGCTGAATCCCAACAAAATATATGACCATTGCACAGTTTCCATTTATTAAGCGAATGTCTTAACAAATAAAATGGCAATGTTTGATAACGCCTTAAGGTTACACTAGTCGACGGCACGAACTATTTTGTGCGCGGCGTTAAAATGCGTTTTATATCAACCGACAACACGTGCGGAAGAGATAGATACTATGATGAGCAGTAGGAAGCTAGTTCGCGTACGAATACACACTTTTTCAAATTTGTAGCGAAATGGATAATGATTTAGGACGAAACCGAGCTCGCGAAATTTTATAAACAGACCTTTGACAGTCTAGATATCATGAAACAACGACTAAATCTATCTGTTCAAAATGAAATTATTTGCATTGTTGAACTACTAATCTATCCCTCTATGGAGGCCGTTTTGCAATTTTCCGTCTTCTTATGTTATTTATTTGCGCCCAAAAATGCGTTAAAATTTGTGTCGAAACGTGAAACTTTCGACGCTCATAACATTCAAATATTTTCTTTTTTTACTTTTTGCTTCCATACAGGGCTAGATAATGATGAGACAAATTGATATCACTTTTTATATTGAAAGTACATCGTCAAACAGTGGAACAATCCCTAGACTACGTTTGTATGGAAGAATTTTCGACTAGTGTAGCCTTAATATAGGACTAACAAACATCGCTGATCATCAGGGTGCATTAAAAGAGTCTTTATATATATATATATCTGTGGCTTGTCTAACGCATCCTTTGCAGTCAACCTTGTTGACACCTCGACATAAAATGTGTCGAGGTTATCTCGTGAACCTCGTAAGACCAAAAGTTTTATCACTTACATTATTGTTTAGTAAGTTTATTGTGTATTTACTATTCTGTAAACGATTACTCAGTGAAAATAGTTATTTATGCTACAAGTGCGGCAAGTTGGTGATTTCCGATGAGTGGTATTTTTATTCACGAGCGAGTGAAGCGACTGAGTGTATAAATCGACACGAGTCGGAAATCATCTTACGCACGTGTATCATACAACATTTTACTATGCATTGTGCGAGGAAATAAAAAAATATATCTGAACCAAGCAACAAATTAAAAAAATGACGCTTATTCAAGGGCGCTCAGCATATCCACAGATTAACTAATAGTCCAAGTTGCTCGGGCATATATCTACTGCGCATGTGCAAATAGCTGTCACGTCGTAACGCAAAAAGGCACGAGCAAAATATTCATTCCGCCAAACATATTTAATGAATATTTAAATCAAAATCTAAATCTAGAGTAATTAAAAACGCCTTAAATGAAGTTTTGTTTTACCTTTTATATGAATGACAATCTGTACTTAACTAATTTTTAAAACTTTTCTCAAGTAATAAAAACTCTATGCGGCGGGCTGACGTTGGAGTTAAAAATTAAAAAAGTACAGGAAAGTAAAAAGCACTAGTAAAAAAAAGTAACACTTTCCGCACAGTTTGACTGCTTGGAAAACGCTCTTTTCGAGGACATGCATTGTAAACGAACTTATTGTTTTGGCCGTTGTTTTTTACTGAATGTTTGCACGCATTTGACTTGTATTTATTACTGCGACTTTACCTACAGAATCCGTTCATTTTCCAGGATAAAAGTAGCTTATGACACTCATTAAAAGTTTTACCTTCATAGATTACCTCTTACAAACAAAAATGTCCCTAAATTGTATTTTGGCTGTTTACTTGGCTTTAATCTCCTGTTATTATTTATAGCGACGTATCGTACTGCTGTATCTGTAGGAGATACTTAAAAATGCAGATAATTTACAGCCTAGAAATCATTATTAGCCACTTTGTTATCTTGTACACATCATGACTTGGTAGTTTCAGTGCGTTGATATTTTCTAATAGTTTTTGGACTTATGCAATGTTTTCTTATTTTACGCAACTATATTACGAGGTTTTTTTTTTGTATAAGCCGTATAGTGGTATCACGTTAATGTAATTGTAAATTTTCTAAAACATTTACACCGTACAATTTTTTTTATTTATCCTTACAAATCGATACCCCTCCACGGGATTTATACGACCAAAACTTTACGGTGTATATTTAAAACTGATATTGACTACTTTACTTTTAAGAATGATAAATTTTATTTTTAAAACTAATAGTTTACCAAAAACCTAATGATCGTACGGACAAGAGGTTATTCCAAGTTATCTGAGGTCGGCGCAGCATATCTCCTCTTTATATTTGTTTATTTAATACTTCATGCACACAAACGTACAATAGTGCTATTCTCTAAGGGCCTTGATCTCTACTCGTATTTGCTGTTTCCTCAATACTTTCTACCTGTAAGTATCACTTTTCCAAAATACATCAATCGTTTTATACCCAAATGTAATGATGATATTAAATTACTCTTTCGCTTGTCTAATATAAATTCAGTTCGTGATCAAGACCTACACGAAGCTTCCATGAAACCAAAAATGCAAAACATAAATCTCAAGATAAAATCATTTAACATTTTGATAGCCCGAGTCCATCATTAATAACTACCACCATATAAGGTCGCCGACCAATCGCAATCAGTTCTCATTTGCAAAACAAATGCTACAAATGCACATCAAATAGAACTGACGGCTTAATAACAGGAACACGGAAGAAGGCGGTCACCCATCTATTCCCAAGCCTGGTTAATAAGCGCTTCAATCTAAATCATTTTCTTTAATAACAAGGTGACAATTTCACGCCTCTCATATCGTTTAAAGGGAAATAGGGTGAGAGCACCGATTGATGGTACAAAAAGTGATGAATATTATAAAATTGTTGTTAAGTATATCTTATTAACCGTCGCGTTTAAATAAAGCAATTGATTAGATTTTTGTGCTGGTTACGTTTTGTTTATTCGAAAAGATTATTGTCAGTTAAATAACATTACCATCTCCCTAGATTCTTTCAAATGATTATATATTACGCTGTGTTTTTGCAACAAAGTGATTTTGGGGGTTGACGAGGTCTAAAAATCGACCCCTATTAATTAACACAAGTTCTTATTTGAAACTTTCAAGATACTGTATAAGTTATGGTACGTGAACCAACTTGTTACAATAATGACTAATATTTTAGTAGTACGTATCATTGTTATACTTTTAAAAAACTCAACAAGTCGATAAGCGTGCACAAGTTCGTACAAGATAAAAAACTCGGCAAGTCAATAAGCGGGGTTTTTTAAAGTAATTTAGCTATGCGGGTCTTTTTTTTTTTTTTTTTTTTTATAGTCTATAGGCTCGCGTTTGACCACTATCTCGCCTGATGTTAAGCGATGACGTGGTCTACGGTGAAGCACGCTTGCCTAGAAGAAACCTATTCACTCTTGACTTAAAGACCCCAAGGTTGTAGCTATCAGGGAACAAAGACCCCGGAAGAGAATTCCACTCCTTAGCTGTACGCACAATGAAAGTATTAGCAAAACGCTTTGTGCGTATGGGAGGGATGTCCACCATGTACCGATGGCGCATGGCCGTACGTCTTGTAGTCCGATGATGGAAAGGGCTAGGTGGAATCAAATTGTGCAGTTCCGTCGCGCACTCCCCGAAATGTAACCGATAAAAAACCGACAGGCTGGCAACTCGGCGTCGATGTTCGAGGCTCTGGAGCTTTGAGGCGACCAGTGCATCGTTGCCAATAAGCCTTTTGGCCCGTCTGTCGATCGACTCAAGTGCATCAAGCTGGTATTTGGTATCAGTCTGAGGTATCAGTTCATTTTGGAAAAGGGATCTTTTGCCCAAAATAGTTTGGGAATCCCTGGCTAAATGGATGCAGCTACAGCTGCAATACGAGTATTGTACATGGACTGAGGACCTAAGTATCTGACCTGCAGAGCCAAAACAATACGATGATCCCTGACCAACGGTAAAATGCACGTAGGTCCAACTATATAAAAATGCATGTTTAGAGGCACGCATTCAAGGACCGAACGTGGAATGCGTTGCTCAACCTTCGATCGACTCGTGGTTGATATTATTTAGCTTCGAACCCTTCGTTAGTAACTAAACTATCTCGTAAAACTCGTGACTTTTGTACTATTGAAGAATGAATAATAAAGTGTGTGAGTGTTGGATTATATTATGTAAACTAAGTCTGTCACATGTCTGAAGGTAGGTACATCCAACCTAATGTTATGACATCTGTACAACTCAAAAGAAAACAATCAAGGGAAAATACTATAGATCCTTCAACTCTTGCGCATTATGCAACGCTTACATACCAAACATGTAGTAACATAGTACACATATCTATAGATCATCCAGTTCGTATAATATTAGATGCGGTAGTATTTTGCATATGCAGACAACGCCGCATGGCAAAGGTCTCTTCTTTTTTTAAATCATGACATTATTTTTTTGGCTTTTCTCTTGTTTGAGGTGACAGAGACAAAGTCAACGATGGAGTGAGCTTACTCAGAAGAAGCCTGTTCACTTTAACTTTGAAGAAATTCGGTTTGAATGCGTTCGAAACAGGTTTGGAAACATAGACGCAGGCAGTGAGTTCCACTCTTTTGCTGTGCGCATTATGAAGGATGTTTGGAAGCGTTTGGTGCGAATTGGTGAAATAGCAACCAGGTAAGAATGGTAACTTACAGTTTGTAGATGCCCGATAGTTGAAGGGGGCCACCGAAATACGAAGATCGATAAGCAGGCAACCTTGCGGCGATGAGCGAAACTGTTTAGCTTGGGATCCACTAGTTTAATGTCGCCAATGAGCCTCAACTCTGCGTTCCACCGAGTCATGCGCGGCAAGTTGATATTAACTGAGCCATCCCAAAGGTGGCTGCTATACTCCATGCAGGATCGGACTTGCGCTTTGTAAAGTGTTAGCAGCTGTTAGAATGGCACTTTATCTAGTGCCTCAGGTTCGTCAAGCTTTTTTTCGTTTACCGTTATCCTTGTTGCGCTACCTTCCTTCCTTCTTTATTCACCATCATCACCTCACCAGCCTGGTGAGACCTTTCCTTTCTTTTTAGCCATGCTTACTACCATGTTCTGTAATGAAATTAGTCAGACATTCCGTCATTGAATAGTTGTGTATCGGATAGTGGACGTGTTTATAGACAGGTTCAAACATTACACATTTAGGTTACATGAATCTGGGATATTCAAGATGACATGTAATGTGTTATGTACATAAACAATTTGTTATTATTGTGTAATATAGCATAAATCACGGGATTTCCTTCTAAACAATAGGTTTTTAATTTGTTACGATTTACCTCGTAACATTCTTAGAGAAACATCCCCCTTCCCAGATATCCAATTTTCCTGTTCTTTTTCTCTCTTTTTTTCCAAAAATAGGAAAAAACGTCCAGAAATATTAGGGATTTATAAGTATTTGTTTTACAACAGGAACTAGTTGTGATATACATTGCAGTAGCTGATAAAAACATAGGGGTGCTGTGCTGTTATTACTTTGTAGACATTGTTCTTGGTAACCTTATTGCTGAGAGATGGCGAAAACCGCAGGTTATTATTACCTTACCAGAAGCACTAAATCTGAACATATACCAAGAACTCATTAAACAGGACGGCCTCACCATCACAAAAACAGTGTTGCAGTGTGAACGTGCCTAAAAACACACATACATATTGTTCTCAGGAATCACCCAATGGGTGCCAAGAACTTATCATTGTGCGACCACAGTACTATAATGTTGAAGCTATATAAAGAATTAAAGTTAAGCAATGAAATTGACATAGTCGATATTTGGTCTAACAGGAAAAACAGGGACTGATTATAAAAGGAAAACATTTCTAAATAGGTATTGTTGTGGGGGGGGGGGGGGGGGGGGGGGGGGGGTCAGGCGCTTTTAGAAGGTTTCCAGAAAAAGAAAAAAATACTTCTAGGCAAGCATGCTTCACCCACGGCCATATCATTAAGAAAGAAAGAAAGAAAAGATCTCGCCATCAGGTGAGATAGCTAGTGGTCCAACGTAAGCCCAAAACCACGAGACCGCTAAAGTTAACAGCAATTAAATATTTATTATACAGATATACGCACATTGTTATATACTAAAAACGGTTTATCCGTTTAGGAGCTATGATGTCACAGACACACACACAGATACACACGCCACACTTATAAAACTCCTCGTTTTTTGTCGGGGTTAAAAAATATCAAACATAATATAGTAGGTATGCGTGTATTGACAAGGTGTTTCCTCTCGTGATGAGCAATACATCAAGCGGGTAATTAACACAACGGTTTATCTTGTAGTTTACGGTCAAGATGAGAAAATTCAAATGTAACATTTTGATATTATTAGAATAGTAGGAAAAACTTGTGATTATTCGACGTAACTTGTTATAGTTATCTATCTTATCTAAACTAAAAGATATTATAAACTGCATAGCACCAGTATTATATTATAACTGCACAGCACATGAAATGTGTGAGTACTATGTTCCGACTGTAAATCTACCATTCACTGTATCTATGTGTCGTTCTTTGACTTCTGTGTGCCCTGGCAGTTGAGTGTGATTCTCTCTCAAATGTCTCTCTGATGGTGGCACATGTGTTGGATCATTCGGTTCCCTTCATGATGGTTGAGCTGAGTGGTGCCGATCCATGCGTCATGTTCGGGAACGGACGCCATCAGTTAGGATTGATCATAACTCGGCCTGTTATTGTATTTTTTTAAATTGTTTGCTACTCTAGACGGTTATATGTGCACGTTTTTTTACATCGTTCTCACATATATGTATTTTTCAACAAGAATGATGTAACCAAAAATTTGTAATTAAAACTGATGGAAAAGAGTGTCCGTGGAGTTTCTTGGAAATTCATCTCCATTGAGACCTACTGACACTTGCGAATTTGCAACTAGAGTCAGCTCTTTTTAGGGTTCCGTACCCAAAGGGTAAAAACGGCACCCTATTACTAAGACTCCGCGGTCCGTCTGTCTGTCTGTCACCCAGGCTGTATCTCATGAACCGTGACAGCTAGACAATTTAAATTTTCACAGATGATGTATTTCTGTTGCCGCTATAACAATAAATAAAATAAATATTTAAGAGGGGCTCCCATACAACAAACGTATTTTTTTTGCCGTTTTTTGCGATAATGGTACGGAACCCTTCGTGCGAGAGTCTGAGTCGCACTTGGACAGTTTTTTGTTGTTTGAAAATTCAAAAATATCTTTTTGGACTTCAAATAGTAGTAATAAATTATCTGATTTTGATTTTGAAACAGGTTAACTTGTTTGTAAAATGTGATATTTGGTAGCACCAACCCGAAATTTCTTTTAAAGATAGATAGCCACACTAACACTGAACGACACGTACATTTTCTTTCCAGAAAAATGCATGGTTCCTGTGGAATACGCCACGCGGGAGTGAAACCGCGGGTAAGAATTAGTGCAATATAGCTCATTGCATAACAATTTGTATTTTTAATTAAGTCTTATAAATCCGAATGAACACTAAAAAACACATGCATTTAGTGTACATTCGGTTCGAAGCTTATAATGGCACCCAAAGCAGCATCACCAATCCCTCATCTCTTAATTCATTCTGATTTTTATGCCGGTAACAGTCACTTGCACCCTACACCTAATCTTCCGTTATTCTTCAAGCCCTATCTAGCGCTTATTAAAAACCATTGGATCTGATTAAAATAACAACCTATAATAGTTTATTTATCGACTAGAATACTAAGATGTAGGACAGATATTTAGATTCGATTATGCAAGTCTTATTAAATACTAGCAATAAGCAAAGGTCGACACTCGCACACCTTGAAGAAACTAATGGATATTGGAATCTTGACATAATTTTGACATTTTATAAGTACTCTGCTATAAGTTAGGAAGTAGCTAGGCATGGTTATCCACGCACGCTCTAACTGAACTTATTCTTGGCTTGGATCTTGTGATACAGAATGTCCTAGTACAAAAGTCGCACTGATATTTTGTTATCTTAATTGTTTTATAAATAAATAAAATAAATTCTCTAACAGATAACTATTTGATGATCTCCAAATAGTTGTTCCGGCTCTGGGTGTTTGTGTATGTGAGTTTATATGTTTGTAAACGCACCCACGATACAGGAGAAATTCCTAGTGTGGGGCAACGTTTTTAAAAAAGAAAGAAGGAAGAAAGAAATAAAGAACTAAAACCATTTGGAACATTCATCTGATGACCAACAATATTATCTCTCGTTCTTTTCGGTTAACCTTTAATCTATTAGATATATATATATATATAAAATGCAATGTCCTGACTGACATATCAACGCCCAGCCTAAACCACTAATGATACTAGAAGTTTGAAATTTAGATAGTATATTGGTTTTATACTGTAGATGTCATTTTAGAACGGGTTTTTCGAAATTCATTCCCTAAAGGGGTGAAATCGGGGATGAAAGATTGTATGTTCGTTTTTATTTACTCTAAGACCGTCTGAGCCCCAGTTAAATTTTCCACAACTGACCAGGAGAACAGCGTCCGACAGGAAAACAAAAACTGGGGCTAGCATCATGAGTGGTGACTCTCAAATTACCAAGAGAACAGAAACATCAAGAAATGAAGTATTACCAGGGATGGATTCATGTGTGGTAAAGACTCTCCAACTACCAGGAAATCAGAATTATGAAGAAGTAGATTGAAAATTACAAAATCTATATTAACCTGAGTGAAGCCGGGGCGGGCAGCTAGTTATATATGAGCGAAAAATTATCCCAGCATCTTTCGGATCCTAAGTTTATCTAGCAAGAAAATTTATTACCCACTTATTGTAGGTATAATAAAATTGAGTACAGCCAAATATTTTTACCACAGCCATAAACCGTAGTATAGCTTGATACTCGTAAATGATATTTATTATGTAATTTGGTTGAACATAACACGTAATTTTTTTACGTCAATCATAACCAGATGTATTCGGTCTTATGCTGATATCAATGAAGTATAATGTAGTATGATGTATAGTTTAAATCATGTAGCGTTTAATTGTTTTCTGCGTCACTCCCACGTCAAACTGGCATGGAGCAGTAAGTCCTGTGCAAACAAATGTTGAACAGATTCATCTAAATCTCTGATAGCACTGCCTCTAACATCATCATTACATTCATATATGGTCTATCTAATAACGTTCTCGGGCACGTGTCAGTAATTGTTTGTGTCTTATCTTGGGAAATACTGCAGGTATGCTGATGTTGTTTTCACCATTATTACGATGCAATCGTTTGTTGTTTTGAACAATGTTTTGTGTTCCAAGGAATAGAAGAATATAATAGTACATTATGGTACAAGTGTGCAATGTTGGTGATTACCGCTGAGGCGCCATTGAGACCCGAGCCGTAGGTGAGGGTCTTAAGAGAGCCGAGGACGGTAATCATCAATACACACGTGTATCATACGACGTTTTTCAACACACTTGTGAAGAAAATAATACTGAAAAATCATTTTCAACAGTGAAAACGAGTTGTGAAAATTTTTTCGCAATGGCGGGGTATATTATTCAGTTTTCCTATGCGCGCGCATCTAACAATGGCGATCGGCCATAGACACTGACCTCTAATATACAAGTACGCTGGACTTCATATTATCGATGACAAAATTAAGACATTTGATTTTCGCCATTTTGGCGCTGATAGCAACGTGACTTAACGTGAGATTCCATGGAACTAATATTAGAGATGGGACATAGCCTTCGGTATAAAAATACGTGAGAATAATTTAATATGTAAGAGAAAAAGAAAATCCCAATTATTTTAATTGAGATTCATTTCTAAGTAATAGAAAACTTGCTGTAAAGGTTAACTGAAAAATACTTTCAATCAGATTGCAAGCTATAAACTAGTGGATAGCGTGCTACTAAAGTTATAGCGCATTACTGTCAGATCAGTGAGATTTAAATATGGGGATAGGCTAACTACTTATCCTTAAAACTAGTATATTTGAGCAAGTATCTGCTCGCTCAAGTATACTAGTTAAGTTAGTTAATACTTACATTTACAATAGTTTGGATTCACGCGGTTGGAACATCATTCATACAAATATTTGCGTACGAATGAGATGGATAATAATTTACAACGGACATATTTCTCGCTCTCATCGCTGAGATCCTGTCTCTGTAGTGTTAAGGTGCAAATAAGAGTGACATCGCATTCCAGCGACGTGCAGTTTTCAACTCTGTTTCAGATGCAGATATAAATTGTTTGACTTAAAAACATTTGTTAATACAATTATAATTATCATGATATTATACCAGATTGATACAAGAAGAGAGAGGCCTGTGCTCAGCAGTGGACGAAGTCGGACTGTGGATGATCATGATGATGATTCCAGAATTTAGTATTACACATTGCTTTTTAACATATTATTACTGATTATTAGTCATTCATATAACATTAATCACTAATACCAATATGAGATATTTAGTTGCAACATATTATGAGAAGTCAATACAGTAGATGAGTGATACGCCTTGCCAAGTCTACTATTTTGATATTAGTGTAATTTAAAAATATTACTAATACTCATATACTCGTATTAGTGAAAATAATATAATATTTCCAGGCCAATATATTAGTATTATCTAATCTTGAGAAATATCGGTATTAACCTATCTCTAAATGTGTCAATTTTAGTTCCTGAGAACCTCGAGTGGGGCGCTTTGATTCGGCAAATAAATCAACTGTCATTTCATCTAATATATTTAGTCCAGCGTACCTGTATGATAGAGGTCAGTGGCCATAGACTAAAACAATGAGGTTACTTTTTTTTTTAGCTTTTCGCGGATAGCGTTCTAGCCACGTACAAAATCGGGCATTTAAAGTTTTCTTTATTTCAGAGAAACAAAAGTTATATTTGAGGGCAAGTTTTATTTATTAAACACGTACATACGTTGCATGAAATGAGCAAGCAATATGTTAGGTACTAGCATTTTTCTGAATTGTTTGACTAGAAGCTATGCCACATTTTATGTATATAATGGATATCATGGAAATAGTAATTACTACCCATATCATGTTATGGATATAGTAAGTACTACTTCCATGACAGGAATAGAAAGGGATTAATGTCGAATGGGACACTTTTAATTGATTAACAGTGTTACATTTTATTACATTGAAAATACTTCAATTTTAACTGGATTAGAATTAATGACTTATTTTATTAATTTTCATTGGATTGATTTGTGACACTTTTAAAATTAGTTTAAATTAAAAGTATTTAAAATGAAGGCAGGAAACCATTAAAAAAAAACTATAACTCACTTGTGAATAATAGCAATGAAAAAGTCACAGTTTGATTACAGGTATCATTATATGCCTAATTGCGGTGAAATTAGAGCCACTTTATGAGCAAGTGTGTTGAAAATTAGTTTTCACGCGTGTTTAAGTGGCATTCTCATTTTCTTTCACAGTTTTGTTGATCTAAAAGAAAGAATGAAAAAATATTAATTTGTGATCTGCTACTAGTCATATGTCTGCAGCTAAGCTCGATATTCCTACCAGCTTTAACGAACCCGACCAGTATTATGAATTCTTCATCTCAAAATCCAATGCACTCTCATATGAGCCCAAAATTCTCTAAAGTCATTATCTCCCTGTATATCATGTACGAGAGTCTATCTTTCAAATCCGTCATTATAGCCAAGATCCATCTCCCATGTCTGTTATTGGTAAAATATTGAGAGTAATTCCAGGTTGATTATCCAGGTAAATCGTATCTATTGACTGAGTGTCGAAGGTCAGATAGACAGTCCCTTTATCTAAAATACTGGTATTCAGCTGCAAGCGGTTAGATTGGAAGCCGACCTCATCATCATCATTTCAGCCAAAAGATTTCCACTGCTGGGCATAGGCCTCCACCAAGCGTCGCTGCACTGATCGGTCCTGTGCGTCTCGCATCCACCGGACTCCCGCAGCCTTGACCAGGTCATCGCTCCACCTAGTGGGAGGCCTTCCAACGCAACGTCTTCGCGCGGTGGTTCGCGGTCGACACTTCAGAACTTTTCGGCCCCAACGGCCATTTGCAAGGAAACGCCGAGCATAGGTCCATTGCCCTATGGATGACCTTAAGCTTTCTGATGAGGCCCATTGTGAGCGATCACGTTTCGGTTCCATAAATCATCACTGGCAACACACACTGGTCATAGACTTTCGGGAGTTTTTCGCGGAATTTTTCGAGTGAAGTTCAGCGGCTGTTATTATTATTTGCAAATTGATTCCTAGTGCACATTGTGATATAAACTTGGTGTAGTTTTGTGTATCAACTGTCTACGCAACTGGACAATATGTGAAATCATTGACAGAAGCGAAGAGATTTTTATTGTAGTATTCACTACCTCCGAAAATCCAACTGGGAAGCTTGACTCGATAAAAGTTTCTGCCATATATTCCAAAAAACATTAGAATCTGTTACATCCGCATTCTAATGCATACTAAAGAATGTTAAAACCATCTATGTTTCCGACTGAAAGACTTTCGGTTGGCGCAGTGGTTGAGCGATTGACTGCTGCGCTGCGTGTCGCGGGTTCGATTCCCGCACGGAACAAATATTTGTATGATCTACAAATACTTGTTCCGGCTCTGGGTGTTTGTGTATGTGAGTTTATATGTTTGTCAACGCACCTACGATACAGGAGAAATTCCTAGTGTGGGGTAACGTTTTAAAAAAAAAAAAAAAACTACGGTCATGAATAATAATTTAAAAAAATATTGACGTTCGTCTTGAGACACTGGTAAGTTGGACGGGAAGATACCGCGCTGCCCAGCCGAGTCGGATTCGACGGTTGACCTCTTTCTCGAAGTTGGGCCTACCTAATCACGACCTTATTTACCACTTAGTTTTTCAAGAAATTACTCATCACCAAAATCAACAGTCCAACACAAACAGGCCTCCGAAAATACATAAACAAATTGTCATCATCTCATCCAATTAGCTTCCCACATCATAATAAGTCATACCGCTACCATGTTGACAGCCGACTTATAAACAACATGAATGTTTTGTCTCCAGTCGTCCAAATGGCCGAAAGAATTCCATTCCATCGTAAACATCAACTGTTGGTGACTGAATCGAAAGAGGTGTACGTGATTGAATTCAGGAGGGCCACTTTAGGCGAGAAGGGAGTTTGAAATTGTAGGAAGTATCTTATTTCATGAGCTAGGACTGCGATGGGTGGTTTTGGCAGAGGAAGGTCGTCCACAAAAATTCAACGTAAATGAAGCAAAATGAGTATGTAATGATCGTAGCAGGTGGTGTTCTGTAGTATCTGCCTACTCCTTCAACCATAATTTGTAGTACCTAAAAGAGAGATTTCTAAAGAAACGTCAATGTTGGTTAGCATAAATAGCCATGTTTCTTAACAGCAATATAATTAGATGTCGTAATAAGTAACAATCGTTGTTCCATTAAACATGTCCCAGACGAGATATTTTCTTGTACCGGAACCCCGCGTTAATTAAAATGAGAAATTGGCATGATACTCGCACGTGCCGCAGTATATCGTAACGGAGAATTCTTGGCTCGCTAATAATGTGAGCAAAACGAAAGGATAGCATAGTTCAAAAACACATAATGTTACATAATTCTATCTTTAGTAAAACATGTAAACTGACCAGCAGCCTAATTGCGTAAGTGAATTTGGCAAGGCAGACTTTGATCCCATGAAAGAGTATGAACAATTGACCAATCACATATGCGAAACGAAAGACTAGGCTTCCGTTTAGTAATTTACCGAGACTGCGGTCAGAACTTGGATCGGAAAAAAATCGCTGTCTTTTCAAGATCTTGTCAGAAAAATCAGTTGAACAGCTGTAGAAATACATACGTTTATCTGACCCCTATCCCTACTCTTTGTTTCTCCTAAATAAACTCAATACGTAAGAAAACTTCTAAAATGCCTAGACGACAAACAGTTTGACGTAAATAAAATACATAAGTTCCTCTTAACATGTGGTGGGGCAAGTTTAGATTGTAAATATCGAGAAATAGTTAGAGGAAGGCCAAAGAAATGGCTACAAAGATATGATATGGCTAGACTACTTTCTATTGACCATTGATATGACGCAAATAAACTTAGATGTATTTACGAAGAAGACATGTGAGGCCAAAAGCATGATGTTGAAGTTCCTTACTGGGATCTTAATCTCAGATTTTTTATTTGACATTTGGGGGGTTGCCATTTTATCGTTACACTAGCGTATGCCTCACGGTTTCACCCGCATAGTTCCCGTTCACGTGGGAATACAGGGATAATAAGTAGCCTATGTCACCCGGGGATAGTGTAGCTTCCCAACGGTGAAAGATTTTTTTAAATCGGTCCAGTAGTTTTTAAGTTTATTCGTTACATAAAAAAATACAAATCTTGCCTCTGTATAATATTAGTATAGATATAGATAAAAATAGTCAAATGGCAAAAATACATTTGCTAAGAAACTAGCGGCCCTTATTATACTTCTACTCATTTATTTATTTATTTCAACCTTATCACATTAATCTTTACAGGATTACACCCAATACGATAAATGCGCTTATCCTAAGTAATCTAATTACATATTAAATATCTTAACTAATTTTATGTTAATTAGTTTACAAACAAATTTTATCCATAACAAATCACCATCATTCATCATTCATTCATCATTTTTATAACAGATTTCATTCTATTGAACGCATTAATTTTATTGTTGATTTCTTATTTAAATCAATATAAGTTTATGTACTATGTGTTGTTTAAATTTAAATAGATTACGTCTATATTCATAAAATATTTATTTACACAAATTAGTAAAATATTGAGGATTTATGTCACATCGATTCGATGAATCACTTATGATTGAGCCTTACCTACAACACTATGCTCCGCGCTGGAAACATTAAAAAAAACCGGCCAAGTGTGAGTCGGACTCGCGTACGAAGGCGTACCATTATCGCAAAAAACGACACGAAAATCACGTTTGTTGAATGGGAGCCCCTGTTTAAATATTTATTTTATTCTGTTTTTAGTATTTGTTGTTATAGCGGTAACAGAAATACATCATACGGGCAAATTTCAACTGCCTAGCTATCACGGTTCATGAGATACAGCCTGGTGACACACGGACCGCGGCGTCTTAGTAATAGGGTCCCGTTTTTACCCTTTGGGTATGGAACCCTAAAAAAGGTAAATGGCAGCTGTCAGTTTATTCTACGAAATAAAAAATCACAATATAATCACTTCCTACACTATATAGCCTCCGACGCACATCATTTCAGCCGAAAGACGTCCACTGCTGGACATAGGCCTCCCCCAGGCGTCGCCACATTGACCGATCCCGTGCGTCTCGCATCCAGCGCCTTCCCGCAACCTTAACCAGGTCGGTCCACCTAGTGGGAGGCCTTCCAACGTATCGTCTTCCGGTTCGCGGTCGCCATTCCATAACTTTTCGGCACCATCGGCCATCCGTTCTGCGAGCAATGTGCCCTGCCCACTGCCACTTAAGTTTGGCAATTCTTCCTCCGACGCACGTATCCACAAAATATGTTAAGTTCTCATTTCTAGATCTCCTAGAACACAAACAAAATGATTCCAAAACGCAATAGTCCTCTCAATTCACCGAATCTAGTATCAGACACCCCCCCAAGTCACGTGGCCACAATTCACGCTCCATTTTCCAGAACTCCAAGACCACAAATAAAATTATTGCCAGACGCAATAGTCCTCTTAATTAACCAATATTAGTGTCAGACAGCCCCGCATCACGTGGCCATCAGCGTAATTTCTAAAACTCCTAGACCACAATCAAAACAGTTTCCAGATTCAATCACCATCCTCCTAATTCTTCTAACGTCACCAAGTCTAGCGTCAGATAGCCCCCGTGTCACGTAGACAAGGTACTGATTGACTCTCGTTGACTCCGTGACGACAATCGCGAATGATGTCGGTCAGGCAGCGGTTAAGTAATAGGACGAATCGAGGTCAAGGATATATTCTGCACTTCATGTTGAGATTGTTCGGTAAGAACGTAGAATCGTCTGGACTTTTTACACCTACGTGGTTACTTTGTTTGCCTGTAATTAGAAGTAATTGACTATGCCGAGGTTACTAGAACGAAACGCGTCACAAATTAAACGGAGGGGACTAGATGTTGAAATAATTCATACAATCAAACATAGATTTATAGAAAACTAGATTCTGTCAACGGCTTCGCCCGCGTTCATCATCATCATGTCAGCCGAAAGACGTCCACTGCTGGTCATAGGCCTCCCCCAAGCGTCGCCACATTGACCGGTCCCCGCAACCCTCACCAGGTCATCGGTCCACCTGAAGGGAGGCCTTCCAACGCAACGTCTTCCGTTTCGCGGTCGCCACTCCAGAACCTTTCTGCCCCATCGACCATCCGTTCGTTCGCCCGCGTTAATGTCGAAAATTATCTCAAGGGAACATATTGCTGGAATAAATAGTATTCTATGTGCTATTCCAGGTTCCAGTACCTGGTGATATTGGAATCTACGTGAGACTGCAAAGACTTAAATGGCGCACAATGTGGGAGCAAGCTCAGAATTTTCAGCAGTGTTCTTCAATCTTATACAACTCTCTACAGGAGAGCTATGTAGTCTTCAAACTTTTGATAAAGAGTTCAGCTCATCACCTTTATCATCTGCTGAACCCAACCATGTTGGTGGCCAGTGTTTAGTCTACCCGGGTTCAGCTGAAACACCGATATTTTACATGGAGGAACTGCCTGTCTTAGTAGCATCTATATATCTATATCATCTATTTATTGATCTCATCATGCATATTGAGATGCATAATATGTATCTTAATTATATGATGCACAAACACTGACAGACTAAATCACATGTGAGTGACGGACTCAGACCACATGATATCATAATCATCTCAGAAGTACTAAATGGTGTGCTCAGTCCTCAGTCAATATTGTGCCCACTATGATAATAATATGATGATTATATTATATTATCATCATTATTATCGCGTGTCGCGTCGCGTGTAATAAATAGGCGTGTTACGTGTATTTGTGACTTGACGGTGTTTATGAATAACATTATGTTTGTTTGAAGAGATAAGGGGGTGTGTAATACATTATATTACACATCAAACATACACATTGACATTGTGTATGTCAGAAATTATTTATTTTGGACTTAGAGCATCAATTTGCAATAATCCGCATTACCTACCTATTTAACATGAAAACAAAAATCCTCTTTTTATCCGTATCCAAAGGGTAAAACGGGACCCTATTACTAAGATTCCACTGTCCGTCTGTCTGTCTGTCACCAGGCTGCATCTCATGAACCGTGATAGCTAGATAGTTGAAATTTTCACAGATTATGTATTCCTGTTGCCGCAATAACAACAAATACTAAGAAGTCGGTTAAAAACAGAATAAAATAAATATTTAAGTGGGGCTCCCATACATCAAACGTGATTTTTTTGCCGTTACCGCGCGTTTGTGCGCGAGTCCAACTGGCACTTGGCCGGTTTTTTATTAAACTGGGAATCAACTCTTTTACAAAAAGGAAACCCTATATTAGGGATTCACCACTGGTTAGATTATCAACATTACTTTTTTTAGGTTATCCGCCATGGCTGCCATGCCATGGCGGCAAGGAAGTTCTCAGCTTGTCTATACGAGGAAGTTACCTACTAGAAGCTACCTAGTAAAAGGCATAAAATTGCAATTATCACATAGCTAAAGACGCCAAACCTTACCTTCACCGTATTATTTACTTCTGACGATACCCAAACAAGGGATTCCAAGAAAACATACCTTATTAAGTACACAAGTCACATTAAAAAGATCTTGAAGATCGTATCGACACGTAATACTGACCAAGCCTTTAATTATAGCGCCGTTTATTTATTAATAGACATTTACGAATAATATTTTATTACATGGCACCTTTTGCACGCATTTCTTCGATGTCCTACAGAAATGGGAGCCATTTCTTTTTGCAATTAAAGATACGGAACGCGGCAATTGGTCGAGATTTCGCGGGTTATGATTTTCTCGTTCTCTTGAAAAATTTTACCAGTCTTTTTCATAAACTCATGTTTTTTTTTTTCATGGGTGAGATTTACATCTCACTCCTCATCATTATGGTGCTCATCGCTACTGACAAAACACATTGTCTACCTACATGAAAAAATAGAACGGTATGATTTTGAAATTTTCATCACAGCAGTACAACTTCTATAGATACACCCCCACACAAATACTCAGTTAAACCTAAGATGTATCATTAGTAAGGTGTGTCAAAAAACCTCTCACAATAATTTCCTTGTAGGAACAAATCTTGGTTGAAAGTACAAACAATTGGTTTGTAGTTAAAACAAACGGAGAAACGATAAATCACAGCGGTTGCGGTCGCAATTGTTCAGTAATCGCAGTCGCACAGTTACCAAAAGCACGTTAGTATTATAATATTAAGGTTTTAAGGTCGCTCAGCAAGCTATGGAAAGGGCTATGCTAGGAGTCTCTCTGAGGGATCGATTCACGAGGTGTTCCGGCAGAGAAACAAAGTTATCGACAAAGCTCAGAGAGTAAGCAAGCTGAAGTGGCAATGGGCCGGCCATATTATCCGTAGAACCGATGATCGTTGGGGTAGACGTGTTCTTGAGTGGAGACCGCGAACTGGTGAACGTAAGGTGGGACGCCCTCAGGCTAGGTGGAGCGACGATCTTCACAGGGTGGCTGGTAGCAGCTGGATGACAGTTGCCGAAGATCGAAGCAAATGGCGTGCAATTGGAGAGGCCTATGTCCAGCAGTGAACTTCTATGGGCATGATGATGATGATTACAATATCTGTGCTCATATAGTATCTTTAGTGAAGTATTATTACTTGGCGCGAACTTGTAGGGACGTCCTGATTCTTGTATCGGGAATAGTATCTGTACCATCTATCATCTAAACACAAAAGAAGCCACAGATGTTAGAGGTCATATCTACTGATATTCGCGGATATACTCAGCTGAATCCGGTTAGTCTGGCAGCCGACTCCAATATAATTGAAAAAAGCCTAGAACTCGAACGTGTTACAAATGTAAATAAAATTCAGTTTTTGGATTGAATTGGATCATGAATTCGGTACATAGGTAGGCTAGCAACCCAATAATGTCATGTAAAGATCGAACGTAAAGTATCACAGGTAAATAAAGTGATTGAGTTATCATGTGTGCATCCTATTTTCACATTGCTTCGACAAGTTGATCCAGATAGATTTACGGCAAAACACAGATGATGAATTTTAGTGCAGCAATGCCAGAATATTCTCTATCTCATCTGTCCTTAAACCTGTATATCTATGACTAACAAACATTAATCTCAATCCGGTGGTTAGTCATAACAATCGGTAGTCGGCCTCAAAATTCGAAGCACCCCAACCGTTGCCAGTTAAGAAATGTGATCAGATGACATACTGCGATCCGGGAAGACTCCCATTACAAATGATGCAAAACTCTTTACATGCCAAAACAGTAGAAAACACAACCATCACACTCAAGAATCAACTTTGATCTATCAAGGTAGAGTTAGTTTTTGCCTGGCAGGATTAGTCAGTTAAGATTATACTAAGCCGGAATAGATTTGATATTTGCACTGGGTGCACCGACCTCTCTCGATCACGTAGGCACGGCGAGTGACGTAGCAGCAAATACACGTAGATGTTTATGTATATGAATGGAAGGTCGTGTGGCGTTGTTGCTAATATTATTAGAACGGTGTTTGTAGGTCATTAACCAGCTAGTTTCTAGACAAGCTTACTCAATAGTAAAAGCTAACTAAGATTTATGGTGCGTGATTTTTTAGATAAGGCACTTTTACGATCATCATCACTCTGCTGGACATAGTTGGACGTGGAGGTCTATGTCCACCAAATGTTGCTCAGTGTTCGTGCTTCTTACATCCAACTTACTCTCGCGGGTCTTACCAGCAGCCTTATTGCGTAATGAATTCGGCAAGGCAAAGAGTGTGAAAAATAGACCAATAACAGACGGAAATCCACATCGCGTCTTTCATCTTGCATGTAATTCGTCGATTTTTCATAATCTTTGGCCCTTTGCCTTGCCGAATTCATTATGAAATAAAGTTGCAGGTCATTGGTCCAAGGCATTTTTAAAACATTAAAAATGTAGGTGAAACACCATCCGTTTAGCTGTACTGTTATCAAGAATTATGAGATTTGACACGACGACCTCCGAGACAAGTTGGACTGGAACGTGATAAAATGGTAGCGTCTTCAGCGACTTCTTGATATGAAGTGGACCCTGACCTTCACCACTAGAATGCATGTTCGTTCTATCCGTCCAACTTTTACAAGATTGCAATTTTCTTGGAAGCTTACTGGAAGTAGGAAGCGCGGGCTTGTCAAATATCGAAGGAGTGGGTGGGAGGCCTTTGTCCAGGAAGGAGCTAAGCAGAACAGGATAGCAAAAACGTTACATTAGCATGTCAATGACGCTGTCACATTAGTACGTCGATAACACTGTCACATAAGTATGTCGCTGACGCGTCCCATATGTTTTGGTCCTAACATAATGGAACAGCCAACGCGGCTAAAGAATATTTCACTTTAAATAACCAGGCTAAGTTAACTTTATAAGTAGGATCCCGAATACTGAGTCATCATTTTAAATAATAAAGGTCATACATGTTCAAAAGAATTAACACTATGGAAGGAGGTCAAGCCACAAACACTATAAGACTTCCTTTGTTGTTACCAAGAATTGTTTTGACAGTATAACCTCTATAACGCATTAACACTTTTAACTACTTAGAAATCTAACTTCAAAATTCAAGGCTTCGCAGTACTTCACGCTTGTAATCCCAGGAGGGTTGGGCAGAGGAGCACTTATATTACCCCCACATTTTATCAGTTATGTTGAGGCACAAATACAGTCTCCAGCAGCATTATTGCGTAAGTGAATTCGGCAAGGCAAAGGATTTGACCCTTTAAAGAGTGTGATAAATTCTCATTAAATAATCAGGTATAGGCCGGAATCTCATGGCAAATGGGCAAATAAACCTGCGTTGTGTGCAATACTGGGGAAATTGGATTAAACGATCTTGATACTGATTAATTTTTTTATGTCTTTAGTATTAATGAACATGAAGTATATTAAAAGAAAGAAAGAAAAAGTGTTTATTCGCCACAAAAACGACATACAAAATTTTCGACATCTTAAATTAAACCCTCAACGGTATCTATTATTAGTAAGTACTTAAATTATGTTAGTAAAGAAAAGTAAGACTAAAATAAAATACCAAATACTCATATTCCATGAGATTCCGGTAGACCTATATTGCCAAAAATTATTGGACGCTTTCATTGGTAGAGATACTCTTTTCGAAAGAGACCAATATTTTTTGACAATACCCAATTATTTAAAGAGAATTTGTCATATTCTTTCATGTGGTCATACCTTTTGCCTTGCCGAATTCACTTACGATATTAGGCTACTGGTTTCTACTGAGAAATTACAGATGGAAAAACCTCGAGGCTTCTAAGTCTAGGTATTTTTTTCGATCACAGATAGTGACGCGATGATTTCTATATTTAGTCACAACTTACACCTTTATTTACAACTGAGTGAGTCATGAATATTTTTAGAAGTGTTTGTTAAATACGCTCATGATTATTGGTCGTAGTATGTTAGTTTATTTTAATTTTCTGAGAATGCATATGGGCTAGGATGAATGTGTACAGGAAAATTATTTGTATTTGAAGTCAGGTACATAATGTAAAACGGTAATCGGTATGCATTTTTGGAATTTCTGAAAGGGAAAATAAACAAAAATAAATACGCTATGTAGTAACTACCGAGGGAACTCCAGGGATTTTGCATAAGAATTTTTCTGATGAAGTGAATTAAATATATTTTGGGCCATTTCGATGCCTTTTAAGAAGAATATTTTTGTGGTCTAAAACGATGGATGGACTGTCTAGTAGACTGTCTAGAAAGAGATTGACAACAGGGAAGTATTGAAGAAAGCAAAACAAAATTAACCTTCGTGGATACAGATGGCTTGGGTGGGTCAAACAACTTTGGCTGAACTCGAAAGACTACAAATTATCAACTTTACATCCAGCGCAGCATGTTATTATTTCCGCGGTAGTCAAGAAAGTTGAGCTTCTAAACGAGTGGTACCGTTGGAGACCTCTGAATTAACTGTCTTCGTTATGGATAATTTTCAGGCTCAAGAGTGCTCGGTGTCATTGATGATATTGATTTTTCCGAGTGAGGAGCAGATGACTATTACGACAACGGCGATCGGAAATGTATTGAAGAAGAAGACTGCCTGTTCCTAGCTGATCAACTTCTCACAGACAAACAAGATATTGCAGGATAGTGGTGTTTTATACCACCATTGTCCATTCTACCATTCCGCATTTGCAACCTCCTTGCTTTATGGGCTCTAGACAAATTAATGGCGATAGCGATTGTAGAAAGGCCAATTTTTTTCGTGATTGAACGTGTGACGTTTCGGTAACGCATCCAATTTTGACTTCGAAACAATCGTTATCCTTGAGGCCTTTAGTTTGGTATTTCTTCCACACGTAGTCATCTTCTTCTTTATGCTATGTTACTTCAATGGATGTAACCTGTTGCAATATCTGCGGTTTCGCGTACGTGACAAGATCGCCCCAAGATCTTATCAGAATCTAGATTTTACATGTTTTCAATAATTCATGAACATATTTTGGGTAAAATATGAATCCTCTTTAAATTTATCGTATTTCTGGCAGGTGATGCTATGAATCGAACTATTTATTGAGTACTCTATTGACTGTGATTCTGATGTCATGTTATTTGTTTACGTGAAAGTCGGAAATTATTCCAAAGAAACAGACACCCGGGATAAAAAGTCATCGTAAAACCTATGTCCTTATCCAGGTCCAGGTTCATGGTTCATCCGTGTGCCAAAATTCATCCGAATCCGTTGGGCTGTTAAAAAAAAACTTTTTTGCTAATAAATACTACCGACTTCCAAATAAAAAACTACAAAGTGAAAAATAACTTTATTTTTGGAAGTCGGTGTCTTTCATCTTTCGTAGGTACCAATTTTTATGCTTTTTGCCAAAAAGTTTTTTTATTTTACTCTTTTTAGTTTTACCTCCTAATAGCCAGAATAGATTACCCGAATAACATGAAACTTGAACATAATCGGTGAAATGAGGGATCTGCGTAGCGTACTCCTTTCGAGCGTACTGGCGTGATGTTATGTTATGAAATAGAATAAACAATAAACAGACAAGCGATTGCAGCAATCCCGAGAGATTTTCCGTTATTTATTGAAGATTTCTGTTGTATATCTCCGAAGTTCTTCATCAGATCTTCAACAAATTAAAATGGGACCAATTTCGAAATATACTCTTTCAATCAAAAAAAGAATTTTCGAAATCGGTCCACAATTGACGGAAATATCGGTGAACATACACAAAAACAAAAAAACATATATAATGTCGAACATAGAAACTCCTCCTTTTTGGTTAGTCGGTTAAAAAATGGTAACAGACAGATAGACAAAATTTCGCATTTATTCATCGCGAACATTGAGATGTGTACGTCATGTCCACGCACGTACATCAGTCTCGAGTCTGCTGTAATAGGCGTCTCAATGACTGCTATCATAAAGGGATACCAACCAAGGGGATACCGCCATAATCACGCTTGCTAGACGTGACTGCTGTTTGATTATACTCAGCTACGAATGAGCAGACAAAGGAGAACGTTGATAAATAATTCAGAGAGTCTAGACATATTTTATTTTAATAGCGATGACGACGACGCGACGGTCGAGTGCGTAATTCTAAGGGATTGATCAAGTAAAATTTCGATTACGTTTGTTAATCTTACTCATATTATAAACGTGAAAGTTTGAATGGATGTGTGTGTGGATGTATGTTATATATATACATAATACATAATTAGAGGTTTGGCTCTCGCCTTTTCCCTCCTCCAATATTGAATCATGTTAATAGATATTCCATAAACTGAAAAATAAAGATGTGTCTCCTCTAACGGTGCCCCTATGTTTTCCTTTTTTTTTAGAACCCTCAAAAGATGTTCAAAATTGCGCTGTCATCAGAGGCCTAGTGTACAAATTTGACAACGAAAAATGAAAAAAGAAAAGCATAGAAGCACGACATAATATATCTTTTTTATTCAATTTATGGAGTATCTATTAAATTTCGACTGAGAGTTATTTACTCGAAATGAGCGTTATTCGCCACCAATGGCGAATAGCTCTCATTTGATCTTGATCAGCCGTTTTATATCCTTCTAGGGTGGTGCAATTAACACGTTCGTTGCCGTAATTACTGAAACAATTAAAGTACTTGGCAATGAAATGCGCATTTTAACATAAGTTACTGGTTTAACGGCTCGTGCTCTGATGAATTGTGTTATTTATGACATCTATAAACTGTTGTTAATTTAAAGGTCATTATTAAACATACTTTCAGTAAATACCAGTATTAAATGGGTTTTATGCATGCGGCATGGAGGCAGGACAGGCTCGAATGCGTGAGAAGAGGAGCTATTTTAAAATTTTGTGGTGCTGAGTGTATTTTCATACATATTTTATATAAATTTTAGGTTCCATCTAAAGCACAATCATAATGACAAAGTTATTTTTTTTTTGGTAATTTGCCCTGTGAAAGTTTCCAGAGTCTAAGCTCTAATAAAAGAGCGCTAAAATTACCCAATATTACTGTCGGTAGCCATGTAATAGGAATCGGACATAAGAGGACACGCCATTTATGTTTACATACAGAACGCCAAAATCTCTGTTTTTTATAAGCTCACATGATTTGCAAACGAAACTGGTATTGGCACGCGACCACCACCATGTGTGGAACCACTTTTTTTCTTTTTGTAATGACTTTGTCGAGTTTACGAGGCGTTTATGTCATCGAACTTTGTTGATGTTGATAGCTACCATTTTTAGGGTTCCGTACCCAAAGGGTAAAAACGGTACCCTATTATTAAGACTCCGCGGTCCCTCTGTCTATCTGTCTGTCTGTCAGTCACCAGGCTGTATCTCATGAACCGTGATAGCTAGATAGTTGAAATTTTCACGGATGATGTATTTCTATTGCCGCTATAACAACAAATAGTATAAAATAAATATTTAAGTGGTCCTGCCATATAACAAACGTGTTTTTTTTGCCATTTTTTTCGATAATGGTACGGAATCCATCGTGCGCGAGTCCGACTCGCACTTGGCCGGTTTTTATATTTATGTGTTAATTTCAGGCATGTATGAAAGGCCAGGTGCGCATTACTCATAACCAGCGTGCGTCTATGGCAGTGGTTAGATGTATGACGTAAATGAAACAATAGGATATGTAAGGATCGTATCAGGGGGCATGCTGTAGTTTCTGCCTACCCCAAGGGAAAAAGCCGTGAGTTCATGTTATGATTTTTAACCGACTTCAAAAAAAGGAGGAGGTTCTCAATTCGTCGGAATCTTTTTTTTTATTTATATTCCACTGTTACAATGTATCCTAGTCGTGTTTGGGCTTATTGGAATCGTCATGAGATGTACTTTGGCTACCTACCAAAACTAAAAACAGAAAAATATAAAACTTTCTAACAAAAAATCAAACCTAGTTCCAGAACAAAAACTACAATGCAAAATATAACTTTCTTTTCCGAAGTCGGTGTCTGAAGTTATATTTTGCTTTGTAGTTTTTGTTCTGGAAGTCGGCTTGATTTTTTGTTAAAAAGGTTTTTTTTTAATTGACTCAACATTAAGAGGCTTAACATTTTCCCAACAATGTTTTGGTCGGCTTTTAATCTAACTACCGTAGCTTATTACCAGTTTTTATCTAACCTCCACAACCCAGTAACTGAGTATCAACTTGGCAAGACTAGTTTTCTATGGCCTGACTGATCTATCCGTAACGGTTGTCAAAGGTCAGCTAATGTCAGCCGGCGCGGCGGGACCAACGTCATAACATGCTTGCCGAGCCACGGATTATTCTCGTTATTAATGCAAGGTCACCCATCGACGAATTTGAAAATGAAGAAAGAAGGAAATAAAATCATTTTCGCTAATAAAATTACCAATTTCAAAAACAAAACACTAAAAAGTGAAAAAAAATCGTTTCGGAAGTCGGTGTCTTTATAGTATCTCATGTTTTTATTGTTTTGTGACTCTCTTTTTAGCGTTGATCTCTACGAATTGAGCAAGTGCAGTATAACTAAAGGATTGACAATATACCCATAATAACTCAATTTACGCATTCGTGCTGTTTATCGCTAAAGAGTTCGGTTGTATACTTGCTCTATTGCCCAAGTTGAGAGATACTTAATCCAATACAAAAAGAATGTTCAACATCGGTTCAGCAAAAGCGACAAAATCGCGAACAAACATACATACATACCAAAATACAGGTCAAACTGAGAACCTCCTTTTGAAGTCGGTTTATTCACGACATAGATAGTGCAAAATTTCTAGGTTTGATTATTGATAGGCAGCTCAACTGGAAGGATCACATTGAGATGCTATGTAAGAAAATTTGTAGTTCATCCTATGCCCTGTATAAACTTGCTCCAACAGTAAACACTGATGCACTACTCACAGCATATCATGGTCTTGTGCCATCTGTATACAAATACAAATACGTTTATTGGTTCAAGAATAAGGGAAATACAACAACAATACTCTGTCACTTAAAATAGGATTCCCTGTGCTATAAGTGACAGTAGGGATCGGAGTTGGCCTAATTTACAGTCATAGTTTATCAGTCCGTATTCATGTAATTAAAAAGTATGTATAAAGAAAAATAAAATATTAAAATTAAAATTTAAGGAAACAATTTAAATTTACTAATTTAACATGCTTGTTTAAATATGTATCATGTGTGTGTGTATGTGTGCGTGTGTGAGAGAGTGTGTGGAATTGTGAGGTTGTGGGTGTGTCTGCATGAATGATGAATGTAGTATGTATGATTCGTGATTGGTAGGGCGTGTTTTAATTTATGATATCTCAATTAGATAAGTATTAAGATATGGTATTATTTTCTGGGGTAATTCCACAAACAGAGAATCCGCAAAAGCGATCTGTCAGAGCCATGTTTGGACTACAAATAACTGTTGTGTTCCACATTTCAAAAAATACAAAAGCCTGACACTGCCGGCTTTGTATATTTATGAAACGACTTATTTGTTAAACTGAATGCACACTTGTTTCCCCATCTATCAGACACTGTTAAACGTAACAGGCAGAATTATATTTTGCGCGGACGAAGTGCCAAAACAGCCCGAATGTGGAAAAGCATATTCTGTACAGCCCCGCAAGTCTATAACAAAATTCCAAAATCAATAAAAGATTACATTTATATGGATTTAAAAAGAAAATTAACGACATGCTGTGTAATAAATGCTATTATAATATAAATGACTATTTGAATGATATGCTAATTGAATTTTAATCTTATATACTTTGACATCCTAATTGAATTAATTGAATTTTAATATTTTATACTTGGACATCCTATTTGAATTGTAACATATAATTTAATGACCATTTGAAGACTTTGACAACTTAATTGAATTTCTATACTTTATACTTTGACATTTTAATTTAATTGTCTTATAATTTGACATTTTACTCGTTGATAATCTAGCGTTAAATGATACCTTGACATCCTAAATAAACTGTGTGTGTTTGTGATGTAATTTTGATTGACATACCTTAAATTCTAGTGTGTTAAATTGTATTATATGTTTTTTTATGGTAATTATGCAATTATTAATGTTAATACTAGCCTAATAATATATGTCCTTTAATGTATGTACTTATATTTGCACGCCACACTTGGCAGAATGTGATGATACCATCTTAAGACCATAATGTATCATATTCAGACAAATAAATTATTGATTGATTGATTGATTGGTTAAAAAACCATTAATTGTCTCCACTATTATAATCACAATAACTCTGTCACAGCTGACTCACACACACATACCTACATGGTTTGTTATAACAGTACCTGTCTAGAAGTTTATTTCCATTGTGCCCCACTCCACGTGACAAGCTCACATGACCGGCAAGACGACGTGACCGACTAACGGACAGAAATAATTGTTTATATATAGATAGTATTAATAGACCGTATGGGCCTATCAGCCCGACTTTTCTTTTTTTTTGATGTAAGGGTTACTTAAGGTTGGTCAACTCTATAGATCCCTGTTAAACAAATGTTAAAAAGCTTGAAACCCTTCTAGCTTAGGAGTCATACTTAATTAGCCTCAATAGCCTCAGATCCCGGTGTTTTATTTGCTCACTATGATTAGTTATATTTGATCGCAAAGTCGTTTTAGTAGCTGTAACAAGGGTAAATATTTTCTCGATCAAGGATACCCCGTTTTATCAGGTTGTCTATGCAGCGACCAGCCTAGGCCAAATTTGGCGAGTGTGATATCTGTTCCTCCACAGTTCCCATCTCTGGTCAGACGCGCTGGTCTCCAAAGAGGTCGTAATATGAAATTCAATACTACTCATTCAACAAACTAAATTCTATTGAATAAGGTGGTGTCCTAAGTGGCGAAATACTTTGTTACTTTAGGTTCTGTACCCGAAGGGTCGAAACGGAGCCCTATTGCTGTCACTCACGTGGCCGTCTGTCTGTCCGTCGTCTGTCACACAATTTTGTTCCGAAATTTTTTTTACTTCCCGTTGACCTATGAATTTGATATTTGGTGATAATATTTATTATTAGATACGTATATTTTTAACCCCCTAAAAATAAAGGTGTTATAAGTTTGAGGTGTGTTGCTGTGTATCTGTGTGTCTGTCTGTGGCATCATAGCTCCTAAACGGAGGTACCGATTTTAATTTAGATTTTTTTATCATAGCTCCTAAACGGAGGTACCGATTTTGATTTTTTTTGTTTGATATTATATGACTTAGTCGAGAGTGTTCTTATCTATGTTTGAATAAAATCTTAATTACGTGTTCCGATAGATTGTCGATTGAAGCGTGTCTACTACTAGGTATATTATATTTAGTTGAAAAAGCATAAAATCATCATCATCATTTCAGCCGAAAGACGTCCAGGCGTCGCCACATTGACCGATCCCGTGCATCTCGCATCCAGCGCCTTCCCGCAACCTTAACCAGGTCATCGGTCCACCTAGTGGGAGGCCTTCCAACGTATCGTCTTCCGGTTCGCGGTCGCCATTCCAGAACTTTTCGGCCCCATCGGCCATCCGTTCTGCGAGCAATGTGCCCTGCCCACTGCCACTTAAGTTTCGCAATTCTTCGGGCTATGTCGGTAACCCTGGATCTCTTGCGGATCTCCACATTTCTAATTCGATCACGCAAGGAAAAGCATAAAATAATTAATAAATTACAATTTTTTATTTCTTGCTTCTTAAACTACTAAATACCAATATAATTATTAATCAGAATGTGCGAAGTCCGACACGCACTTGGCCGGTTCTTAACACGCTTTTATTTATTTACAAGATAAATGTAAATGAACGAATACACTTATTTGTTTACATTATGTAACACTACTATAGATTTGTTATTAAGTAGGTAATGTTCCGCTGTTGTCATTATCTTATCACCATAGTTAAACTGATATCATTTAATTGCCGCTATACGAACCACAAAACACGCTAGCAACGCTGATTGAGATTAGTTGGCAACAGTGCACTTGAGCTGATAAGGATTGATTAGCTCAAGTGGCTGATTAAGCACATTTCCATTGTCCGCTTAGGAAATTCCCATTGATTTTAGTGACATCCTTTTTCCTTATGATAAAAGGCTATCCAAAATGTATGTGTTAAAAACAGGATAAGCTACCGCAGCTTCCTGTAGCTAATGATGCTAATTAGGTAGTACCTATACACTTGTACATAAACTACAGTAGGCAAATTACTATTATATTAATCCGTAGCAGCCCGGAGCCTGGCTGTGTACACATCACTGTGACACAGGCCTCCTCTCTGTGAGAGGTGATGGGCCGTAATCCTCCACGCGGGCCCAGTGCGGGTTGGTGTATGTCACATGTCTTCGAATTTTTGGTTCTAGGACATGCCGGTTTCCTCACGATGTTTTCCTTTACAGTTTTTGAAAGCAGTGGTGATGAAATAATTTACACAAAGTAAAGCGCCTGCCTGGGCTCGAACCCACGACCTACAACGACGATGCCACTGGGCCACCACAGCTCTGAGTGTGTACGGTTGATGGCAATAGGCTGAAGGCTCGCCCCCTATAATATGGGGCTTAAAAATAACTTGCGAAATGTATGGTTGTAGGCACTTATAGATGCCCTCTACACAAGACAGCTCATCTATCATTAGATGAGCCGCCTTCTCGGGTAAACGTATCTAAAAGAATATAGATTTTACGATCCCACACTTCCTGACTCCGGTTTAGATAAGCCTTAGCTGAAGAATTATTAAATCCTTCCTAAACAGATAACAAGTTCCACACACCATCAACCACATCATCGCTTACCATCAGGTGAGATAGTGGTCAAGCGCAAGCATAAAAAAAAATAAGAAAAAAAAGTTACATTATCCAAAATCCACTTCCTTGTCAAGTCTTAGCAATTTCTTTAGTAGGTAGCTATGTCTCATAATTTGAGCTAGGTATGTAATTGTTTAGGTAGGTGTCTAGGTAACTGTACTGCCGGTTCAAATTGATTTTCCTTATTGATAATGGCGACCTTGGGATTATATATTTTATAAACAAGGAAATATAGATTCGAGCTCCGAATAGTTAGGAGTAGGTGTTCAGAGGCCTTAGTGCGAGTTTTTATTCACGCTCAATCGCGTTAACGTAAACTACAATTTGTATAGAAACTGGATAAGCGCCGTCTGGTGACGGCAAAGCAAAACCTCTTTTTTTGTATACATTTTGACATAAGAGATCGTTTACGATATCACGAGTGAGTACGTTAAAAAACTCGCACTAAGCACACTGTTAAGAATTTTATTGAGATGTCGTAGTGACTGTCGCATTCATATTCTAATCAGTTTAACTTTTCAAGTCAATGTCATTAGTGGATTCTATTATGAGTTATGCTCTTGACAGCTATGGATTAACATTCAAAACCAACTTGGATAAATTAGAAGCTCTTCAAATTCGATTCTTGAAACTACTTGTAACTCAAAAAACTAAAAACAGCTGTAAAGGAGATTATAGGAAACTATTCAAAAGATGTAAAATTCTACCGATCAGTTACAAACATAAGTATCTTTTAGCAGTTAACCACCATGGTACCCAAGAGCATAACTTACGTAATCAACAACCATAACACACGATCTATGGCTGCTGGCAGATTCAATGTACCCAGAGTCACTAATTACTTTGGTGACAGAACCCAAAAAAAACGAATACCATATCTTTTTAACAGTCTGCCGGCAGATATAAGGAGTGAAACTAATAAAAACAGCTTTAAAAATCGTTTTTAAAATATATTATTTAAAAATGTGTCTTTGAGTTATAATTTGCTTTAAGTATGAAATTTATTAATTAGTGTATAGAGACTCACCGATCCCACAGTCAAACCATTACTACGGTTTTGTGGGGCTTAGTTTATAAGTTACTTACCATTATGTGAATATAAATAAAAAAATAAAAAATTAGTTTGATTGACGACGGTGACAGATGTGGGAATCATTCTAATGAGTGAAGCACCTCAACGTTAGGTTACCTACGTCAAGTTTCACTGCAGATCTTACGAAATTTATCTAAAGTGCGGATGGATCTTGCTAAGGAGTTCAGTAAGATACCGGATGCAGCCAGCAGGTAAGATTGGAAACCAAGCCAAACATAGGTAGGCTAGGAAGATGTTATTGATGATATAGATTGCACAAGAAAACGAAATATAATTTTGTGCACACGGCAGTTTTAAGGACAGCGCAGTTAACGGTATCTTCACACGTCACTCTAAAACACACAGTACCGTTTAGTTCACACTCTTGCGGTTGGTCTGCACACGGGGATAATGACGTAATTGTTTACAAAGTGACGTTTATTTGGTTTAAATACTTTCTTTTTTAAGAAACCGGTGTTTACTATAAGTGTTAATGCGGTAAATCCAAGGTTATCGCAGAATATTAAAATGACCTGTGATATAACGATGCCGTATTTAATGGATAGATAAGATTTAAATAATAATGATAATATCTATTTTGAATCAACTAATAATATGTCGTGTGATTGCTGGTTGATTGATTGCTGAGAACTGACCTAATAAGCGTTGTTGCTAAGCGCTTGATGTTGATATAAACGCTATTATAAGAATAGTATCCATTTCTATAATACTTGATATGAAGCTGAGGGAAACTGACCATTGACCTAACCTTAGGACTCGGTCCCATCGAGAGCTTATTACCTAGTTTGCTGTACTTCCAAACCATTGAACTATAATCCTAAAGGAGGCAGCAGTTCGCCCTTGTTTTTGTCTCTTTGTACAACATTTATTATTTTATAAACGGTGTTAACTGTGTATGTTACTATTTCTGCCTAACCTTGTAGATCTAATTGCATTGTATATCTACTAGTTAATAGCTCGTACCCCGACGGGTATGGACGCTTGCCTAGCCCGCTAGAACAAAATGTGACAATACACGCTAACTGATCTTGTCACCAAGATAAAAATAGTATAGTCAGTTCTGGAACGTATATTAAAAATTGATATTCTAACTGTACTCATGGGCGGAATAACAAAGTTGCGAATGACCAGCCAAATTACGTTATAAATGGTCGACTACTTATGTTGCTTTATCGCCTTTACCGAATCATTGCAAATCTGCTTTCTAACTGGCACGGCGCGGGCGGCGCCAATCTCTGACAGGTTTTACATAACTCTCGGTGCTCATCAAGACATGCAATGTGTTCTAGGTAGACTTAGAAAAAGTCACGTGACATTAAATGGAAAAAAAATAGATTTGAATTTGCTCTTCTTTTTCTTTTCGTGCGAGGACCACCTCTGGTGACAGAGTTAATCAAGTCGCCTCTGGGAACCCCACAGGCCTCTGAATTGACTATTTCAGACTTACATTAACTATATAAGTCCCGCAGCCTAATTGCGTAAGTGAATTTGGCAAGACAAAGGGATTGACCGCCTTCAATCGACCAATCACATTGACGGAAATCCAGATCGCGTCTTTCATCTCGCATGTGATTGGTCGATTGGTGAGGTGAGGTGAGGTGAGGTGAGACCGTTTGCCTTGCAGAATTCACTTACGCAAGGCTGCAGTTTTCCTCACGATGTTTTCCTTCCAATAATTTGCTCTTTTAGAGTTTTAGCTATTACTAATTGTTTGTTAATTATCTTTTTACACTATTTCTGTGACACAGGCCTTTTTATGGGAACCTGTTTAACACAAAATAGAAAATAATATTTTATTTACTCTTTATTCATTTTAATTTTAAAACATTTATAATAACCATTTATATCAACTAAATGTATATATGCATTATTATCACATAATAACTGTTGACATTTTATGATGGTTCCGATTCGCCTTTCAAATGTTTGTATCAAAATAAGGTTATCATCAAAACATTTAAAAACCAGAAAACCAGCGTAGGCAACTCCCAGTTGTCTGGCATTTTGCTGAACTTGACCTTTTTTGTCGCAGTCGCGGGGCACACTATGTATGTAATTGTTTTAAAATTAAGTTCCCTTTCATTTGTACCTACATTGTGTGTGCCAAATAAACTAGTTTTCTTTCTACTTTTCTTTCTTTCTTAAGGTTACACTAGTCGAAAATTCTTCCATACAAACGTAGTAAGAAAATAGGAAATATTCCACTGTTTGACGATGTACGTTCAAAATAAAAAGTGATATAAATTTGTCTCATCATTGTCTAGTCCTGTATGGAACGAAAAAGTAAAAAAAAAAATTTTGAAAGTTATGAGCGTCAAAAGTTCCACATTTCGACACTAATTTTAACGCATTTTCGGGCGCGAATAAATACTATAAGAAGACGGAAAATTGCAAAACGGCTTCCATACAGGATAGATTAGTAGTTCAACAATGCAAATAATTTTATTTTGAACAGATAGATTTAGTCGTTGTTTCATGATATCTAGACTGTCAAAGGTCTGTTTATAAAATTTCGCGCGCTCGGTTTCTTCCTAAATCATTATCCATTTCGCTACAAATTTGCAAAAGTGTGTATTCGTACGCGAACTAGCTTCCTACTGCTCATCACAGCATCTATCTCTGCCGCACGTGTTGCCGGTTGATATAAAATGCATTTTAACCCCGCGCACAAAATAGTTCGTGCCGTCGACTAGTGTACCCTTAATTTAATATCATTCCTTAAAAGCTCTCTCTGTTTGTCACTCTTACTCATAACAGTTAATAATCTCGAGGAAATCCATAAATTCTTCATTTCTAAAGTCTCGTGGTAATCCACAACTATTTTATTTTTTCGATAATACCGTGCCGTCATATTTCCTAATAGGTACTTACTTCGACAGGACGACATAGTAACACAATTATTATCAAAGCCTTTCAAGAGTTAATTGGTGCTTATCGTTAAACCAACAGTTGTCGACGATAAGTGCACCAACCCATAGTATAAGTATTATATTTGGATATATTTTTGTGTCTACGTGCGCAGGAGTGCGTAGCTTGAAAGTTTGGAAACATACGGTCCAGTAACGACTACAGTACAGTTGAAAGTTAACTCCGTTCGTTCAATCCTTTTGGCAATAACTATTATTGGCGTCAACTGTAGCAGCTAAAAATTTAGGGCCGATAAAATAAGTGATAATTTAATCCGTGGTGGCAACTGGGTTTATAGTTCTCGCCAAACTTCTCGGCCGCCCTGAAGTTAGTTTTTGCCGTTTTTAACTGACTTCCCAAAAAGGAGGAAGTTCTCAATTCGGATGTTTTTTTTTAAATTTATATTCGGGTGTAGCGGCATCGACGCCGCCACTTACGAACTAATGACATGACGTCACACAAATCCTGCATCACGCAAGCAAAGTGTTCGACGCGATTAGAACACATACAACAGTCCGACAACAACCGTCGGGCAGTTGCCCGGACCAGACACAACACCCGTCTGGTCGGAGGATCCTCTCTTTTCTATGGAGGTTTGTGGGACTTTACACCCTGTTCCACCTACCCCCAAACGGGCAGAACTCCATCTATAAACGGCTTTGCAAAATTCCGAAATGGTCCCATTTAAATTTGGTTAAGATTTGATGAAGAATTTCGGAGATATACAACAGAACTCTTCAATAAATTACGGCAAATCTCTCGGGATTGCTGCAATCGTATGTCTGTTTATTGTTTACACCATTTCATAACATACCATCACGCCACTATGCTCTAAACGGGTACACAGATGTGTACAGTTCACCCTGGTACACTCATTCCACCGGTTATATTCAAGTTATAGTTGTTCTATCTCACGATGTCGGATGAATCGAAGCAAAATGAATCTTATTCCGCCGCCATAAAAGTCACGTAACCCGTCATCGTGAGAAAGAACAACTATAAATGTTATTCGGGTAAGCTGTTCTGGCATCACTGTGGGCATTATATACCTTACTATAGAACTTGACCATTCTGTACCACTTAAAAGTGAAAGATAAAAAACTTTTTAACAAAAAAATTAAACCGAAGTTTTGCTTTAGAAGTTAGTTTTTTTTTTTTTGTTAAAAAGTTTTTTTTGTATGAGATTTACTAATGCGCAGCCTTGTAGGCAACTTCAGGGCGGCCAAGAAGTTTGCCGAGAACTATACCCCAGATTTAAACGACCCTTTGTGCCTATTGGCCTAGCTATATTCTGTCTATCTATCTATACTTAATACTTAATATTATAAAGAGGTAAAGTTTGTGAGTTTGTGACGTTGTAAGGGGTAATCTCTGGATCTACTGAACCGATTTTGAAAATTCTTTCACCAGTAGAAAGCTACATTATACTTGAGTGTCATAGGCTATAATATATTTAAAAAAAAATAGAGATCCTTATGATAATTGCAATAATGTAACCCTAAGTAGCAAAATGTTGCCTGTAAAATCATTCTTGGGCGTGCGCTGATAAAACTATTGATATAACAATTATTGACATAACAATTATTAGGTAGGTAGGTAGGGTAGGTAGGGTAGGTAGGGTAGGCAGTGTAGGCAGAATAGGCAGGGTAGGCAGAGTACGCAGGGTAGGCAGGGTAAGCAGGGAAGGCAGGGTAGGCAAGGTAGGCTTAGTAGTCTGGGAGGCAGGGTAGGCAGGGTAGGCAGGGTAGGCTCGGTAGGTAGGGTAGGCGTGTAGGCAGGGTAGGCTGGGTAGGCAGGGTTGTCAGGGTAGCCAGAAGACGGGAGCGAAGCCCCGGGGGTCAGCTAGTTGCTTGATAAGGAGGTTAGTGGTGGCAATTATATTTTTCTTAGTCTTCTGTTGTTCCTTTCTGATGAATGTCGTTGTGGAGTCCAAGACAGTTGAATAGTCTCTACGAGACTCATTGAGCTTCATGCACTCGGCGCTTATCTTGTTTCTGCCACTGTTTATGTTGAGTTTCAGTAGTTGCAGTGGTTGGTGGGAAAAGTGTGTCGAAAGGGCTTGTCAGAAAAAAGTATAGTTAAAAAGTTAATTTTAAAATCTTACATGCAATGTGTTTGTTCTTTTTAGGAGCGAAACTCTTTCGCACATCGCTGGCTCATACCTATCACCTTTTCGAACTAACTCATGATTAATTCTGTCAATTTCTTAGTAAGGAACCCAAATTATCTGACTGTGGCATAAAAGAAGCTAAATAAATTGTATGATATACCTATTGACATCACATCATTATAAATTATCAGAACTTTGTCTGAGACATAACTCAAAATTCGATTTCGTGGAAACAATATATCGCCACAACCCTCGCAATAATGAAAAAACTTAAAATCCTAAATAGGATAACCAAATTCCTTGGATCAATTAATCAATGTTCAAATTCGGTTTTTTCCATGACTCCCCTGGAAGTATCAATAACGTTTGAGAAATGAGAGGCAAAAAATAAACCAGGCAAGATATAAAAACTCAAAAGGAAACCACTAGCAGTCACGTAGTACCTAATTTTTATTCCATATAACAAGAAACACATATTATTATATCAATTCCCAAGATATGTTTACTTTAACAAACCAATAACTAACTAGCCCAATGTTACGTTGTCTGGCCCAATGTTACCATGGTCTACATAGCCAGCAGGTGCATCAGTAAACTGTCTTCGATCACACATTAACCTATTTTCCGCAATTGGCTCCTGGGCTAGGCGAGTAGGCATTCCATAGATTTTGGCTGCATTCTCCGTTTGATTGGTTGATTGTATGCACGATCAATTGACGTCAGTTACTATAGAGTCCAAAGGTTGCGGCGCCCTCTTTGTGTTTAGCGTTGGTCTTGTGACTCCAAGCGATATCTAAAAATCACGTGATCAATCCCTTATATTTAGACATTTCCTATCTCCTTCGCTGACATCGAATGCCACTTGTCTACAGCCTCTGGTAAACAATGTGCCATTCCATCGGCAATAACGATTAATGCCAAAATGTGAAGTAATGGATCACCTGACACTTTGATAGCGCTTGTCAATTCCATACATTTATGACTTTTTGATCAAGATCGGAAGCTCTACACTCGAAGTTGTAGACGATTAGTCTACCTGGGACAACAAAAACGGTCCAGTTGGGTAGGTCTAACTTCGAGAAAGAGCTCAACTGTCGAATTCGACTCAGCTGGGCGGCGTTCGGGCAGTAGCGCGGTGTCTTCTCGTCCAATTTACCGCAGTGTCTCAAAACAAAAGTCTATGACAAGTTTTTGTTGCTGTTGATCACCTATGGGACCGAGACGTGGTCGCTCACAATAGGCCTTATCAGAAAGCTTAAAGTCACCCAAACTGCAATGGAGAGGGCTATACTCGGAGTTTCCTTGCGTGATCGCATTAGAAATGAGATATCCGCAGGAGAACCAAAGTTACCGACACAGCCCGAAGAATTGCGAAACTTAAATGGCAGTGGGCAGGGCATATTGCTCGCAGAACGGAGAGCCGATGGGACCGAAAAGTTCTGGAATGGCGACCGCGAAGCGGAAGACGATGCGTTGGAAGGCCTCCCATTAGGTGGACCGATGACCTGGTTAAGGTTGCGGGAAGGCGCTGGATGCGAGACGCACGGGATCGGTCAATGTGGCGACGCCTAGCGGAGGGAGGCCAATGTCCAGCTGTGGACGTCTTTCGGCTGAAATCATGATTATGATGACTTTTTGTGAATAGCCATCGCCACGCTATCGCTAACAGAATGTCACTTGTCTAGCCTTTGGTTCATCTCTGCTTTGCATACTCTAAGCCTCTTTTGCTGACCACAGAATGTTAATATTTTATCATACAAAAGCCATGGAAATATTCCCCAAGCTTTTCAGTTGGGTCGAAGATCAAATTTTGTTGACATTGGCTAACTGATGCTGCTATCACATTCTCTTGATGACCTATCACTACAAGACATGGTCGAAAATTCATGTCTTATTTTTGCCGTTTCGGCATTTTCCTTACTAATCAGAAACACAAGTCACGACTATTTAGAAATCACTATTTTCAGAATTTGGGTAAACAAATCCCATTAACTTTACGGCTTTTCTGCATAATTGTGAGTCATTTCCAGACTACTGCAGTAAAGCAAAGCCAAGGGACCGCCCCTGCTTCGCATAACTTAATAATCTCATTCACGCTCAAACAGAATGAGCGCCATTGACCCAAACAAACTACGAAGTTCATTGGATCATAATAAATGCATGGTTTTCCTTAATTCCTTCAGTAGCGTGAGTAAATCTATTTTTAGAGTTAAGGAAACACCGAGTTCTACGGAAGATTGTCGAGCTGAAACCGCAAGTTCTTAATACAAGCTCATTATGCAGTTCTTTATAAATCATCAAGTTCGAATTCTTCGAAGATTTCAAGCTAAAATATTGTTTTTTAATTGTTTATGGAAGTAAACAATACTGTTTTATACTAGATTTATTAAAGTTTATCCTCATTTGGAGGCATTTCAATTACGAGACAGTATTATAGACAAAAGTGGAAGGAACGTAGTGGTAAATATCTTAACACATTTATATTTATGAGAATTCATTTAGGTGTAAAGAATCTAGCATGATTAGAGCCATCCCGCCGGTTAAACCTGGATGAGGTTGGCACAGAAATTTGGGGATTGGCATAAGAAACGAGAGGCTCGTGCCCAGCAGTTGTCAAATCGTGCTGTGGATTAGGATGATATCGGACACAATGGCCATAATCCTACTCAACTATCCCTGACTACAAAACCGACTTATTGCCTAAATTCACCATCATCATCATCATTTCAGCCGAAAGACGTCCACTGCTGGACATAGGCCTCACCAAGAATCGCCTCACTGATCAGTCCTGTGCGTTTCGCATCCACCGGACTGCCGCAGCCTTGACCAGGTCATCGCTCCATCTAGAGGGAGGCCTTCCAACGCTGCATCTTCCGGTACGCGGTCGCGACTCCAGAACTTTTAGCCCCAACGGCCATCCGTTCTGCGTGCAATGTGTCCTGCCTACTGCCACTTAAGTTTGGCAATACTTCGGGCTATGTCGGTAACCTTGAATATTGATTTGTATTTAAATTGGCCATGATAGTCATCAAACTACTGAACCAGTAGCTACAAATACTTCTGCCATCGTCATCATCCACACAGCCAGATTTGACCCTATGCATGGCATAGGCCTTTCTTTTCTTGTGCCAATCCCCACCCTTATCCAGACTCCACCCACGATGATAACGATGACGTCTGCCCATCTCGCTGCCGGACGACCAACATTCCTTCTCCCTGTCCTTGGATGCCACTTCTGCCAATATTACTAATCCTAATCTATTGCAGTTCTACTAAATGGAATGACAAACCTTTGAGGAAACACATGTGACTTTGACCTATAATTTTGTTTACATCGTGTATTCGTGGATGTTTAACTAATTCTGTTTAAAATAAACATGTGGTTTTGACAATTGAACGCGGTAAATATTTGGCAGAAATTATCCTTGAGTCCACCGTTTCATGCCGGGGGTTTTGATCTCGAGGATTCTTAATGGTGTTGGTATATTAGGGATCTGTTGCACACGTGAAGAGCCGAACTTTTATACATACGTTTTTGTTACTAAATTAAGTCAGTTTTTTTGTTTTAAGGATTCCGTACCTCGAAAGGAAAAAACGGATTATAGGATCACTTTGTTGTCCGTCCGTCCGTCTGTCAGTCAAGACCCTTTTTCTCAAGAATTCGTGGTGAAATTTATATCAAATACTCAAGTCTGCTGTCCCATAAAGCTGTGAACAAATCAAACTTCTAAGTCAATGCAATCAAAAGATACAGCCGTTAATGGCCCAAATTTCCGCAAATTTTCAACACTCGCAAGGGAATCAAAACCTACAGGGTACTCTGCCCGTGAACTCAGAATCTTTATTTTTTTTTACGATGCAACATCTTATAGTACAGATAAAGGAAAAATTGCGAAAACTGTACATTTTTAGTTGCATCATGTAATAAAAACATTTTTAATAATTTTAAACTTACTACCCCTTTCCTCATGAACGCGTAGAGATATTAAGGGTACACTAGTCGACGGCACGAACTATTTTGTGCGCGGGATTAAAATCAAAGTCAAAGTCAAAGCACTTTATTTCAAGTAGGCCAGTTACAGGCACTTTTGAATTGTCAAAAGACAAAATAAAATATTACAAAATTATGGTGCTACAGTCCCAGTCACAAGACATAATAACTGTGAAAGTACCGTAGATGCCCATTCCAAGGCGTAGATCTCTATGGAGAAGAACGGGCAAGAAACTCCATGGACACTCTTTTTCAATTAGGTAATTATTACAAATCATTTGTTACATCATTTATGTTGAGATTACACATTATGTGAGAACGATGTAGAAAGTTAAAAGGGTCCATAGTAAATATAAAAAGACAATTCAGAAATAAAATTAGAATTAATTAAAATAAACCATGGCAGCTAAGAGATGACCAGTCCCAACCGACAGCGCCCGTTAACGAACATGACACATGTATCAGCACCATTCAGCTCAACCATTTTGAAGGGAGCTAAATGATCCGACACACGCGCCACCATCGGCGAGACATTTGAGTGAGCATGACATACTCTCAACCACCGGAGTCATTCAAGTCAATAGAAGACGTAGGTATCTAGACAATGATAGCTCTGAAGTACATGGTACTCACACAATGCTGGCTATGCTGCTATATAATACTAGAAAGATTGACTCTATATAATGCAAAGATAGTAGCAATCTTCATCAGCTCCGACAATAACAGTAAACGATACCTACGACAGTCTTACCAAAAAATAAAATTTAAAAAATACACATAAAAACGAAATTAAAAAATAATAATATTTAACCTGACAGCAAGCTAATTTTGGTAAAAGAACACGAACATTGTCTTGAGTTCAACACAGCGACCAACTATGCTTATCATCTAAATAATCATTAATAGAATAGTATGCCTTAGAACAGAGATTAGCTTTTACGTTTGCTTTAAATGCGTTAAATGGCAAATCTAGAAAAGAAGACGGTAACTTGTTGTAAAAAGTTATACCAACCCCAACGAATGAACTATGCACCTTATGAAGTCGATGAAAGGGAACTCGTAATTTGTCCTTATTTCTGGTGTTAAAGTTGTGAATATCACTATTGTTACTGTACAAATGAATGTTCTGCCTAATATATAAAATGTTGGCGAATATGTACTGTGAAGCCGCTGTGAGAATACCAATCTCTTTAAAAAAATCTCTTAGAGAAACACGCGCACCTAATTGGTAAATGGCACGAACAGCTCGTTTTTGAAGCACAAATATATTTTGAATATCAGCGGCTCTGCCCCACAGTAGAATACCGTAGGACATGATACTGTGAAAATAACTAAAGTAGACCAACCTTGCTGTATCAACGTCAGTGTATTGTCTAACCTTTCTGACGGCGTAGGCGGCCGAGCTAAGCCTACCCGCTAGGCTTGATATATGTGGCCCCCATTGAATTTTTGAGTCTACTGTTATACCCAGAAACACAGCTGAATCAACAGTTTCGAGCTTCTCATTGCCGAGCACAATGTTGGGACCCAGATTTCTAACATTGGGCAAAGCGAACTTTATAAATGCATTCGCATGTCGGTTGATATAAATGCATTTTATATCAACCGACAACACGTGCGGAAGAGATAGATGCTGTGATGAGCAGTAGGAAGCTAGTTCGCGTACAAATACACACTTTTGCAAATTGTTGCGAAATGGATAATGATTTAGGACGAAACCGAGCACGCGAAATTTTATAAACAGACCTTTGGGAGTCTGCATATCATGAAAAAACGACTAAATATATATGTTCAAAATAAAATAATTTGCATTGCTGAACTACTAATCTATCCCTGTATGGAGGCCGTTTTGCAATTTTCCGTCTTCTTATGGTATTTAATCGCGCCCAAAAATGCGTTAAAATTAGCATAACTCATAACTTTCAATTTTTTTCTTTTTTTACTTTTTTGCTTCCATACCCGATAATGATGAGACAAATTGGTATCACTTTTTATTTTTAACGTACATTGTCAAACAGTGGAATAATCCCTAGACTACGTTTGTATGGAAGAATTTTCGACTAGTGTAACCTTAACGGTACACTAGTCGCAAATTCTGCCATACAAATCATTATCCATTTCGCTATAAATTTGCAAAAGTGGGTATTCGTACGCGAACTAGCTTCCTACTGCTCATCACAGAATCTATCTCTTCCGCACGTGTTGTCGGTTGATATAAAATGAATTTTAACCCCGCACACAAAATAGTTCATGCCGTCGACTAGTGAAAAAACGGCCTCGTATCTAATTTATTTTAAAATTATTGTTTTATTGTGTTTAGTTTGTTAAAATCCTTTATTTATATTAGAATTAACGTATAAGGTGATACTCGTAGTGTTTGTGACCAGTTTGTTATTATAATAACTCAAAAACAATTGTTATTTAAATAATTCATGTACCGGCTGTCATCGTTTGAACTGTGGATTTGAATTCTTCGAACCGGGGGAGTATTTTGTTTTGATTTACAAATTATTACTGTATTATCTATATACTATACACCACTCATACACTGCTCAGGGCTCTGAGCGACGTCCAGTACACACCGGCTACGTTTATGTCTCATTTTGTTTGACAAATTGTGGAAACAAAATTCGAGGACGAAAACACTTGCCCCAGACAAAACATTCACTGCAAAACCTACTTCACACAAGATATATTAATATCTTTATTACAGTGTAAATATCATAGCTAAACCCCATAGTTTATTAGCATTGTAAAGAGACTTTGTTCCCACTAAAACTGATGTTCTTAACAATCCCTAAACGAATCTAGCAATAAACACCAATGTTTATTAAAGCCTTTCCTTAAAGTAGTACCTGTAATTAAGTCTGAGAATATTAAATTAAATAGCTTTTCTTTGTTCTTAGTTTTTTTTTATTTATTTTTTTTCTCGTTTACCTCCATATATTTTTATAATCTTATTTCTTACATTTTACTTCTTTTAACTTTAAAACCCCTCCTACTTTCTCAAGTTTTCTAATAACTTAGTATTATCTTCACATACTCAGCTGTTTCCTGTCACATTGCAGGTGTTGCTTAAGGAAAACCATCAATATGATGACCCGGGCAGCTACCGTTCGTGACATGAGTGACAAACTGAAAGCAGCGCTGAGAGAGCTAGAATCGTCAAGAAATGAGTGCAGCAAGCTTCTGCGGGAACGAGAGGAAAGTGAGGTTGAAATTGAGCTAATAGTGAACAAAAACACTCAACTCAAGAACCAGCTTGCAGAACTACACTCCCAGCATATGGATATACTGGACCAGCATCACCATCTCCGTCAATTAGTGTCAGATTTTCAACAGTGCCATGACACTCATGACCAGGCACTGAAGCGTATATCTGTACTGGAAGCTGATTTGTGCAAGGCTCATAACACCATTACCTCCATCGACTCGCTGAAAGTCAGCGAAGAGGTTTCTAACAACAGTAAGCTGTACAATGAGCTGATGGCTAGTGCATCCGAGCTGGAGTGTGAGCGGCCCACCATTACCATAGACCTTACGGGGGATGATACCATTGCTAAATGTCCAATTCTAGGTAGTCACAATAAAATTAAGAAATATATTAAGATCAATAAAAGTATTAATAAATATAAGAAACTTTTAAAAAATCAAAGTGTTTACAAATATAATGTTAACCTTAGAAGAGATTGCAGAAATTTAAAAAACCAATTAAATATATGTAATAGTAAATTGGAAACTAGTACACAAATGTATGATGTTGACATTCAGAACCTACAAAGGGAATTATTGAGTAGGGAAAATACACTAAAGGAAATATTTTGTAAATATGAATGTAGTCAACAGATGTTAAGTGAGCGCTTGCAGGAGGCCTGTGAGTTGGTGGACCTGGTGAAATATAATGCAGAGAGGTATGAGTCATTGACTAACAACCTCACCTGTAGTTGTGCTGCCGCTCCGCCACCTCTCATGTCACAACATGTTGCTCCTACATCTTTACCCATTGATCTTACTGCAACAACTTTGAACCCCACCAAAAGTAATGTCTTAGTATATTCAGACAAATTAGGAACAGGTTTTGGATCTTTGTTAAATAACCGTTCTAAACACATAATAGTGAACCATTGTTATCATAAACTGCATTTTAATGAGCTCATTCATAAAATTCAACAGACACAATTGAATGAGCAAACTACTGTAGTGCTTCTTTTTGGAAATAGCCTTAGTGTAACAAAAAGGGACATAGTTAATGGTATTGACACCCTACTTAAGTTAAGATTAGGCAAATTAATATTATGTGCATTGCCCTATTCTGACAAGTTACTTGTTCAGGAAAATAAATACATTTCTAGTTTAAATAACTTGATGCATATTTTATCTTGTCGTCATAGTGACCGTTTATTGTTTTTTGACACCAACAATTTTGTTAGTGATTTTGTTTTGATTCGGGATCATATGTTTCTTCCCAAAAATAGTCGACATTTATTAGCTACATTGTTAGCTTTTAATATACACGCAGTTATTGATGATTTAACTGAGACTAGGTTTAGTGATTTAACAGTATTATCCAGTTTTTCTGATAATACTACAGTAGATTCTTTAAACGATTTGAGCCGACAATAGAGAAGACGAATAGTAATATTTTACTATATCATCAAAATATAAATCGCTTCTCCGGCAAAATTTTAGACGTGGAATTGTTAGTAGATAAATACCACATGGATATCTTATGTTTTTGTGAAACTTGGTTAAAACCAGATAGGATGTTGTTTAATGTAAATAATTTTTCAGTTGCCAGCGCGTACAACAGATCCACAGTGGGTGGTGGTACCCTGATTCTTTGTAATAGTCATCTCAAATATAAGGAAAGAAAGGATATCACTGCTTACTCTGTTGATCGCTTATGTGAGGTAGCATGTGCGGAGGTCGAGGGGCATACTATCTTGTGTGTTTACAGACCACCAGCATCAAACTTGTCATTGTTTTTAATTACAATGGAAGAATTGTTAAGTAAACTTTTCAGAGATAATAAATTAGTTTTTGTTTGTGGTGACTTAAATATAGATCTGTTAGTCAATTCACCTGAAAACTGTAAGCTCATTTCATTGTTCAAATCATTTAACTTAAAATATTTATTTAATGAACCGACAAGAATAACAGCAACTTCAGCTTCGTGCATAGATAATGTATTCACTAATTGTAAAGTACAAAAATCGTTTTTAATTAGTGGCGTTAGGTCAGACCATACAGGTCAGCTAGTATCTTTTGAGTCAGATAAAAAAAATAACCTAGCTAAATCAATTCGATTAAGACCTCTTACTAAAAATAAATTAAATTCTTTTAATAATAATGTTTTTAGCAACCTTTGTAACGCCAGTTTTGATTTAAAAGACCCCAATATAAATTACGGCACGTTGTTTTCTACAATTTGCCAAGAATTCAATAAAACGTGTCCTATAAAAACAGTTAAAGTCAAAAATTGCAAATCGAAATTTAGTGAATGGGCCACTGTGGGCATAAGAAAAAGCCGAGATAATTTATATAATTTATATTACGAAAAATCTTTGACTACCGATCAAGGTTTCCACACATATGTTAGAAACTATTCCAAAATATTCAAAAGAGTATGCGCTCAAGCAAAATCTCAAATAATAATTAACAAAATTGGTGTTTCTAATAATAAAATAAAAACTGTGTGGCAAGTAATTAATAGAGAAACTGGAAAGACACAACAACGCGATCAGAATGAGTTGTCTTTGAAAATATCTAATGAAACCATTTCTGATAAGCAAGAAGTCGCTGAGACATTAGAAAATTTCTTTACCAACATTCCGTTAGAGGTTACGAAGTCACTTCCCTCCTCATCTAAATTGGCTGCAGCTCTTCTTAAGGAATACTTTACTAAAGACATACCAACATTTAAATTTAAACCAATATGCATTGATACAATTAAAAACGCGTTCAAAAGTCTCAATATAAAAAACACTGAAGACTTATGGGGGATATCCGTTAGGGTTCTTGGAGATATTATTGACTCAATTGCTCCTGTCCTAACAGGCATATTCAATCAATGTTTGGACAGCGGCACGTTTCCTGACTTAATGAAACACAGTAAAGTAGTACCAATTTTCAAATCAGGCTGTAAGAGCGATCCCTCTAATTATAGACCTATATCCGTGCTACCAGCATTGAGTAAAATCTATGAAAAAATCATGCTGGACCAGATGTTGTCTCATTTCAATTCAAATGGGATCCTGCATAGTCAGCAGTTTGGTTTCACGAAAGGTAGGTCGACAACGGACGCGGGAGTAAAACTCATCAGCCACATCTTGGAATCTTGGGAGAAGTCCCAGGATGCCATTGGCATTTTCTGTGATCTGTCAAAAGCGTTCGACTGCGTCGACCACAACACACTGATCTGTAAATTACAACACTACGGAATTCGAGGACAAGCTGCTGATCTTGTGCTTTCCTATTTATCAAACAGACAGCAAAAAGTAAATGTTAATGGGGCGACGTCCTCCGGGTCTCTAGTCAAAATGGGCGTGCCCCAAGGTTCAATTCTCGGCCCTTTCCTTTTTCTTGTTTACATTAATGATCTCCCTTTTATGATGGCCAAATTATCGGATATAATTCTATTTGCTGATGATACTTCGCTAATTTTTAAAATAGATAGGAAAGATACGGATGTCTTACATGTCAATGAAAGTCTGGTTGTTCTCTCGGAATGGTTCGCAGCTAACAATCTTTTACTGAATGCGAAAAAAACAAAATGTCTAAAGTTCTCTTTACCAAATGTACCTCAACGTGACCTAAATCTAAATCTTGACGGCAAAAATCTTGAAATAATAGCGGAAACTGTATTCTTGGGGATTACTATCGATTCAAAATTGCAGTGGGGCGCGCACATTAGAACTCTTTCGGGCAGGTTAAGTTCGGCTGCCTATGCAGTAAGGAAGATAAGGCAGTTAACCGATGTAGCCACAGCTAGACTAGTATACTATGCTTATTTCCACAGTATTATGTCTTATGGCATTCTGCTGTGGGGGTCAGCAGCAGACGTTGACTCAATTTTTATCTTGCAAAAGAGGGCAATCCGCGCGATCTATAAAATGGGTCCTCGCGAGTCCCTCAGAGAAAAATTTAAAGAGATCGATATACTGACTCTACCTTCACTTTATATTTTGGAATGTATTTTGTATGTCCGCAAAAATCGAGGGCTTTTCAAAACTAGAAGTGACTTCCATAATTTAAATACACGCAGTAAGCACGAAATTGTAATACCCAAATTCAGATTAACGAAAACTAGCAAGTCTTTTCTTATAAACAGTATACGCTTTTATAACAAGTTGCCTAAGTCAGTTATAGAACTGACCGATGGAAAGTTCAAAAACTACATCAAACGTGTCCTTGTTAAAAAAGCATATTATAAAATCAAGGACTACGTTGAAGATAAAAAATTTGGCTTTGACACCCTCTGCGCATGCGGCTTCCCTGGTAACTCATAAACGGCACAAATATATGGATATCTCTAACTATTCTCAATCTCATTTTTTTTCTCTTTTAATTAGACTTTTTACAATATTTTTCAATCATCATTATAGCCCTTAGCTAAGAATAGTTACAGCACTGATTACAGTATTTGTGCCACATGTTAAATTTAGAGTTGTGTTTTTTTTTTTTTTTACCTTTGTATAGATTCTTTTACCTATTGTGAATGTGTGAACATTGTAGGCTTTCTAGTTTTCTAGATGATTGTTAACATTTGTTAACTTTTTATTTCGTGCATTATTTATTTTTTTCTCAATTTCGTACGACTTATTGTCGGGCCTACGTTGTCCCCCCATATCCAAGTACTAATGCTGTAACATGGAAATATTGTAAACAAAACAATTTAAAAGAGTAACCATGGAGTTTCTTGCCGGTTCTTCTCCATAGGAAACGACTAACCCGAACCGTGCACCTTTTGTCGACGTTTTATAAGTGCCCATGTAGGCCTATGTAAAATAAAAATATTTGATTTTGATTTTGAGTGTACCCTTAAATAGAAATTCATATCAAATAGGTCTAAAACACCTTTAAGCTGTAACAAAATCCAACTTCTATGTCAACGCAATCAAAAGAAACAGCAATTTAAGCCGCATATTTTCAAACTCGCAACTACTCGCATGGGAATCAAAACCTAAAGGGTACTTCCAGTCGACCTAGAATCTTTAAATTTGGCATGAAGCAATGTTTTATAGCACATATAAAACTTCCGAAAACCTTAAATTTTTAGTTACATCACATTTTTTTTTCTTCTTTCATTGTTTTCATCTTGAATTTAATTATATTTAAACCTCCCTCTGAAATATTAGAATCGAGTGATGGAAGTATAGAAATGAATAGACTAGAGCAAAAAAAATTGGTACCATATTTTAAACTTTTGCAAACACCTGAAGATATTGCAGTTCAAATTGTATTTCATAACGTGCAATCCTTACGCAAATATTTTTCAGACGTCGTCATAGATCCTATTATTCAACCTCCCATGCAGCATTGTTTGTTGAAACCTGGGGGTCTGTCGTAGAGACACTTTTGAACTTGATCGGTTTTATGAGGTGTGCAGAGTTGGTGGTCCTGCTATATCTAATCCAAATCCAGGTTGGGATCTATCGCGTATGTAAATTATTTAAATAACCCAGATGCTGCAAACGGCCATTGTGAATGCTTGCATTTTAAATGTTTAATGTCAGAGTGATAACTGTATATAGGTCACCACAATGTCCAATTAAAGCAACCTCAATAGGTGTACTTCATGTTCTCTTCTGTGTTGGATAATGGAATTTCCACATATTTTTCATCCATAAACCTAGCACTACACGAAGTAGTACAACTATAGATAACGCTTTTTCGAACTTCAATGTTTAATGCGGTACTATTCATACCTTTTTCAGTCACCATTTACAGATCTGGTTAAAATTTAATACTTAATTAGTATTTTTGTACCAGATTTCTAAATAGTGACTAAAAAACTTTGTAAATAACTTTGATAAAAAAACTTGCCATCATTCATCAGCAGAATTTTGCAAGGCTGCTGCAAGGCTACTGTAGGTATTTCAGTTATATAATAAAACAAGCTGACCCCCGCGGCTTCGCTCCCGTCAACTGGCTACCTACCTACCTACCTCCTACCTGCCTACCCTATTTTTTTTATTTCCCATAACTACCCTACCCACCTACCCTATCTACCCCACCTACTCTACTCTACCTACCCTACCCTACCCTACCCTACCTACCCTACCCTACCTATCCTTACTGCTATACGAAAGTAACCTGTAAACTTTTGTTTCTACCGGCGCGGCGGCGGCGATCTAATTAAAATTTAGAACATAAAAGCTGCTATTGTGAGTCAATCTTAAAATATAGACATATGCTGTCACGGACTTTTTTTAGAACTTTTAAAGAAGAACAATTCCATCATACATTATATTTGCGTAACTTAAACCATTTACGCAGCGCACGCAACAAAAGCTCTCAAAAGGGAATATTTTTGCCCGTTTTTGCAACATTTTTCATTTATGCTCGGCTCCTATTGGTTGTAGCGCGATGTTATATAGCCTATAACCTTCCTCGATAAATGGACTACCCAACACAAAAATAATTTTTCAATTCCTACCAGTAGTTCCTGAGATTAGCGCGTTCAAACAAACAAACAAACAAACTCTTCAGCTTTATAACATAAAAACAAATATATATATATATATTATTATATTATATATAGTAATAGTATATAGTATAGTAAATTATATGTGTTAACATAAAGTAATGGATTACTGAAATGATGAAGAGACCTTTGTCTTTAATTTATGCTCCTCTAGCTTTCCATATTGTCATGTTATGGATTTCATTTTGCAATAAGAATACCATAACTATGACTCGATTGTCGTGATGGGTGAACTTTTACTTATATACCTACAGGTTTGTACGGAACCCTCGGTGCGCTAGTCCGACTCGCACTTGGCCGGTTTTTTTTAATACTCGGCGGATACCTGGAAGGATTTAAGGGATGTTGCCCCTGCCGGGCAAAGGCTTCCTATGCAGTGCAGGTCTGTATAAAAAAAAACTAGGTGAGTTATGTGTTTCCTTACAACACCGAAAACAGATAAACTTAATTGTCTTTTGGAAGTCCATAAAATTACATTAATAGGTCAATAATGTAAACATTATGTAGGTTAATGTCTGAGGAGGATGATGAGAACAACAAAGAGATTAGAGTCACTGGCGGACTAAGACCCTGGGTCTCTGGTCCTGGGCGGCCTCAAAACCTCGATGAGTTAATCAAATTCTAATAGCCCCCAACCAATTCCAGACGAATTGGTTGGGGGCTTCATAGATGAAAATAAAAAACGGCTTAAAACGGACTGTTTATAATTTATAACCTAAAATACAAGGTCACAAAATTAAAATTGCTTCTAAGTTCTGCTATCTATCTCTAGGGGCTATATAGCAAAAACTCTGCACCCATCTATCAGCGCTTATCGGAACGCGCGCTGGTAAATCAGCGCAGGCTTCCTGCTTTCTATGTGTATATGTGTTATAATATCGGACGGATTAAGGCGCCTCCCCGAGCAAAACGCCGCGCCAAGAAATAAATATAAAAAATATCAATTAATAAAAATACATTAAATTCCTACATAATGTTGATTCTAAAATGGTAGAACACTTTTTTTTAAGAGGTTTAAGTTTCACTAATCTCCTTCCAACAAAACCATAAAAATGTGAAATAATTATTGATAGCATGCATCTCCTCGTAAAGTGATCATTAATATTTTTTTATACTAACACTAATGGATAGACAATTTGATAACGAACATTTTGTAATTTTTTATTTTCTTCAAAAGATCAATATTCGATTTTATAAAGATTTTATTCTAAAATCTGGGCGTATTCACTACCGTAAGTCATGCGTCACCAGTGCCGCTAGGCCAATAGGAATGCTCATATCTCATGCTGATTTTTTGGTTAGGGTACGGCCTTAAGAGAGGGCAGCAGGGTCGATAAGCCCCAGGCTATCCTGCGGGGCCAACACATCTTGGGGAACCTTTTTTAATCAAACCCCAAACAAGGCAAAAATATTTTCAGTAAGAAAGTTATTACATAATCTTTTTGCATAACTTTACAAAGTCGACCCATCATCGCTTCGCGCTTCGCGTCAAGTGCGAGCCTATCAATAATAAAAAATAAATAAAAAAGTAACTGTTATTTTTGTATGAATAGTCAAATTATCCAAGGCGGGGTATTAAAACGTTCGAGTTCACTTCGCTCTCTCTTGAATACGTTCTTTTGATTCTCAATGTATGCCGAATAAGTCGCTAAAGTGTAGGTTGATAAAAGCCGTATAAGATGGAGGAGCAAAGACTTTTGGGACCAGGGGGGTGACCATAAGCTCTTAGAGCGGTATCAATTTGAGATCAAATAAGAGACAGATGTATCTGACTTGTATACATCTGTCACTTACTCGATATCAAATTGATACCGCTCTAAGAGCTTATGGGCACCCCCTGTGGTTGCTTTACTTGCTCTCATATCCTGAACGAGAGGTCAAAAGAAAACCTAAACTTTGTGAGGCGAGGAGTAAAAATTTACGAGCTCGATTTGCTCGCTCTTGCATTTAAAAAAAGGTTTGGTTGTAAATGAAGGCTGAACAAAAGGTGCTTTAGACTCTAGCCCTCTTACTAATGAACGCGGTATAAAGTTATACCAGGTATTACAAAGGAATGACCATACGTTTTCATAGGTTTATACTTGGTATAACTTTATACCGCGTTTATTCATCATCATCATCATCATATCAGCCGAAAGACGTCCACTGCTGGACATAGGCCTCCCCCAAGCGTCGCCACATTGACCGGTCTCGTGCGTCCCGCAACCAGCGGATCCCCGCAACCTTCACCAGGTCATCGGTCCACCTGGTGGGAGGCCTTCCAACACAACGTCTTCCGGTTCGCGGTCGCCACTCCAGAACCTTTCTGCCCCATCGGCCATCCGTTCTGCGAGCAATGTGCCCGGCCCACTGCCACTTAAGTTTGGCAATTCTTCGGGCTATGTCGGTAACCCCGGTTCTCTTGCGGATCTCTACCGCGTTTATTAGTAAGAGGGTAATACTCTACAACCACATGGCAGTTTAACAATTGTAATACTGTCCTACTATAGCCTACATGGCCTATGTCCAGCAGAGGACGTCTTTCGGCTAAAAGGATAATGATGATGATAACACTGCAACAAACTACATACGTATAAAAGATCTAAAGACGTCTAAATTTAATGAGATCAAGTAGAATGTACTTACTACACTAAACAAAGTATTTATAATCGCCCGCCGCACAACGCGATGGAAATTGAAAGTTTTACGACCACTATAAAACCTATTGTACACAGTAAAGTTTAACTGCAAAACGAATAGTATTGTTAACCTCTGCATGTTTACAAACTTAATCAAATTATTTATGCAGTTTCTATTAATGATTTTAGAAAGGAAATTGTATCACTACTTAAATCCTGATTGCTCTATAGAATTTAACTCAAATAGGCCATTAAAAAAGATTTGATACTAATGATTACTTGAAGTGGTGTTTTAGACCTAAATACCAAATTAGTCCAGGACCACCACATTTTTTTTGGCTTTTCGTGGATAGTGTTTTAGCCACGTACAAAATAGGGAATTTATTTTTTTCTGAATTACAGAGCAAATAAAATTTATATTTTAAAGTTTTATTTACTAAGCACGTACAAGTTAAAATTATCTATTTAAATATGAAGTTGCATGAAATTTGCAAGCAATAGGTACATTAATTTATTTGTACTATTGAGCACGATCTTTTTTGTATCGAAACTTTTTTAAGAACAAAGCAACACAAACAATAAATTTAAAAAAAAACTCTATAACTCACAGTTTGATAACAGGTATCATTATGTACCTAATTGCGGCGAAATTAGAGCCACTGTATGAGCAAGTGTGTTGAAATAGTACATTATGGTACAAGTGTGCAATGTTGGTGATTACCGCTGAGGCGCCATTGAGACCCGAGCCGTAGGTGAGGGTCTTAAGAGAGCCGAGGACGGTAATCATCAATACACACGTGTATCATACGGCGTTTTTCAACACACTTGTGAAGAAAATAATACAAAAAAATCATTTTCAACAGTAAAAACGAGTTGTGATTTTTTTTTCACAATGGCGGACAAAATTAATCAGTTTTCCTATGCGCGCGCATTTAACAATGGCGATCGGCCATAGACTAAAAGAATGAGGTTTCTTTTTTATTGGCTTTTAGTGGACAGTGTTTTAGCCACGTACAAAATAGGGAATTTAAATTTTTCTTTAATACAGTAAAAATAAAAGTTATATTTGAGTGAAAGTTTTATTTATTTAGCACGTACAAGTTGAAATTATCTATTTAAATACGAAGTTGTATGAAGTTGTTGTGTGAATAATAGCAATGAAAAAGTCACAGTTTGATAACAGGTATCATTATATGCCTAATTGCGGTGAAATTAGAGCCACTTTATGAGCAAGTGTGTTGAAATAGTACATTATGGTACAAGTGTGCAATGTTGGTGATTACCGCTGAGGCGTCATTGAGACCCGAGCCGTAGGTGAGGGTCTTAAGAGAGCCGAGGACGGTAATCATCAATACACACGTGTATCATACGACGTTTTTCAACACACTTGTGAAGAAAATAATACAAAAAAATATTTTTAACAGTAAAAACGAGTTGTGAAATTTTTTCAAAATGGCGGGCAAAATTAATTAATTTTCCTATGCGCGCGCATCTTACAATGGCGATCGGCCATAGACTAAAGGAATGAAATTTCTTTTTATTTTGGCTTATCGTGGATAGAGTTTTAACCACGTACAAAATAGGAAATTTAAATTTTTCTTAATTACAGAGCAAATAAAATTTATATTTGAGTGAAAGTTTTATTTATTAAGCACGTACAAGTTGAAATTAATACGAAGTTGCATGAAATGAGCAAGCAATAGGTACATTAATTTATTTGTACTATTGAGCACGACCTTTTTTGTTTCGAAACTTTTTTAAGAACAAAGCAACTCAACCAATAAATTAAAAAAAAACTGTATAACTCACTTTGTGAATAATAGTAATGAAAAAGTCACAGTTTGATAACAGGCATCATTATGTGCCTAATTGCGGTGAAATTAGAGGCACTTTATGAGCAAGTGTGTTGAAAATAATATTATAATAATAATTAAGGCTTTATTATTTACCATCCATAAAATTTACATGTATGTGCGTATGTATTAATCTATCCATCTATATAAAAGAGAAAGTATGTATGTGTGTTCCTTATAGACTCCGAAACGGCTGGACCGATTTTAATGAAATTTTCAGACAATCTTTAGATTGGCTCAGCAAATAATCCTGTAGTTTGGTGGTGAAAGGAGCTTTTTTTTTAACTTTGAATGCGGACGAAGCCGCGGGCAGAAGCTAGTATTTAATATAAGTATATAATTTTCCTTATGGTTGATAAACCATAAGGAAATGGAAAAGTGAATTGGTGAAAACTAATTTACTTTTCAGTTTTCCATTTTCTTTGTTTGGATATAGCCCTCCTTCAGATTTTTTCTTGATGGGGTACCCAAAGGGTAAAAACGAGACCCTATTACTACGACTTCGCGATCCGTCTGTCTGTCTGTCTGTCTGTCCGTCTGTCACCAGGCTGTATCTCATGAACCGTGATAGCTAGACAGCTGAAATTTTCACAGATGATGTATTTCTGTTGCCGCTATAACAACAAATACTAAAAACAGAATAAAATAAGTATTTAAGTTGGGCAACAAACGTGATTTTCTTGCCGTTTTTTGCGATAAAGGTACGGAACCCTTCGTGCGCGAGTCCGACTCACACTTAGCCGGTTTTTTTTCTTAAGGTTTATTTCTTCAGCTTTTTTTTCTTAAGATTTATTTATTCACCTTTTTCTTTATTCAGTATTTTTTCTTCAGGATTATTATCTTCAGGTATTTTTTCAGATTTTTAACGATGGATATAACGATAGATCAATGTCAATAAAAAACAACCTATAAATTTCCATTTGATGATAAGAGAGAGATTCGAATTGGAGAACATGACTTAGAATATAGCGTCTTTACCTACATATTGGATCTCTAGGCTTTCTTTTCGTCCCAGCTTTATGGGACGTAAACTTACCTTAAAAATATAGAATGTACAATCCCATGTAAGCTTGTGAGCTTGGGTTCGCCTCTATATAACTCTTCGGGTAATACAAGAACTATGTGTGTCAAAACTTTCAAAAACAAACTAACTTTACTTCTATTAAATAAATGTTACTATTCCGTGTCGGATTTTCTAGCTGATAAATTTTAGTTGTATAGATATCAATGTCTGTATGTTTGATGATAAATTGCATCAATGTTTGTAAGTTTCATGATAAATTGCATCAATGTTTGCATGCCAAAATGGTAGAATGTACAAGGATTCTTGATATTATTGTAACCACCTTATTGTAAATACCTACATTCTGAGCAAATAAATAATATTCTATTCTATTCTATTCTAAACTTCTATCTATTCTAGACCTAAAATAATGTCTGTTTGTCAACTGAGATCATGTTGATTATGACACTATAAGTATTCTCTACGATTTCATAAAAGTACTCAATCTCTTATCAGACATATCCAGCAGTGCATTTTAAAGACGCCATGTCAACGTGACTAGAAAATTATATGAGTATAATCACATTGTTGTCTGCAACGCAGTAACAAGCTGATTTAATAAGTCACTAATGAAGTATTATTGGAGAAAATAGTATCACAAAGAAAACAGTCGAAGTCACGGTGATATGCATTACAATTTACTATCAATAATAGAGTGTCGTACCCACGTTATGTTACACGTTTATATTGTACAACAGTCATACACTTTATCAGTATATCATTGTACATAAGAGCAATCAATCAAAACGTAACAAAGTAGATAATAAAAACTAAGCCACGCTCCTTCTGCTTCTAATAAGAAGTATCTTAAAAGAACCATGAACTTGTAACCAATTCCAACAACAAACTTTTTAGTCATCATCCCTATTCTCGTAGGTACTTAAAAACATTTAAATTCAAATCGTAATATCAACTCGGCGAAAAACAATATCAAAAATCTGCCAAACTTTAGGGAAATTGGAGATGTTTTTGGGTGATTAAGGGCCGTTTTTTCAATAGTCTGATAACTTTTAACTGAGGAATAAAAATGGCCGTTTGACAGGTTTTCTATACAAAAGCTGTCAAACCGCCATTTTAATTCCTCAATTAAAAGTTATAAGACTATTGAACGATTTTTAAAAACTGACATTGGAAAGTGAACGTTCCTATATAGAAATTGCCTTTCTGACCAAAATCTGCAGTATAATTCTCATCTCAGCAGTTGTGAATGTGATTGATTAACAAACAAGCCAACTTAATACAAGCGATTTGATTAGCTGATTTTTCAATCAATCTTATGATTTTGATGAGTCTGCCGAGTGATCTAACGTTCCGAATTCTGGTGCTAACTTATCTCACGGGATGCATAGTAGCACAACTCAGTATAGAAGTAGAACCCCTTTCGAAAAATTCATCCTCTGAAGCTCTATCTAATATCACCATCAATCTATTTAACTTGATCCATCAGACGAAATGGAGGCCAAGAGCGGGGTCATCAGGAATAAAAAACCTCTATCAACTTGTTCCTAAGCAGTACCCAGTTTTATTTATTGCCTTTATATTTTAGTATGTATGTATTTATCTATATATTAAATAGCATTATGTATCTGCATATCTTTTATAATATTTTTTTTTAACACTAGTATTATCACACCAATAACAGCCCCACTTCGATTACTGTCCAGCGATTACTGTCCATACCAGGTTGCCTGGAAGTATGTGTTTTTAGTTTTAAGTTTCCTTTATAAATGTAACTTATGGTGTACAATAAAGTATATAATAAATAAATACCCGGGAGAATGAAACTCAAAATCAAAGCATTCATTTTAATAAAACCATAAGGCAAATTTGTATTGTCAAAAATACAGTCAGAAGATGAAGCTATTTGCAAGTTCGACATCGTAGATCTCCATGAAGAAAAACGTGCAATAAACTCAATGGACACATTTTTAAATCAACAAATAGTTACAAAGTGTGTCGGTGATATTACAGTCTCATAAGATATTACAACTTTACACGCGTCTAACCCAACAGCTATGCCCAAAATACACTCGTGCACGTACATGTTTCCAAACGAGTAAATATCATTAACCATGTACGAACCTCATTAGTTATCCTTATTATAGAATTATCTTGTGACCTCATTACGTAATCTCAGACAGATTTTGAAACATGGAATCGGGCACGTCCGCCCTAATAAAATCCATGATCAGCAAAAGCTTATTTTTTGCAAGAAAGTATGATAAGAAATTAAATACGAATAAAACAAACAAGTGCTGCTTAGCAATATTATTCAATAAAAAAAAATACATAATAGTTATTATAATTTCGTCACTCGAAATTATTCAAGAAAAAGGAATTAGTATATTATTATTAATATTGAAAATAAACAATACAAACTATGCTAATGTGACGTGATATACAACAAATAATACAATAATGGATATCAAAATATTCCGAATCATCATGACAAGAATTTCATGACACTGGAATAAACACTTAAAAATCTCCTGACATCTACATCAATAAAAATAAAATCTGATTAAATGATGCAATGATTGACAAGATAGTGTTATCGTGCGTCGTACACTGGACATTGACGTATAAGTTATTTTTAACTCCGGTGAAATTATAAACGAAGGAGCAAATCATTATAATGTGGGTGTGGCATCTGTACTGTCAAATAAATTCTCTGACACCATTGACGGATAGTTAGGTCAATCAAAGACGTTACAAATAATTCTAATGAAATGTAGGACGGTTAGGGCCAGAGACATAATCGAACTAGATAAAGCAACTCCCTCTATCTGTATGAACACCAAGCGTGCCACTTTTTCACACACAATTTAAAAACAAAACTTACACTTAGATTTCGGTGGATCAGATCAGATCGGCACCGGAAGGTAACGCTGATAAATATAAAGCTCAAATTATAGATAAATAAAAAGCTTAAATTACGATCATTGATCGTAAGTTTACTCCGTTTTTTGAAACGCGAAGTATATACAATCGCGTCATCTAGTTTGAATTTAAAGTGTTAAAGAAGTAAAATTATCACAACACGCAATTCAGATACTCGGACATTTGTCGCAATTCAGATATTCGATATTCTATAGATGGCGTTGTGCATTTGAAGCCATTTTCTGAATGGCGGTGTTAAGATTCTCCGCGAAAGAATCATGACCCTAGAAAAAAAATTGGTAGTTAGGTAAGTAGGGTAGGGTAGGCAGTCAGTTAACGGGAGCGAAGCCGCGGGCATAGCTAGTGATTGAATAAACAAGTAGCGGCACGTCAACCTATACTAGAGGCGACGCAGGTATATGCATTGATGACCCAAATACAAAACTGCCTCATCCTTATAAACATTTTGGCGAAAAGATATCTTCTCTTGGACATTGGCTGCCCCCAAGCGTCGTCACATCGAACGCTTCATGAGCACAATATTTTCGGACCGTATTATAGTTACTATAGTCAAACCTTTGCTAACCACAGCTTGTTGGCAAAAATTGGTTCAGCTCTTGCTCGGACGAGGTCAAAAACCAAATTGTACTACCAAACAAAGATAGTATCATATCATGCATATTTTGCAAACGACACCTCGAAGGGCGTTATAACATAGCAATTTGCACTCAAGTTTCCACAAACAACAGATAACTAATATTTGTATGGCCTTTATTGCCTATCTGGCTTAGCAAGAGAGGAAGCAAGATTTATATTTGCGTAACCACGATACAGAAGAAACGTAAATAAGGAAAACAATTTTTCTGCATTGAGTTGAGCGATTTCTATTTTGTTTAAACTAACTGTGATAATTAACTAGAACTTGGAATCGATTTTTCCTTTGAACTGTTTGTCTAAATGTGCGTCAGTGAATGCAACCGCAATATTAGGGGTCTAAAAAATCCCAGAGCCTCTGTGACTAAAACTTAAGATATTAATGATATTGGAAAGTACGTAACAAACGGATGCAAAAAGAGAACCTGAGTACATTTGACGTCATTGGCCATATTGACCATGAACTTCACTGTTTATGGACCATTACTTACTTTGTGTTTTACGTTACTACTTTCAGATGATTCTACGTCAACTTTTAAGAATCCATTATGATACATTTTGATTATATTGTTGTTATCTGTTTGAAGCGAAAATTGTCGAGGTGAGGCTTCTAGGAAATCTTAAGTCATGTTTGGTGATTCTGCAACCTTGTCAACATCTTTTAATTGCACATTACTATTTTTATATTTTACCAAGAAGTTTCGATGATTAACCCTGCGTAATAGATAAATCAAAATCAATAAATAAATCGGTCAATGTGGCGACACTTGGGGGAGACCTAAGTCCAGCAGAGGACGTCTTTCGGCTGAAATGATGATGATTAATAGATAAGAACCGTGAGAGAATCGAGATCCTAGGAAGATATGTGACATCCAGCAAACCGCACTAGGCCCGCACGGGCGTGGCGAATTACGGGCCATTCACTCTCACAGACAGGAGGCCTGGGTCACAGCAGTGGAAATATTATGCTTATGATATTAGATGGAAACAATATGAATCTTTGTCTTCTGGCGGAGAATGTAAAAAAAAACCTGAACGAAGAAAAAAACGTTCGCCGACCTCTAGTAACATGGGGTAGAAGGATGTGACTGGAGGATTTTCCGGTCGGAGATAAACAGAAAACGAAAGGACGTAACGAAGGAGAACGCTTGCCTAGAAGTAACCTATTCAGTCTTAACTGAAAGATTTCAATGGCCACAATCTAGGGGTCTTTAAGTCAAGAGTGAATGGTTTTTTTCTAGGCAAGCGTGCTTCACCGTCGACCACATCATCGCTTACCATCAGGTGAGATAGTGGTCAAGCGCAAGCCTATAGATAATAATAAAAAATAAAAATATAGCAGATGCTGTCTCGTGGATGCACGTCTAAAAAAATGCGAATCCTGAATGTGTGTAAGACAAATCATGGACACAGTACAATCAATTGGTTCAAAACCACAGAGGTATGAGATTTTATAAATTAATATCGTACCTGTGCGTATGAGGAAAGGGGAAGGCCTGGAGTTGGTTTACCCCCTGGTGTAGTTTTTTTTTTTTTTTTGTGTTTTGTACCCATTTATATATTTTTATGTTTGTTAATAGACTAATTTTATTTAATAATTGTATTAACCCAATTATAAGTAAAGTGATGGTCTGAAACAGGTTTGAAAGAACCTAAATCAGACAGGTCCCTACCAAAAATAGAAATTCTTGTATAAAATCTTGCAGTTGTAAGCACTATATATACCATTGTTTAAGAAATTATATTACTGCACCTAATGTACATTTTTGTGAACGTACTTACTTTTTAATATTTTATTCTATTCTATTCTATAAACTAAGTTGTTTATAGTAATTAGGTATAGTGCAAGGGGAAGTAATTATGCTTATTACTTTTTGAAAGTTGGAAAATTGAAAGGCTTGACTTAAACAGGTATGAATATAAATGTTGATGGATACTTGGATAGAGAGCCATGCCGGCTTGTGTTATTATCATCATCATCATATCAGCCGAAAGACGTCCACTGCTGGGCATAGGCCTCCCCCAAGCGTCGCCACACTGATCGGTCCTGTGCATTTCGCATCCACCGGACTCCCACAACCTTGACCAGGTCGTCGCTGCACCTAGATTGAGGCTTTCCAACGCTGCGCCTTCCGGTTCGCGGTCACCACTCCAGAACTTTTTGACCCCAACGGCCATCAGTTCTGTGAGCAATTTGCCCTCTCCACTGCCACTGACTGACGGAAACACAAGTGCGTGATCCACCTTTCAAACGACTATTCCAGCCTACGTCAAAACACAACGAGTTTTGTAGCTAATCAACTGGGTCACAATACCTAAGTATGTTTCGTCTTAATTTTGAAAATTCTTCGGGCCGTGTCGGTAACCTTGGTTCTCTTACGGAAGTCTTCATTTCTGCAGTTTGTGTTAAGAAAGATGAAAAAGGAAAGGGAATAAATGATACAGTGGTGGTAGACAGGAGAGAATGAAATAAGAGAACGGATTGCGACGACATCAAGTAACATGGGACAAAAGTGAAGATGATGGATATAAGTTCACCTAACTAGGAAACTACTAATAGAAATATTTCTTGTTAAAGATATTTATTTTGTAAGATAGGCAATAAGGCCGACGTCCAATATGATTCACGTTGTTTTTCGATTCTCTGCTAATCTATTAAACAAAGTTCAAATGCTGTCATGCTGTCATTTACGCATGTCAAAGATAATCTTAAGAGATGCTGTCATCCTCAGATGCATACATACTTGTCAAGCTTTTAAGTAACTCTTAGAGGACTTGTATTCATAATTGTAATTTATGTTTATAGGCCGATTATTACAATAAAAGGCGTACACATAATCTTAATAAATAGAACAAGATTTTAAGATTAAACCAGTCTTTGAATTTGAGGCCCACACAAGTTTTTATAACAAATCGATTGACAGGTAATATGTGGTCCGGCTCTTTAATTATAATTTGTATTGATCTACTAATTTACACGTGCACGAAAACGTGTGTTAGAAATAAATCTGATCTTGGTATGTAGCGTCTCTCTGTATGTCGTTGAAAGAGAAAACTTTGTACTTTCTTATTGAGATGTAAGTACATTGTATAAGAGATGAGATACAAATTATATACAATACGGTCATACATTGATATGTTAAGTAAAAGATTTCACAAGTATTTTATTAAATGGGCATTTCTCTATCCATAGATACCAAGCCAGTGCAATTTTGTTTTTTATGAATCCGTGATATTTTAATACTTGTTGCGGAATCTAACTAGATAAAAAAAAAAACAAAATATATTTTTTTTATTTCACATAGGCCTACATGGGCACTTATAAAACGTTGACAAAAGGCACACGGTACGGGTTGGTTGTTTCCTATGGAGAAGAACCGGCAAGAAACCCCACGGTTACTCTTTTAAAAATTACAATATTTCCATGACGTTTACAATATTTCCATGTTGTAACATGGAAATATTGTAAAACCAAACCATTTTAGATATGGGGTGACAACGTAGGCCCGACAATAAGTCGTGAGAAACTAAAAAAAAAAAAACGAGATAAAAAGATAACAAATATTAACAATTATCTAGAAATCTAGAAGGCCTACAATGTTCACACATTCACAAAACAATCGGTAAAAGAATCTATACAAAGATAAAGGAACAAGGTTTTGGAACTTGAAGACTATATTATTATTATTAACGGTCCAGTATATCTGTCTTCACATAACCAACCACATGCCATAGCAATCAACCATATACTACTTCATTCAGACACGACACTACCAATCAGATGATTCTTACTGCAATATGTAAACCACAAAAGGATCTCTAATTATCTACTAACATCATAATTCATTTATTCTTTAGAAATTCAAATCTATAACAGTCGTAACGATTCACGAGTCATGATGATTTACTAGCATATTCCCTAACTTGTTGCCTATATTGTCTGATGGGCTGCAACAATAGATACTCTACTCCGTTCAAAGTTCAGACAAGATTCACCATTTTTTTATGTAAGCCTATACGGTCCCACTGCCGAACACAGGCCTCGACCAAATCCTTCCTGGTATTTTTTCCTGAACCACGTCGAACCAGACCATACCATCATAAATAAACCTTAAAAGAACCACAAATGATTCATTAATTAACATTACAAAGCTAAACATTAACCATCTTTTTTAGGGTTCCGTACCCAAAGGGTAAATACGGGACCCTATTACTAAACTCCACTATTCATCTACCTGTCTGTCTGTCACCAGGGCTGTATCTCATGAACCGTGATATATTTATGTTGCCGCTATAACAAGAAATACTAAAAACAGAATAAAATAAATATTTAAGTGGGCCCCCATACAACAACGTGATTTTTTTGCCGTTTTTTGCGATAATGGTACACTTCGTGCGCGAGTCCGATTCGCACTTGGCCGGTTTTGGAACAAAACAATAAATGTTTATAAAGTATAAATAGTACGGTGCCTATTACAAATCTTCACAAATAAAGATCATAAATTACGTCACCAATAAATAATAATTTATTACGTAGAAATCCAACCTCTAAGTGAACATGCATTGAGATGATCCACTATATCGACGCAAACGCAGATGGAGGCAGTACTTCCCAATTTACGTACTTAGATAACGAGTCTTCTGAGAACGTGCGCGGTTCTGATCAGACTGACGATGATGAGGTATTGTAGAGGTAAACAGTAGGTCAAGTTGGTGAAAAATATTTCAGTGTTATTAAGCTATTAACCTATACTAATACTAATAATCTATACTAATATTACAAAGAGGAAAGATTTTTTTGTTTGTTTGTTTGTACCGAATAGGCTCCGAAACTACTCGACCGATTTGAAAAATTCTTCCACCAATAGAAAGCTACATTATTCCTGAGTTACATAGGCTATTTTTTAAAATAAAATTCGAAATTGGGTCCTGTGGGGTGTTCCACGGGAGCGAAGCCGCGGGCAACAGCTCGACGTGAACAAGGCTAGCGGCCCTGACGGAATACCAGCAATAGTTCTTAGAACTTGTGCGCCTGAACTGTCTCCGATCTTGACACACCTATTCCGCCTTTCGTATAAGGCTGGAAAAGTGCAGAATGCTTGGAAGCAGGCTAACGTACAGCCCGAGCCCAAGAAGGGCAGTCGAGCTGACCCGGCCAACTACAGACCCATATCTGTAACGTCCATCCTCTGTAAGAGTATGGAACGTGTGCTCAATGGTAAGCTCCTGGCATACCTAGAAGCCAACGACATCATCAGTGACCGCCAATACGGCTTCCGCCGAAATCAGTCTACTGGGGATCTTCTAGCGTATGCCATTCACATCTGGAGTGAGGCCATCGAGAGGTATGGGGAAGCACTTGCCGTCTCCCTCGACATCTCGAAGGCTTTTGATAGGGTCTGGCACGAAAGCCTTATTGGTAAGCTTCCTTCATTCGGTTTGCCCGGTGGTCTGTGTGATTGGATTGCAGACTTCCTGAGAGATCGGTCCATTCGAGTGGTTATCGATGGCTGCTCGTCGGACCTCAGGGGTCAGTACTCTCAGCAACTTTATTCTTGCTGCACATTAACGATCTGCTAAAACCCGGTACCTTTGGGTATGCAGACGACAGCACTGTTGCTGAGAGATACTTGTCCAACGCTCGTACTACCGGGCCTCAGGTCCAGTCTCTACGGGAGGCCATGGTGGAGCGCTTGAACCTGTCCTTGCAGACAGTCTCCGAATGGGGCGATGCCAATCTGGTCAGGTTTAATGCTGCTAAAACCCAGGCGTGTCTTATTTCCGCTAAAAAGAGTCAATTTCACCCGGCTCCAACTTTCCGAAGTGTGACCGTGCCAATATCTGACCATCTTGAGCTGCTTGGCGTTACGTTGAAATCGACTCTCAATTTTGGCCCATACATTGAGGCAAAGGCTCACGGCTCTGCCAAATACCAACTTGATGCACTAGAGTCGATCGAAAAGCGGGCCAAGAGGCTCATCGGCGATGAGGCATTGGTTAAGTCAAAGCTCCAGGGCCTTGAACATCGTCGCCGAGTTGCCAGCTTGTCGGTTTTTTATCGATTACATTTCGGGGAATGTGCGATGGAATTGCATAATCTAATTCCGCCCGTTTCATCATCGGACTACCAGACTTACGGCGATGCGCCATCGGTACATGGTGGACATCCCACCCATACGCACTAAACGTTTTGAGAATACTTTTATTATGCGTACAGCTAAGGAGTGGAATTCCCTGCCGGAGTCTGTGTTTCCCGATAGCTACAACCTAGGGGTCTTTAAGCCAAGAGTGAATAGGTTACTTCTAGGCAAGCGTGCTCCATCATCGACCACATCATCGCTTACCATCAGGTGAGATGGTGGTCAAGCGAGCCTATATAAGATAAAAAAAAAGCTAGTATCATATAATTGTTTAATTTCCTCTTTCTTTAAATAGAAGAAGTCTGTTTAAAGTCTGTGTGTTGTTAAGTGATGGGAATTGGGATTTTTGTATGATTGCTTCTATTTTTGTCACGGAAAAAATTGTGAATTGGATAGTTTTTCCTTAATTTTGTTTCCATAAATTTTCCAAAAATTTCGATTTCGACTTCTGTCGAGAATTTGACTTTGTACCCGGTTTGATCAATATGCTCGCCATCACATGGGACTTAGGTATACATAACGTGACCATACGTCCCGTTTCAACGGAACCATCCCTTTAATCAGTTATTATCGTTGTAACCAAAACAAGTTCCGGGACCCAAAATTGTCCCGTTTTCCGACACCACGTGAAAATTATCTTACTCGCTAGACGCGGGTTGTGCAGTACCGGGGACTGCTTCTTCGACGATAGTTAATGAATAAATTATGGAGGTCTGAAAAAACACATGTATAGATTATTGACTAACTATATTGATAAGAAAAACTTGGCAAGAATTTTATGCTTATTTCAAATCATCACCATTCACCATCATTAAAGCAAATCTGATGTTCTGACAAATATACATAACTGAATATATATTTTGTTGCTTAATAATATTTTTAACAATTTCACATTTCATCCCACATGCCTAACAAGGCCTCTGCGAGTTGGTTTCGGCCCCTGTTTTTTTATTTAATTCAGGACAACCAACAAACCATACACCAAAAAATACATGTTAAAGTACTCATATTTTTACATTTTATAGTGTAGCCTTAATTAAAGGCTGCCACGGCATGCATTAAACAAAGGGGTAGGAAATGTAAAACAGATTTTACTTTTTTAATAAAATTAAAACAAACTTAATCCAAATCTTTATGTTTATGTCCTTTTCTCCTTTTATAATTTAATTAAACTTATTTAAATCGTGTTACCATGCTTACTAGCAAGACAATCGCAATCAGGAAATGATGGCAGGCAACGTGACCGAAGATTTACAAATAAATTGGTAATAGTTTACTCACGTGCATCACACCCTATTGTTTACATTGCTGTCTTTATTTGTTGACCTGTTTGATAGCGGATACTCATTCAACAATAATAATACATTTCGTATGAAGTTCTCACACCATTCACCTCCTTCGTTCTTGGCTTCCAGTCTTGCCGGATTCAGCTAACTACCAGTAATTTACATGGAGCGACTGCCTATCTGACCTAAAGAACACAGTAACTGAGTAACAAGATACCCTTGGCAACATGGTGTCACATTTCCATGTTTTCCAATTAACGTAACCACTATCAAAAACTTTATACAGCCGAGGAACGGAGGAATCTCGCTATGTCAATAAGATGGTCACCCATCCAAGGACCAACCTCGGCAAGCGTTGCTTAACCTTGAAAGACGATCCTTGTGGTTGTTATTAATTAGCCACGAGCTCCTTCTTTTCTTCCTCTTTCTTCTCATAATTCTTTTTCGTGTCAATGTTACAATAAAAAAATGTTGGCCCAATACTTCGCAACTTCCACGTCATCGTCGCGTCGGTCGCGACGATGACGTCAAAAATCAGCCAGTTTTTTTTAGCAGTCGGGTTTTTGTTTTTTCGCTACCCAATTTTACCCAAGTTACGCTTATCTTGAATTTGTGCCGAAATAGTAACATACATACAAAAAGAAATGGACGTACAAACAAATATATAAATAAATACGCTCGAAAAGCATTCCCGCAGTCGGGTAATAAATATTTTTTCAACACACTTGCTCCTAATGACACCTGTAATCAAACTGTGACTTTTTCATTGCTATTATTCACAAGTGAGTTACAGAGTATTTTTTTATTGGTTGAGTTGCTTTGTTCTTAAAAAAGTTTTGATACAAAAAAGATCGTGCTCAATAGTACAAATAAATTAATGGACCTATTGCTGAGTGCATTACTCCAGCCAGATAATGTCGAAAATCGTCATCTAAGTGCAATAGATATACAGCTTCTGTAATTGGTAAGCAGATTTTTAAATTTGGTAAGCTGATAGTTTTATAATTATTTGATAAAAACAGTTCCGGCTGCAGTAACGTTACCGCAGCCAGATCTTTTGTTTTCTAACGGATATTTTGAAATAAATGTTATCTAAATGATTAGATATCAATTTGAAATAAATGGTACAACTTAATTTGTATTTGTATTTGCTATGGTTGCGGAGATATTTAAAATCCTGCTGCGGTAACGTTTGCACGATTGCTGCATCTCGAAATTGACTAAACGGATGATTACAACTTTTGTACATGACATCTGGCTAATTAGTTATAATTTGTTACGCAATAAAAGAATCCACAATAATGCACCGTTTTGAAGTTATTTTAGTAAATAGAAATATGATATAATAGGTCCTAGCACGTCCAATAAGCGGTCCAAAGACTAACTTGAAACGTTATTATATAGGTAATTACTGCCTATAAATGGTACTGAAGTTTCATAAGTATCCTATAAGTAATTAAAAAGTTATGATGAAACTTCAATTGGTGCCGGCCACGGCGCGCAGCTGAGATATTTGAAGACCGATTAAATGAGTTTCCTGTAGTTGTGGTAACTGCATCTTATATCAATAATTAGATATATAGTTCAATTATATAGCTGTGAAATATCAGACTTGTACACTAATTAATTAACGAGATAATCGAAAAACAATACTTATGCGTGGTAGCCCGACCAAATCTAGAATGTTAAAAAAAAGCGGCCGCGCAATACATTATACCAACCTTCCAAAACTTACAGGATAATAAGTGAAAATAATACGTGTTTGGTAAAGACGGGTACACAAGTGGTAAAGTAAAACATAGGTATAATTAAATATTTTTGTTTCTACAGGTAGAATATTGATTTCAAAAATAATTTTGCGTAGGTAATAAAAAATATGGAGTACCTACATACGTAGATGATGATGATTTTATGCAGATATTAACTAAGGTAACTAAGTAGATATATAAATGAACTTCAAAAATAATCACCGACATGTTTTGGACTTATTATATGCAACGTCACTTGCTTATCTGAAATTAAAGAACTAATAAACACCTTCACTTTTTTCACTTATTTGCTTCCTCCTCCTCCCGTATTGTTCCTCATAACTGAGGGTCGTGATTCCCGTGACAGGAGACCAACTTTTCTCTGACGATGATTCTCCATCTATGTCTGTCCTTGGCGACGGGGAGTGCATCGTGCAGCTTGTTGTTCAGCATTGCACGTATATGGTCAGACCATCTGGTCGGGCTGCGGCACCTCGGCCTCTTGCCTTTGACCTTGCCAGTGATCATCAGCTGCTCGAGGTTGTAACCATCCTTTCGGGTAATGTTGTGTTGTGTCGTATTGTGCTTAACGTTTCGAATAAGTTAAAGTAAAACAGTTGTAGCCATATTTAAAATTAAGTTTTATTGTAAAAATCACAGATAAACAATAATAAAATGTAATAACATCACAGTGCAGTAAGTACTAACATATTATACAGTAGGTAGGTAGGATCTACTGTTTTTCTAATCTGATTTTAAAAATCACATATGTCTTACGAAAAGATAGCCGTATTCTTAAATTAAGTTTAATTGTATAAAAATAAAAAATCGACAATAGTAAAAATAAACGACATAGCAATGCAGTCAACTTCTTAGAATACGTACTTTTTGACACAGTAGGTACAAGCTAAGTCTTATTGCATATAAATCACAGATCAATTATATAATATTATCAAGATGCTTAGGCTGCACGACTTAATAAGTCGTCTCAACCGACCATAGAGTGGTCGGTTGAGACGACTTATTAACAGGTACTTTTTTTTTATCTAGCCTATTACAGTGTCCCACTGCTGGGTAAAGGCTTCCCCTTTGATTTTTCATTCTGCTCTGTTTATAGCCACCTCTTCTCTTTTTACACGAAATAAATGAAAAAGAAATACTTGTAATTTACTCGCGGTTAGCTATTCCAAAATAAGTAGGTATTCTTTTTAATTAAAAAGTACAAAACTAAAAACGTGCAAACTATGTTATGGAGTACACCCCCTCCCCTGTGCGCGCGACCACGACTGTTCCCGATGTTCTCCCTTTCTATCTAACGATGATAGCGCCGCCACCGCATGCATGATGAACCATTGTTTACAAAAATCTATATCTACATATTTATAGGTCATTTCGTTGCATAACTTTGACCTTGAAAACCGTAGGTAATAATATAATAGGTACGTACATAAGCTTACCTAAGTATCAAATTCATTTATCGATTTAGTTATTCTTATAATGTCTACTGTTGGTTATCCAAACTAAAATGTTAAAAACTTTAGAAATACCTAAGTAAATAAAAATAAGTTGGTTATTGGCAATAATTTGTAAAAGGAAATTTTTATTTGTTTTATTTATTTAAGTAAAGATACGGGCTCATATCTATACTTAATCTAACGATACCATGTATCGTTATTATGTCGTATTAAAATATAATAATAAATGCCTTTACCTAAATACATAATATAAAATTAACTAAAAACTAATTAGGCGCAATTTGTACCTTGTAAATAGTAAGTAGGTACCTACCTATGTCAATGACAGAATGGTTAAACGTACGTAGGTATATATATGAAGAATGGCACAGTGGACACTTACGTTGAGCAGTTTAAAATTTATTTAAACATTTACTATGGTAGGTTTAATTTTTCAATCAAACTAATTTTATTCGTGACTGTACCAACTTTTAAGCACAATTATGCTAATAATTTTAGAAGGTTGGTAAAATGTATTGCGTGGCCGCTTTTTTATAACATTCTAGATTTGGTCGGGTTACCACGCATAAGTATTGTTTTTCGATTATCTCGTTAATTAATTAGTGTACAAGTCAGATATTTCATAGGTGTATAATTGAACTATATATCTAATTATTTATATAAAATTCAGTTACCACAACTACAGGAAATTCGGTTAATCTGTCTTCAAATATCTCAGCTGCGCGCCGTGGCCGGAACCAATTGAAGTTTCATCATAACTTTTTAATTACTTATAGGATGCTTATGAAGCGTCAGTACCATTTATAGGCAGTAATTACCTATATAATATCGTTTCAAGTTAGTCTGTGGACCGCTTATTGGAAGTGCTAGGACCTATTATAGCATATTTCTATTTACTAAAATAACTTCAAAACGGTGCATTATTGTGGATTCTTTTATTGCGTAACAAATTATAACTAATTAGCCAGATGTCATGTACAAAAGTTGTAATCATCCGTTTAGTCAATTTCGAGATGCAGCAATCGTGAAAACGTTACCGCAGCAGGATTTTAAATATCTTCGCAACCATAGCAAATACAAATACAAATTAAGTTGTACCATTTATTTCAAATTGATATCTAATTATTTAGATAACATTTATTTCAAAATATCCGTTAGAAAACAAAAGATCTGGCTGCGGTAACGTTACTGCAGCCGGAACTGTTTTTATCAAATAATTAAAAAAACTATCAGCTTACCAAATTTAAAAATCTGCTTACCAATTACAGAAGCTGTATATCTAATTATCTATTGCACTTAGATGACGATTTTCGACATTATCTGGCTGGAGTAATGCACTCCCTATTGCTTGCTCATTTCATGCAACTTCGTATTCAAATAGATAATTTCAACTTGTACGTGTTTAATAAATAAAACTTTGACTCAAATATAACGTTTGTTTTCTCTGTAATAAAGAAAACTTGAAATTCCCCATTTTGTACGTGGCTAAAACACTATCCGCGAAAAGAAACCTTATTATTTTAGTCTATGGCCGATCGCCATTGTTAGATAAGCGCGCATAGGAAAACTGATGAATTTTGCCCGCCATTGCAAAAAAATTTCACGACTCGTTTTCACTGTTGAAATTACAGTTATTTTAGTATTATTTTCTTCACAAGTGTGTTGAAAAACGTCGTATGATACATGTGTGTATTGTTGATTACCGTCCTCGGCTCTCTTAAGACCACCTAACGGCTCGGATCTCAATGGCGCCTCAGCGGTAATCACCAACATTACATACTTGTACTATAATGTACTATTACCACATATCTTATTTGGAGAACTCGTTCATTAATAAAACTAAAAAGTCTACAGTTACTGTTGCACCCGCAATCTATAGCTGTTTCTTCGAAAATCAGCCAGTTTTTTTTTAGCAGTCGGGTTTTTGTTTATTCGCTACCCAATTTTACCCAAGTTACGCTTATCTTGAATTTGTGCCAAAATAGTAAAATACATACAAAAAGAAATGGACATACATACAAATATACAAATAAATACGCTCGAAAAGCATTCCCGCAGTCGGGTAATAAATAATTTTACCACATATGTTATTTGGAGAACTCGTTCATTAATAAAACTAAAAAGTCTGAAAAAAATCAAATCATTATAAAAACAAAAAAAACCCACTGCTAAAAAATAATTAACTGAAAAGAGAAAATCAAGTACCTACATAATGAGGTGCTGCAGGCGGGGACAAACAAAAATTATAGAAAAACCTAACAAAGCTTCGTTTGTCACCGCTCTTGCTGTATATACCTAGTACTTGTTTTTCTCTTTTCTGTTATTTAAGGCGCCTCCCCGAGCAAAATGCCGCGCTTGTCGTTTTTGTGCAGTTTTTAAGAGCTATCTACTCTTTATTTAAAAATAAATATCAGTTAATAAAAATACATTTAATTTGTACATACGGTTGATTCTAAAATTGTAGTACTTACACTTTTTTTTTAAAGAGGTATATGTTTCACTAATCTCCTTCCAACAAAACCATAAAAATGTGAAATAATTATTGATAGCATGCATCTCCTCTTAAAGTGTTCATTAATTATTTTTCATTACTCATACTCTGAAAGTAGGTCTTAAGTTGCCTGAGGAGCGGGTTGAAAGTAATACTTTTCAGCCCTAGGGAGAATCGCTTTCAACTGACAGCTGTCAAATTATTTAAAAAAAAAACTAGTTCCTTTTCACATATCTATTGAACCATGTTCCTACTTTCTATACAACCACGAAGTAAAATTGAAATAACTTAAAGTTAAGTATTGATTAAAGAATATATATTTTTTAAATAACTTTATTATAATTTAGTTTCAACAATTTCTTTAAAATAACTTAGATTTGGGCAAAATATTTACCATTTTTTCAATGATGAAAATAAAAAATAATGGCTGAATAGCAGGCCGGCCACAGAAAAAAAAAACAAAATAGGCGGGAAAGCGGCAATCATTTTTTCTTTAGCTAATTCATGTTTTTATTTTGATTTCCTTGTATTTGTAATGAAAAGCACAGTGTTTACCTCGGGTTAAAGACTTATTTAGTCCCTCGAACTATTGGCGCCCTCACTTCGTTCCGGGCGCCAAACCCCGTCTCGGGACTAAATAAGTTACTTTCACCCCTAGGATAACAATTTACTATTTTACACTAACACTAATGGATAGACAATTTGATAACAAACATTTTGTAAGTTTTATTTTTTTCAAAAGACCAATATTCGATTTTATAAAGATTTTATTCTAAAATCTGGGCGTATTCACTGCCGTAATTCATGCGCCAACAGTGCCGCTAGGCCAATAGGAATGCTCATATCTCATGCTGATTTTTTGGTCAGGGTACGGCTATAACTTTTAGCAGTCGGGTTTTTTGTTTTTTATAATAATTTGATTGAATAGCTTACACGAGTAGAGTCATTTTCAAAGTTGCTGTCAATGTCAATGTCAGTCATTGTCGCTGTCAAGTCTGCAGCATCACTGTATTTGCTACAGTCTAGCTAGATTGTACTCTAGACTGAAGACGCAGCCTCCATCCAGGTCATCGGGCCTTATCCACAAACATCTTTACCTTTTCAATATAATCAAAAGTGTTTCGGGTTTAAATGTTGTAACTTTGGTCAGGCAATGTCAACAGTTAACACCCGGATGAGGTTCATGTACTACTCCACTTATCCGAGGCTTGACTTTAAAAAAACAGAGTTAATGACCTCTTTGATCTGACCGAAACCTTCATTGGTCGCCCCGTAGGCTATAGGCAGATAATAAAGTCCTCAAAGTTTATCTACTAATCAATTGTCAATATCATGACATATTCTTAACTATCAGAAAAAGATATGTGACGTCACAAGATTCTGCAGATTTCGCAAGATATTTTTGGGTATTACAGAGATCATGTGCACTTTGTCTTTTTACTTTGGTAACAATATCAATCTTATCTGAAAAATTGGTACGCAACAGCACATCTGCTGCATTGTATTTATTTTTATAATCATAAATAACAAACAGCTATTTTTCAGGCGACAAATTGTTTATTGAACTGATACTTTTCTGGTTTTATTTTTTTATTTTTGTTTGGCTCGCGTTTGACCACTATCTCACCTATGCGAACGCTATCGGTAAGCGATGACTTGGCCGACGGTAAAGCACGCTTGCCTAGAAGTATCCAATTCACTCTTAACTGTTTACTTTTAATGGATCAGATCCGCCACACTACCCGACGACTGCAACTCCTGAAATCCAGAATCAATAGTAGCGTAGCGACCACCAGAAAAGCGCCGAGACAGTAAAGCTAGAAAACTCCCTAAGAAACATCTCAACTCATTCATAATTTCTCCTAGTAGGAACTACTCACACTTTTGTCTAGCAGGAACCTCTAATCACATTTTTTTGTATTTTAATTTTTTACCTCAAAAACCAGAAAACGAAAAAAATACAAGAAAACAGCAAAGAAAATGGTAGGTACTATTAGGTATATGTACTACATATATTCTTCGGAACCTTTCTTTCCATCTTTCCCGGTCAAGAAACCCCAGTTTCTTATGTTATCCTCGCACAACTAATTCATCATCATCCTTTTAATGTTCCCACTGCTGGGACACAGACCTCTCTTTGAGACTTGTGAGAGGGAATGGGCCGATGCCAATGGTGGATGTCACATGTCTTCGAATGTTTGGCTCGTGGACATGCCGGTTTCCTCACGACGTTTTCCCTCACCATTTTGAGAGCAGTGGTGATGAAATAATTTACACAAAGTAAAGCGCCTGCCTGGGCTCAAACCCACGACCTACAACTTGTAAGTCGCGGCCGATACTACTGGGCCACCACTGCTCTTACACACACCTAATTAATCCATCTCAATTAATAGCCGCACTAAATAACTATTTGAATAAAGTCTCAAACGTAGAGGATCTTTATCTATGACCCCCAAGGTTATCGTCATCATTACTCGAAGAAGTGTCGGTCTGTTCGTAAATCGTTCACTTTGTTAAAAGGTCAGTTGACAACTTTAACGTAATAAGTAACACGTGGTATATCTTTGTTTATTGATGAAGATTTGCTTAGAAGCAGAAGAAGAGTAACTGTTTTGATACTTAAAGGATTTTGTAATAAAAAACTAGTAGAAAATTTTAAGAAGACTTTCTCTTTGCCTGACGTGTACACAGCCAAAACCTGGGCGCTGAGAGAGACTATCGGAAAGAAGAGAATAGACGCTCTGAGTTTCGCACCAACATATCCATTCTCATCGAACTCGGCATGAAGTAGCGACTATCGGCTTTAGTCCAAGCTCGAATACTCCAGTTTTTTGGTCACGTGTCCCGACCAGGCAACGACTCCATTGAGCGACTTGTGGTTCAGGGTAGAGTAGAAGGAACGAGAGCGCACGGCAGGTCGCCCATGCGATGGATCGACCAGATTAAGTCTGCAGTAGGCGGCCCATTGCATGAGTGCACACGAGTGACGGCTGACAGAGACGGATGGCGACGCATCGTGATGTGAATTATTTCAGCCCGAAGTCACAAACATTATGGCCACGACCGCACTGCCAAGAGCTTACCAACGAAGAAGAGAGAAAGGCTGACTAGCGTCTAAAAGGACTGAAAGGCTGACTATCTTTTGACTAGTGGAATAGCGGAAAGCCTCCAGCAGAAGAAAATTAAGATACTGTTAAGCCATTTCTCCTTAATCATTCATCTTTGCTGACAACCTTCTTACACATCTTTGACGGGGATAAAAACAATTCTCGTACCTTCATGTCCGATTAAATAAATGGAACTTTAAAGACAAGTAAAAGTAGCATAACAAAAATCAGACCGTCTCCCAACCAGAGAGCACATGCAGTAGTTTACTAGAATTATCAGCAAAGATGTATATATTGTGATTAACGGGGCTTCACACATACCACGACAGTGTCTGGCCTTGGCTTATATCCAAGGTCCACGGGCCCTCAGTTATCAATGTGTCATCTAGGGCAATAGGGCAGTTAGATAGAAGAAAGTGTTATCAGAACGTGACTCATTAGCAATTGATAACAAATTCATTACTCTTAAATGGTTATCTACGTATTTATTGAGTCACCTGCCGTAGCAAAATATTTACAGGGCCGTTCTACTACGTGTCAATGTCAGCATATCGCTTTGATAAAAGGATAGTGCTCTTCATCCTGTATAACTCCGTCTCTCTCTCCCAGGGGAGCCATGACAGTTTTGACATGTCAGAGTAAGGCTCCAGGCCGGCTGGGTCGATGACCAGCAGCCTAATTGCTTAAGTGAATTCGGCAAAGAACACGTATAGGTAAGGGTAACGACACCTTTAAAATAACGACTTTTGTACACTCGAAGGGGGATTGGTCATGGAAAGGATATGTGAATTCAACATAAGGGTGGAGGACGTACCCTTTCTAAATTACTTACGCAATACCGAAAACATTTAAAGGAAATGTGCCATACTCTTTCATGGAGTTGTTACTTTGCCCTGCCGAACTCATATACGCAATTACGGTGCTGGTTAAGTTGGCTTTGCGGGGATCCACTGAATGCTTGACGCACTGGAACGATCAATGTGGCGGCACTTAGGGGAGGCCTAATGTGAGGTCTTTCGGCTGAAATGATGATGATGATGATGAAGGCACCCCAGGTCTGTTCTTAGATCGAATCATCATCATCATCATCATCATCATCAGCTTATTAATATGTGCCCACTGCTGGGACACAGGCCTCCTCTCTGTGAGAGAGAATGTGCCGTAACCCACCACGCGGGCCCAGTGCGGATTGGTAGATGTCACATGTCTTCGAGTGTTTGGTTATAGGACATGCCGGTTTCCTAACGATGTTTTCCTTCACCGTTTTGAGAGCAGTGGTGATGAAATAATTTACACAAAGTAAAGCGCCTACCTGGGCTCGAACCCAAGACCTACAACTTGTAAGTCGCGGCCGACCACCACCACCACCACCACTGCTCCACCACTGCTCTCGAATTTTATCGAATATTTTTTTTTCGATAAAATTAATTATTAATTAAATTTCGATTAGATCGAATAGATGCTGGGTATTCCAAAGATTTGTGCTTAATTTATCGACTTAAGAAATAGGGGATTTATTGTTTTAACGGAATTGGAGACCGTCAGGTAAACCCCTGTTTGTATTCGCATAAATAAACCGCGGAACTCTAGTTATCGCGGATTCTTGGTTTTAACTTTGTTGACCTACGATTGTTTACGTCTGATTACGTGCTTATTTTTATAAGCAGTTTTTTTAAAATAACATTTCCAATAAATAATTAGGTATTGCCAAAAATATGTGGACTCTTTCGAAAAGAGTATCTTCACCTACAAAAGCGTGGCAATCATTATTTATAGAGTATTTGTCATACTCGTTGACGGAATAATACCCTGTACCCTGCCGAATTCACTTACGCAATTAGGCTGCCTGGGCTGTTTTCTAGTCAGCAATTTACCATCGAAACGATTTTAAACTGGGCCTAAGTCACTCGCAAAAAATATATTAAAATGGATCGTGCAAGGTGGACCAAGGATTTGGTGAAAGCCTTAGAAATTCACTGATGCGGTCGAAACATAACTTGGTAGTGTCGCCTATCCAGCCGACAGTCTTCTGTGATACTAGAGATCTTGGTCTAGCTAAAAATGAATGTCGGCTCAAGTGGTTATGATCGTTAGGTACTTTATATGTACACTGAAATTTCTTTTACTAGAATTCGGGTTCTACAAAACATAGAAATCATTTTGTTTTCTTAGGAAAACCACGTAAAAAGATGCCAACTCTTCTTTATTAGAATCTAATAGGCCAGATGCAATTTAAGATACCTGACATGAGCCTCTGACGTGTGCTTACATCCTGGAACAACAAAAAGCAACCAACTATACTTAATTCAGTCACTTGCAGCCTCCTAGTGCGTCATGATATGACGCTACGATGTTTATCACTTAAATACCAGAGATTATAAAAATAGAGAACGTGCTTAGTGTGTGTTCCTTCTGGGATAACGATGCTACCTGTTTAAATGTAAATGCTAATGGATAAGCTTTTAACTATTTATATACAACACTCAGATCTTGACTATTTGTCTGGCTCTTTCTTCAGAAATTTGAGTATCTGTTTTTTCCTTTTTGATTACCAATCAAATTGCTACTTCTAAGCTGACAGTCTATGTTCAGTGTATTGTGTTGAGTGGAGACAACGAATGCGTAAACGAAAGGTGGGATGCTCTGAGGCTAGGTGGAGCTACGATCTTCGCACGGGTGCTGATAGCAGCTGAATGAGAGCTGCCAAGAATCGAGAGACGATTGGAGAGTCAACCAAGCAGAGGACTGCCAAAGGCTGATGATGATGATTAAGCTGACAGTCATAGAAATTTGTTAGTCACGATTTATCTTAGCTTAGACACGCATATTATATTAGGTATGTATAAAGGGGACAAGAATCTATTATATTACACCTTGTAGTATATTATTATCCTAACCTTCGTCAATATTTTTGCACTCATCAGTATTTTTAACACAAACAAATGACGATCCTAGTTGACTAAAACCTCATTTGTCAGTTATCAGTAATGTTCTGCGCAGTAGGCGTAAGCGCAACTCGGTGCAAACACGGCCTAGTCATCGAAACATTTCCTGAAAACCAGTAACCTTGTGTTACGGTGTTACGTAAACCATGTGCCAAGCCCTTAGTATTAGAAGACGTTACTCTCCGATAGTTTATCTCGTAGATAAGATAATCGAGATATAACAGAGGCCCCGCAGGTCAAGTTTTCCATGATTTGCGATCACTGTCCTCTGTACTGCGTCGTTCATTGTAGATAAAAATAGTTGATACATTCTTTGGAAATATTAACACTACTAGCTGACCCGGCAAACTTTGTTTTGCCATAAAAACACCAAACATTAACCTACCCTACACCTACCCTACACCTACCCTACACCTACCCTACACCTACCCTACACCTACCCTACACCTACCCTACACCTACCCTACACCTACCCTACACCTACCCTACACCTACCCTACACCTACCCTACACCTACCCTACACCTACCCTACACCTACCCTACACCTACCCTACACCTACCCTACACCTACCCTACACCTACCCTACACCTACCCTACACCTACCCTACACCTACCCTACACCTACCCTACACCTACCCTACACCTACCCTACACCTACCCTACACCTACCCTACACCTACCCTACACCTACCCTACACCTACCCTACACCTACCCTACACCTACCCTACACCTACCCTACACCTACCCTACACCTACCCTACACCTACCCTACACCTACCCTACACCTACCCTACACCTACCCTACACCTACCCTACACCTACCCTACACCTACCCTACACCTACCCTACACCTACCCTACACCTACCCTACACCTACCCTACACCTACCCTACACCTACCCTACACCTACCCTACACCTACCCTACACCTACCCTACACCTACCCTACACCTACCCTACACCTACCCTACACCTACCCTACACCTACCCTACACCTACCCTACACCTACCCTACACCTACCCTACACCTACCCTACACCTACCCTACACCTACCCTACACCTACCCTACACCTACCCTACACCTACCCTACACCTACCCTACACCTACCCTACACCTACCCTACACCTACCCTACACCTACCCTACACCTACCCTACACCTACCCTACACCTACCCTACACCTACCCTACACCTACCCTACACCTACCCTACACCTACCCTACACCTACCCTACACCTACCCTACACCTACCCTACACCTACCCTACACCTACCCTACACCTACCCTACACCTACCCTACACCTACCCTACACCTACCCTACACCTACCCTACACCTACCCTACACCTACCCTACCCTTTTTTCCCCATTTTTTTTGTTTTTAAACCTTCCCTGTATTCTGTCGAACAAAACAAAAAAAGAATTATCCAAATCGGCCCAACCATTCTCGAGTTTTAATCAGACTAACGAACAACAATTCATTTTTATTTATATAGATAGATTACTGCGGCAACGACCGTTCTTGGTAAGCTTTTATCATTAGTATCAACTGTTTGACATTTTCAGCACCTTTACCGTTCTGTCAGGCCTGAGGCTTTGTTAGGTTTCGTTTATGTATCTCTGGTATATCTCCGGTAGGGCAATAATATTGTTCGGCCAAAAATCCGTAGCCCTTTGTTACATACTAACAAAAAATCAAAAACCCGACAGCTCTTAAGAAGAGAACTAAAAAGACTTACAAACAAATCATGCTGTGCAGTCGGAGGATGCATAATATTCACGAGCTGGATGTCTGGATGTACAACCCAGATGTAAAAAAATATATATCCTTTCCCTTGCTAAAAATATATCTTTTTTTTTTGTTTACCTTTGGAAACCTTTAAAAGGCGCCTGAAGTTTTGGGGAAAAGGCCAGGGAGTGTAGGATTTTACCTCACTAAAACCACCCCGGTGATCACCATAAGCACGTAGAAGGGTGACTGACCTCTTAAGAGACCATCCCGGAACCCCCTCTGTCTAACGTCTGTTAGGGCACATCCCTGGGGAGACTGAAAGAGCGTCTCCCCTGAGTCTCGCTGTGCACGGCAGTACGTGATCACTAAGCCACCGTCTTTCTAAATTCATCTTTTCCTGGAGTCACTTCACACACACCCCGGAGGCCCACCTGCTTATGACGCAGGCGGGGTTTCGGCGTTTTCGGCTTCGGGGCAGATGTCTCCCCGATTCCTTCTTCTCTGAGTAGAATCGGCTCTCTCACGATCCCGCTTGGCGTCTTCCTTCTGGACCGTCACCGTCTTACAAAAGGAGGCCATTTCCCTGCATTTTTCTCTGCCACCACTGCTGGCAAAGACAGTTCTACATACCTGTCTACTAACATACCTACCTACACGATTACTAATCCACAGCTGTGATACCATCTGTATGAGATGACTTATACAATACAGGATTTGTCATAGTATTAGTTACTACCCACATTCAGTGGGTGTTTTCTACTACGATATGATTAGCAATGCGTAACAGGATTGCTCTAACATAGAGTTTGAATTTTATTATCTCTGAAATAAGGGTTGTAAAATTAATCATTTACAACCATTCAGATAACGCTATATGATCAATGGTTTTTTATGCTTATCTTACAAACAAACAATAATTATGAATCAATACTGCCTATGAAATATATGGACAAATTACGTGATTCCCTGATGAAGAGGCAAAATGCCTTCGATGTTATGACGTCAAGATTTGCTCTCAGGTAAACACGATATAAAATTCCTTGAGTACTTACGTTGGTAGTATTTGTAACGATGATGTCACATAATAATATGGGAAATCTAAGAACCCCAGTGATAAAATATATCCAGCTAACGGGAAGTAAGTTTACGGGGATCTGACAAGAATAAAATCTTATGCACTGAAGCCAGAAGCTTATAAACTGCAATAAGAGTGCAGATGATCAGCCAATCTTAAGAAAAGGTATGGTGTTGAGGCCAGATGGGCGGCTGCTCCACGCAAAATAATGCAACTGATTAAATCAAATCAATTAATCAATCAAATAGTTTATTTCAAATAAACCTTATAGTTACTTTTGAATAGCCTAACAAAAAAAAAAGATGAATCTAATCGCACATTCGAAACTCCACGGACACTCTTATCCATCAATAAGTTTCAAGTTGCATCATTCTTGTTGGAAAATTACACATAAATGTGAGAAAAATGTAAAAAGACGTGCACGTGAAAGCGTCTACAGTAAATAAACAATCTCAAAATACAATAATTAATTAAAAACAGGCCGAGGCAACCAAGTTTTGACCTATCCCAACTAATGGCGCCCGTTCACGAACATGACATATGGATTGGCACCACTCAGGTCAACCATCATGAAGGGAGCCGATTGATCCAACACATTGCCACCATCAGAGAGACATTTGAGAGAGAATGATACACTCAATTGTCAGGGCACACATAAATCAACGAACGACACATAGGTACAGTGAATGGTAGATTTACAGTTGGAACATAGTACTCACAGATGTGCTATGCAGTTCTATATAATACTAAAAGAAATTGAGTTTATACAATACAAATATATTCATACAGTCTTCAGCAGGTCCAACAATACTTCAAAACTTTTCTGCCTGATAAACTGAAAGTCTGCTCCAACGTGTTTGGGAAAAGATTTGTCTGATGAATTGAAAAATTCTTGTCTCTGTAGAAGAACACTTGTTCAACTTAATATTCCATCCCATCATACAGAGAAATTGATTACACTAATGCGCTACAATTATCATTCTATGGCGCCAATAGAGAGAGATTATTGTATTCTAAATCAAACATTTCATGTACCAAAGTGAAGAAATATTGATTCTTTGAACGTGTAACGACCATTTATCTCCAGACGCAGAGATACGGATGATAAAGTACAATTTTCCTTCGCAACAATGGTAAGACAGTGCGCCACTTAGTTAAAAGGAGTTTAGATAATGATAAAATGGGTCCAGTTGTTAATGTTATTTGAGATTACGTCTTGGCTGATGTATGTTTAAAATTTATTTATCTTTAAATCCCATCTTTGTTATTGTCATACACATTCTTGGAAGCTGACGATCTGCCTGATGGTAAGTAATTATCTTCGCTTTTTGTCGCAATTTCAATACAAAGGACTACCGAAACGTTCACAAACTAAGAGATAAAATCAAATAGGTAATTACCTGACATTATCATCATTATTTTTGCTGAAAGACGTCACAGCTGGACATAGGAATCCCCTTGGTGTCACCGCGTTTAACAGCACGGAGCACACTCCTTCCCTTTCATTTTGGTAACTCAACAATATTCATTGCGTGTTTTACGCTGTCGAGCAGACATTTGAACATATGAAGCTAATAATGCAAGGGAAACAATCTGTACTCTACTCTATGAACTTACACAATTAGGGTGCAGGTCATCGGTCTGTCTTATGGGAGTCTTTCGATGCACCTTATGGGAGTACTCCGGTATATCATAAGCCTGTGATATCATTGAATTTCTTACCCTTCTTCTCAAAACTCAATAAGATATTCGGTAAGAGCTCTTCTGTATACAAACTACTGATCTTGAGATCAATAATCTGCCTAGCCTTTTGATGAGGTTGGCTTCCAGTGTAATTGGGTGCAGCTGAGTACCAATATTTTACTTGGCCCACTACCAAACAACTCCATGACACCATGACTCCATGAAAGAGTATGACAAATTCCCTTTTTTGATCGGTACCTATTGGCAAAAAATATTGGACTCTTTCTTCGAAAAGAGTATCTTTACCAATGAAAGCGTCCAATATTTTTTTGGTAATACCCTAATTTTTCATTCTTACCCTTTGCCTTTCCGAACTCACTTACGCAATTAGGCTGCGCACACGGTACCCCTTGGCAAGATATGGTAACGACTGTTAAATTACAGATATCATTTAAATACTTGAGATCGATCTCCATTTAAATCGGGATAGCTCTATCTAGTTAGATAGAGCTATCCCGATCTGGTTAGTTAACCAACGGAACCGCCGGCTAACCATTCATCAGACACAAATAGAATCTTGTAATAAGTCACATGCACGGAGATCCAAATAAACACAATTTGTTTATACCTATGTCGTCACATGACACAAATACGTCGTAGGTAACCTGTGGGTGTACTTTTGTAGTATGATGCGTACTTTTGTAGAATAAATCTTGCGTATCCGCAGATCAATCTAAATATACCAAAATTGAGATAAAGCTGCCTAAATGACATCATCAATATCAGCAATATCATCATCATCTTCCTGTCCTTGTCCCATATTATTTGGGATCACCGCAACACGTCTTATTTGTACTCCTCTCATTGTGCAAATGAGATCGCATAGCAAAAACTACTAAACGAGGTCCACGAAGGGCAGAAGATAAATACAATATGAAAGGATTTCCACAACTATTAGAACTATTTTGTGCGCGGGGTTAAAATGCATGCTATCTCATCTGACAAGACGTGCGAAAGAGATAGGTGCTGTGATGAGCACTATTAAGCTAGTTCGTGTACGAATTAGCACTTTTGCAAGTTTAAAGCAAATTGAATGATGATTTAAGACGAAAACGGGCGCGCGAAATTTTATAAACAGACCTTTGAGAGTCTACATATCATGATACGTAAAACGACTAAATGTATATTTTCAAAATAAAATTATTTGCATTCTTGAACTACTAATCTATCCCCGTATGGTGGCCGTTTTGCAATTTTCCTTTTTCTTATGGTATTTATTGTTACCCAAAGATGCGTTAAAATTAGTGTTGAAATATGGAACTTTCGACGCTCATAAATTTCAAACACTTTTTTTTTTACTTTTTTTGTGTCCATACAGGGATAATAATGATGAGACAAATTGATATCATTTTTTTATTTTGAATGTACATCGTCAAACAGTGGAGTAATCCATAGACTACGTTTGTATGGAAGAATTTAGACTAGTGTAACCTTAAGAGAGTTTTACAGGGTTTTTAACTTTGTAAGAGCAAATTTCAAAACGGTGAAAAAATACATCCTATGAAACGCTTTTCCTAGAACCAAAATATTGAAGACATGCGACATTCACCAACCCGATCTAGGCTCGTCTCATGGATTATATTACAACACACTTCCTCTCGCGATCATTTATGACTACTTTAGTATTATTACAGTTTGGAAAATACAGAGAATAATAGGTTTTTAAATGAACAGTTTGAATTCCATAAGACCTTTTAGCCACAATGCAAATTTATTGCGAAGCCAGACTTAGGTAAAGGAAACACATATAAGGTTTCTTCTAATAAATACTGTTACTTCCTTCTCCTAATATTTAAATAATTCTGGTCGTTTAATTCCTGTGTAAGGAAGTTCTCAAGAAAAGAAAATTGCAAAAATAACTTTCGTTTTGGAAGCCGGTGTCTTTGGTAGGTACCTACTTCTTCTTTTATCATTTTGCAACTTCCAAAACGAAAGTTATTTTAACACTTTTTAGTGATTTGCTATGGAAGTCGGTAACACAACGGACAAATATATACGTGAGATTTTTTCCTGGTTATGAACAATAAGGCAATATCGAATGTACCTTCCCGTTACGCGGACGAAGCAGTCAGCTAAAGAAACGACAATCTTTTTACCCGACTGCCGAAGGAGGAATGTGAATGGGAATGTGTTTATCAGTCTATGTATGTATGTAATTATGTATGTATGTAAGTATTTAAGTATGTTTGTTCCTATGTGGCGTTCCAGAGACCAAACGCGTTGGCTGATTTTCATGATTCATACGTCAATCGATTTGTCTGAGCCCTGCGAGTGTCACTGGCTACATTCAAATTGGAAAATAGAAAAATGGCGGATTTTGGGCGCCATATTGTGTGGGGTATCAAAATAAAGGGTTTTTAGAGCTGATTTCAAGAATATATAACACTTATATGTTTAAATGTACACAATTCAAAAAAAAAATAACTAAAAAGTTATAAATTAAAATATTAATAAAAAGTACCTACATCTGGTTTTGGCCAGCCAGCTCGCTCATATGTATCCTCCGACTGCACAGCATGATTTTCTTCTTGTTTACCTCTTTTTATTATTGTCTTTTTAAGCAGTCGGGATTTTTGTATTTTGATTAATGCTTTTTCATCAATTTCCCGTGAATTGTTTATGAAATAGTTGACTGTTTTTCAGAGGAAATCAGTTTGTAATCATAACCAAATTTTAAGAAAGTGAATGTGTGTTATTATTATCTACGCTCCATCGCGAATGTATAGATAATGATGTAATATTTTTTGAATAAATTCTACGAATGTGAACAGAATCAATAAACACATTATGCAAATTAACCTTAATATTATTTTTAGTCATATCGTTCACAGAATAAGCAATTTTAAAGATCGAAAACAAATCATTTGACTATAATTAGATAACAATAAAACTGAGAAATGTAAATTAGATGCCGTACCGAATATGACAGCGCAAGGTATACTACAATACTTCCTTCGAACATAGAACAAAATTCTGACATGAAAAATAATAAATTATGAAAAAATCGAAGCGTCTCCGGAATTATTTCACCACTAATAAAATACTTTTTATTCTTCTTACGATTAATTGATCGATTAATTCCGCCTTTGTACGGTTATTTTTGTACATGTGCATAAATTGAAGCAATCAAACTTAGGCAATACATATATGGCTTAGTACCCTAGGCCAGCAGTCAGTCTTCAAAGTCACGCCTTCTTCAAAACAGCTGACAAAAGTAATTCAAAATGTTCTTTCTCGGCGTCATGAAACACAAGAAAATATTCCTCACGTAAGTATATTATAATTTGTTTTTTCACAAATAAATATGTTTTCTTTCTTTTGTATATAATACGCATATCGAACATAAAAGAAAATTCTATCTGACTAAAACTAATATTGACTTACGTCAATGTGTTGCAAATACCAACACTGTTACAAAGACGCCTTTTTTGGATCGAGTCTAAATCTAGACAATTCTGTACACATAGATTTATTTATATTTTTATGTTCTGAAAAATAAAATAAAATATTGCCTTCAGAAATTAAGCTGTATTTACCCGACTGCCGAAGGAGGGTAATGTGTTTATCAGTCTATGTATATGTATATATGTTTGTTCCTATGTGGCGTTCCAGAGACCAAACGCGTTGGCCGATTTTGATGTTTCGTACGTCAATCGATCGTCTTAACCTTGCAAGTGTCACTGGCATTAAAATTGGAAAATAGAAAAATGGCTGCTTTTGGGCGTCATATGTGAGGGCCTATATTTTTTTTCTTCCAAACCCATCGTGTGGTGTGTCAAAATAAAGGGTTTCAAGCGATGATTTTAAAAATATAGAACACAATTTTTAAATGTAACTACCTAATTCTAAAAAAAAAATAACTAAAAAGTTATAAATAAAAAAAGTTAATTCAAAAAATCAAACAACCAAACAAGAATAAAATCATGCTGTGCAGTCGGAGGATACTTCTGGTTTTGGTCAGCCAGCTCGCGAATATATATCCTCCGACTGCATGATTTTCTTCTTGTTCGCTTTTTAAGCAGTCGGGTTTTTTGATAAATGTGCTCTAGCCATCTTGTCAATTTTGATGCTTGCAATAATAATAATACCTTACCAATCAATAAATCCGTTACATACATACAAGATTTTCTGGACCCCTCCCTACGTTTGTTCTTGTGCTTTCGAAATTATATTTTATGAAAGTCGAGAAGCTAATGTATAAAACTAATCATTTAGAAATAAATAACCCGAATGGGATCTACATTGAAAAGAAAGCAAGACACGTTCAATCAATATTTCATATTAGTTGAAACTCATACGAGTATCATCAAATTCTCTTAACATAGATACAAGTATGTATGCCCAGAAATACGGGTCTTGCCAACGGAAAATGTTTTTTTCTTAATTTATTCATGATTATTATTGATTTCTTCTAAGTATTCTCATTCGCAATGCAAAATCTACGTGTTTTGATTCAACGAATCCGCGTTATCAGAGGCGCCCGCGCTGCACACCTTCTTGCGTCACGCGCGAGTGGGGGGGATACGAAACTATCGACTTATATAGGCGACGTGCGCGTGCGCCAGCCAAACCGTCAGTGAACGTAGAGCGTGTTTGTTGAGAAAGATGTGTAATATGTGTACCCGTGATGTGATCGAAACGGCTCCGGTGCCCGCGCCGGCTCCAGCCAAACCCTCGCGTATCTTAGAAAGAATGAAGAAGAAGCACAACATCGTCACCGATCCCAGCAGCTCCGAGAAGCAGAAGGAGGTGGAGTACCAGCCAGACCTTCTGGCTGTGTCCACTAAGTACTCCAAGGTTGCGTACGACCTGTTTAAGCAGGGCCTTGTCCACCTGCAGGAGACGAAAGCATATGTGTGAGTTGAACTTTCTTTTTTGTTAGGTTATGCTCGTAACATTCTCTTACCAGAAGCCAGCCAGTGTCAATTTTATTAGTGATTACATAGCTGTCATATTGAGGTGGCAATGCAGAAGTTCAGCCAGGTTCTGGTGTGACAGTGGGTTGAAAAAGATTACGTGTTACAGTTTCCGATTGTCGTGTCGCGCGATCGCAACTGCCGATACAATTTTCCGAGTGTGAAAATTTTCTTTCATTACCATTTGGTGATGGAATATTTTATTTTGTAGACTAACTTATTTTTTACTATAGCAACTTAATAATATTTTCGTGGCTCTAATTTTGAAATTCTTCTAAGGATAGCTGAAATGACTTTTGCGTAGAATAATGTTCGCTTTCTGGCGAAAAAAAAACTTAGTCTATTTTGCAAGCCAGCATTTCAGGAATCAATCATGAATGATTCAAAATTGGATACGCGCGTTAATTAAGTAAGCCGTTCATTCACTCACGGCATGCTTTTGATAAGAATGACCCTTCAGCACAATGTTTCACTCGTTATCAGTAACTCGTGATACTATCATAAAGGATTTCAGCTCGACGTGATCTCCTTAATCTTGTGTCATGATCGGTGCAAAGTCTCTATCTTTAATCAATTAAACCTAGGACTTTTCCTATACACCTTGCGTTTACTTGTGATGATAATAAATCATCAGCATAGCCTGCAATCCGCATATATACTGCTGAAGTGATGTCGCTTTTGCGTATTTATCTTAGAAGAACTACGGTCACAGTGCAAACCGCATTAAAATCTGTTTCCGCTATAATTTAGAGAATTTATTCCGGAAGGTCTTGCTCCATATACCAATTTAATTTTTTTAGATAGTAAATACAAGTCGGCGCTTTGTCAAGTCGTAAAAACCCTGCTGTATCGTAAAATAGTTTTAACGGTAATATGTAAACTAATTGGGAACTTCTATACTCATGCTTCTTTGCATCCAGTACCAACAGTTTCCCCCCATTTATTTATTTACTAGCTTCTGTCAGCGGCTTCGCCCATATGAATGTCGAAAATTATCCCAAGGGAACATATTCCTGACTATAATCTGTCCCCGTGCCAAATTTCATCCAGATTCGTTCAGTAGTTTTTGCGTGAAAGAGTAGATAACAAACCTACAAACACTTACACACTCACAAAGTTTCGCTTTTATTACATCAGTAGGACATATATTAAGTACAGACATTACTCATGTAAGGATCTGTATATAAATATTCAATTGTTATTATATTCTATATTCGTAGTCGTACTAGGCTTCCCCAGGAATGTACGCTACGTTATTCAAACACTGCTCATATTATGACGAGACTCAATAAAAACTATAGACTACCTAAATGTCAGATATTTATAAAACATTTCAATCTACAAAGGCAAACGTGTTTCTTTTACTCTTTTCTACTCTAAGCCTAGGTGTCGAAAAGTCACAATATATGTATTTTTACTTTTCGCCTAAAACTTGAAAATAACAATGAATATTATTTGTTGAATTGCGAAGCAAAAGTGAACTCTGCATATCTCGTTTTCTTGTGACAAATAAGCAACTGCGCAATTTCTAAACATATCTAAAAGATTCTTCGTCAATCAGGGATAAAACCTAAAGTATGTCTAACTATCGGTTTAGACGATAAGACATCTAAAATCATACCTATATATTGTCGTTGACAGCTATGATATATAATCCTTTCTCACTTCCTAGATCTGTATCTATAACCACTTCAAAACCTAAGTCGGTAGATTTTGGAGTAGTATTTACCCAACTACCGTTTACAGATTAATTGAGAACAATAACTCTATTGAAATTGATTACGTTTAAATTATATGTCTGTCTCTAATTGCGTCTAACTAACCTTGCAAGTCGAGATAAATCTAGTTGCCTAAAGATGGGGAGTAGTATGGGAAGCGTTCGAACAGAATATCAACGTTATTATTTGTATTATAATCTTAATAATTAATTACATATACTAATATTATATACTTATATAATATAATTAAATATTATATACTATAATTATAATTATACAAATAATAATTTGTTTCTCTCTAGTATGCATACAAATACAAAAAAACCTACGACATATTTCCAATACATCAGTTCTTAAGAAAGTTTACTTCGCATTATGCCAATCACTTATTTCATATTGTATAACCACATGGGGCGGTTCCTCTAAATCATACATGATCAATCTAGAAAGAGCCCAAAGAGCGGTATTAAAAGTTAGTTGCTTTTTTCCAATCCTTTACCCAACTTCTGAACTTTATCAACACTGCCAAGTACTTACAGTCCGGCAATTATTCATTATCATGACGGTATTAAAAAAACACGCTGAACTACCCCTTGATCCCGATCTCCTAACACAAAACAGAAGATTAACCAATATTTGTCCAATCATCCGTTACAAAACAAGTTTCTCTCAAAGGTTTTTCTGCTTTCTTGGTACTTTTCTGTACAACTCTATTAATAATAAAATATCTATATACACGCATACAAAAGAGGTTTGTAAAAGGAAATTAAGGAATTGGCTGTTAAACCTTGACTACATTTCCACGGAAAATATATTAAAACCAGTGTCATAAACTCATAACACGCACATTTACACTCACACTCGTACACTCACACTCACACATTTACACTCATGCACACATCCTTCTCATTTATCCATTCTCATTTTTTTTTTTTTTTTTTTTTTTTTTTTTTTTTTTTTTTTATAGTTACATAGGTACTTATTGTTTGTAGATTCATACTCTTCAGTGAATAAGATACTTTTGTATATTTTTCGCAGAATTTTTAATTTTTTTATTATTTTTATACTTGTACTATATCTTATTTTTCTGTTTGATTTTAATTGTCTTTGATTTTGATTTTAATTATCTTTAAATTTAATTTAATTGTATTCTAATCTACACTTAAATTTCGATTTTGTAAAGAGTACTAGTAGTGTAAAATGGGTGATCTGTAACACAGGGCCTTACCTATCTCAGACACCCTTCTCCATACAAGGTTACATATTATGATAGTCACTGTATTTTGATGTCGAGATAAATAAAGAATTTTTATTATTATTATTTATTAAATGCATACATAAACTCACCACTTTTGCCCATGGTAATAGGCAGATACGAACGCAACCTGTTTTGATCCTGACATACCCCTTTTGCTGTGCTGATGAATTATCAAAATTATATAATTATTATATAATTTTGATAATTACTTCACGTCCACCTTTTCTTCTTCTTTCCTTATTTACTTCTTTTATAACTTATCACTATTTATTTATATCATAATCATATTACATTGATTCCCAGACGTTTATTCTTAGCGATACCTACTTCCTATACTCGACACGTATATTAGCGAATATGATCTAACGGCCATTGCAATCACAAAACAGGGAAGTGACTAGTGTGAAAATTATACAACATTTGACACAACTAAAAGGTCACAAGTACAAACAGACTCGTGTCTAGATCCTAACTGATAATATCATTCTTATCATTAAAAGAAAGTGTCCTGTTGACAGTTCAGACTGGACTTTGATCGATAGCTATACATCGATAGCTATATCATTTACCTAGTTTGGCGATAGTAGGTATATGAGGTCAGTAGACGTCCAAAAATATAAATTTTAGCCGTAGTCTCAGCGGTGTTAATAGGCTTTGTGGGTGTGAACAAACAGCTAGATATTGAATGAATACTCTATGAATTAAAACGTTAGTCACAAACATAACTTCCTCTATGAAGTTTTTTTTTATAACAAAGTCTAGGTATATCATACAAGGTCATACATTGAAATAAGCTAGCAAATATTCACAGAATACGATTTTTTTTTTACTCGTGCTTGGTGACTACCTAAGTCCTTATCAAAATCAAGATCACAAGACATGTGCTACTCTATGGAACTACTATAAACAATGTCACAGTGTTGATAGTTAAGACACAAAGCTGTAATCCTACACGTGTGTCTATTGAAGCATCCCTAAAACGCCTTGTGCACAGTGGCCATAATTATAAAGAAAACAAAAGAAAGTAGATTTAAAATTGGAACAAAGGACAAAAAAACCAAAAGAAAGTTTATTTGAACTTGGAACAAAAGAATTTGAAGAAAAATCTATCACTGATTCCGCTTTGTTGTCTTTTAGAGTAATCTCGCTTTTGCTTTGATAATGGGAGAATATTAAGTTCTAAGAAAGTATCTACTTGAAATGTCTTTCGAGTTTCCTACTTTATAATAGGTATCAAATAGAATGGATCTAGATAGCTAAATGTCTAGCCTAAAGCCGAGGTCAGACTGTCTGTGACACGGATATTTTAGGGCTGTTCAGTCTAAGCCAAACAATTTAGAACATTTTAAGGCAATTACATTTTAAAGACAATAAAAACGTAAACTCACTTTTAGAGCTAGACTGTCATATATGAATTATGCATAGAATAAGATAAGATCAGCCTTTTGTAGTTTAAAAGCCTTCAAATAAAAGTGGGGCTCTAGGGATTAAGAAGACACCGTAAAATTTGACTTGATCATGGTAATTTTTATAGACCTCTATGGCTTATGTTTTCGCTTTTAAAGTAGGTGTGTTGCTTAAGTCATTCCTAAAGCCATGATTTGTTTAGAGTTTAGAATTTAGGGGCTTAATAAACTACTTAAGTATTTATTTTTCTAATACAATCAGCCCTAGCTTCTCTTTCATGAACATAGTTATAATTTGACCAGTTTAAACCTTGAATTAAGTATTATTGTTCACGGTATCCGCACGGGTAGATTTAAAAATGGCAGAAAATTAACCATTCTTTACATAAATAGCGAAAAGATAAGACTGACTACTAATTAAAATATTGTTCACTATTTATAGGTAACAGTACCTTTGTCAGAGTAAAAAAAAAAAACAATGGAAAACAGTAAAAAATTCCATTTGAATAAAGGATTATTGTTACGTAAGTAATTATATTTTTCCTTCAAACTTGATATAATATCATCAATATAGAACGGCTACCTGAATTCAAACTTCATCTCGAGCATTTATGTATTTCAAATGGTTTATACAAAACAAAATGGTTTATAAAAACTTTTAAATTGCCAAGGAATCTTTCAATCAGTACATTTATATTAAAATCTTATGTTACGCCTAAATACAGCAAACGTGTTCACTAGTCTCTCATTGGTAAATAAAAAAAATACAAAAATTCTAACATACATAACTCAATTACTAAAGAATGTAACTGCATGATGCAACTATTCGGGCCACAATTTATAGGCTCCTAGTACGATAGCCGTTAAATAATATTAATTGATGACTAGCATGGAGGGCGGATGTATTAGTTTCAATTTAAATAAACCTTGTAATATATGGGCCACTTTCTATACTAGCTGATGGAGCAATTGTTTTTACTGACGGGTAACACTGCCTTGTATTTCTTGCCACTTTGAAAATCATTTACAAAAATAAGCAACAGATAAAATATTAGATACCTACTCTGATTCTAAGTAAAACCCAAAAAGACAAAACAAATGTGTAAAATCCCCTTTATCAATTAATAATTGTTTATCAAAACACTATCATCTGTATTATTTACTCGTTAATCATAAAAACAAATAAATAACATAATATTTTCGATCTATTTCTGTAACACTAGACGATGACAACCACTGCCACAAATGGAGCAATTTTTATAAGAAGATATGCATAAAATTTACTATAATAGTACCTAACTATTATCTATTCTATACTAATAATAAGATAATCAGGAAAACAAAACATAGTGTTCCGGTTTATTTAAATGATCACACGGAAGAATCTATTGGACTATGACCAAGCAGGACCAACGAGGCCAACATATGATATGACACGGAAACAGTTTAGTCAATATTAACACAGACCAATAATAAGAAAATAGATAAAGCAACAGTTTGGTTACACTATATATATGAAATAAAATGTATATATGAAGCTAGGATTAAGTCTGGGAGTCGAGAAGTTAATAAGCTCGTATTCCCTTTCCAACATTCTCTAAGTAGCAAAACTGACAACCAGGGCCATCTGTCAATCGTAAAATCTTTCACAGAACAATTTAATTTACTACAGTATTAAGGAAATCGTTAAAACACAAAATAGAACACTGTAATCGTAAAGTGAACACACCTTAAGACCTAGCTTTTTATATTATCTGTGCCCTAAATAAGAATGCAGAGATTTATGGCGCGCGCCATTTCTTATCCATTTCCAAAGACCTATTAGCAAGAGTGTGACGGATGAAACTGATCTAATTTACTCATAACATCGTGTACGTGGTCTGAAAACGTGTCTGCAAGCACGTAAGACTCTACAGCAGTGTTTATACCCCTCGTGATCTTGTTATTGCAATCTGCAGAGTTATTGGCTACGAACTGCAGAGAAAAATCGGCTTTGCCCCAAGTCAATAAGCACGATGTGAAACGAATTGTTTTATTGGTTATTTCCAATGAATAGGAGCTCGTGCCTTCAGTTCTCACGGTTGTCTTAACAATGGAAAAGTGTTCAGGCTGTTTTTCAGGACTTATCTGGTGTTGCAAAAATGCAGTGACTGTAAAACGTCGGGCAATGCGACCTATAAAATTATACAGAACTGTAAAAAACATAAAATCTCAATAAAAATCTGCGAAAATTTATGCGTTCTACTTTTCCGTGAAAATAAAAATAACGAATCGGTATTTTGCGTTTTACTTTCACGCATTATCTTGTTTGTATTAATGACGTCTGCAATATTATTGTATCACTGATGCTTTGCAGTATCTATAACTTAATAGTAATACAATTAATTATACACGCTGACTCAGTTCTTTTAAAAGATAAGGATATAATTAGAATCACCTTTTAGTGAGTCAAAATTATAGGATTGATTTGTAGATTCTTTAGATAATAAACTCTTATCTTCGTGAATCAAATTTAAAAATATCATTGTATTGATTTCAGTATGAAATAATTACTTAGGTAGGTACTGATATTCGCAAAAGCGGCCACTGGTTCTTAATATGAAGGTTTACTACAGAATATGTCTTGTACCAACCTGAAGTGAAATTGCAGATCGCAATGGCATGAATAGGTATTTCTATTTGGTGAAAGGATTTTGAAACTGGTTTGCGTATTAATTATTTCTAACGGCAAATACTTCTTCAATGTTACTTTTTTTTTTTGTCTGCGCAATAGAAACTGTGGACAAAAGTAAGTGCTAGCCATGATAAGAACATTACTTACTAATGCCATGCAAAATAAAATAAACTATGAATAACGACTAACAACTGACTATCAACTGGGTTAAAATTCGATTATTGGGTTTAAAACCATAACCAGTGATTGTCATACCTATTTTATTACCAATAAAATTGGCTTTTCTGTCACTTATCAGCACACGCGTAGGTAGGCGCTTAGGAGTTTTTATTTAATCATGTCAAAGGCCTCGTGTCCAGACACATGCAAGAGACGTAATCTTATTCATTATTGTTACATAATTATATGATTCATGATATTATATTTAGCGATCATGTTTAAAGTTCATTGGTCTTTATGCATATTGCACTTGATAAGTCACCTGAAACAGTGTATTGCCATTTTAATTGAATAATAATCAACCGTCTGACTTCACCCACTGCTGTTTAAAGGTCTCTTTTCTTGTATCAATCCTAAGCCAATCTCATCCAGGTTTTAACTGGGGTGGCAACATTGCCGTCTGTCCATTTTACCGCCCGAATTACTCATACATACCCATCTAATCAATTACTAAAAAGAGAAAATCTAGGTATTGAATGATGGTGCCTCCAACCATAATCTATTTTAATCATATAAATGAATAATGATGTCGTTCTATCAGATTCGTATATTCTGTACTTATAAAAAGACTAACTTAGATTATACAAGTATGTAACTAACTTATAATCCAAAAATCAGCGTGAAAACTATTTTCTCTGACTGAAAATGATATTTCATAAAATCATGCTTATTAAATTAGGATATTAGATCTTTTACGAAATAAAATGAATTTTACGACTAAAACAAGTATTTCGTAATAATGCGACACAATGCTGCAAAACAGCAAAAGTAATCTATCAAACTTATCTGGTGACGTCTTTTGTTTTCTTAAAAGATTGAAAAATGTACATGTTTATGAGAAAAATACTGCTGAATTGAGTATTATTGCGCACAATAATGAAAATACAAGATGTTATTCTTAAAGACAAAAATGACAGATACTTTAGACAATTAAGACGCTACGTCATAAAGCCTAGGCCTGATTAATTGTTTTTCCCGTATAGCTTCCATGTCACGGCGGCTAGAGTTGGACTATTTCCCAGTTCAAATATCTATGGCACACGCTCAAATGTCAGAGCTCAAAGCACCTTTCTAATTGTTGCATACGAATGTCAAGTGTCAAATGTCTGCCATTCCAGTTAACGATGACAGCATAGCAACCTCTTATCAACCAATACGGTTATACAATCGATTAAAATAGCAATATCTGTCTGTCTGATAACGCTATCAATGCAGGTTAGGTCATCCCCATTTGTTTTATGAACTTACGATAAACGGCGGCATAACCATAAAGTAATCCCCTCTTTTTTTAAGTCCGTTAAAATTGGATCTCAATGAATTTCATAACGATTCCTAAGTGAGGTGAGAAAAATAAAAAAAAACTGGCATGAATTACCAATTAAGAGCATTTCATTATCAAAGAACTCTACGAAAAGTTTGCAATTTTTCAATGAAAAGCTGATACGACCCTATTTGCCCGCCTATACAAACAGTATACGCAAACTTATCAGATGCAAAAGACATACAAAATAAGTATACGCAAACGTTTCAGATGCAAGATAGTCGGACAATAAACTCAAGTGAACAAAATCAAGAAATTTCCCTCTTGGGAAAGTTTCCTTTACAAACTATTGTTCTTGATTGTCAAAAACAATCTAGATAAAGGAATCACGAGCACAGAAAGTGGTGCTTTATCGCTAGGAACACAAAAGTTGTAGTATTATTGAAGATAATTTACATAAAGGTATGCCCGTAATACGTAATATTGGGCATGCTCATCAAATCAGCGGAGGAAATGTAACGGTTGAAATATTTTTAATTCAGTAGCAGATTAGATAATTTCATTGTGATACAATATAAATTAATAGAATTAATTATTCGTTAGTAGGGTACAGATAAAGAAACGATGGATGGACCTGTGTGAAAGATAAAATGTCCAGAAAGGGGATGACTACTGACATGATCCCTAATAAATTGGTTTTATGGCATGAAAATTAGAATGATTCATCCAAATTTTAATTTTATTATAAATAAAGCATTATTTCTCCATCATCATTAATTCACACTTTTTGCATCAAATCGCTAATGTTTTTGCAACTTAAATAATTTGGCTAACGGATTATCGATAAATGGCCATCAGCTATTGTGTAGAATGACCTCAAATTCAAAGTCACAGCGGTGAAGGTTAAAGCAGGTAACGCTTCTTGATCATTTGCTGAGATGATAATTAGGATGTAAGGTAATTCCGACATTGTAGATACTACCACGTACTACATAAATATTTCATTCACATTATGACCTTTTTGTCGGGTTTCCGCAGTTAAGAATTTACAATTCTGAATTACGTACTCACCAACCCGCACTGGGCCCGCGTAGTGGCTTACGGCCCATCACCTCTCACAGAGAGGAGGCCTGTGTCCCAGTAGTGGGTACATCAACAGGCTGATGATGATGATGAATTCTGAATTTAAGTTAAAATGATTTTATTTTTGGTAATGGAGTTAAGAGATTTATTTCATTGAGTAGAATTTCCATCATCTCATAACGCTCTGAAAATGGCTTGGAAACTTACGGGATTACTAATAGAATCTGTGTCTGATCGATTCGATACCAGCAAAAAATCTTAATTTACGTAATGATTGCTGAAACAATGGAAGATTTTTCTTCATACGACAGCAGTATTGTTTCATTATTCACGGATTTTCATGGAAAATATTCTAAAGAAATAATTGATAGAGCGAATAATTATATTAGCGGTTTCAAATGACGAACAATGTCTTTATCATTACGTGATGAGAAACCACCACACTTTATCACTTTGAAATAAACAACTGACGAGTCCAAAACATCAAAGACATTCCCAGACGTAAAGAAAATAAGATTTTGGATATCATTCATGGATATTATTTTTCTCAATTCAGGTTATAAACCTAGCCTCTTAAATATAAAGAAAATAAGATAAAGCAAGAAGTTTGGAAACTATCTCATCAACAATGACTGATTAGATCTTCATCCCGGACATGACCAACGATCAGCACAGATAGTATTATATATCTTATCATTTACCTCTTTCTTGACAAATAAACACATAGGAGAAAAACCACTGCTTTGAATGACAGTTTTAGGTCTTACGCAATCAAATCTTTTATCTCTTTCACTCATAGGTTTATCTTACATCAGTTTTCTTTGTCACACTTTTTCAATTGACATCGATTTGTTATTGATGCTATCAGCAAATAGCAATAAACTTAAAGAAAAGTAAATCCTTGATAAAGACATTTAAAATCAAAGTGCATTGAGACTATAAAAACTAAGCTCCGGTGTTTTATTCATAGATAAGGATTCAATTCTTATCATTTTTGAAGTTCATTGTACGTTATGACAATGTTAGACAAAACTCCTTCAAAGCTGAATGAAAAAAAAAACAATTGCATAATCATTCCAATTTTAAAAATATTTGACACAATCATTTTTGTCGAAATGTTCCATGCTTGTATAGTTGTACACGTGTAAAATTATTAACATTCATATTTTACATGATTGATAAGCTAGTAATCAGCCATTGTCTTTATTACCTCTGCATGTCCCGTCAAGACAACAATCAAGTTAACGTACGAAGGCATTATGAAGAACGTAGATCAGTTTTGAAATACGAGTATAGTGAAGCTTTAAACATTGTAAAATGTTAATGCTTGAAAATTCGGTGCTAAATGTCCAATAAAGCTTATATTCCTACAATAAATCGCAAAAACTATAAAACAGTAAATTCATGCATTGTTTTTGGCAAGCATTTGGACAGGTTCACTAACACGATATGTTTATCAATGCACAGATGTTTTAGCTTTATCAAAATACATTTTAAATTGTGAACACAATATTTTTTAAAGTTCTTTATTCAAATCCCTTGCTTCCAACCGTTCATATTCTATCCACTTTAAAAAAATCACTTATTGTACAGATTGGTAGTTAAAAAAGCTCTAAATGTAGTACAAGTGTACTTCGGTCCTAATTTAGTAATAATACCGACAAAGTACATTCGTAATTTATTAATTTAGTACAGTTATTAACGGTATCACAGATTAGCCTGGCTATCTTATTGCTGACCGTTTCATAACTAAAATAGAAGCGTAAGCGATCAGTGTTTGGGAAAATTAATGATTTTAAACAAAGGCTTATCTGTAGTATATGTGTAGATACACTAGATTTTATTGCTTTATGATCCCACTACAAACGTCACATGAACTGAGCATTACATAATACTGACACTTTTTTATTTATTTTTATTTGATCCCAAATTCCAGTTAAAATGTAGCACCTACATTCTACAAGTAAGACAGTTTCCGATTAAAGTTCGCCTTCAAACAGCTAATTATAATCTAATCAGACGAAATCCTTGCAATCATCAATCATTTTAAACGCTTGTTTAAACAACAGCAAAAACTTGCCCCTTCTCTCACGAACAACCTTCGTTGCCTTCAACCAATTAATAGGAAATGGAAACTTTAACAGCCCTATAGCTTGAGTAAGCTAAAGAAAAAAAATGCAACCTAACCTAACTATTTGTTATCTTGTCCACGCAATACTTAAAATAGTAGATAAAATAGTGATCAAACGAGCATCTTATATTAAATTAGTCAATGCAAAATCGTAACACCTTTTTATATTTTGGGCATAGCATCTGCAGGCGAACGTGCAAATCCACAAGTAAACCATTTTTCCAAGAAATTAATTTGTTGCAATATCGATTGATTTCCGATACCCTCAATACATGCAATCAATGTAAGGCTTATACATATTTATCAATGCGATACTTAGTAAATAATTATTTAAAATGTTAATACATGAAATGGCTTGTATGAACAGAGTGATTTCGGCCCACTCTTGACAGTTGGCTCCTGCGTGGTTGTGAAGTATGATCTTTGAGAGTCTTTGTAGCGTTTACACGCAATTGTGGAATAGGGCTGTGCCTATTCAAACTGCCTAGCACCTATATTGGGATTAGCTTCCAGTATAACCGAATGGAGCTGAGTACCATTAATTTAAATGGAGCAACTAACTGTCTAACCTCCACAACCCAGTAACTGGGCAACACGGTACCCTTTGGCAAGACTGGTTTCAGATTAACTGGCTGCCGGCTGTGCCTATTGTTAGAAAGACATCAACGAATTTCAGCAAAACCCGAATTGGAAACATCTGGACTTATATGCAGCAGTCACAGTTAAAAGCGCAAATGACACCGATTTGGAACTGCATACTGTATCATAAGCCTGAGCGGAATCTAAATACACCGAACACGTTTGTGCATATATACTGTAACGTGTTGCTATCAAAAGATTCATTAGAAACAACGTAAAATCTTTTATCAAGATTCCACGATACCAAGTAACGACATCACGGAAAGAAATACTGATAACGACAAACCGCATGTACCAACATGTGAGTTACAACGATACAATGACAAGTTCGTCGACTTAACGAATCGTTAATCAATTCGACACCCACGTACACAAATATCAACTGATACGTAAACATGAAGTCTTAATACGTCTTTACATCAATCGGTCACAATGATCTTTATCCCGTTTTATCTGACGGTAAGACTCATTAGGGATGAGTCATCTACACGTGGAACCCAACACAGTACACATGCATATCAATATTAATATATAGTATTTCAACGATGAACAAGAACAAATGATCGAAGCCTAACGCATTTTTATAATGCGGTTTGAAATTCAAAAGGCGATTGATCTAAGGATAGGCAGATGACATACGAACGTTAGAGATGAGAATAATGAAGAAAGTACGAAATGTAAGGAATCAGATAGAGATAATACACTTCTGTTTGCGTAATTGTAGTTGTCAAGGCAGCTAGACCTGAGAAGTGTTAAAGAGCTGTAACAACAAATATCTGTGACTGCCGTAGTATACCTTAGAAGGAGTACGACTTTATTCGTATTTCTCATAAGATCAGTCGTGATCTAATACATTTTTCGTAACACAGATAACGACGCCATACTGCAAAGAAACTTAAACTATCAAATACAAATATCAAACAAATAAATTCAGTGATAATTGTCCAAGCAAAGTCAAATAGCGAGCCTAACTGAAGATGAAAAGAGATACTTAAACAAGAACACAAAAAAAAATGTTTGAAGTTAAATTTAAGGAACAAAGATTGATCCAGTACATGACGAAAGATTGATAGTGCCAATCCTATCCACGAGTCAACCTCGTGGAGTTTCAAAGTCACGTTGTACCGAGTGTGCGAATTTGCCAATGTTGAGCCAATACTGCACGATAACCCGATAAGATTGCTAAGCTCTCTGCATCCCCATTTAGTGGTCAGACGTGCTACAGACTATGTGTGGGTGGCATGTTTATTAAAGAGTTTTGTACTTGGTCTATCTCTTATAGAAATGAATGTCACCCTCTTCTTTGATAGCCTGCTTTAACCATGGTTAAATATCTTCATGGTTTCCTATCCTAAACCTAAGGTTCATCATCTTCTTTTCCATATTCACTCTTCTTCTTGTCTACATTGTCGACCTTCAGGCGCCCTTCTCTTTACTTTTTTATATAAATCCACACACAATCCACACACAATCCATACGTAACATCCGCTGGCTATATTGTAATGATACTAAAACATTCTTTGTTTTCTTATTTGTTGGGTTCATTGTCTCTCATAACGATCATTAAACCAAATCTGAAAGGTTATCACATTTTTATTTTGCTTTCTACGATTTATAGTGTCAATTCAAACTTTACCTACAAACTTTTCGAGTAACTGCAATATCCCTGGCAGCTTGTTAGCAGAACAATTTAAAACGAGGTCGAATGTATCTGTGTAGCTGCAATACATTGTAGAAGATACGAGAATTCGCCGCTACCAACACAATTATTTTGAGAAACAAATTATGTGAAAGACTAGAGTACTGATATACTTCAGTATTTTTAAACGTTAATTTTAAATAACATCTTGATTTTATTTCGAGCTGCTGATTCTAAAATCATAACATTGGCAGAAAACTAATGAAAAGTACAAAAGAGTCGTCCAGAAATTAGTCTGACACATTTTTCTGTGGCCTGAACACCGTTTCCCGCCAAATTGCAATTCAAAAAAATAAATTGGGAGCATAAATTATTATCTCCAATGCGAGATAGTGGTCAAACGCAAGCCATCTATAATTAAAAAAATAGTGCTTTAGTCAATACGGTCCATAACTTTTACTGATACACTCCTGCTGCTAATGCTTATTCTACAACATTGTTCCATATAGAGACATTTCACACGAGGGCATTTATCCAAAAACTTCGCCGAAATTCCATTCATCCATTCAGACTTTGATACCGTACGCAAAAAGAAACTTGAATTTATATGCATTATCGCAAAAAAAGCAATAATTTGCTGCTTGCGCAACTCGTGATTACTGACCGGCTTGTACAGATTCAATACGAGCAGTTATTTTTATCAGGAACGCATTTTCTCTGTAGGTACGCCTTATAAGACAAGTTCTTTTCCGATATTTTAAGAGCGACAAGTGACGGCGCCATGACTACATTTAGACCGTCTTCAGACGAAGATAAATGTTTTATATTTCATACTGAGAAAACTATTTATGTTTTAATTAAAATTAATTAGACGCTACTTTAGATCTCTCATGAAGAGATTGAGATCTCTCCTAAACAAGTTTTGAAGAAAAAACATACAATACTAATTACATAATTAAGAAATCTATACTTTCGCATGTACACCGTAGAAAATAAGCAATGGAAATAGTTTTGCCATTTCTTACATAAATTAAAAAGAAGTTATGTGCTCACACTATAATTTATAGTTTTTTAATGCGATCGGAAACGCATCAAGGTACTTTTTATGTGGCGTTTTGTATTGCACTTAGTTAAAAACATTGCTCCGGTGTCGTACTAAATGAGTTATTAGCCGTAATTGCTACTTGTAAGCGCTAATGTGCACTCAATTGACTGAAACGCTACTGTTTGGAACAAGCAGGTTCCGATAGCTAGCTGGTTTAGTGAAAAAATTGCCATTATGCTACAAATGCAGTTAAGATAAACGACTGGAACACGCATACAACGGCCTAGATCTTGTTTATGGATCGAATGTGAATCCGAATGCAAGGTTTTAAATGGCTTTCGAAAAATGAAATATTGATTCCTGATTTCGTATTGGTAAAAGTTATGGCATGGCCCACCCGTTAAGGATCGACATAATATATTTGCGATATTAGCCGTTACAGGGCTCGTTATAAGAGCTATAATTGGCCGGATAATTATATGCAGTGTGCAATTAAGAATGTCAGAGGCGCCTTGTAAGACAATCCGTGTGAAGCCTACAAGTTTTCATATAAGGCAGTGTTCTTTGAGAGATCCGCTTACCTTTTTCTTGGTATATTGATATAAGTCATAATTGACATGACACGTTAATTAATCAGCTGCAATGTGTTTTGCAACTTTAAATTAATTTTAATAATATAATCTAGAAATATATTCGTTATTATTTAGTTTTACAACCTAACGGTTTATGTCAGGGTTCACCTCAAGGACTATATTAAGGTGAATCACTACGCTACCAGTTGACAACAGCCAATATTACGTCACACTTCGTCACTTACTGTAAAAGTAAATAAACGTATGACGAGCAAATATTTAAACAGCTCATAAAGAGGTGTGTGAGGGGATCGCCTAGCAACCATTGATTGATGTTAATATCATTTATGTACTTACGATGATTTATTTCACAAATACGAGAGTTAATAAAGTCAAGATATCATTGAACAGTTTATAGACTGAAAAACAAGAGCAGACTTTACGGTTTACTTTTTATTTGAATCCGATTATAAAAGGCCACTCGATAAATACTTTAATTTGCATTATAATACTCAGAATCAGCTGCAAATGTTTCACGACGAAGTGACCTTTGAAAGTCGCTCGCTCACGACTACGTCTCGAACGAGTTACGTCTGTGACACATGACGTAGAGTCTACGTCATCTGTCTGTGCTCTTACAAGGTCATGTCACACAGCACGCGTTATTTAAGGGTCTTCCACCACTTTAATGTCGTAAACGGTTATTTCTAAAGCATTATTCCTTAGTAACGGCTTGGTTAAAAGGTTTGAAAAAAATATATATTCATTATTGATTCATGTACATTATTTGTGAACATGGATTCGTGTAACTGATAGTTTTGCTTTATAAAAATAATTAACAACTCGATATTTTTTCGCTACTGTTGGATACTCGGATCAAAAACGACTTCGATGTTTAAAAATAATTTTACGTAGAAAAATTGTTAGCTATAATTTATTCATAACTGAAATAGCATAAGTAAACCAAAGAATATGTTGCAAACAGAATTTTCCAAAAGGAGGTTCACTAATGATATTCTGGTTCCGAGCGGGTGCACGGGCAGTACTGCGTTGACATTGGGGAATATATACTCCTTAACCCGACAGGATGACAGTTGATTGCCTTTGCCTCATGTAGATTATGTAATTATTGCTTCTTCGTCGATGGGACAAATGTTATGGTAAATAATTGAATTAATAACCAGTTTATTCTTGTACCAGTATGCTGCAGTTAAACTATAAATAATTATCTCAGTACCTACGTAAATACATCGTTGACAGCTGTTTTAGTCCTTATACGATGACATATTCTACGTCAAGATGACACAGTCTTGCAATGCAAAAATATTGATGATGTCCCTGCATTTATCGTATTTTAAGATCTATGATATTCCATATTTGTGTTGCATTCCGATTGAAACTCTGATTTGCTGATAGTTAATCTGTTTGCGTATTGTAAACATTTTTATTGTTTTCCTGATTTGTATACTTAATGCTTTTAATAAATATTTTTATCGGCAAATCAGAACAAAACACGTTTGAAATCAAGCGAGGGGTAATTAAGGTTGTTTATTTATTACCTAAAGCTTGATTAAAACTGAACCAAACTATACGAAAATATGTGCAAAGACGTGGAAACGTGGTTGAGCGTTTGACGCACGTGAACGTCATAAAACTAATAATGATTTGCCGATAGCAGAAATATTTTCTAAAGAATACTACGTAGGTAGAACAAAAGATATCAAAACAAAAACATTTCCATCAGAAATGACACACTTTTTCACGAGTGCTATTTTATATCTTGTATATCTTGAAAAAAACTGGTCTCACTGAACCAAAAAATACGATAAAGTCTTAACCCCTTAAAATTATATTTAATTATCATTATGTGTTACTCTTTTATCTCGAAACCATTTATTAAAACTGACCCAGACAGATTAGCGGCCGTAGCTTTTTAATCTTCAATTAGTAACATGTGTGAATAAGTGGCTAATTCCGTCCATTTTAAATTTAGAATACGAAAAGATGAAAGGAATTTAAAAAAAACTATTCGATTCGAGCTCCATTCCAAAGTCAGTTCGTGACATATTTAAGAAACAAATTGTGTTGCCAAAAAAAAAATTGTAGGAAACTAATAAAGATTTAATTAAAGTGTTGGTGACCACGTCCGGTAGAACCAGACCATAAAAAGAAAATGACTACATAATCTCGTGGACTTGTGGTATGCTTAGCGCCACTAGTCTACCTAATTGATAAACTTGTAACATCCAACCACTGATGACTGTCTGTCATTAAAGACGTTTTAATAGCCGTAAGTAGCTAAGTTGTTGCTTTGCTTGGCCTTCTGTGCCTACAAGGCTATATATAACTTGACATTAAGTAGAAGTTTTGCTAATAAATGGATCAAAAATCGTATATATCGTAATGTTTTATTTGTCGTGGTCATCCCTATTCCCAAAATTATTTTTGACAGTCACGTAGACACTGTAGTTATTTTAACATGAATTTTAGGCCATCAGTCATTTTATGCCCCAGTATTCTTAGAAATCAGGTCTAATTTATTTGGCCCAATTCTTGGAATCGGCAACCCATTTGGATAAGCTTTCAAACCGATACTGGAAACACCAAAGTCCCTTCACTTCTCAGCTTTTCAAAGGCAGTCACTAAAAAACTATCAGTGCCTTGATTATATTTTATAACTGTAGGAGTTAATTTGTAGTTTGTTTTACTCTATGTAAGTAATTACTTATGTTAGTAGCCAATGGGATCGATTTACAGTAAAATAATATAGCTGCAGAAGTTAATGACTGCCTAAACAAAACTACAATCTTTTAGTTCATTGACATGAAACTATTTGTTTAATTTGATTTTTCTAATTTAAGCTACGTAGATCGTATTGCATACTTACATAAATATAACTGACTTTCTAGCAACTTTTTTTAGTACTTAATATTGCCATGCGAAATCGTATGATCATCAATTTTAATCTGTGTAATGGCTATTCTTTCGAATGGCATGCCGTTAGGCGGAAATAAATCTGTAATTGGTAATAAGCGATAGAATATCAATATTTATGGTCGAATCTTAACAAAAACCATATCGAACGATTCCAGCATGAAATCTTGTGCAGTCGAAATAATCTATAATTTTGCATGTGCGAAACTGTTTCCGTGCCGCATAATTCGTTTCTTAGAAGAATGTGCTTCAAACGGCTTGTGAAATAAAAATCACCAAAGTACATAAAATAATCTAGACTACAAAACTTCCGAGCTTATATCATTTAGAATGAAATAATTACACGTCATCTTCCAAAAATCAATGCGATTGTAAATTTAACAAAAACTAGAACAAATTATTTAATGCATTCATGAAAGTCATTTAAAAATCCATATCTTCTGGTCCGGTCTGACCATCATCCTATTTTGCAATTTCAAGTTCAAAATTGCATTGCAAATCGATTCCGGCCAAAACAAACAGAACTGGCAATACAAAAAGCCATTTTATTCACAATGATAGCCGCAGTGAGTTCTTCCTTTTCATTTCTTTCACTCGTGTTTTATATGCAAACTGACCACGAATTGACCGCATCTTTGGTTTGAATCGATATTCAAGTTAGAAATCTGGTATTGGAACATGGAAATTGGATTGGGATTTTTCGCGCTAATAGAATCTTATCATTTGTTTGTTTATCTAAGCTTATCTTGAGGAAATTGGAATTACCTAATCTGATTAATTTTACAAATAAACATTTATAAGGATTGACAAGCGTACGACAAACTAGGCCTCTACATGTTAATCATTGCACTTTGCCTTCGATAACTAATCAACTTTAGACTTCAACCTTGCAAAATTCAAAGCTTAAAAAACAGATATCAATGATAACATGTTTTTGTGTTTTCTTCAGCCAACATGTCGTTTCTTTGTATCGTTGCGAAAACGGAAAATGCATTTAGAAATTAAAAATTCATTCAATTTTTTTTTCTGAAAAATGATGAGTTGGATGAGCAATACTATATCAATGTGACGTTACATCATTGATTTGTCGTTTAAAAAAAATAAAATGCTGTGATTAGTCTCAAATCTCGGCTGTATTCGAAAAATAAACATAGGTAGTTATAACAGCTTGGAACAAAATATCTTGTTGCCAAGTGGAAATATAGTTGATTTAACAATAAATAATTGCCACTAATCACTCCACACTTCGACAGTCTCGCCAAGGTGACGTCAATCTGACGCGACTAGAAAATCTACAAAATGTAAATAGCGTGATATATAAGGTGTAGATCAATGTGAATTTCGTTAAACTCCTTTCATCAGTTCAGCGTTTTATACATTTTTTCTTATTACAAAACCATTTACCTAAGCCTTATATTATCTGTGCCTAAGCTAAAGACGAAAGTACAGAAATCCACCTTAAGCATGTCCAGTATTTAATGATTTTTTTTCTCATGATTTCTGAATCCAAATTCGAATGTCAATTACACTAAATATTAATCACCCGCCAAGGAAACCAGACTAACCTCGAAATCATTCAAAACACGTCGATGACACCGATCAGCCGCTTTTTAATGACAAGCTCTACATATACCGAACTAATTAAAAGTACGCACGTGGGCGGAGGCACGTCGGCAATACTCGGCAAGCGTTAATTCCTAATCGATAAGAGATAAATTAGCAATAAACGTCATGCTGATTACAATGTATAATTTCACAGCGATAGACTTGAAGTAAACGATCTTTGCTACGTGACATTTAAAAAAAAACAAATGCCTGTTGAAGATTGTTGTTTGAGTTTTCGTTCGTTAAATAAAATATTCATGAAATAGAATTACATTCAGTTATTTTTATTTATGTGTTCATTATACCAACTATTAAGTAAATTATTTTAGTAATTGTTTCCGCGAGTCACATTACAATAAGAAACATATTTCCCAAATGCGTTTCTGGTCGTAAAAGTGTCATGTTATTTCAGTTTGTGGTCAAACCACGTGAAAGATCTTGGCAATGAATTTAAGAGTTGCACTGTCCAAAAATAAACTACTTACTGTTGTTTAATGCATGTTAAATGGAGTTAAAAACAGAATCTGGAATTGGTTTGTAAAATTCAACTATCTTAGACTTGTAACCTAAGTGAACTTGAGAATAACAAAAAAAAAATAGGTTGATAAAGGAAATGTACAAAACAAAACAAACAATTGTTTACTTTCTTACGTTTTCTGGTAAAAATAACGCAGCCAGCTCGTGACGTGGCGTATCGCCAAAATCACGCGTTTTCTGCACACACAAACATCTCAAACATATTTTTGTTTTGCCATAGCCCAAATAAATATAAACGTTTATCTTAAAGAGAACGAATAATAAACAAAATAAGTTTATTTTCCTAGAATTTTGGCGCGATAAACAATCAAGTAATTATGGAATTTTTTAGTGACATAAAGACAGAGTTAGAATATTTTTCCAGCCCGCCAATGGAAATAGGGAAAAGATAAATCGTTATAGATCAATCAATAAATTGAATTGATCAAAGCAATTCTTATTTTGAAAATTTCGCACGTATGAAGTATATAAAGACCATCTTTCAGTAATGACATTGACATGCAAGAAAAACAAAAATCATGGCTCATATAAAAAAAAACAAACAGAATTTAATGCTCATTTTACGTGCTGATAATGTCAAAAGTCATCATCTGCAAAAGTTTAAAATTATCTACGTATATAAATCAAGGACAAGCAGGTACCCAAAGATACATGTAAAACCAATTAATTACACCTACATATATTATCAAATATCCGTTAAAAATCCTGTTTTAATCAATGAAGAAAGCAATAATAACTCATGAATAATAAATTCAGTGTGAGTAAAAGTGATTTCCTTATTGCAAATTATAATCTCTTATAATCACAATGATAATATGCAATACAAACCACTTGGCGTAAGAATGTCACGTGCTTTTGAATGCAAGGATAATAGGTACGTATTGTTTCTTGTACAGTTAATAAGTAAATGGAGTAATTAGTCATATGATTAGCCGTTCTTTTCTGTAAACATTTCACCGTTAAAACTCATGTTAAGACGTATATATTCCCCAATATTAATGCAGTACTGGCCGTTCGCCCGCTCGGAGCCAGATTGTCAATATTGAACCTCCTTTTGGCAAGTTTTGTTTTCAAAATATTCTTTGATTTACATAATTATGCTATATCAGTTATGATGATGATGAATTATTTATTTAAAGCAAAACTATTAGTTACACGATAACACCATGTTTCACAAATAATGGACCTAGCTTTTACTCAGGAGTGTGCTTTAGAAAGTAACCATTTTACACTAAAGCGATAGAGAAGCTGTGAATTGACAGCTAACTTAAGGGTCTTCCCCTTAAGTTAGCTGTCAATTCACAGCTTCGGGTGGCATGTACCTACACACTAATATTTCAGTAATTTTCCCTCACATATCAACAGAAGAAACTGGCTGTCATTCTGTTACTAGTCGACATCTCACTTCATCTATGTTTTCACGGTATGACTTTTACAAAACTATTGAAACATGCAGTTACAACAAGGCTCAAGCTACCTTGTTTGTGTTTCAAATATTTGCAGCTGTAGTACAGGTGTACCTACTACGTGATGATGATAAAACAAATATTATTTGTTGCGATATTATCGGTTTTAACGTCACTATTATCGTGATTAAATCAGGCGCCTCAATATCACGGCTTTCCTACAACAATACAATTTCACAATTCTCAAATTAGGTTGGTTCTTAAATCAGTGACACTTATTTATAGGACTCATTAACGTCTGCGGTTTTCGTGGTTATCCAATAAGTTCTTATTTGATTAACTTAAAAATCACACAGTACTCAACTTTCTTATTCGCAAAACTAACATTATTCACACGAACCGCGAACTCGGCGCTCATGCTTGTTCAATTTAATCATCGAAAGTGTTAAATATCACTATCAAACATGATAATTATGATTATAATAATACTAGGTACTTTAGCAAACAAAATACGTTTGCTCGACTTTACCACAGTAAATAAGGAACTTTACGTAAATAACAAAGTTATACTAAAAATTGGAGCACATCAAGCGCAAGAAAATCAAAATCTAACAGGCCTCGTGTCTTGCTCTACTTTAGGTGGAGAAAAAAAAATACCGTTCGCTTAATAAAAGTAAAACTAAATAAATGAGCCCTGAGAGCAATAAATGACAATGGTGTAAATAGGACTACATAGCAGGTGTAATTGGTGAATTTGGACCAACTGTCAGTTTCAATTGCTATCCATTAGCATGCCAAACGATTTATAAAAGGTTAAGAACGTTTCCCAATTTTTTAAATAAAATGCTGATTTTATTAGTGACATACCTGGGGGGTGACCATAAACTCTTAGAGCGGTATCAATTTGAGATCGAATAAGGGACAGATCTATAATGACTTGTATACATATGTCACTTACTCGATCTCAAATTGATACCGCTCTAAGGGCTTATGGTCACCCCCCTGATCAAAACATGCTGACACGCAGACATGAAAAAGTCATTAATCGTTTTTCTTTATTTTATTAATTAAAAAAAAAGAATTGACGTCACCCGACGTCATATTAATTTCTTCGGCACGAGTAACAAATGACACGCGAATTATTATTTTTTAAATTACTCAAACCGAACACTTGCACAAATTTTCATGCTATTGTTTTTATAAGGGTCACGTGTTAAAATCGATTACAGTCGGTCGGTAACTTAGCACAGTATATTATTGGCTTTTGATAACTTTACACGTGGCGCCTTATTTTCCATTGCAAATTAGAATTTTCATTAGTCGACATCTTCATCTTAGGCATTAGGCACATTAGGCAAAAGTGTCGGGAACAGACCATCTTAAACTTTATAATAATAGGATCATTGCTCATCAATTTCTAAATTATACCTTCGCCAAACGTTGCATATGCAAAAGAATCAATATTAGTTGTTCAGCCTGTTATTTCAATTTCCCCATCCTGTAATAAGGCTTTAGTAATGAGGTAGCATATAATAAGCACTACGAGTGGTAGGTATTTATCGGCCGTTGGTAACAACCTTGGTTCGGTTATGAAATATTGCGGTTTGATTAGACGGTTGTTGCACATTTTACACGAGTATTTTTCATGCTTGTTTGATTTCAAGCGGTCGAGTCATAGATCTTTTATAGATTATTTTTATCACCAGATTTGCATAGCTTTGGGCCAGTCGAAGCTTCCAAGATGTTCAGTTTTTAATGGCATATCATAGTCACATTGACTAGAATCATTATCTTCTAGGCAAACCCTCTTCCAATTCACGTGTAAAACAGCATAACAAAAATATTTGATTTTCTACTACTGAAACACTACATATAATTTTCAACAAAACCAAACTTAATCATTTCATTTAGAACAACTTTAACTATCATACAATATTTTATATCTTCTTCTTTTCTTGTCCACAGAATCGCTACCAAGACCTCGCAGCCTCTTCACGTGGCCCTCGCCCTGGTCGTCATCATAGCCTGGCTCTGCCGCCCCGGATCCAGCAGTAACCTCCGTGGGTGGAGGGCACTATACGTCATCGCCGTTGCCACGCATTTCGGAGCTCAAGTCTGGATGACACTTGTCTCTGGTAAGATTTGATTTTGAAATACTCTAGATTCAATTTGACGTGGGAACATACTGAAATGGCAACATAGTAGCGATTGTCAAAAGTTACTTAACTTGTGTTATTATTTTTGGGTTTTCTAAAAATATGCTCTTACGCATTTGAGGTTACAGAAAAAAGGGGATTGCCAAGAAATGTCAGTTAATTTAGTTTATTTAGTCTCTAGGCCTAGGTCTCAAACGAACACTTGATAAACAATGAATCACTTAAAATATCATTACAAAATAGCAAATTGTTCTCACAAATCAAATCAACATTTTTTACTTTCTTTTATTTCAAAATTGGCATCCAGAAACTCGTTCGAATTTCGAAGAACTCTATCACGTTGCCTCGCATGCGCTTACGTACGTGAAGGAACGAGGTTTTAAAAAAAGTTACCGTTGTGTCGTTGAGAAACACAAGTTTTTATGAAAAATATTGTATTTGAAGAAGGCGGAACACTGGTAATTGCTTGGAAGAGGTTTTGTTTGAAGACTCTTTAAGAATTTTGAAACGTTTAGTGACTGATGAATGAATTTGGAGGTTATTCTTTTCCCTCACAATTTAAATATTCAATTTCTCTGCCAGATAATCTAATTGGCATTGCATTCCATCTGTTAAATAGTGCATAATATCTGGACGATATGACACTAAAAAAGGGTCATATAACTTTACAGTTTACACGAATAAGTACTTTGTAGTTCCATAAATAAAATGTCAGATCACGAGTGTCGTTATGCCCACCAGCAATGGCGGCTGTTCCACCGTCTGCCGTTTGTTATCTACTTACACGTGCCGGAGAGTTTATTTTTCCATGTTCTCCATTGTTTTCATGCCTTTGTTTTTTAATATTACATCAGCGAATATTTATTAATCAGTGCGTTCGGACATCATCTCATGATGTTTTAAGTATCATTATTTAGTACTTAATTTGAAACATACCTCCTTTGTCTGCTTTGATTAAGACTCTTGCAGACAGATGCGATTCGACAATGATCCAACAAAGCATTTTCAAAAAACTCTACGCATTACAAAAATTTCTATGAAAAATCGTCGAATGCGCGCCATGCTTGTCTGTAGGAGGCTGTATGTTTTGGTAGTTAATAATAGCCTAAACTGTATCCCAAAACACACACAAAATGTTCTCATGTTTTTCTTAAAGGTAAAAAACAAATCAATGCTGTTTTTCCTGCCAAAATTAATTACCGACCCGAAGTTTTGAAGTTGGAAACAAAGACCGACATAATGAGAATATTAACAAATGCAATAAATTTGAATAAATAATTGCAACTAATTTGACAAATTGCAGATTATGAATTTAGCTTGTAATTTATATCATTGGGTAGGAAAGGTGTAACATTGACATGAGAATAATGAAAAAACCATAGACAGATTGATTGATGTTTTCTCATACTCTTTTCCACTTAAGATTAGTCCAACCAGTACCTGTGAGAACTGTTAGAAAATCAACTATCAACTTAAATTAACAAACGTATATAACAGTACATATTCGTTGAATTTACTGGTATTTCAACCTGAATACAAAATATTAAACACACAGAGCCTCAAGGCCATTTCAGTACAACTCTACTAAAACTAAAAAAAACAAGAAAGACGAATTAATAAAAAAACTGATTTAACGGAACTAATGTTCCGAATTTAAATTAGCACCAAGGTCCGCTGAATTTCGAAGTATGAAAATCTCAGAATCAGAAGGCGGAGTCACCTGTCAAGTCAACACGTTTCATTCAGGAATCAAATACTTCTTAGCATTTTAATGGCCCAAATTTTACAGGCATTTTAAATGGCCAAACTTGTTGCAAATTATTTAAAACCTTCTCCTGTAGATATAAAGTGGAAATTGTAGAGAGTTTGAGTTTTTGCTTTGGTCTCGCGAATCTTTGGAGAGTATTACATTAAATAATTCAGTAAGTGCGTAATGAGAACTAATTGAGGATCGCATGTCAAGTCTTTAAAGGTACTGTAACTTTTATGGTTCCTTTCCTTTTATCGTAAATCCTTTTCTCACTGCTGGCTTTTTTAAATCAAACCAGTTTATAGATGATCCTTAGTTTGATAACCATTGGAATTTTTGTTTTTTTCTGAACGAAATTCCAAGAAGTTTATTTTTACCGTTTAGATGAAGCACCCAAAAAAAAACAGGCAGTATTAGTACTTACCGTTGCACAATGGCACTTTGAGTTAAAAAGTCGCTTTTGACACTTTAACAATACGCTAAAAAGTGTACAAGGCTTTCTGTAAAAAGGATCATAAAAATATAATTTATATTACTGCTTTTGAGATTAAAAACATTAACACCTAAAGTAATGTGACATGTTTTAATTATGTAGAACAAATCTTTCTTTATTCGCCATTTATTTCTGGTTTGAATTAGACTAGTCTACATTCGGTGATTCGATACTCCTAAGCGGACATAAGCCATACATAGCTTATGATAGATGACAGCTTAATATAATGTGCTTCCTTTTTGTCGTAGACATCCTGTTTATGACATGATTTCCTTATTTAAAAATGCTGAATTAATAAGGATAATTAAATCATCTTACTAATATTGTAAATGCGAAAGATTGGATGGATGGATGTATGTTTGTTACTCAATCACGCCAGAACGGCTGAACAGATCTGGATGAAATAAATTAGTCTGGAACAGCCCATAAGCTACATTTCATCCCAGTATAATATTCCCTTGGGATAAGAAAACACTTTTCGCGCGGTCGAAACCGCTGGCAGAAGCTAATAAATAGTAAATGCTTGCTCTAATAAAGTCAAAGTCAAAATCTTTCCGTAAAAATTTGACTATCATTTTTCTGCCCTTGTTCCATGTCACCTGCGGGTTGGCTCAACACATTTTCTTCTTCCATTCTTCGTTAGTCAAAATAAATGAATAAGTAATTGGTTCAGCCCTCCATTCCTTAAAACACAGAATCAGGAAGTTTCAGGCATTACCTAAATATTCACAGCAACCACCACACAGACGATATTTAACCAAATTATTCAACAAATAAATCAAAACAGTTTCACATGCATTAATACACTTGAACTGTATGAAACAGTCAACATCCTTTGTAGTTTGACGATCAATTTGGAGCGGTAGCCAACGAACCGCTAACCAACCGGTGCACGATTTTGCGGGCTCACTGTCACTCGTTCCGTTCCGGGTGACGTGGTGACACGGCCCATTAAAATGACCTTACTGATTTGTGCCTGTCTAAGATTCAAATAATATTAATGGATAGTTTATTGATACACGTGTACCTAGACGCTACGTCGACTGAGATCCTTGAAAGAGAAAAACAGCTGCGATCATAAAAATGCTTGTATTTTCAAAAAGAGAAAAAGCAGTTGAATATTTGTGAAAATTTGTCTCTGCTGCGGCACAGCAGAATAAAAAAGCTAGGTAATCAAAACTTTTTGGCAGTCAAAAAACCCACAAAAGTCCCAAAATACGACCCTGAAACGATGACCCTCCTCTTACAAAGTCAATGGCAGTCAGTCACAAACCATAAATCCATCAAGCTTCCTCTGCCAATAGGGCACAATAAAGTAGTAGGGGATCGTCAACCTCAGTCAGGGTCGCGCTCAAAGGTTCAACCACATTGGAGCAAATATTTGTGGGAGCGGCAGACATTTGTACCATGTCTGGTCATGACGTTAAATAATAGGGAATGACACGCGGGATAGTCGTGTAAAGGTACTTCACATATTGACGTACCTACATCAAGTAGGTGAGAAATTGTTTACGAGTATTTTTACATAATATATCGTCGTTCGTCATAATTTTAGTAGTAAGTACATAGATTTTCTTCAGTTTTCAATGACTTTGTTACTATTTCGGTACATTGCCATGCTTTTCACATTGGAACACCAAAAATTGCAAACTTTCTTAGATGACGTCTTTCTTGTCTCACTAGTTCAAGATAGAGGTCCAGGGCTGAGTTCGTTGCTACCTAAGAACAAATTAGTTAGGTGACTGTCCAGTATTTTATCAGGATATTCCTGGCCGTGACAACGCTTAGCCTATGTCTAGCTCTGGATGACATTCGACTGAAATGGTGATAATTGACCACTAACTGACTGATGGTGGTGGGTAATGGTGACTTCAAACTTCAGATGCTCCGCACCAAAAAACTAACAAAATCTATCTCTTCTCCCCCAGGCATAGTGCTGTACTTCAATCTCCCCCGACATGAGTTCGGGCGCGTGCAGACAGTGCTGTTCCCCGTGTACTACGCCTTCAACGCCGTCATCAGCCTGCTGGCCCTGCTCGCCTACTTTAGGATGCAGTGCCTAACGCAGTTCGATAATACCTCCTGGGTACAGGTAAGCATCAAAACCACTTCTTATTTTTAAAAAGCTACCTGTCATTCTTTTTTTGAAAAATGTGGCAAGTAACAGCAAGAATTTGTGTCCTCTGAACAGCCTCTGAAAAAGACAAAGGTACTGTTCCTTTTTTGAAAAGAGATTACCACTAAAAAAGTAGGATAAAACTCTTTATGGTTTCTTTACAAGTCTGCAGTTAGGTTAGTTCAAAGTAGGTAGGTTTCCATATTGCAATACCAATGTCTTATAACCAGAAAAATCACTTTCCGCTATACAATCACAATAGCCATGAATCATTTATGAGCACGGGACAGGGAAAGAGTAAATTAATTAATTAATTCTTAGCAAAGAATCGTGTATAATAAATAGACTAACTTACGCTACAAAATAAACTTGGCTGTTAAAGTAACATTGAGCCCTTGTTGACCAATAGCGTAGGGAGTCAGTGAACTAAAGGATTACAAAATACTTGACAACAAAGAGACAGACACTTTCCACACAGGTAGAGAAATACTCAATACTACATAAGTATTTGACTCAGTAACCACAAATGCTGTAAACACAAGCGAAAGGTCACAGGTCTGAAATATACTACAGGCATTTAATAATAAAATAAACGATGTATATATTAAATGATATATATTAAATGGCGCCAATAATGCACTTGTGTCTGTCATTGACATTAATTGATATTATTACGTACTGATTAATTAAATATTTGCATACTTAAGTTGTAAAATTAGGTATCTTGTAGCAGAGTAAAAGTGGGGTGAATGTAAAGGGATAATAGCCTGAATATCCATAGAAAAGGAACCTCCTAATTCTCTTAATTTATGATTGTTGGTGTTTTGCAATTTTGAGAAAGGGCAATAAACCATTCTATCCATCCCAACTAACCAAGTGAAGTTTTAGGGTACCTATGATATAACAGTCTACGGTCAACGTGTTTCATTGCAAGTAAACTCTTTCTTCCAGAAATCCAGACACATTAAATCGGAGCATGTAACTTCAGCTTCTACTTAGCTTCCACATACAAGCTCTGAAATCGGCATTTTTTCCCCATTGGCCATTCCAATCAATGTAATAACGATCTCAATTAGTTCTATAAGGAGTTATGCCCTTTTGCTTCGAGAATAAATCAAACGATTAAATGTTCGAGATACAATATGACCCGCTATTTAGAGGGGTCTCACACGTTCGATCAATAATAACGATTTATTGGGCTGTAGAATTAATGAGTTATTTTAATTAAGTACGTAAAGGAGTAAAATTGTGGTGTATTTTACTGTCTGTAAGGACGTATTAGTAATTTTACCTGTAACAAACATTATAAAGCTCTCTTTAGCCTTCAATATTACTACGTAAAAGTTCGTATTTTCAGTTATTTTCATAGACAATTATAACCTGCGCAAATATGTAGATACTATTGACGTATACATCATACAAGGTTTTTTTTCAGTAGACAGTTAATGAACTGTCTTAAAAGTAAACTTAATTAACCGTATAACTTTGATTAATGATGATTACGATTGTAAACAGTGGTCAAGGCAATAAAAATGCACGGAACTACCTAAGTAAACATTCGTGTCCTGCCATGTCTTAAAACTTAAGTACTTTGTTTAAAACAACATTATTTTTGTTATTTTAATGTCAGGGTGCCATAATTGAGAAAACACAATATATTTTTAGTATGTCTGATTATCAATACGATTAAAGCGTTTAATTATTAACCTAATACTAAGGCATTAAGTTCGCATAATATATCTGTATGTTTGTGTGCATGAAGTATTAAACAAATAAATATGCGGCCTTTGGCAATTTTTATTTCGGTAGTTAGTTCTCTCACATTGGTCAATTTTCGACATACCTAAATCCATTCAAATTAAGAATTCAAACAGATAATAAATGCTATTAGCACAATAACCCTAGTTTGCTGTTGCTTATAAGGCTGTATAGAAAATTCTCATTGCACATGCAACCTATTGATTGTTGATTAATGATGCATGAAATTATAGTTAGGTACATATTGAAATAAAGATGTAGGTAGTTGCAAATAAGTATTATTTAGCAATCATTTGAACATCCATGTTACAATGTTATATTATAATGGTAATATAACGAACATATTAGGCACGAGAATTGTTAATTGCATATAGAATAGGACCTTGATTCTTTGCAAACCAATACTTACTTTTATATTTTTTTTTCTTTTATACAAAGATACTGTGTAATCTCAAGTAAATGAAAGGTTGTTTCAAAAGGTCGGATTAACTCGCTTCAACTCATTCTGGATAAAAGACAGATTAAAAATGAACCGCTATTTTTATTATGTCGGAACCGGATGCAAGGAAACTGTTATAAAAGAGATTGTTAATCATTTAATTGATAACCTGACAGGCTAGGTCAGTGGGCTATGCAATTTGTTTTGAATTTACTAGTTAGTCATACGGAAAGAAACAGAAATTGTATTTAGCCACTGATAGTTTTTATGAAAGACAAAAGTGTACTGCTCTTGAGTGACATATTTCTTGCCACATTAAAATTATTTTCGAAATACTCTCATCTCTCTTTAACTCGCAATTCCCATATATAGAACTCCTGAATCACTAAATTCTGAGCCTGAAAAAAGTCTTGCATTCTAAAATATCGACATCGATACCACCCATTGAATTCCTTGTCTCTGTGATTCACAATGGCTCGTTTGTATCGAAGCGCCGTTTTCATACAAATACTCCATAATCTAAAGATATTTAGTTAAGTAAACTCCAACCCTTTAAGAAGGCGAACCTTGCTAAATTAATGCATAGTATGTAGTTCAGAAGTAGCGAACAATTTGACGCACAGTTTCAGCCATCGCCTCTGTATAAACAACGCATTAGTTTAGGCATTTCAAAAAACTACGATAGGACCCATACTTTTTCAGACAATCGGAACTGGCCACTAATAAAATTCAAATGACCTACATTCCAATGGATTTTCTTCTATCTTTCAACTCTATGTTCTAAACTCAACCTGTAACTAAACATCCCTATTCTGATTGTTCCAGCTAGCGTTGCTGCTAGCCGTATTCAGCATCGAGTCGTACGTGCGCCTGCGACTCGTGCACCCCATGCTGCGCGCCAAGCATGTCAAGACACAGATGGAGGAGTCTGCTGGTGGCGGACAAGAAGTAAGTACACAAAACTGTATTTTTATTTTCACCATATAAACAAGGTACGAAAACGTCTAGCCTATGATCTGGATCACTACTAGGCAAAGACCCTATTATATTCTTTCCAAAATGTTCTATACTGATAGCACTGATAGTCTTATTAAAGATTCTAGATAATTTGATCCCCAAGCTAAGTTCAAAAGTTCGCGAAAGTTCGCGAGATTTTTTTATTTTATTCTATCCTACTTAAAACAAACCGAAAGGATCTAATCAGTATAGTGAATGCAGGTTGAACTTATCAATGGCATCATAGCCTGAAGTCGCACGTCATACGAGCATAAACAAAAATGTTATGTCATTGTCATAAATTAAAGAAGTCGGAAACCAATGTTCAAGGATGCCTAGCAACGGCACTTGCTTCACAAGCACGGCACAAATAACGTAGCTGACATACATTCATAAAAAAATACTGAGAATAGTAAAAACAATCCACTTGACAACTATTACTTGACGCCGTTGCAAGATAGCCTATGAATCACTGCACGTGCTTTTAGCTTCGTTGCAGAAATTGTTTAGTTCGTAGTAAAAGAAATTCACACGTTGTCATAAATGAGGAATGTTATTGATTGACTGTGATGCAATAATTATGGCGTCAGATTTAGCAATCGTTTAGTTTTCTTGGAAATGTGTTTTCTTCTAATTTGTTGAAGGATTCTAATAATTTATATGTTACAAGAAGATATATTTCTGTGTTAGAAGTAACAGTTATTTCTACCCGTGACTTTGACCATTACTGGCTCTTGAATTACAAGGATAAGAACCCTTTGAATAGGTGTCTATGGCTCTTCAGCAACAATATTGTCTTATCTAATTAATTACTATTATCAAACAAAACGTGAATACCTACAGTGTTTATTGCATTTGTCATCGATAACGGCTGAAAATCGCAATTCTTCCTTATTAGCATAATTCCCCAATAGACACTCAAAGGAAACGTCGTTTTTTACTAAATCATGTGTCTCTCTTGTTCCAGGTCGGTCGCCTAATCCTAGGTGAACTCGCACACTGTCCCCGCTACCTTCGCGTCCTCAAGACCTTCAGAACATACCACTCCAGTATAGCCATGGGCACCATGATAGGCCTCGGCTGCTCATTATACTCCACCATGATCATCGTCGACTCCATGTGCCGTTAGACGACCAACAAGGAACACTTGGAGAAAAAATCACACTATAAAAGTTCCCTTGGATGGCATGCTGTGTAAATTTTAAAACTTCCACTCAGAAATGTCTTGATTTTCCGAAGATTTTCTTTTATATAAAAAAAATATTGAAATCCTGTTTTGTGCAGTTTGATTTGTAAAATGATTTATTTTTCAATACTAATCTAAATCTAAGTGATATGAAAAATGTGTGGAATTCTGTCTGAAAACTGAAAGAAGCACTTTTTATCTCAAGACATGAAAGCAATAGCAGTCACGAATGTTAGTATTTAGTGTTTAGTTTAAATCTAAAACAAGGTTTACATAGCATGATAACATCGATAAAAAATAAGGTTCCATTTCATAATGCATTACTGTCCATTCAGGCTGTGAGGTCTGGTTTCACTAAGTACGATTGTAAGCTTCTATTAAAACATATAGTATTAATTCGGAAAGAGTGACTCGATAAGGATTTAGGATTGTGAGGCGCTGGTCGCACGAATTGTTTCCCAGAGAAACGTTGTGAGAGAATCGTTCCAAATTGTATAATTAGATTAAGTGACGGTCGAAGAGAAGACGCGACTAAACGCAACGATTATATAGTATTAAGATATTAACACAAACCTTTATCAAAGTTGTTAATTGAAATTGTAACATCGAATTAATAGAAAATTAACACTAACTTGCCAGCAACTAACAATATAGATTGCAGTGTCTAATAAAAATAATCTTGCCAAACGTTAGCGGTGTTGTCCTATCGACTACGACTAGCCGTCGGAGGCAGCGAGCCCATCACTAAGCTGCTTGATATTATGAAACTCATGTTGTATGCTCTCTAATTTCCTGCAATACTGCCATAGTATAGCGCTAAGTGTAGTTATAAGTAGTATAGACTCTCGTCACCGCATTTTGTCGCAAGTAATCGTTAAAATGCTCCTTGAACGCAGGAAGTTACGAGCACGCAACTTTTACGACGGATTTGGTGTTCAATCAAATTCGATTGTAGCAAAAAGCTTGTTCATTCGAAGAATGTTTGATGTGTCTTCAGAACTTGCCATTAGCGATGATGCTCGCTAAGTTTTTTCGTTGCGACGACTCGATTGTCTAGTCAGCAACAGACGCAGCGATCGTAAAATCGCATTTTACTGGATCGCGCGTTGATGAAACCTGAGCTTAAAAGTATTGCATTTAACCAAGTTGATTGTTATTGAACGTGTTTAAATGATTACTTTTAAACGTCAAGCAGCTTATGCCTTCTTGGTAGAGGGTTTGTTTAGCTTATTTTAAGTAATATAATTGTATAATTATGTACTAAGTTTAGTTAGAAAAAAATGTATTTAATCAATTAATGTGAATACGAGTTAGTGATTACTTCTTATTCGTAAATGATCTGAGTGTCTACGTGGGATTATTATTTATTTGACGTGAGAGAACGAAAAAAGTATTAAAATAACATTAAAAATAAATGATCTATTATATTAACTTGCCGTGTTATTTATTTGAAATTATTTACCAGTAGGCAACTGTAGGTTGTTGGTAGATTTATGTTGGTTCCGTCCTTCCTACAATTAGGTACCAACTTAACAAACAACCTTATTTATATGCAGATTTCATGAATTGTCAATTATAAGGTGTGATTGTATCAATTCTTAATAACTGGATGCCTCAAGCTAATCGACGAGGCCACAGCCTCTTAAACTACCGGGCAATAATTATGCTACTTGCTGGCTATACCATTGCACCCTTAGAGATACAGGAGAAGACGCGTACATACCTACCCATTGATATATAATATTCTACCCACGAAAACTGAAATCTTCTGAAAGATTCCCAAACCAAGATCTTAGTATATTCTACTACTTCTATATCCTTCCTTCCTTCCTATTCGTGTTTGACGACCCGGTTGGCGCAGTGGTAGTGCGATTTACTGCTGCGTGTCGCGGGTTCGATTACTTCGATTCCCTCACGGAACAAATACTTGTATGGCCTATAGATAGTTGTTCCGGATCTGGCTGTTTGTCTGTGAGACTTTAAATTTTAATGTTTGTAAACGCATCCACGGTACACGAGAATTTTCTTAGTGTGGACCATAGTTTTTTAGGGAACCAATAAATTGTATAAATCTAAATATTGTGTGGAACCTACTAGTTTCTCCGCCTTCGCATTCCGGAGCCGTATTCGAGCTAAAATGTTGATTCATATTCAGCAAGGGGCATCCCTAACACCACTGCGGTATGCACTCAATATGAAGGGCTAAGTTATACGCTACCTCTTAGGGAATAATCATAAAATTCCCTTCCCTGCTACCTACATACTGACATACTTATACCTAACATAACATAAAATAAAATCACGCCTGTATTTCACGAAGAGAAAGCAGAGGTACACTACACGCACCCACACAAATTTGGCACATTACTTCTTACTAATGTGAAAAAAAATTCATCCAGATCCGTCCAGCCGTTTGAGCGTGAACAAGTAACAATGGGTAAGTAAAATTTTCATGAATTTTTCGTTTTGTTTGATGAAAGAAAAGGCGCCTGGTCTTTTGGGAAAAAGACCAGAGAGTTTGGACTTTTTACCTCACTAAAACCACCCTGGTGATCACCATCAGCATGTAGAAGGAGCCCCGTGACCTCTCAAAAGAACCTCCCGGAGCCCCCTTTGTGCAACGCCTGTTAGGGCACATTCCTGAGAGGGAGATTGAAAGAGCGCATCCCCTGAGCCCCGCTGTGCACGGCAGCACGTGATGAATGTGCCACCATCGTTCCTGGAGTCACTCAGTGGGTGGACAGAGTTCCCAAACAGAGCGCCCGCGACCCCGGAGTCCCACCCGCCTGCTTATGATTCAGGTGGGGTTTTGGCGCTTTAGGCATCGAGGCGGTCGCCACACCGACACCTTCTTCTCCGAGCGGTATCGGCTCTCTCTCGACCCCGCTCGGCGGCCTCCTTCTGGATCTAGACCATCACGGTCTCACAGAAGGAGGACATTTCCCTCCAGTTTTCTGTCTCTGCCAGCATGTCCCTCATGACTGCTGGCAATGACAGGTCCAAAACCTGCCGCTCAGAGGCCCACGCAGGTTACTCCTCGAGCGTGTGCTGTGCAGAATCAAGGTCGCCTCCGCAGTGGTGACAATTTGCCGTGGTCTCTCGCCTAATTCTATTCAGGTACTCACCGAAGCAATCGTGCCTGGTCAGTACCTGAGTGAGCCTGTAGGAGATGCGTTTCTCTCTTTTCAGCCAAGCTTTGCGCGAAAATTGCAGCTGCTGTTGTAGCCGCTTGCGCCACCGCTTGAATGCGTGTCGCTTTTCCTGCCGCCTCAGCCTTACTGTGCTAGTATTATCTGTGGCCTTACTAAACCGATTCCTGGCACGCCTTCACCATTCTGGTGGATGGCGCGAATTCGCTTATATTTTATGTCTATAATCTCGCGTCCAGTTCCACCGGAATATCCAGCGGAGGAAAGCGTGCCAAGAGATTTGAAGACACCCATTATTTGTGTAGGTACCTAGTTAGTGCCTGCCAGCTGCTGAAAGTTAAATCTTATTTTTATGTGAAAATCCTCCATTCGTGAGGCTCAGTGGGTCGTCTTAGGGGCGGAGTTTTATGAGTTGGTGGTACGGTGTCAATTCGTCGGGGTTGAACGTGAAAATGGGGGTACCCCAGGGCTCAATTTCAGGTCCTTTCTTATTTTTAGTCTACATTAACGATTTACCCCATGTGTTATTTGCTGATGATACTTCTTTGATTTTTAAGATAAATAGACGCACGAGTAACGTTGCCGACGTAAATAATGCCTTGCGGCAAGTTCAAAATTGATTCACTGCTAATAATTTAGTTTTAAATGCTAAACAAACTGGCCGTCGGCGGTTACAAATAAGTTAGATTTTAATAATCTTAATTTATAACTTTATTTAAACTTATTTCTAATGCATAGATCGAAACGTTTTCTCAAACCTGTCACTGTCATATTTGACATTAAATTTTGTGTGCCATTGTACCAAATTTTAGACAATTCTACTAAAATGGTAGTATTTGGAAGCACTATGAACTTCTGAAATTAAATTATTTGTTCTTGCTATAGGTATTTCAATATCTATATAATTAAATGATCGCTATCATTACATAATTTTGCCTATACAAAATTACGGAAATTCCACTATTTGTTTCTCCTTTAAGTTCATTCTACCATCATCACCAAAGTTTCGTATTTTTCTGGCGTTCCACCCTAACAACACTAAACATTTTGACAGTTACATTGACTCATTCTGCCAAAATGCCAAGTTAAAATGTCAATAGTGACCTTACGTGGTTTTATTTTATTAGAGTTTAGAATTAATAATGCAATACACGATGAAATCGAAAACTTTTTCAGTCATTACAGAGATTTTATCGGTGAACATATGTTCTAGTGCGAGACGCAACCATGTTGTTTATAGGTAGGCCTAACGAAACTGAAAACATGAAGTGCGGTTGTAAATGGAAAATTAATACAAAAATGATCTTAGATAGATGTAAAACTGTGCTAATATTATCAAGCGTGGTGTGTACGTTCGCTATTGTGATATCATTGCATAAATTGGTGAATTACGAGGTGAAATTCGCAAAGCCATTTGCGCCCATACCAGATGGTTTGTACGGTAACTATTTAGAGCCTATTTCTGAACAAAATCCGGATCCACCCCCGCTGAGATCGCTTGATAGGACTCGAGATGCAGAGGCAGTCGTTTCCCTGAATGCTGCGTTGGAAATGAAGAAGGTAGGCAAAGATGAGAAAGCACTGAAATTGTTTCAACATGCATTTGCTCTATCACCGAAGCACGCTGACATACTCAACCACTATGGAGAGTTTCTTGAAGATACCAAAAAGGATATTGTCAGAGCTGACCAGCTGTACACCTTAGCATTAACTAATTATCCAGAGCACACGGGTGCCTTAGAGAACAGACAACGCACTGCTAGCATAGTGGAGAACTTAGACAGGGAGATGTTGAGAAAGATAGATGATAAGAGGGATGCACTGTCATCAATACCAGAAACTAACTCAGCCCTAAGAAGAGCGAAGAAAGAAGCGTACTTCCAACACATTTACCACACGGTTGCTATTGAAGGAAACACCATGACATTGCAACAGACTAGAAGTGTCTTAGAGACTAGAATAGCAGTATCAGGAAAAAGTATAGATGAACATAATGAAATTTTAGGTCTAGATGCAGCAATGAAGTATATTAATTCCACATTGTTATACCGCTTAAGAGCCATCACTATGGGTGATATATTAGAGATTCATAAAAGAGTGTTGGGTCATGTAGATCCTATTGAGGGAGGTCAGTTCCGAAGAACACAAGTTTACGTTGGTGGGCACATTCCACCAGGACCGTCTGAGATACAGAGGCTAATGATTCAGTTTTTAGAATGGTTAAATTCTGAAGATGCTTTGGACTTGCATCCAGTTAGGTGAGTAATCTTTTTTGTTTATTTATATTCTCATAACACACCATAGTAATTATTCTACAGATAAAAAAGTGAAAGTTATGTGAGTCACTGAAGATGCTCAGCATGCATGTATGACTTTCATTTTCAAGATCTCATAAATATATGATACTTTAAATATTTTTATAGTTGTTGGCTTTGTAACTGTTGCTATGTTAGTAATGAGGATAAAAATTGCAGCTGTGTTACCAATTTTCATTTATTTTATTTTGTTATATGTACAACATATTGTTGATTGGCATACGTGATTATAATCATAAAGCATAAACCTTTTTAGACTTTGTTTTCATATAAAGTATAAGCTTTTTCTCCAATAGTTTATCAACCACACAGGAGCCATACTTTTTTTAAATACAAATTAGCCTATAGCTAAGGTGACCATGTATTTAAATACAGTAAGGGTGGTTACGCACTGCATCTGATCCGTGTCCGTGAAATTTTGGTTCTGAAGTAGCCGTAGTACTTCCTGTAGGGAAGCTTATGCACTAGATCCGAACTCTATCCATCATAATGTCATATTCAGAACACTTTGAACTTGGAACTCAAATCACCGACGCAGACTTTTAGTGCGTAACTAACTAATTCGACTCCCCATGGCATTCCTAAAAGCAGGGACAGTCCCATTCAAAACTGTATGATCATGTTACCAATGCTAATGCCACTCAGTGCTTTCTTTCAATGGCAGAATTTTCATAATGGATGAATTGGATGAGTTCTTCCATAAATCATCTGCTACAAACTATCAACATGAGTTAATTAGGGTTCCATACCCAAAGGGTAAAAACGGGACCCTATTACTAAGACTTCACGATCCGTCTGTCTGTCTGTCCGTCTGTCACCAGGCTGTATCTCATGAACCATGACAGCTAGACAATGTTCACAGATGATGTATTTCTATTGCCGTTATAACAACAAATACTAAAAACAGAATAAAATTAATATTTAAGGGGAGCTCCCATACAACAAACGTGATTTTTTTGCCGTATTATGCTCGATATTAATAACGGCAACAGGTAGACGCTTGAAATATTCACAGAATATTTAGTTGTATATTCACTTCAAAAAATAATAATTATTAAATTAAAATAAATAACGGCAAAAAAATCACGTTTGTTGTATGGGAGGGGCTCCCATACAACAAACGTGATTTTTTTGCCGTTTTTTGCGATAATGGTGCGGAACACTTCGTGCGCGAGTCCGACTCGTACTTGGCCAGTTTTTTTTTTAATAATATTCATTCAGCTTTGTCTACTAACAGCCTAATTCTATCAATTACAGATACGCAGCTCTAGCCCACTACAAGCTGGTCCACATCCACCCGTTCATAGACGGCAACGGTCGCACCTCCCGGTTGCTGATGAACCTACTCCTGATGCAGGCCGGGTACCCGCCAGTGATCATCGCGAAGCAGCATCGACATCTTTACTATCAACACCTGCAGACTGCCAATGAGGGTGATGTTAGGCCTTTTGTTAGGTGAGAATTTGAAAATGTAAAAAAAAATTGTATTATAACAACAAGGTTCTGCGAATCGCTACAGCCTTTTTAGGGTTCCGTAACCAAACGGTAAAAACGGGACCCTATTACTAGACTCCGCGGTCCGTCTGTCTGTCTGTCACCAGGCTGTATCTCATCAACCGTGATAGCTAGACAGTTGAAATTTTCACAGATAATGTATTTCTGTTGCCGCTATAACAACAAATACTTTATAACGCGACTGTACCCATGCGCAAACACAACCCCTCCACTGTCGCTCAGCGTTCTTTTTACGTGACGGGACCTGTAACTAAGCCGATTCGCATCTTAAAAATGCTCAAGAGAATACGTGTTAGGTTTAATGCACACCATTTCAGTCAGCTGACTATAATAGTCAGCTGACTGAAATGGTGTATTTATATAAACATGTATGTATGACTTATTATTATAACTTATCGAGATCACAATCCATGCATTGTTATCTGCTCTATCATAATATTGTTATAACAGCTGCTTGCTCGTCATAGGCACATCATTATCGCGCTGCTTCAGGCTATTGAAAAGGATGAACAAACGTATTAAGTTATTGACGAGTTTTCTTTATGACTGTACTAGATGTGTGCAGATTTTCTAGTGACGTTAGTTTACAGATCGTACGATCAGGACGAGGAGACATAATCCTAAGTAGACAATAATTTTGGGTCATTCGGGGATCAAGTTCGCGAGTTGTAACACAGAAGCTGATAACTCAGCCACAAAGAAAGCTAAAAGCGTAGTGTTTCCATGCAGGATAACCACTGCATGTGCTATTGCGGCAAAACGGGCTTATAAATAATTCAACTAGGTACATGTAACTCCAACAAACCGATACTACGAAACTCCGCAGCGTGATGGACATAGATCTAATGACGATAGTATATTTTTGATCTTTATTAAGGCGCCGATTCCCTTGAGTAGCTGATTTTCAAATGAGAATCACGTCAAAATGGCTAGTCGTAATTTTTTGAAAAACATATATGTTATATTAGACTATTTTCTTAATAATTTGATCTGAGCAAATTTTGAGTTTTATTCGTATAACATAGTGTAATTAATTTGTAAAGTTATGTCTAAAACGGACAAAAACACAACAATCACACTAAAACCGCTGGGCGTATTTTAATGAAATCGACACCATCTCAAAGACAATTTAATTATCTACATTTTGATCTGAAGCTTTTTTTTTTAAAGTCCTAGAATAATAAGGAAAGTACAAAAAACTACTAAATTTTGGGGCGCGCGGGTGTGAAACGAGTGCGCGTTTTGTTCCCTCAAGGTCGTTGGCGTTAGTCGTCGTCTTAACTCACTATCTCCAGCATGTTCGTCTGCGTGGAAATTATTCAGTAATATGTTCCTACGTTAAAAATTATTGCATGTCCTAATCCCAGGATATTGACTACCCGTGTGCAATCAAGCCTGCTCAACGCATTTATAATATTTGTATGGATTTGTTGTTTTATCGGCCCTGGATATCGAAATGTGACCATCTTAATCTTTCCCCTTATCCCTTCCAGGTTCATAGCGCAATGTACGGGGCGTACACTAAACCTGTACTTATGGGCGACAAGCGAGTACTCTCACATGGTTCCCGCCATCGGAGACCCGCACATACTGACTGGAGAAGGATTTGAAGACGACATGCTATGATGAAGGCTCCCACCTGATCTTGGTACCAGTGATGACCAAGCATGGGATATGTTCGTACCCAATTGTGGCTGCCTTTGTTTAGTTATCGGAGCTATGTTGGGCGGGATTGTCCCTAATTAATGAGCGAGAATACTGAAGTATAGATTAGAAGTCTGATCAATTAAAATTTAACAAATTCGTTTAAAAAAAATCTAGACATTTCTTCTCTCTAATGCTTTTCTGTTTGTACCTAATGTATACAGGGTTAATTATTTCAAGTGGAGGTGGATGGCCAAATCTGAAACTATGAGAAATAGCGAAAAATACTTAAAGAAATCTCGGGCCCGATTTCGGGAAGAAAACTAAAATAGGTTTACAAAATAAAAAAACCTAGCGAGGAATCGAATCCGTTGATTGTGGAATAGTGTCGCTAATAAAGATCAAATTCTGGCAAGTAATGACATACGGCATCAAGAGCTTATACTTTTTTATTTTACTGCAGTCATCCTTTCTTCCATAATAGTATGAAAGTAAATTGATCAGATTCCTACAGCTAGAAGTTACCCTGGTGCAGACTTAGCTTCAAATACCTACAAAGCAGTATATTTGCCACTAGTATTATTTTCAAACATAGTGTGGAAAGCTGGAACTGCTGTTTTGCACTTGGCCCCCTGACTTGCAACCTTTAAATATATATTTGAAGCTATTGAGTATGCTGCGCCGGTTTAGACGAATTCTATGTTCCATTATGTATTATAATCGTTTTGTGTAAATATAAATCTTGTGGTGCATTTCAAATTGTAAATAACGTTAATAGGAATGTTTTCTTCCAATTGTTTATACACGCCTGCTGGCAGGTGGTTACTAGTGATTCTATACACTCACAGAAACGTTGCAGTTTGTACAGTATGAAATTATGTAAATTCATATTTATTTTTGGGTTTGTATTACCCATTTTCACTAACTCTATGCGACACCTAAAGGAATGCCTAAATTAAACGCGCGCTATTGCAGTAATAATTAGGCATTCATTACCAAATAAATAACTATCAACAACATTTTAGCTGTTCCCTAAACTCCATTTGCAATAACATTAGACGATTAAATAAGCCCATTTTACAGCCCGTTCAACCGATTTTGACTTCTATTGCGTTGGTGATACGACAAATGGTAGCTGTAGTAAAAAGTTTGTTTTGGTAACAGGTTTATGCTTTTTTTGTCATCCTTATGTTTACGGAATAGAACTCAAAATCGGCTGTAAAAAGATTTGGAATCATGTCTAATGTTATTTCAAATGGTGTTTAGTGTTCGTGAAAATGGTGGTAAGATGAATTTTGTAATGACTCCCAAAACAACAGCTTATTAGACGAATTTTTTGTGTAAATTGCGCGTTCTATTAGTAATGTTTAAGAGTTTATGTGGCTATATACACCATTTCTTTCAGCAGTTTCTTTTATTGGGGCAGCCGACTGGTTTCGGACTCAACCATAGCCTCATAAGTTCTTAACGCAACTGGCTTTAAAAAAATAACGTCTAATGAGGGTCAGTTAATGGGAACCATAAGATGATGAACCTTTGTTTCGTTTTGATTGTGCTCAACAGTACAAGGGCCATGAGCATGACAAGTTATTTAAATGTGAATATCTAAATTAATTAATACCAAAGATCAACTTTACGTCTATATGCTATTGAGTTCCTATGGATGAGTTAGGTATTGGGGTTATAAGTTTGCCGCATTTATGGGATAACAAGACTTGACATTATGTAATTAGAGTTGAGATTACATTGGCAAGAATCACACTGGCGCTTCCGAAGAAAATTGATGACATTTAGCATTAGAATAGACTTAATATAAATTGCTATTAAAATACCTATAGGTCAGCCATTAAATCAATTAGTAATGCTTAGTGATTAATCCAAAAGTATAAATAATCGATTCGTTTGTTTCGCTCGCATTATACAAACCTACGCAATCGCATAAATAATCTCGACTCATACAAAGGAAAGAAAAAAATTACAGGTCACAAACGCAAGTCAAGCGATGCTGTCAACCAGTCAACAACTAACGCGATTTTAACTTTTTGTCACAAATTTTGCGACTATTTTCATTCAACTAACTGGGCAGATATTTACAAAATGATATGAGTTAAGAATGACCCAAAAAAAATGTACCTTTAGAATTTACTTCACATTAAATTAAGACATCAGACCGTTTTAACCTAACTAATACATCACTTGAATCTTACTGTGATATTCGATTATTTATTTATTTTTCTAATTAGGAATGCACAAATTTTCTGGTGAAGAGGTAAGATAAAGATTGTTAGATCGTTTTGTATAGATGTAGAATTAGGAACTAGAAATTATATCAACTCTTAAGTTGAAACACAAGTGTGCTATTTTCGTGATTCTGAAATGTTAATGTACCTATTTTTATCATATTGTTCTTTGCCATAATTATAAACTGAACATTTACTTGCAAAAAATAACGTCGAAATTATTTAACATGTATTTATAATTAATTAATTTCTTATGAATTGTTAATCTACACAAATTTATTATACCTGAGTAGGGGATTTCTATTGTGATACATAGCATGCCTACTGGGTTAAAATAACAGAGCACACACAGACACTGTTGGCGCACGACTCACGGGGCGTCGCGCGGGTACCAGGGAGTGGGCGAGCATACCAGCGAGAGGCGCACTATTATTTTGACCGAGTAGTATAGTTCTCGCCAAACTTCTTAGCCTTCCTGAAGTTGGCTACAATGGCTGCGCAGTAGAAAATCTCATACAAAAACAGCACCGTTTAGTGCCTTGCGCATCGGAAAGCCAACTTCAGGTCGGCCCAGAAGTTTGGCGGGAACTATACTAATGTGATTCCGCTGGCGAAAACCTTCATCTCAGTGTAATGTTATGTTACATGTGTTTAGGTACCTAATGATTTGATAATGTATAGTCAGAAATGTTAATGTTTATCATCTTAAGTAGAATGTCAATAGATTTACTGAGAATTATAAAAATTGGTAAACAGTTAATTTTCCTGATTAGACTACGAAGTTTGTGTTGTCTTCCAGTATTTATGTGCGACTATTTATTTGCATTTTCATGATACGAGTACAAACTTGCTCTTAAATATAAATGCTAAGTACTTTGACAAATGTTTGGTTTTATTTACCTCTGTATCTATAATGTATCACTGTGTGTGTGTGCGAAAAATATCACTTTTGTGTTGGGCCCGTTTCATCTTTTCATGTTATACAAGTATGGCAGATTTCCTTAATGTTATATTTCGCCTTGAGCCAGCTATGAACCTCAAACGAGAGAGCCCACAGATGCCTGGTCACTTGCTTTGAAGGCAGCGGGTTATAATCTCCTAACTCATCAAAAAGGTAATTTAGATCAGAATAAAACACCGAATCAATTTTGATTAATTTATTATAATGTGCGATGTTAAAATAAAGTTTATAATAAAGCATTTAACTAGACAACTAGAGCGGGAATACGCCGCACCAGCATTCAACACTTGTTCATTTACTCAAACGCTTCTATACAAAAACTAATTCATCCCAACGCGGTTACAATCTCGATAATATTACAATTATTAAAAAAAAACGTATGATAATAATAATTATAGTAAGAGAGATTTTGTTCAGTACGATCAAACATCGGCGCAGCAGCCACTCTGATACAGAGGGCCGATTCGTTTTGTTTTAATTATTTATTAATAAGCGCTATCTAATAATGTTGTAAGCTACAGTATACATAGTTACCTCGGAGCGGTCGCAGGCGCCGAGGGCACTCGTGCGACGTGCACACACTCGCACATTCACACAAGGTTACACACGAACAATATAAACTACAGAGCCTAAATATCACTTGCAATTTCTATAGCAGTCTAGCTACAAAATTAATTTTCAAGTGTAAGTGTAACTAGCTCCAAATGACATAACTGTTCACCTTGTGCGAATATTCGAGTGATTCCTCCAGCAGTTGATAACAACCCACGACATGTCTACGATTTACGATAGGAAAGAAACCAAAATTAACGTTATTAACTTGAAATAAAAGCGAATTGTCAATCTTTCAGACTCTACGGGTTAAGGTTAAAAGCAGAGTCTAGACCTAGCACCAAATGAGCAGATATTAAACCACAGAATACGTTCGGGTTATTTTTTATTTATTATTTCGCAGACATTATAAAATGTGGTTATTAAGTTACAAACGAAAAATTTACGCATATTCAGAGCGGACAACGTTCTATATTCCATTCCATGGTCCATTGCATGCAATCTTTGTCAACAAGTCCATTCCAGAATGGAAGATAGTTTACGTGTGTCCGACTCGTGAGGCTCTCGCAGCCGAGCGTCACTGGAACACAAACACTAGGTATATGCACGTACTATCACAACATAATAAATAAGTCCCATACAAAAAAAAATGAAAAAATATAATGTACTGACTTGAAAAACTTACATAGTTACATAGTCTTTAAGTATTTTTACTATTTTTATTATAGTAATTAACAATACATAAAAATGAGTTTTTACGATTTTTAAGAGACGACAATGGTTTTTTAAACATAAATTACAATATTTATGGTATGAGTAAAACATCTGTGTATAGAAATTTATCTCACCAGTCCTTGGGACGACTGGCAGTCGTCATTATTACAACACAAACTAGTATTTCTGCGGTATCTCACATTAAACGCAACATTACTAAATTATCTAAAATCACAATGCAAAACGTTCTGATTGCCCTCATAACACCAGACAGTGTGAAAAAGGAGACACTTGAAAAATGTGGCAAAGAGCTTGGCTCCCGTCCACTCATTCAAAGACAAGTTTCTACCTATTCATAACAGTCCAGAGATATTAAACAAAGCATAGACATAACCAGAAAGAGACCTTTCCATGTCATTCGTTCACAGTTAGTATCAGATAGCCTATAAACAAAGATGCGGCATTGCAACTATAAGAAACTGTAGACAATCACTTATCGAGTTATACCATGCCAAGGTTTTAAAGACCTAGAGAGTTCAAGCACCATAGGTAGGAATTATCAGTTAATATGAAAAAGAAACGTTAAAATACTGATTTTAAAAAGTATAAGATAAATTGTGTTTGTCAAGACGTGATATAACTTGATAATTTTTTCACTTAGCACTTTTATCTCACATTTTAAGCTTTATTTATATATTTTTTAACCATTTTAATTTATTTAAATACTGATTAGCGGATTCTGAATTCAAAATCGCCAGAGAAATGTGAATTAAGAAACTGCTAATCAACTCTTAAAGGAATCATATGTTTAAAAAGTTAATATAAATACCAGCAAAAAAAAGACAAAACATTTTTAGCTGTCTTTACCATAACAAAATTGACATAACGTGGACAGCTGTAAGGGCTATATCAAGTCATGGTAAATGCCACCGTTAGTCCATAACTGTTTGTAATTAAAGTCAAGAATTCTTTCTTATAATCTCGATCAAAATTAAAAAACATCTAGATGTTATAATCTCAAGACATGGAATGTGTTATACAGCTCTTGATATAGTCCCAACAGTTGCCCAACATGGCGACATAAACAACCAACTTTTACACTACTAGCCGAACTATACTCAAACGGGTCAATAGTTACGTTTACGTTCACAACGAGAGAATAACAAGCGATTTTATATGCAACAGATATGTTAATCGATCACATGATACTCAACATTTATACATTTTCAATCAATACTTTCTTTCTTATTAGTTAATTTTACAAAAAAAAAAGATTACTTTTGTCTTGATCCGTTTTAAACGCATAAATTAGTAAAAAGTTGAAAATAACTAAGTAAATGAAATAAGGTTAAGAGAGAAGTAAAAAAGAAAAAACAAATTCAATTTAAGATGATTTTTTACAACACCGAAAATATTCTATTATTTATTTGCTTTAAACTGGCGGGCTGCATTTAACTACACATCATAGTCATTATTTCAGCCGAGAGACGTCCACTGCTGGACTGCCTCCCTCAAGTGTCGCACATCGACGGGACCAGTGCGTCTCGAATCCAGCGGATGCCTGCAACCTTAACCAAGTCAACGGTCACTCAGAGGGAGGCCAACTCTGCGTCTTCCGGTACGCGCACGACAATTGCTAAATTGCAGTTTGGATGCGAGACTGCGCAATAGATTAGCAGTTTATTGTTTGTCAACTGTACAAAAACTACATTTTACCACTGGCGCGACTTAAAACGCAGCGCGTCTGTTTAAACCCATACTATAGTCGCAGTTACGACCAAGACAAAAGCAACCTTCCTTCGGTGCGCAAAGTATTTTAAAACGCAGTTTACATTCAAAATATCTAATTTTAAAACAACTATTTCACAACATTCCGAGTACTTCGTTATGCCAAACACATTATTATAAACAATTTTGTCATGAAAACAAATCACAGCAACACAGTATTGATCCGTCAAAACCGTCAAACTTAGCTTATGGGGCATGAGGCCAAGTTAAACTGAAATCATACTAAAATGCTCGAAATATGATAGCAATACTTGTCTTAAATCAAGCATGGCCAAGTATGAAAGTGCCAAGTTATAATCTAAACTAAGGACAGGTTGACAGATACATTATTTTTATAGACATTGGCGCAACTAGGGCATTGAACAAAACGAACTAGGGTTGCGCCTTGCGACACGTACATAAGTTTTTTAGGACACATGTGGGATGTGTCTAAAAAACGACCCCTAACACAATATATTGAAGTTAGATTCACGACTCTAGTTTAAAATCAAGGCTAGGACATTTCAAGCAGATGAATCAAAGCGTTTATTTGCCGAAGCTAGCCTCAGAGCCGACACATTCCCGCTAGCGCCGACTAGTCACGCCAATGAGGAACTACTTCACAATCACTGGGACCGCCTCACTGTCTCGTTTGTACTTCCGAATCTCCCGGTATATAAAAATATCTACAATTCGACGATAGGCCTTTAGCGAAAGTTAAATGCATCCAGAATAAGTGACTTAACGTTAATAGGGTAATGTCTCGCACCTTACAATTACATGATTCGATCACATGTTAGGTATCGATCGATAAACGTATCTACCGATGTCTAACACATAGTTTTGTATCGTCAGCATGAGAAAAGGACTGAATTCACTTACTGACAATCTCATGGACATTATTAGCTAAGTATAAGGGCAAAATCTCAAACAAATTACGTATTTACAATAAGTGAACTCGGACCTTCATAGATTTTAGTACTGTATAAACTATTACAGAAACTAAAGGTACATCTCTACTATCGATACTCGTAATAGCACGTTTTGTCTCACACCGCATCGCACTCGGCAACACGACTGAAGCCGACAAGCCGTTTTGGACGTTATTGAGTTAAAAATACACGTCAAAATAGCGCGCCGACGAGTCATGTGGGACACTTGCCGGCCGCTCGGCATCCTTTGTGCTTCAAACACTACTTCAATAAACAGTCTCTCGTTTTCAACACGACGGCACATACCTCGGTATACTAAGCTTTACAATAATGTCGAACACAGTGGTCACAACTCGCTCAGTTTTCCAATACGGGGGCAAATCAAAATTGAAGCGATTATACAGTAGGCCAGCTACACACGGTCACCAAACATTGAATTTGTCTCAATACTGATTACTTTATACAGTGCAACATTCTGTCAGCGTCGAGCCGTGTCCGGCGCGGCCGCCATGTTGCCATGTCATGGCGGCACACTGCGCAGCGTCGATACCAAGGGAATTAAACTCGGTTCCTTACAACCGAACATCGAGATTCTTATTTTCTTAATTATTTATCAAAGTTTAAAATTGTTACATTACATTCGTCTAAGCTCCGCCCTCAAAAAAATCCTATTTTTATACTGAATTTCAAAATGATCCATTTTTGTACATTTCTTACCGGAGCGTACAAGACGTTGCTACTCTTCGATATACTTACAAGACATGCATCTTTATACAATTATGTTTTATCGTAATTAAGGCGAACATTGAAACGACTAGTGGTCAGTCTGTTTTGTGCTGACAGAAGGTACCTTGGCGTCAATACAAACTTGGAATAAGCAACTTTTAACAAACTTTCATTCAGTGAACCTATGTAAGAAGAAAAGGTACCTTTCATTTATGTCTATCCGAGTCATTACCCCTAGTGAAAACATCTAGAAATATAGAAAGATCATAGTCACGTCCGTGACTATATTTCACTCATACGCGGAAGAATTAGTAACAGCACCATGCAAGCAACATTGGGAAAACTAATACCTACCTATCAAAGACTTGACGAACTTTGTTTTTATGTACGAAAGTTAAATTAGATCTAAATGTGTTCATGCTAGGGGTCATGCTCCTTTAGTTTTTTATCAAGTTGAAATATGAAACGAGACATACAAAGTTCATTAAAGACGACCAAACTAAATCTCAGCGCTGTTTCAAGTTACTTTTGGACCAATAGACATGTTCCTTTATACTTTTCGTCCATTTAAAAGGTGTTAGATGGTATCTAACCATGTGGTGTGATGTTATATCGACGCTGCTTCCGGTGCGGCGGTGTGGCAACGTGTCGCTAGTGGTGTCGGGGAGGGGCAGGCTGGATGCGGCGCGAGATGTGTTCCTCCTGCTGCATCTTGGAGCGGAACTCTGCCACTAGGTCGCGCGACTGCGCTAGCACTGCCAGCTGCTCGTTCAGTAGCTCTTCCCATTGAGTCGCGTATGCTGGAAACAGACAATAACTATAGATTTAGAAGGGTTAAGGCTAACCTTTTTGTTCAGATTAATGAAGATTTATAAGCCATGTCGTTTAGTTGAGTTTTAGTTAAATAAAAGTTATTTTCAAAACAGCGTACAGCAAGGAGGCAAATAAAATAATCTTGCGACGAAACCGTTGCATTTGATTGATGTTACGAAAAAAAATATGTTCAACAATTTTTAAACCAAGTGAATGTTATAACAAAATTAGTAAGTTAGGGGTCTACTATATCAGACGATATAACGCAAAAAAAAACTAATAATTTGGGATAAGCAGATAAATTAAACCAATAAGCCCTGTGAGCGTCAGCATTGGCAGCACATGATCGGCGCGATGGTTATCAGTGAATCTAAGCCCAGTCCACAGTACGATGGAATTTTGCAAATAAACATCGGACAAGATGATGTTTAGAGAGAAATTACTGACTCGTGAATTTGAAGGTGAGTGCATGCGAGCTGAATGCCCTTTATGACACCTGCAATTTTAAACTGTGCTCTAAAAAATCTAACTCGTATCTGATTTCAAGATTTTGTGCTTTGTGCATTGATCCTCATTCGTATTTTGATCGCTTTGGGAAGGATATACTTGTAAAATAAAACTTTATGGCATGAGTGCCCGAGTGGACGGACCGAAAATATTAAAGAATGCAACGCGACCTCTACCAGTGTTACAGTAACATGACAATGACGCAACGTTGGTTGCAACTCAAACCTAACATTCGCCGCGGTCGTCGCGAGCCAACGCCGGCGCTCGGCAGGAAGCGGAGCCGCTTGATGCGAACGTGCACGCCTGATTACACAGACACACGTATAGAAACACGCAGACATGCAAACATACAGACATACATGTAAAGGCAAGTGTTCATTACAGCTGGAACGCTTGGGTGTGGAGCTGCGGACATCAGCCTGTTATACAAAAACAGCTGCATCGCATGGCCTGTACTACTACAGGCCGCATCAGGCTTTCGAGCGATTGTTCATGTAAATGTACAAAAGCTATGTATCTGGGTCGATTTTTGCGGTACAATACGGCCTCCCATTAGTTAGTTACAACGGACTGGTGTCCACAAATCCACGTTCAAGCGCGTATTTGGCGTACGTCATTCGATCCACTCCAGGCACATAAGTGCGTTAGTCTTCATGTAACTTTAACGTCATTCATGGCTTGCATACCAACATGAAAGCACGCGGTAGCGACCATTCGATACACAAGCAATATACATGTGCTCTAGTTACCATACTATGAAATGTTACGCACACTCTGGAGAGGCAGGTTAATCACTACAATATCAATCAAGTCTTCTGACTTTGGATGATGAGAATATTTTGTATTATGTGTGGTAGCTAAATACCACAACAGCTGGTCGCAGCGAGCGTTACAATGCGTGTTGCAGGTAGTAAAGGTGCAACGTGACAATGTACAGTAGTCATGCAACAACTCACCGTCCTGGTCGTAGTCCACGTCGCGCGTGATGCCGAGCAGCTGGTTGCAGCGTTGCAGCGCGTGTTGCAGGTAGTCGGAGATAGCCTTGTGGTTGTCTAGTACTTCCTCTTCTGCTCGTTGCATTTCGTCGATCGCCTCGTGGAACGTGTACATTTCTGCTGACATGTCGCCCTCCTGAGAAACAATTTAAAAGTCATTATTGGATCACCCTAGAATTAAATTTATCTTGTAACTAAATCAGAGTGAGATAAAACTACAACTCTATTAACCTGAGCCTTCAATAGTCTAAGTCTTAGACTGAAACAATCATGACTCGTAAAATAAATGCCTGCTATTCGTATTCGTGATATTTGTCGTTCGTGTTAGAATCTAACTAAGAGATGGAGTTATGACGAATAGCAGCATTTCTATTTGGCATCAGAACAATGATGGTTTTACTATCTCATAGTACAGCTTGTGAGCGCCAGTAATGTTAGTCCAGATTGTGAATCTGCTGATGGATTATTCAATAGTATGTGAATTTTAAGATTCAACTAATGAAAATGATACTCACATTAAGCGACCTCAGCTGCGCCAGATCATGCGCGGGCTCCATGTCGACGTCCGCCAGCGGCGAGTCCGCACGTCTCTGCGGGTCGGCGGTGCCCAGCTCCTTGACCCTGTCCGCATAGCGCAGCGTGTTGAGCGAGTGCTCGCACGAGGACATGGCCGGCGAGATCATCGCGATCATGCACGTGCGGGACTTGTCGCCGATGAAGCTGTCTCGTAACACTTGAGTGAGCTTGGACACCCGGAATGGGAGATGGTTTTGGCCCTTCATGCCGAGTGCTCGGATACATTCTTTTAGTGCGAGTAGGGATTTGTTTATTTCTGCGCTTTCCATGCCTGTGGGAGAGAATTTTGGAATGTTATTAAATTGTTTTTAACTGCTTTTGCAGTCGATTTTGTAAATTATATATAATATAATATTTTGATGATTCTGAATGATAAAGTCAATTCTTTAGGCCATGTAGATGACATCTAATGTATCAAGTTAATCATCCTTTTACTCAATCTTTGCGAGCGTCCGACTTTTCGGTAAACCATTACAAGTGTCCATGTGGCTTGATCCAGAACTTCGTCGTTTACATAAACATAATATCATTAAGCATATAAGCCCTGAAGGGTAAGGCAGAGGTGCACCGCCCCAGGTGCGGTTACAGTCGGTAATAGTAGTAACCTGACCCACCCTGCCGTTAGTCGACCCACTAAAAGTTAGACAATTTTGAACCTACTGCAATTAGCAGTAGATAACTGTTATTCGATACGTAGATCTTATCGAACTAGAACGACTTGTACCTACTGCAATTAGCAGTAGATAACTGTTATTCGATACGTAGATCTTATCGAACTAGAACGACTTGTACCTACTGCAATTAGCAGTAGATAACTGTTATTCGATACGTAGATCTTATCGAACTAGAACGACTTGTTCAAGATAGGCAAATATTATAGAATACAGTTATGCAGATGTGATGTTTAACACGTAACGTTAAGGTAGGTAAGCGTTTGAATACTGTTCTGTCACCATGATGAACTTGTTAATTTCAACAATATTTGCTAAGTCGATTTGGTCTAGTGGTTGCATCAGTGAATCTGTATCAACATGGTTGCGAGTTCAAAACTAACCTTCCACTTCTTGTTGCTTTGTGTTTACAATATTCAATAATGTTTTGTGAATTCCAAATATTATTTATATTAAATTAAAATAGTTAATTTAAATATAAATAACAACAGAATGATTGATGAAAAACAATAATGATTATGATAACGTTAAAGTTGTTTATCGCAATTTAGTAAGACAAGGTGAAAATGTTCGCACGTAGTCACTGCAATAGGGTAGTTCACTGAAATTTTGTTTTTTGTCCGTCAGGTAGATTAATAAAAAATATTTGGATACGTATTTTCTTTTGACACGTATACATAAAGTGTCGACGATATAATGCGTTGAAATATCACGCCGCTAGTACACTATATACTGCCTTAGTGACGTCCCAACCCCCCCCCCACTCCTGAACTTTGATGAGCTTTAACTTTGTAAATTGTTATTGATATATGATTGGTAAAGTAAAAAATACGTGTCCAACATTATTTGATAATCTCACTGACGAACTAAATAGAATTATCATTTTTCAACCCAGGAAATAACCCTATCGTGCGTATACTGGCTTTAGTTTTGTAGTCACCGTTCATTTATATTTTCCTACCCTTAACCTTCGTAACATTTCACTACCAGATTTTATAATAAATACGCATATTTGTCTTTCAACTACCCACTTAATACAAGTTAGGCGAAAATATTACCAATTCAATTAAGAAGTTATGTTTGAAGACTGTGCCAAGCTATTTACAATGATGTAAGAAATACTTATTATTGAATAGATTCTAAATTCAAAGAATAATATTCTCGTTACACACGATTTGAACTCGCATCTTGTTCGCCTCAGCCTTATACACGAACCACGAGACCAGATCTACTTGAATGTAATCGTTAAAATAAGCTTAGTAACAATGACACTAATTATATTATAATACTCTGATAAACAGCATAAAACGCCAACGTTTTAAAGATCAAATTTGCGTATCTGTACTAATATTGTATTTGTTCATCGAATAGCGCTAGTCTGATAAACGCATACAAATTAAATAACCCTTTAATGTTACACGCGGCGAGTTAAAATTCGTTCGTTTTAAGTGTGGATCAGGTAACAGCTATTAACGACTGTACACTCACATTTGGCCAGTTATGTTTAAGAACCATGTTTCGGTTGCGAACCTACGTCATAGACGTTTATAACGGATTGTTAAGTGGTCCTATCGATCTATCCCACATCATTGTTTACCATCAGGTGAGATAGTGGTCAAGCGGTCAATCAGAGAGAACTTGCCGTGCACGATATATATTACTATAGATAGTACGTAGGTACATACGAGTCTGTCTATTAGCAGAAGAGGTGTCAGCGCCGCGCTCGTTGCCCGCCAGGTCGATCAGAGAGAACTTGCCGTGCACGATATATATTACTATAGATAGTACGTAGGTACATACGAGTCTGTCTATTAGCAGAAGAGGTGTCAGCGCCGCGCTCGTTGCCCGCCAGGTCGATCAGAGAGAACTTGCCGTGCACGATATATATTACTATAGATAGTACATAGGTACATACGAGTCTGTCTATTAGCGGAAGAGGTGTCAGCGCCGCGCTCGTTGCCCGCCAGGTCGATCAGAGAGAACTTGCCGTGCACGATATATATTACTATAGATAGTACGTAGGTACATACGAGTCTGTCTATTAGCGGAAGAGGTGTCAGCGCCGCGCTCGTTGCCCGCCAGGTCGATCAGAGAGAACTTGCCGTGCACGATATATATTACTATAGATAGTACGTAGGTACATACGAGTCTGTCTATTAGCGGAAGAGGTGTCAGCGCCGCGCTCGTTGCCCGCCAGGTCGATCAGAGAGAACTTGCCGTGCACGTATATTACTATAGATAGTACGTAGGTACATACGAGTCTGTCTATTAGCGGAAGAGGTGTCAGCGCCGCGCTCGTTGCCCGCCAGGTCGATCAGAGAGAACTTGCCGTGCACGATATATATTACTATAGATAGTACGTAGGTACATACGAGTCTGTCTATTAGCGGAAGAGGTGTCAGCGCCGCGCTCGTTGCCCGCCAGGTCGATCAGAGAGAACTTGCCGTGCACGATATATATTACTATAGATAGTACGTAGGTACATACGAGTCTGTCTATTAGCGGAAGAGGTGTCAGCGCCGCGCTCGTTGCCCGCCAGGTCGATCAGAGAGAACTTGCCGTGCACGATATATATTACTATAGATAGTACGTAGGTACATACGAGTCTGTCTATTAGCGGAAGAGGTGTCAGCGCCGCGCTCGTTGCCCGCCAGGTCGATCAGAGAGAACTTGCCGTGCACGATATATATTACTATAGATAGTACGTAGGTACATACGAGTCTGTCTATTAGCGGAAGAGGTGTCAGCGCCGCGCTCGTTGCCCGCCAGGTCGATCAGAGAGAACTTGCCGTGCACGATATATATTACTATAGATAGTACATAGGTACATACGAGTCTGTCTATTAGCGGAAGAGGTGTCAGCGCCGCGCTCGTTGCCCGCCAGGTCGATCAGAGAGAACTTGCCGTGCACGATATATATTACTATAGATAGTACGTAGGTACATACGAGTCTGTCTATTAGCAGAAGAGGTGTCAGCGCCGCGCTCGTTGCCCGCCAGGTCGATCAGAGAGAACTTGCCGTGCACGATATATATTACTATAGATAGTACGTAGGTACATACGAGTCTGTCTATTAGCAGAAGAGGTGTCAGCGCCGCGCTCGTTGCCCGCCAGGTCGATCAGAGAGAACTTGCCGTGCACGATATATATTACTATAGATAGTACATAGGTACATACGAGTCTGTCTATTAGCGGAAGAGGTGTCAGCGCCGCGCTCGTTGCCCGCCAGGTCGATCAGAGAGAACTTGCCGTGCACGATATATATTACTATAGATAGTACGTAGGTACATACGAGTCTGTCTATTAGCAGAAGAGGTGTCAGCGCCGCGCTCGTTGCCCGCCAGGTCGATCAGAGAGAACTTGCCGTGCACGATATATATTACTATAGATAGTACGTAGGTACATACGAGTCTGTCTATTAGCAGAAGAGGTGTCAGCGCCGCGCTCGTTGCCCGCCAGGTCGATCAGAGAGAACTTGCCGTGCACGATATATATTACTATAGATAGTACATAGGTACATACGAGTCTGTCTATTAGCGGAAGAGGTGTCAGCGCCGCGCTCGTTGCCCGCCAGGTCGATCAGAGAGAACTTGCCGTGCACGATATATATTACTATAGATAGTACGTAGGTACATACGAGTCTGTCTATTAGCGGAAGAGGTGTCAGCGCCGCGCTCGTTGCCCGCCAGGTCGATCAGAGAGAACTTGCCGTGCACGATATATATTACTATAGATAGTACGTAGGTACATACGAGTCTGTCTATTAGCGGAAGAGGTGTCAGCGCCGCGCTCGTTGCCCGCCAGGTCGATCAGAGAGAACTTGCCGTGCACGATATATATTACTATAGATAGTACGTAGGTACATACGAGTCTGTCTATTAGCGGAAGAGGTGTCAGCGCCGCGCTCGTTGCCCGCCAGGTCGATCAGAGAGAACTTGCCGTGCACGATATATATTACTATAGATAGTACGTAGGTACATACGAGTCTGTCTATTAGCGGAAGAGGTGTCAGCGCCGCGCTCGTTGCCCGCCAGGTCGATCAGAGAGAACTTGCCGTGCACGATATATATTACTATAGATAGTACGTAGGTACATACGAGTCTGTCTATTAGCGGAAGAGGTGTCAGCGCCGCGCTCGTTGCCCGCCAGGTCGATCAGAGAGAACTTGCCGTGCACGATATATATTACTATAGATAGTACATAGGTACATACGAGTCTGTCTATTAGCGGAAGAGGTGTCAGCGCCGCGCTCGTTGCCCGCCAGGTCGATCAGAGAGAACTTGCCGTGCACGATATATATTACTATAGATAGTACATAGGTACATACGAGTCTGTCTATTAGCGGAAGAGGTGTCAGCGCCGCGCTCGTTGCCCGCCAGGTCGATCAGAGAGAACTTGCCGTGCACGATATATATTACTATAGATAGTACGTAGGTACATACGAGTCTGTCTATTAGCGGAAGAGGTGTCAGCGCCGCGCTCGTTGCCCGCCAGGTCGATCAGAGAGAACTTGCCGTGCACGATATATATTACTATAGATAGTACGTAGGTACATACGAGTCTGTCTATTAGCGGAAGAGGTGTCATCGCCGCGCTCGTTGCCCGCCAGGTCGATCAGAGAGAACTTGCCGTGCACGATATATATTACTATAGATAGTACGTAGGTACATACGAGTCTGTCTATTAGCGGAAGAGGTGTCAGCGCCGCGCTCGTTGCCCGCCAGGTCGATCAGAGAGAACTTGCCGTGCACGATATATATTACTATAGATAGTACGTAGGTACATACGAGTCTGTCTATTAGCGGAAGAGGTGTCAGCGCCGCGCTCGTTGCCCGCCAGGTCGATCAGAGAGAACTTGCCGTGCACGATATATATTACTATAGATAGTACGTAGGTACATACGAGTCTGTCTATTAGCGGAAGAGGTGTCAGCGCCGCGCTCGTTGCCCGCCAGGTCGATCAGAGAGAACTTGCCGTGCACGATATATATTACTATAGATAGTACGTAGGTACATACGAGTCTGTCTATTAGCGGAAGAGGTGTCAGCGCCGCGCTCGTTGCCCGCCAGGTCGATCAGAGAGAACTTGCCGTGCACGATATATATTACTATAGATAGTACGTAGGTACATACGAGTCTGTCTATTAGCGGAAGAGGTGTCAGCGCCGCGCTCGTTGCCCGCCAGGTCGATCAGAGAGAACTTGCCGTGCACGATATATATTACTATAGATAGTACGTAGGTACATACGAGTCTGTCTATTAGCGGAAGAGGTGTCAGCGCCGCGCTCGTTGCCCGCCAGGTCGATCAGAGAGAACTTGCCGTGCACGATATATATTACTATAGATAGTACGTAGGTACATACGAGTCTGTCTATTAGCGGGAGAGGTGTCAGCGCCGCGCTCGTTGCCCGCCAGGTCGATCAGAGAGAACTTGCCGTGCACGATATATATTACTATAGATAGTACGTAGGTACATACGAGTCTGTCTATTAGCGGGAGAGGTGTCAGCGCCGCGCTCGTTGCCCGCCAGGTCGATCAGAGAGAACTTGCCGTGCACGATATATATTACTATAGATAGTACGTAGGTACATACGAGTCTGTCTATTAGCGGGAGAGGTGTCAGCGCCGCGCTCGTTGCCCGCCAGGTCGATCAGAGAGAACTTGCCGTGCACGATATATATTACTATAGATAGTACGTAGGTACATACGAGTCTGTCTATTAGCGGGAGAGGTGTCAGCGCCGCGCTCGTTGCCCGCCAGGTCGATCAGAGAGAACTTGCCGTGCACGATATATATTACTATAGATAGTACGTAGGTACATACGAGTCTGTCTATTAGCGGAAGAGGTGTCAGCGCCGCGCTCGTTGCCCGCCAGGTCGATCAGAGAGAACTTGCCGTGCACGATATATATTACTATAGATAGTACGTAGGTACATACGAGTCTGTCTATTAGCGGAAGAGGTGTCAGCGCCGCGCTCGTTGCCCGCCAGGTCGATCAGAGAGAACTTGCCGTGCACGATATATATTACTATAGATAGTACGTAGGTACATACGAGTCTGTCTATTAGCGGAAGAGGTGTCAGCGCCGCGCTCGTTGCCCGCCAGGTCGATCAGAGAGAACTTGCCGTGCACGATATATATTACTATAGATAGTACGTAGGTACATACGAGTCTGTCTATTAGCGGAAGAGGTGTCAGCGCCGCGCTCGTTGCCCGCCAGGTCGATCAGAGAGAACTTGCCGTGCACGATATATATTACTATAGATAGTACATAGGTACATACGAGTCTGTCTATTAGCGGAAGAGGTGTCAGCGCCGCGCTCGTTGCCCGCCAGGTCGATCAGAGAGAACTTGCCGTGCACGATATATATTACTATAGATAGTACACAGGTACATAAGAGTCTGTCTATTAGCGGAAGAGGTGTCAGCGCCGCGCTCGTTGCCCGCCAGGTCGATCAGAGAGAACTTGCCGTGCACGATATATATTACTATAGATAGTACATAGGTACATACGAGTCTGTCTATTAGCGGAAGAGGTGTCAGCGCCGCGCTCGTTGCCCGCCAGGTCGATCAGAGAGAACTTGCCGTGCACGATATATATTACTATAGATAGTACGTAGGTACATACGAGTCTGTCTATTAGCAGAAGAGGTGTCAGCGCCGCGCTCGTTGCCCGCCAGGTCGATCAGAGAGAACTTGCCGTGCACGATATATATTACTATAGATAGTACGTAGGTACATACGAGTCTGTCTATTAGCAGAAGAGGTGTCAGCGCCGCGCTCGTTGCCCGCCAGGTCGATCAGAGAGAACTTGCCGTGCACGATATATATTACTATAGATAGTACATAGGTACATACGAGTCTGTCTATTAGCGGAAGAGGTGTCAGCGCCGCGCTCGTTGCCCGCCAGGTCGATCAGAGAGAACTTGCCGTGCACGATATATATTACTATAGATAGTACGTAGGTACATACGAGTCTGTCTATTAGCAGAAGAGGTGTCAGCGCCGCGCTCGTTGCCCGCCAGGTCGATCAGAGAGAACTTGCCGTGCACGATATATATTACTATAGATAGTACGTAGGTACATACGAGTCTGTCTATTAGCAGAAGAGGTGTCAGCGCCGCGCTCGTTGCCCGCCAGGTCGATCAGAGAGAACTTGCCGTGCACGATATATATTACTATAGATAGTACATAGGTACATACGAGTCTGTCTATTAGCGGAAGAGGTGTCAGCGCCGCGCTCGTTGCCCGCCAGGTCGATCAGAGAGAACTTGCCGTGCACGATATATATTACTATAGATAGTACGTAGGTACATACGAGTCTGTCTATTAGCGGAAGAGGTGTCAGCGCCGCGCTCGTTGCCCGCCAGGTCGATCAGAGAGAACTTGCCGTGCACGATATATATTACTATAGATAGTACGTAGGTACATACGAGTCTGTCTATTAGCGGAAGAGGTGTCAGCGCCGCGCTCGTTGCCCGCCAGGTCGATCAGAGAGAACTTGCCGTGCACGATATATATTACTATAGATAGTACGTAGGTACATACGAGTCTGTCTATTAGCGGAAGAGGTGTCAGCGCCGCGCTCGTTGCCCGCCAGGTCGATCAGAGAGAACTTGCCGTGCACGATATATATTACTATAGATAGTACGTAGGTACATACGAGTCTGTCTATTAGCGGAAGAGGTGTCAGCGCCGCGCTCGTTGCCCGCCAGGTCGATCAGAGAGAACTTGCCGTGCACGATATATATTACTATAGATAGTACGTAGGTACATACGAGTCTGTCTATTAGCGGAAGAGGTGTCAGCGCCGCGCTCGTTGCCCGCCAGGTCGATCAGAGAGAACTTGCCGTGCACGATATATATTACTATAGATAGTACATAGGTACATACGAGTCTGTCTATTAGCGGAAGAGGTGTCAGCGCCGCGCTCGTTGCCCGCCAGGTCGATCAGAGAGAACTTGCCGTGCACGATATATATTACTATAGATAGTACATAGGTACATACGAGTCTGTCTATTAGCGGAAGAGGTGTCAGCGCCGCGCTCGTTGCCCGCCAGGTCGATCAGAGAGAACTTGCCGTGCACGATATATATTACTATAGATAGTACGTAGGTACATACGAGTCTGTCTATTAGCGGAAGAGGTGTCAGCGCCGCGCTCGTTGCCCGCCAGGTCGATCAGAGAGAACTTGCCGTGCACGATATATATTACTATAGATAGTACGTAGGTACATACGAGTCTGTCTATTAGCGGAAGAGGGTCATCGCCGCGCTCGTTGCCCGCCAGGTCGATCAGAGAGAACTTGCCGTGCACGATATATATTACTATAGATAGTACGTAGGTACATACGAGTCTGTCTATTAGCGGAAGAGGTGTCAGCGCCGCGCTCGTTGCCCGCCAGGTCGATCAGAGAGAACTTGCCGTGCACGATATATATTACTATAGATAGTACGTAGGTACATACGAGTCTGTCTATTAGCGGAAGAGGTGTCAGCGCCGCGCTCGTTGCCCGCCAGGTCGATCAGAGAGAACTTGCCGTGCACGATATATATTACTATAGATAGTACGTAGGTACATACGAGTCTGTCTATTAGCGGAAGAGGTGTCAGCGCCGCGCTCGTTGCCCGCCAGGTCGATCAGAGAGAACTTGCCGTGCACGATATATATTACTATAGATAGTACGTAGGTACATACGAGTCTGTCTATTAGCGGAAGAGGTGTCAGCGCCGCGCTCGTTGCCCGCCAGGTCGATCAGAGAGAACTTGCCGTGCACGATATATATTACTATAGATAGTACGTAGGTACATACGAGTCTGTCTATTAGCGGAAGAGGTGTCAGCGCCGCGCTCGTTGCCCGCCAGGTCGATCAGAGAGAACTTGCCGTGCACGATATATATTACTATAGATAGTACGTAGGTACATACGAGTCTGTCTATTAGCGGAAGAGGTGTCAGCGCCGCGCTCGTTGCCCGCCAGGTCGATCAGAGAGAACTTGCCGTGCACGATATATATTACTATAGATAGTACGTAGGTACATACGAGTCTGTCTATTAGCGGGAGAGGTGTCAGCGCCGCGCTCGTTGCCCGCCAGGTCGATCAGAGAGAACTTGCCGTGCACGATATATATTACTATAGATAGTACGTAGGTACATACGAGTCTGTCTATTAGCGGGAGAGGTGTCAGCGCCGCGCTCGTTGCCCGCCAGGTCGATCAGAGAGAACTTGCCGTGCACGATATATATTACTATAGATAGTACGTAGGTACATACGAGTCTGTCTATTAGCGGGAGAGGTGTCAGCGCCGCGCTCGTTGCCCGCCAGGTCGATCAGAGAGAACTTGCCGTGCACGATATATATTACTATAGATAGTACGTAGGTACATACGAGTCTGTCTATTAGCGGGAGAGGTGTCAGCGCCGCGCTCGTTGCCCGCCAGGTCGATCAGAGAGAACTTGCCGTGCACGATATATATTACTATAGATAGTACGTAGGTACATACGAGTCTGTCTATTAGCGGAAGAGGTGTCAGCGCCGCGCTCGTTGCCCGCCAGGTCGATCAGAGAGAACTTGCCGTGCACGATATATATTACTATAGATAGTACGTAGGTACATACGAGTCTGTCTATTAGCGGAAGAGGTGTCAGCGCCGCGCTCGTTGCCCGCCAGGTCGATCAGAGAGAACTTGCCGTGCACGATATATATTACTATAGATAGTACGTAGGTACATACGAGTCTGTCTATTAGCGGAAGAGGTGTCAGCGCCGCGCTCGTTGCCCGCCAGGTCGATCAGAGAGAACTTGCCGTGCACGATATATATTACTATAGATAGTACGTAGGTACATACGAGTCTGTCTATTAGCGGAAGAGGTGTCAGCGCCGCGCTCGTTGCCCGCCAGGTCGATCAGAGAGAACTTGCCGTGCACGATATATATTACTATAGATAGTACGTAGGTACATACGAGTCTGTCTATTAGCGGAAGAGGTGTCAGCGCCGCGCTCGTTGCCCGCCAGGTCGATCAGAGAGAACTTGCCGTGCACGATATATATTACTATAGATAGTACGTAGGTACATACGAGTCTGTCTATTAGCGGAAGAGGTGTCAGCGCCGCGCTCGTTGCCCGCCAGGTCGATCAGAGAGAACTTGCCGTGCACGATATATATTACTATAGATAGTACGTAGGTACATACGAGTCTGTCTATTAGCGGAAGAGGTGTCAGCGCCGCGCTCGTTGCCCGCCAGGTCGATCAGAGAGAACTTGCCGTGCACGCGGTGCATGCCGGGCGAGCGCACCACTATCTGGAACACGGCGTGCGAACGCGACGAGTTCGAGTTCGCCGACGTCTAGAACAGAACGAAACAATTACATTACAAAAACAAGCAAACCAAGGTAAAGAGAAAGAATGGGCAAGAATGTAGCTCATACCTCATATAATGCTTATAAGCATAAGTTTGGGCAGATAAAATCAAATTAGAACATGGTCTTGGAGCGGAAAGGTGTGACAGCAAGCGCACGTTGTCGCGGCATCAGTTGTTATATGGTCACACTAATCCTAGACTTTCTTCTAAAAACTTAATTCTTCTATTACCCACATAATCAACTTTTCTCTTGATTCCGCACAACTCCCTTCCTTGTGGCGTATGACCTACGTTCGTCCTCTTCCTCAAATTTCTAATCCCTATCTAACCATTTTCGACCAATTTATTTCCTTCCTATCCTATCCAAACTGCTGGAGGCCTGCGTCCACAGTCAGCTCTCAGGGTTTGTTCATCGGAATAACTTTGTTAGCTCATTCCAGCCTGGATTCAGGCCGGGGCATAGTACTGCCTCTGCTCTCCTCAAAGTGACTGGTGACATTAGAGAAGCGATGGAGGATACCAAGGTCACAGTTCTGGTGTTAATTGATTTCTCCAATGCCTTTAATGCCGTCAGTCACGATATTCTCCTTTCTATCCTTTCACATCTTATGGTTTCCTCCGAGGCCCTGGGATGATTCTCTTCTTATCTTTGCGGACGTCAGCATTCGGTTCGCGTTAACGAGAGTTCGTAGAGTTGGTGTGACTTAGCTGCTGATGTTCCACAAGGCGGTATTCTTTCTCCATGATTATTATCCAAAAAAAAAAACTTCATAAATTTTAAAACTCACTGTCTTCGGTGTTCGTATCAACTTTATGCCGATGACCTTCAACTGTATGCGGCTGCGCGGGTAGAGGATTTGTCGGATGCTATATATGCGATGTGAACCGGGACTTAGTTGCATTCCAAGAATTAGTCTGGTAGATTTAAGGAGTCTGTAAACCGCTCAAAATGTCAAGCCATTGTGATCGGGAGCTCGCGCATGATGGGTCGGGTGGGGATTAGCTCTCTTCCTTCTATTATTTTTAATGGTATCGTTATCCCCATCAGCCCTAGTGTAAAAATATCGGTTTACATCTTGACGCATGGCTGGCAAAGTCAGGTTTTTAGTGTCAGTCAAAGAGAACCTACCTTTGCTACTACTACTCAACTCTCCCACTCCTCCTTCTTATCTCACACCTCACTTTCAATATATATGTACTTCACACGCTAGGAATCTGCGTTTGTCTAACAATCTTCTCTTGCTTTGTCCTTCTCATACTTCTGATTTTATTCATTCTTTCATATTCAGTCCATTCTTCTCTGGAATGCGCTACCTCTCGATATCAGGACGGCCACTAGTTAATATGCATTTAAGCGGAAGCTACGGCATTATTTTCTACACTAATAGCAGAGTCGTCTCAATCACCTTTCTATTACTTTATATATATAGGTATTTATTATAGTAAATATATATGTATGTTTATTATATATATATATGTATGTTTATTGTATATGTTTATTCTTCAATTTTACTTTAATAATTATTTCTATTTTTATGCACCTGCCATGTTATCTCTCCATCACCCTTGGTTGACTGGTAGAGAATGGCTCAGGCAGTAAGTCCGCCTTTGTACCTGTATGTTGCATGAAGGTTTAATAAATACTGTTGGTACCTGTCCAGAGGTCCTGGCAGCGTTGCCGTGCTGTATGAGCTTGAGCACTTCGTCCACATTGTCCACCACCTTCTCGGTAAGTCCCACGATCTGCACCTGTTGCTTGCCGTCCTCTAACACGCGCAGCTTCGCCTTATCCGCTAGTAAGTCAAACACCTGCGGACATACAAAGTACGGGTTACAAGGTGAATAGGAATAGCAATTAAACGAGATCACGATTAAGATCTATATTGTACTCACTAATAATACTTAATTTATGCCCTGAATTTGTCTTAGGACTCATTTTGCGATAGTCAGAAAACAATCAGCTACCTAACTACAAGTCACTGCCCGATAACAAAACTACCAATGTATTCCAATATTTCAAAACGATACGATAAAAACAAAAAAACTAAACCGTTATAGAATGGTACGTCCGCAATGTTACGGACGCTTCTTGCGTGCCGTGATTCTATAACGCGATCACATGATCGCGGTACTACATTACGGACAATATAACACTAGCATACAGATCCCAGATGAGGTAACAGTACAATGATAGAAGTATGGTTACCTTGCCGGAGTATATCTCGAAGAAGGACGCGGACACGATGAGGTTGAGCGGCTTGTACTTGGGGGACTTGAGGTAACAGTACAATGATAGAAGTATGGTTACCTTGCCGGAGTATATCTCGAAGAAGGACGCGGACACGATGAGGTTGAGCGGCTTGTACTTGGGGGACTTGAGGTAACAGTACAATGATAGAAGTATGGTTACCTTGCCGGAGTATATCTCGAAGAAGGACGCGGACACGATGAGGTTGAGCGGCTTGTACTTGGGGGACTTGAGGTAACAGTACAATGATAGAAGTATGGTTACCTTGCCGGAGTATATCTCGAAGAAGGACGCGGACACGATGAGGTTGAGCGGCTTGTACTTGGGGGACTTGAGGTAACAGTACAATGATAGAAGTATGGTTACCTTGCCGGAGTATATCTCGAAGAAGGACGCGGACACGATGAGGTTGAGCGGCTTGTACTTGGGGGACTTGAGGTAACAGTACAATGATAGAAGTATGGTTACCTTGCCGGAGTATATCTCGAAGAAGGACGCGGACACGATGAGGTTGAGCGGCTTGTACTTGGGGGACTTGAGGTAACAGTACAATGATAGAAGTATGGTTACCTTGCCGGAGTATATCTCGAAGAAGGACGCGGACACGATGAGGTTGAGCGGCTTGTACTTGGGGGACTTGAGGTAACAGTACAATGATAGAAGTATGGTTACCTTGCCGGAGTATATCTCGAAGAAGGACGCGGACACGATGAGGTTGAGCGGCTTGTACTTGGGGGACTTGAGGTAACAGTACAATGATAGAAGTATGGTTACCTTGCCGGAGTATATCTCGAAGAAGGACGCGGACACGATGAGGTTGAGCGGCTTGTACTTGGGGGACTTGAGGTAACAGTACAATGATAGAAGTATGGTTACCTTGCCGGAGTATATCTCGAAGAAGGACGCGGACACGATGAGGTTGAGCGGCTTGTACTTGGGGGACTTGAGGTAACAGTACAATGATAGAAGTATGGTTACCTTGCCGGAGTATATCTCGAAGAAGGACGCGGACACGATGAGGTTGAGCGGCTTGTACTTGGGGGACTTGAGGTAACAGTACAATGATAGAAGTATGGTTACCTTGCCGGAGTATATCTCGAAGAAGGACGCGGACACGATGAGGTTGAGCGGCTTGTACTTGGGGGACTTGAGGTACGCGAACACGTCGCGCGCCGCCATCGCGTAGATTCCCTTCTTGCAGTCTTGAGTTTTGCCCTGGAACACAATAAAGAAAGTCAGTTTAACACTAAATTCTTCCCACAATATTAGAAACAATAAAGAATGAACTCATAATATTTATATAGTATATTGCTATGGATAAAAATAAATCCATATTCGGTCAGTCTCCATATTATTTACTTACTAGTGTCTGCCAGCGACTTCATCAAGTAATAGTCGAAAATTATTCTAAGGTAACGTTCTCCCTTGCCTTTCTATACTAAAAGGGATCAAAATTGATTCATTGGTTTAGGCGAGAAGAAGTAAAGAAAAACACTGAGTTATTTCGCATATTAGTACGTGTGTCTGGTAACTGAAACAGTGAGTTTGATGCTCTCCTTCTTTCTTTTTTACTTTCCGATAAAAAAATATAAAAAACTAGCATTTGCACGCGACTTCGTCTGCATAGCAAATGCTGCTACTTTAAATAGCCATTTTTTTTATGGCGCAATTTTGGTGTGTGTGCCGCCTTACTTTGGTTCCCCATAGCTTCCAGTCCCCTTGCCACCCCCTTAAGGTTACACTAGTCAACGGCACGAACTATTTTGTGCGCGGGGTTAAAATGCATTTTACATCAACCGATAACACTTGTGGAAGAGAAAGATGCTGTTATGAGCAGTAGGAAGCTAGTTCGCGTACGAATACACACTTTTGCAAATTTGTAGTGAAATGGATAATGATTTAGGACGAAACCGAAAGCGCGAAATTTTATAAACAGACCTTTGGCAGTCTAGATATCATGAAAAAACGACTAAATCTATCTGTTCAAAATAAAATTATTTGCATTGTTGAACTACTAATCTATCCCTGTATGGAGGCCGTTTTGCAATTTTCCGTCTTCTTATGGTATTTATTTGCGCCCAAAAATGCGTTAAAATTAGTAACGAAATATGGAACTTTCGACGCTCATAACTTTCAAATATTTTCTTTTTTTACTTTTTTGCTTCCATACAGGGCTAGATAATGATGAGACAAATTGATATCACTTTTTATTTTGAACGTAAATCGTCAAGCAGTGGAATAATCTCTAGACTACGTTTGTATGGAAGAATTTTCGACTAGTGTAACCTTAAGGATGATTTTCGGGATAAAAAACTATCCTATATCCTTTCCAGGGTGTCAAACTATCTGAATGAAATTACATCTAAATCAGTTCAACCGTTTAAGCGTGAGTAGGTAACAGACAAACAGAGTTCCAGTATTTTCTTAATGTCCTTTGGCAACCTTCGTGTTTCGTTAGTCGTCGGATTTCTATGAGATGCCCTTTGCACTTGGTGCAGACCGGACGCTCTAAATCAACTTGGAAGTATATAGAGTTGTTAATATTCTTTTAACTTAATGGAATTTATTCAAAAATGGGAAGAAAACAGCTAAAGGAAAATAGTTTTACAGCTCTATATAGTTCACACGGAAATCAAAACAAACCAACAATAAAGTACTAAGTTTTGAATTGAAATTTTTATACACGACAAATCTGGGGCGGGGGTGTATTGGCAAACTTGCGCTTTGAGTTTCAGCGACAAGCCTCGTAAGGCTTGGCTTTGTCGATGCATTCCTACCTTGTCAGTCTCCTTCAGAGGCGGCAAGGTGGCGTGGTTTTGAGGGAGAGCGCAACGGTCGTGTAGATCCTCAAGGCAAGTGTGGTGGTTATCCTTCTCGTGGTTGCCGCCCTGTTTTTGGTCTAATTCCCTATGAAATAGACGTAACAGAAATCACCAGGCGAAGTATCACAGGGGTGGCGAGGTCATGCCCCTGGGTGTCCACCATTGAACAAGAACAATGATGGACAGTAATGACCTCCTGCGTGTTTGTGCCGTGCGCGGGGACCCGTAAAGAGGGATGAAGGGATCCTGGTGGTTGAGTGGAGCAGGTTGCACACAACACACCACTTTGGCCTGGATTTCTTCGGACACGGGAGGTCGTGGGAGTAGCTTACCACGATCAATCGGCTGAGCTCTCCTTCTGAGAGTATAGGCGAGGTGCGTGGGGTCCACTGATGTCGTCCTTGGACGGCTGAAGTGGTGGTGAAGGTCACGCTGACGGTGTAAGGGAGGGCTGTTCTGTTCAAGCCAGCCCAAACGAGCACCTGATGTCGCACTGTAAGCCAGCCCTGCGCACCTATATCTCAATGGTAGTCCTAACGCCCACCTTGAGTGGTGGGTCGTTCCCAGTTGCGGGCTCGATGGAGGGTGGGAGCCGGAGAGATGAATTTTAGAAAAACATTCAATGGATTTTGTAAAAGCCTTGAATTCTTCGGGGGTGGAGTCGGCGAAAGCTGACGATACTCCGAAGCGGGGTGCTCCTAGCACTCCGCTTGCCCCTGGACCTGCGGCTCACGCCGTAGAATCCAGCGCGGGCACCAATTCGACTGCGGTGAAAACTGCAGTCTGGACAAAGACGCATTCCCTTGGGAAACCCACGGCTAACGCCACGGGCCCCAGTACGGGTAGCGCCATTAAGCGGGGTGCACCTAACACTCCGCTTGCCCCTGGACCTGCGGCTAACACCGCGGGCTCCAGTGCGGGCACCGGTCCGGCTGTGGCGAGAACCGCAGCTAAGACCAACAAAAAGTCCCTACATGATCGACATAAGGGCTCAGGGCTGAAAGGGACCAGGGCTGAAAGGGACCAGCACTGAACCTTACCCTCCTTTGGCGAAAGGTAAGGGGCCGGCAATGAGTCATCCCTCTGCCGACTCCAACCTTTCCAAACACCCTCTTCCCAGTCCTTCCACTTATACGACACCACAAACCGGGGGGGCAACCGCCACCAGTCAAACGGGGGCGGCGGCCGAAACCTGGCGAGTGCAGATGTATAAGGGCAAGGGTAAGGGCAAGAAAAGTAAAATACAAACCCAAGACCCTTGCCCTAACCTATTGGTACAAGCGACCCCTCAGGTCCAGGGTATCAAGGGGGATGGCCTGACGCGGAAAGAGAGGCGCCAGCAAAAAAGAAAGGGGAAAGGCAAAGTCTCCCAGCTAGGGCAAGCTGCCAAGACTGGCTGTCTGAACTTCTCGGAGGGGAAGCGGTCGCAGACTGCGACCGAAGACAGCCATCCAGCGGCAGCAGGACCAGCGCAGACGGCTGGCACGTCGCGGCAGGGCGCTCGGAAGGGTCAGGCCGTGGCCAAGCGGGCTCTCAACGAGACCATGTCGCCTCGAGGAGAGCACAAGCGGCTGCGGCTTGATCAGTCCGGGCGGGCTGAAGCGACGAGCTATGCCCGAGTTGCAAGCGCCCACCTGTGCGTCGCAGTAACCTGCGCCAGCACGGGAATTATCAGCCTTGAGGTGTCAAACCTGATCCATGACGAGATCCAAAGGCTGATAATGGAGGAGGCGTGGTCACCCGAGAGGGAGACTTCAGAGCGGCAAATACCGTCCTTCGTCGCCAGGCCGAAATTCGGCAATGGGGCGCTCAAGCTTTGGTGTAGCGATGAGTACACCTTAGCTTGGCTCAAAAGGACGGTCTCCAGTATGACTCTCTCGGTTAGCACCCAGCTAGTCGTCAAGAGCCAGGCTGAACTGCAGAAGCAGGTGCGATGTGGAATCGCAATCCCAGACGACAGAGGGGTCTACAAAGATGTCACCATGGTGGGTAGAACCCTATGGTACCAGAACCCCTTTGTCGACATCAAAAAGTGGGTGCTCCTGCGTTCGGAGAGGCAGAAGACGGGCTGGTTCGTGGTGCTGGGGGTTCCCGAGGACCACATCCCGGCCTTGATGTGCGCCGAGCGCAGACTGTCATTCGGTCTGGGCTCGGTCTACATCAAGTTCCAAGGAACGAACGGCCGTTTCGGGTGTGTTCCCCGGGGATGGGACCCGCTAGCGAAGCAGCTCGTCGATGAGGCAGGGGTGAGTAATCCCCCAGCGGACAACCCGGAAGCGACCACGGCCGCAGTCACAGCTGCAGAGCCGGCCGCCCACACCACCACAACCGCCATCACGGTCACCGTCCCTCCGTCGGGCGGGGAGCTGGACGACAGCATACTGTCGCCGGCTTCCGGAACGATGGAGGATGACGAGGTGGGCGACGCCTTCGCGGGTCTTCAACTTGAAGAGGAAGAGGAGGGCCCCATCTGCGATGGCGACCCCTTCGTCGGCCTGTAAAGTTGTACAGGCGAACCTCCACCACAGTCAGACAGCGACGGCCCAGTTACGCAAGTGGTTGGAGGTTCAACACACGGCCATTGCCCTGATCCAGGAGCCGTGGATTAGGGGCGGCCAAATACGAGGACTGTCCGGTTTAGGCGGTAAGATCCTTGTTACCTCAGCTCATGATCACCCTAGATCTTGCATATATGTAACAGGTAACATCAAAGCACAGTTTTTAATTGACTTCTGTTGCAGAGATGTCTCTGCAGCTAGGCTGACTATGCAGCGCGGCGCCACGATGATGTCGTGCGTCTTCGCCTCGGTTTATATGCCTGAGGCGGAGACACCGCCCCCGCATGACCTGGTCCGCCTCATGACATACTGTGAGGCCAGAGGAGAGGAGGTCATCATCGGGACCGACGCGAATGCACATCACCCACTGTGGGGAATGGACACTCAAAATGAAAGGGGTAAGGCATTAGTAGAATACTTGTTCACAACCAACCTTTCCCTATTAAACACAGGCACGGAACCGACGTTTGTAACCAGACGCAGTCGGACGATTATAGACCTGACTTTGGCGACAGAAGGCGCAGCGGAAATCATCACTGGGTGGCAGGTCTCCAGTGAGGCCTCCTGCTCGGACCACAGATGGATCCGCTACGACATACAGGTCTGCGTTGAACCTACACCACCTAGGCGTAACCCGCGCAACACAGACAAAGCTGTCTACACACGCACCCTCGCCTCCAAGCTCCCGCCCTTAAGCGAGGAGCTGGCTTACGTGAACACGACGCAGATAGATACGCAGGTAAACCAACTCACCGAATCTATGATATGCAGCTACCACACGGCATGCCCAGAAACTACTCCACGCAAAACACCGGGTAAACAACCCTGGTGGGGTAAAGATCTGGAACGCATGCGCGGTAAGGTAAGGAAGGCCCTGAATAGAGCCATGAATACATGTGCGGATGAGGACTGGGACGCCTACTACGCAGCCAAATCCAGCTACAAAAAACTCATTAGATTCAGGCGTACCACAGGATGGCGTAAGTACTGTGGGAACATTGAATCTTGCCAACAAGCAAACAGGGTAAGGAAAATACTGGCACAGCAGAGTACACCTGGGCCCGCCACACTCCGCAAACCTGATAACACACTCACCAAGTCACCTGAAGAAACGAGACGCGTCCTAGTAGAAACACACTTCCCAGGGAGCGTCTTCGTACAGGTAACAGACTGGCAGGATACTCTCCAACAACCAACAACCGGCGATTGGAACTATGCAAGGGGGATGATCACGTTGGAAAAACTCCAATGGGCCATCCAAAGCTTCCATCCTTTCAAGGCACCCGGTCCAGACGGGGTGTTCCCTGCGCTACTACAATGGGGTGGTATGCCCGTAGTTGAAAGACTGGTGCCACTGTTCAGGGCGTGCCTGGCCTTTAGACACGTCCCTAAAGGATGGAGGGAAGTGAAAGCAATATTCATCCCTAAACCAGGTAGGAGTGATTATACAAACGCCAAATCCTACAGACCCATCAGCCTGACCTCGTTCTTGCTAAAGACCATGGAGAGACTGTGTGAAAGGGAGCTTCGAGATGGCGCACTAATTACATTACCTTTACATGGTAACCAACACGCTTACAGCTCGGGTAAGTCTACGGAATCCGCTCTTCACTTGGTGGTAAGCCAAATAGAGGAAGCTATTCATCAGAAAGGTACCTGCCTGGGCACATTCATAGACATCGAAGGGGCCTTCGACAAGACAAATTTCTCCAGCATCGGTGCGGCCCTCTCCAAACATGGCGTAGAGCAGGTACTGATTGACTGGATTACTAATATGCTAAGCAAACGAGCGGTTCGTCTAGAAGGAGAGCAGCAACAGGCCTTGATAGCCAGAGGCTGCCCACAAGGAGGGGTGCTCTCACCCCTTCTATGGAATCTGGTAATAAACGATCTCATCACCAGACTAAACGAACACCATTATTATACAATAGGTTATGCAGACGACCTCGCAATCCTCGTACCTGGGAAGGTGACTGGTACAATCTGCAACCTTACTCAGCAAGCACTACGTATAGTGGAGCGATGGTGCAGGGAGTATGAACTATCAGTAAACCCCACTAAAACTGAAATGGTCATGTTCACCCAGAAAAGGGCACTAGGCCCCTTCCGCCTACCCAAGCTGTTCGATACAGAGCTCCAGCTCTCCAACGAGGTCAAGTATCTGGGAGTCATCCTTGACAGCAAGCTGAACTGGAGCAGGCATTTAGACAATAAGTTAGACAGGGCCTGCATCACCTTCTGGCAATGCAGGAAAATGATAGGTAAGAAGTGGGGCCTATCCCCTAAGATTATACTCTGGCTTTACAGTGCGGTGATCCGGCCCATGATCACCTATGGGGCCGTGGTTTGGTGGCCCCGCACTAAACTAACCACAGCCATGAACAAGCTACAGCGTATGCAGAGACTGGCCTGCATGGCGACTACGGGCTGCATGAGGACTACGCCGACCGCAGCCCTCGAGGCTATGCTGGGACTTCCCCCTCTGCATCTGTTTATACAGCAGGAAGCGACGATGGCAGCCGTACGTTTAAAGACACTGGATCTCTGGGGTAAGAGAGGGACTCAACACACCGCTCTGCTCGAGGGTCTCCACCACGAAATTCCAATGACTGGAGCCATTAATGACCGCATACCCAAGAAAGTCATTTTTGATAAAAAATACAAAATCCAGTTACACGAGGATAGCCGCTGCGAGGGGCTCCGCCCCGATGAGCTGCGGATCTTCACAGACGGATCCAAGACAGGTACAGGCACAGGTGCGGGAGTCTTCTCGGAAGACCTAAATATCCGTTTAGCCAAACCACTGGGGATCCACAACACGGTGTTCCAGGCTGAATGCTTGGGCATTTCCATGGCGGCCTCTGCGGTCCTGGCTAGGGAGGTAAAAGAATTCCCTATACGCATACTTTCGGACAGCATGGCCGTCCTGCAAGCACTAAACAGCCACACGGTCAACTCGGGGCTGATTTACGAGTGTCATCAGCGCCTGAACCAGGTCGGTATGAACAATAAAGTAACCATTCAATGGATCAAAGGACACAGCGACTCCCGGGGGAACGACGCTGCGGATGAGCTCGCCCGAAGGGGCTCAAATATGGAACCGGTAGGCCCGGAGCCCATAGTGCCCTTGCCCTTCGGGTATCTACGCGGTCTGGTAAGAAAACGCACCAGGGATCAACACAGCAAGCTATGGACTGACCATAGCGAATGTAGGCAGGCCAGAGAGGCACTACCCGTCATTGACGGCCGTTTCACGAAAAAGATCCTACGATTGACAAAGCCACAGTTGCGTGCGATCACTGCCGTAACAACTGGACATGGGACCTTTAATAAGCACCTCTTTGTCATAGGTATCACGGACAGCCCACTCTGCAGAGCTTGCATGGTGGAGGAGGAGACAGCAGCACACCTGCTCCTAAGCTGCCCTGTAATCGCTGGTTACAGGGCCAAACACTTCGGAAACCCAGGTACCCTGCAGGAGGTAGTCGGCAGCACCAGGGCGCTGCTGGCCTTCCTCGAGGAGCTGGGGTGGATCGAATGATGCGACTGTATCTCACCCGTACGCAAAATACGCGCTTGGTCGTGGAGTTGCGGAGACAGCCCGTCTAAACTAAACTAAACTAAACTAAACTACACGACAAATCGAATAATTGATGGACATTCGTTTGTATCGTAAAGAAGATGATTGCCGACATTAAGAAAATAGTTGTACTGTACTTTCGCTTTTATAATATTAAAGTATATCATACGTTACCTGGAAGTCGCCACCCATGGTATGCGTCTTGCCGGAGCCCGTCTGTCCGTACGCGAAGCACGTCGCCATGCCGCCCTCGAATATCGTCTGCACTAGCGGCTTGGCCGTGTATCTGCAAGTTACAATTGTTTATGTCAGGGTGAGCAACCAGATCACAACTATTTTGTTTAGCCAACATTCTTAGAAGAAACTAACATAAGATAATACTTTAGTGAAAATAACCTCTCTTAATGTATTGCCAATCAATAATTAATAATGCGTAAAAAATAATTTCCACAATATTTTTTGGCTCCGTGATGAACAAAGGTAAAGTCATGTTGTTTATAGCTTATAGCTATGTTTAAGGTTTATAAGGTCTGTTGACAATTATTAATTGTCGTTACCAGATTATCTGTGGATTCACAAGCACAGAGCTCAGACTACGGCTTCGTCCCTGGAGCCGCTGGACATCGCGCGTCACGTGGCGCGGCCCGCACTCATTTCAAATTGATGGCGAGCTCACTAAGTGAGGCCGCCTATGTAAGCACTATTTACTCGTCGTACGACAAATTATGTTTAGACCATAGACTAATGTCCTTGATTGTGTGATGTCAGGTAAGTGTGTGGAGCTGAAATGCTAAACTTGTTTATTTTTCCTTTTACAATAGGTGCTCTTGTTTATTACTAACACGAAAGAATTTGATTACAAATAGGTATTACAAGTTCTAAGTTCCGACAACGCTCGCATGGAGTAGGGACACCGGCCAGGCCCCCCTCTAGCTCCTAACAAATAACGTATAGAAACTTGACGTATCGTTTTGAATACAGTCGTGCACTCAACGTAATTTCAACACCATCAATTTTATTAATACAACCGTCCCTTTTACAGGCGAGAGGATTCCATGCTCAAAAGCCAAGTGCTATACTATAATACTAACTTGTAAACAACTTCATTAGTGCAGGTGTCGTCGAAGGCGTAGTCGAAGCGGAACTTCTGGTTCTCGAGGTACTTGGTGAGGTCCACCTTGTTCTTGGGCTCGTGCACGATCATCTGGTCCTTCGTCGGCACGCTGATTACGTCAACCTGAAAAATGACACGCAAATGTTTACAATAAACACGTCTCGGTAGGAGGAGCTCGTGGCTTAATATTAACTGCCGCACGGGTTGATCTACAAGGTTAAAAGCAGCGCTTGATGAAGTGGGTCTGTGGATGAATGACCATTATAACATACTTAACCACGAGTTGCTGGACGTAAAATTAATGTGACAAATTGTCAAGCACGTGTTATCTTCTGGGCTTATAGAATAGAATATTTATTTGCTAGAAACATGGTGTTTACAAATGTGTTTGTTTCATAAAATTGCATAGTGCTACATGTCTCACCGTTTTAACGGCGGATTGGCTGTCGAAAATACATTCAACCAAACACAGCAGACAACGCGTGCTTGTCAATTTGCCACATACATTTTGCGATTATTTTGCTTCCAGAAACTCGTTAGACTGCGACGTGCTTCGGCAAGCACTTAATGCTATTGGTCCCGGCTATTATTTGTATTTAATTGCCAGTCGTTACGGGCAGTCAGATGGCACGAAATCTGACACCAGTCTTGTATAACGTTATAGTGTTAACCAGATTTTTTTTTCTTTAAATTTGTCCCACTCTAGGTATTTCTCCTGTATCGTGGGTGCGTTTACAAACATATAAACTCACATACACAAACAACCCGCCGCCGCCCGCAAGCCGGAACACCTATATGTAGGTCATACAAATATTTGTTCCATGCGGGAATCGAACCCGCGACACGGAGCGCAGCAGTCAATCGCTCAACCACGCAGTGGTTCGTTCAACCGTGCGCATTACAGGTTACTGGGCTATAAACGTCTGATAAGGAGTCGCTCCATGTAAAAACTGATACTCTTCTGCATCCGATTAGACTGAAACTTGTCCCTAACATAATTGCGAGACAAATTAATATATCATCACAATGTTGCTCTGCATACCTCTTTCTTGCCATTTTCCTTCTTGTTGAGCGGCCTCTTCCGCACGCACACGGTGATCTGGTGGTCCTCCACGGGCTCGTTGCCGGTCAGCGGCCGGAACTCGATGCTGTTCTGGTACTCGCGGATCATGGCTAGGAACTCCCAGTTCGGGTTGCCGGGGTCCATGTTCATTAGGGCTTCCTGGAATGGAGAGATAAGTTAGTCAGAATAGTTAAAATTAATTCTTGTCTTATTAGCAATAAGGCCCGCCCCACAACATCCCACGCACTAGATTCGCTTTTGTAATAAAGTAAGCTACCTGCTATTACATTTTGTAAGTGGGAATACCTAGCAGTGAAGGTCCCCTTGACTTGAGGTGTGATGATACTGTATTTATACAGAAAAAGAAAATATTAATTAAATATAGTTGTGTTTTAAATTAAAGCCTGCATGACTTTATGCCCCGAGTAGTAGTACAACAGCTTGGGATGTGAGGAACTGCGGCACACGAGTAAACCGTGTACTGGATTAATCATCATCATATCAGCCGAAAGACGTCCACTGCTGGACATAGGCCTCCCCCAAGCGTCGCCACATTGACCGGTCCCGTGCGTCCCGAAACCAGCGAATTCCTGCAACCTTCACCAGGTCATCGGTCCACCTGGTGGGAGGCCTTCCAACGCAACGTCTTCCGGTTCGCGGTCGCCACTCCAGAACCTTTCTGCCCCATCGGCCATCCGTTCTGCGAGCAATGTGCCCTGCCCACTGCCACTTAAGTTTGGCAATTCTTCGGGCTATGTCGGTAACCCTGGTTCTCTTACGGATCTCAACATTTCTGATTCGATCACGCAAGGAAACGCCGAGCATAGCCCTCTCCATTGCCCTTTGAGTGACTGTAAGCTTTCTGATAAGGCCCATTGTTAGCGACCACGTCTCAGAGCCATATGTCATCACTGGCAACACACACTGGTCATAGACTTTTGTCTTGAGACACTGTGGTAAGTTGGACGAGAAGACACCGCGCAACTTCCCGAACGCTGCCCAGTCGAGTCGGATTCGACGGTTGACCTCTTTCTCGAAATTGGCCCTACCCAACTGGATCGTTTGTCCCAGGTAGACAAAGTTGTCCACAACTTCGAGTGTAGAGTCTCCAACCTTGATAGGAATGGGTGTGACATGGGCATTCAACATCACCTTGGTTTTGTCCATGTTCATTTTCAGACCCACTCTTTCGGACCACTCTTTCGTGTACTGGATTAGGACACGCATAATTTTTATCCCGGGCGTATGTTCCCTTGCCATAATTATCACACGACCCAAGCCGATGGCAAAAGGTTGTATCCAATAAGTAGAAAATTGTAAAAATTGGGTCTCACCTTCTCCTCCTTAAGTTCGGCCTGCCGCTGCCGCCTCTTCTCGCGGTTCTCCTTGAGGCGCTCCACCTCCTTCACCACGTTGGAGCGGCGCACGGCGCCCGACGCCACCGCGTGCGGCACCGACACCGTGGACGACACGCCCGCCGGCCGCGCCGCGCCGCCCGCGCCCCCCGGGCCCGCCACGCCGCTTGCTGTGAACTACATATACAGAGACTGTTAAAAAACCACGATTCAAAGTATCAACATAAGTTTGGATCGGTTGAACCGATAATCAGCTAAGAACAGTTTTGATGAAATCACTATTAAAAAAAACTTAAAAAAAGTCGGTTGGAACACCATTTTACAGATAAACACACATGTTAAACTTATAACACCTCTCTATTGCCGTCGGGGGGTCAAAAACACGAGAAACCAAAGACAAAATGACATGCTATCACATATAACTTTGTGTAGAGACCAATTATGTATTTGTACTTTGATGTCTGTTTTCATTAACACGGTGACACCTAATTAAATGCCCTCTGGTTAGTTTTTTCGAGGCTCCAAGCCACGCAAATGCGATAATATTATGGCATTCACCTAAGTTGCTTACTGCTAGTGAAAACGTGCAACGGCCTTCCCTTCCTTTAGGATCCATAGCACGGCAAACCCGAAAGCGTCGTAGTGCCACTAGAGGACACCTAACGGTTTTGCAGTACAAAAGATCGTGTTTTTGCATTCGCACTATGATATTATCTTATACACACTTTGTAAACTCAATTAAGCTAATAAAGCTAGGGTACAAGATAAGAGTTAGGTAAAGGATTCTGGCTAAGGAAACCTCTTTAACATTGTGCATTCTTCGTTGATGGTGTGGCGTGTAGGGCGACTGCTGCTGAAGCCCTTGCGGCACCGACGCAGCGCTCGGCGTGCTTCCAGCGCGAGACCGACCGCCCGATGGAGGCGGCTGGAAAGGATAGGAGGTAGGAGGAGTAGGGAATGTTAGGGTGTGGTAGGGTCTTTTTTCATGGTAGAAAGGTACAGCAAATTATATGATTAATTAATCACACTTCGAAAGCGTGGGTAACTAGTAGCACTAAAAAATAATTTCGCTTCCAGATCTCTTGGTATCTTTGTAATTTTGATGATAGATTCCTTTGTGTGTAATTGTAATCAAAAAGCCTGTTAACTAAAGCAAGACAAGAATTGGAACTAGATAAATTCGTAGAAACAAGTAAAGTTCTACGAATTTGCCCAGTTCCAAGTTGACTTCAAACTTTCGTCAAAGTAATCAAAATCTTCATTTATTCTCGTGGACCGTGGCGAAGCTTATAGTTGCAGGTCGAATGGCTGTCTCCTCCTCAGTCAAACCACGAACAAATGATAATATAACAAGGGCCTGCACACTGCCAAAAAAAAGAAAAGCAGTCTGATTGGTGGACTAAATCCAAATAAGCATGTCTCTTATTTAACTAGTAAGTGACCCCACCCCCTTCTTTTCGGGTCTAGGATGCCCCATTTGGCCAAATTATTTCTACATTGTCTAATCTGGGCCCGCAATCGAGATTTGCAAATTAGCCATTGCAGATGCTGTTCTGGCGGAAGGTGTTCTGCTGCAGTGAAGAAATGTGGAGGGCTGGGATGTTTGTTTCCTCCACAGTTCGCATCTCACGTCCAACGCGCTATTTCCCGACTCCTACTCTTAATGAACCCTTCCTGTCATCTCACCTGCTGCGTAATTCTAGTATTGGTGACGGTGGCCTGTGGCGGCTGCTGCGGCGGCGGCACGTTTTCGGCGCCGCGCCGACCGGTCGTGTCGCCGCCGTGCCCGTTGGTGTACGCGCCGGCCGCGTTCGACAATCGCATCTGGTTGTTGCGTGTCACTCTGGCTGGCGCTGTTGACAATGATCAAGAAATATTATGAATTTGTTCAGTATAAATGGACAAAGATATTATGCTGTTTGGTTAATGTTTACACTTTCTCTACAGAAAGCGTAAACTAGCAAAACCGGGGAGTCCTACTATGGATTCTCATGATGGCGGTGTGATAGAGAGACGGAATTATACAAGACTAGTAACACTATCTCTTTTTAGCAACGGAATCATGGTGACATTGGAACTTCGTAGTTCGCCCCCAGAAGTATTGGTCACATGAACTACTAACTCAAAACATTTTACAAGAATGTACTAGGCAAAAAAGAGCAAGACAGCAAGCTTAAACAGGATCATAGTTCTCCAGTAAAGAATAATTGTTGTTGCCTGCTTATAAACAAACAAGTACCAACATAACGAATTAAACGCACTACCTTGACATCTAAGATACGATTATGTTGGTCTTTGGACCACACACAATAAATTATGTTTGTTGTTTAAAATATTGCAGGTGGATAATCCTTAAAAGAAAGCACTACGATTTAAGGCATGAAATATTGCGTTAAAGGCATTATCGCCCACGTTGTCATAAATGGTATGCAGATATTACGCATACAATACAAATGGCTTGTGATATGCAAAACTAGAGAAATGTGTGTTAATCCTTAGCCTGTTTCGATGTTTAGTAAAGGATTATTCGCAAGAATACCTTGTAATATAATATCTTACAAGGCTCCATGCTAAATACATCAGAAACTGGTTCAAAATCCGTTTCGGATACGCTTAAGCTTTAATATTTAACAACGCTATTAACAGGCAATATCTCGAGCCTTAAATGTAGCTCATAAAAATTTGAAGTCACGCAATTTTCGACTAAAACGTAAGCAAAAACACCCGTCATGCAAAGACATTACTTTGTCTATATTCGTCCATACAATGCCTAAGATGTGTTTGTGAATCATACTGACGTAATGTTTAAAACTAGACGGAAAAGAAAATGTCCAAAAATGTGCAAAAAGCGTAACGTAATAGGAGCTAGGAACGCAATAGAGGTGCGATATGAACAGGCCTTACGTGACTTCGTCTTTTGTTCCTCTGGTGTCGCCTCTTCAGCGGACGTTTCAGATTTCTCAAAAGCTTCCATCGGTTCATTGTTTTCAGTCGAATCGGCGACGCGCCTTCGACATCTTAGCCACGAACAGCACATTTTTTCGTTTGTTTGTTTATCTCATTCGTGTTATACTATTACATGATATGTGCTGCTCTGATAGACTGATTGTTCGGAATGAGTTCAGTTTGCGTCGGCGCAAGGCAATCCTGCGCCGCCCGCCATATTAGGATCTCTTTCCGTAGTCAAGGCAATGAACCGTGACACACGCGCCGGGCATGGCCGCGCGTGAAGGTGAAAACACATATCCACCTTATTGGTAAATGAAATAGTTCACATACTATTTAAATCGACATTTGCATCAGAAGTGGTCGTAATCGGTGACCCGGTAAGGTATAAAGGGCGCGCAGACTCGTTTCATTTGAATGTCGTTTATCTTCCGTTCAGACACTGCACTGATCCGATTTGCAATACATGGGATGGTGACTTATTACTGACGCAAATATTATCAGTTTGTTGTCAAAATGTCTACAAAGCAGTTTTATCAACCACAAACATCACAACAGCTTAGGAAGCTCCACTGAACAAAGACAATTTGAACTAAACTCACAAAGAAGATAAACACAAAACCGTAAACCTCAACTTACAACAAACTTTCATACAAATCCCGCGATTATCATAAACCTACAGGCCACAACAAAAACCTATTTACTGTTAACACAAGATCTAGGCGACCAGCCACCTAAAATGGTAGGAAAACGTCTACCTAAGCAAGCCAACGGCTTACGGTGTACTGGCTTGAAAAACTACTCGGAACGCTAGATCGATTACTTCTATCAATCCATTGGACAATCGGCTAAAATTGGAAAATAATAGGTCCCATTATTGTCCCCACAACTAATGAAACATTTACTGTGATGTGACGTCATGCGCTTTTGTGTGCCTAATCGATAGTTGTGACTTGTGACAGTTAAGGGTTGTGAACTTGGCAGTGGGGTGTCGGGAAGGGTGGATAAGTTCCGTAATGACGAAAATATTCGGGGTGAACTTGAAATTTGTTTCATCAGCTGTGGGTGTTCCCATAGTTTGGCGCCAAAGGGACGGCAAAAATAAACGAGCAGTCGACCAATGGAAAGTGTCGAAATTAAAATAAAGAGCTTTGACTTTAACAATTTAATACAGTTTATTATATTCCATCACTTGTTTTATTATAATATGTCAACTACCCACGATATCAATTAGCTAAAAGTAACGGCTACGGATAGTAATCTAGTAAAACGACTGTTATTAGCCGTAAAAACTGAATGAGCCAATCCAATCTAAAAGCGCACCTGGGAATTGCGCTAAAATTGTGTTTTTGCTCAACTATAGAACACGCGAATTAAATTAGGCTACACAAAACACGAAACAATTCCTTACGTTTCGCATAAATTTCACATTTTGTTGCATATGATGAAACAGATTACTTAAAACGTTTTTAAGAAAATTATTTTTTAACTAAAATATTGTTCTGACCTCGGCGTAGGTATACCACGTCATTTTCTTCAAAAATGTATACTGCATAATTCAAATTTCTTGCTATAGTTTTTGTTTTTGTGACTTTTAACACAATTAAACCTTTCTCTACTAAACACTGCGACCCTCCCATGCACTCTTGCAACGTATTGAAACTCGACTGATACACGAAAATTTCGTACATCAATATTATGATCTGGGTCATCGATTCGCATAACCTCTTCACAGGTTATTACCTCATTGCTTAGAACTTCATCAACCTACTTCCGACTACTTCCCTGTACTTCATCTTTCATTAACTTTGCTACATTTTTAGACACACACACAAAATTATTTACCTATCCAAATTATGTATGTTATTGCCAAAGCGCCCAATTTCGCACAGCTGCTAATATATAACAATACGGTCGCCTAACAACGCTTACGTCAACTATCACATGGCATAACCTGTAGAACATAATGCCTTTGCCTGAATATGGAACATCAAAAAAATAACACTGGCGCATAACAACGGTTCTCTTGACAACGGGAGTAGGAACGATGCATTGATCAATTGGGATTCACTTCCACGTTACATATTTCGAAGCCAGCTGTTGCCAACGAATTCGCTCGCGTGGATTTTGGGACCGGGTATAGCGGCCAGTTCGCATGTTTGCAATGTGACATTTTGATAAGTATATCAAGGTCAGCTATTTTGATTGGATTTAAACCTCGAAACGAAGAGGAAAATATAATCTGACAAGACAACATAGTCTCATCTAGAAACATGATCCTGTGACGGAGATGAACTATCTGAAACGCTGAACAGCTTCAAAGAATTTGACATGAAAGACTCGCCATACGGAAATTGAGAACTAAATTAGCTAGCTACTTAAAAATCTACTACGTATTTCATTCTCTACCCATTTGTAACCAAAAGACTGTATCATCCAACAAGTTTCAGGACCCAACATAGCCCAGGAGGGAAATTCATCAAAAAATCAAATCTTTCTAATATTATTTAATCTAGTGTTTACCAACATTAAAAATATTAATATCAGACAATATACCAGCAGTTATTAGTTTACGAGCCAACACGCGTAATGTTCACGGCAGTTGACCATAAAACTTGCTATAAACACGAACATTTCTAGTAATTTATTAATTCCCCTAGAATAGTGAGTATTTGTTTTCATAAGGGAACTCTAACTGTTATTTTTACAGTTTTGTAAACAAAACCTAATGTAGTTTAACGCTGCTATAAAACCAAACATGATATTAATAGAGAAACCATCGTTTAATATAATCGATACTGCTCGTCCAAGTAATAAAAAGTGCAAAGAAGATTCCGAAAAGATCCGAACGTAGGTAGAGGCAGAGAGAGCCATATTAATTAGCCTCAAAGTGTGCCATATCATCAACCAAATGCCAAGATAACCGCAAAGTTGATGCAACCAAAACCCAATCAGTTAGAATCACAATCATTTGCTTGCCAACATTAAAATCCTGTTCAGCACCAAACAACCCTTACATATAGGATAACACCCTGAAACCACTCCTTTCCTTTGAATAATCGGGATTTCCTAGTCGACAGCGTTGTTTGCGTTATCAACCGAGTTTTATCGGGCGAGCGTGTTTGATACTACATTCGATAACTAAGCATCGTATGTATGTAATGTTTTTCTACATGAAACGCGAAGACGACTTATGTAATGACTTGCGGAAGAACGGAACTGAGTAGACGTCGTTAGTGGAAATTGCATTGTAACATGACAGCTGTCAATGGCCGTTGAGAATCAAGAGAATGAAGTTCTTCTAGAAACAGCTACAGTATTCGTTGAGTAGTCCCACTATTACAGAGAATTGCATGACGATTGTTTAGATACCAATGCAGTCAATATCTAGCTGTAGGCATTGCGTCTTAATTACTCTGATACTCGAATTATGTTTGAAGTATCTTCATTACGAATTTGCCTAATTTGAAACTCTCACTGGTTGAAGCCGTAGTTTTGACGGTTTTCCAACCTTAGAAATCTTATCACTAAGAAAAAAAAAAATGAGCAGGAAGCATTGCCATTACGCTATTAAGTTCACAGATTAAGTGACCAGTTGAGTTCATTGTGATCGATGAGTGCAATTTGAAGATATTATAGCAACAATTTGTTGTTGCGCCTACAGAAAAAGAAAAATCTTTTAGATAATTAAGATTTAGATGCTTCAGTTGACCATAGCAATTTGGACGAGAACTTTTATGTTTGTAAAGCCCAAATGTGTGTATGTAGTGTGCAAAATGAGCTACTAAGTTGTTGTAATAAACGCAGCTTCTCAAAAAGGGTTGCTAAAGTTATTCGAGACGCTAACAGGCCACTTGCAACATAATAAATATTTGCCAATTACCGTCATGTCAAGCCTCATTATTCAATTGCTCCTAAACGGGTTATAAACGACATAATTCTAATGAGCTGGCGACGTGAAGACTGGGTGCAACGAATCGCATTAGAGAATGAACGAGCATGCAAAATTTTGATTAACCCAGTGATGGATCACACGACCTTTGTGACCGTAGTTTTCTTGAACTAAATTGGCATTAGGTAAGACTCTCAGCAGTCTTAAGTTGATCGTTAAATTATATAATACAGTCCAGGTGAATTGTTGTAAACTTTCTCTCCTTCTGGAAATCTGACGCCAACTTAGTTTCAGTAAAAATTGTTGAACACACAGAATGTCGCCAATGAAATACTTAGTGACTTGATGATAACATTGTTGCAAATCGTAGTTTACCGCCATACACTTTCAAAAAGGTTCGTATTTATTATCCAGGATTAGAAGCTAGCTCTCCTAGAGTACTTTCCGCCTATGATGGCGGACAAAGATTCATATATGAAAAATCCAACAGCGTTTGCTTTGAAGGCACTGGTGCTACAACTTTGTTAATAATTGAAGCCGACGAACACCATGTCGAAGACTGATGGTAGACTAAGACTTCATCTATGTAAACTCGAACAGCATGCCTAGGCGACACCCATTCATCGTTTGCTATGAAGACATTGGAGCTACTTATCAATATTGAAAGGGGAGCACAATGATGAAGACAACCACGTGTACACATTCATATTTTATTGACTTTTCATAGTCAATAAAATATGAATGTGTCCGACATTAGCCAGGGTCGTGACACCGTCTCGAGGGTCGTTACCCAGAGCGCCTACACAAACCATCTGATGAATCACATCACGGTGCGATATCCTTTAATTTATAATCACATCATAAACAATGTGTCTTGTAAAGAACTCATTGCACGTGGGATGGGGAGCGAAGATTCGGCGATCAATGTTCAATGAACTTTGAGGACTATTGCGTTTCTAGAAGCAATTAGGAAGTTCTGATATGTGAAAAAGAAGTTGGATAAAACTTTTTGGTTTATATCGTGTAGTTCTGTAGTTATTGAAGTAAATACAATTGTTGAAAACGTTTGGAATAGTTTCGACTGTAGTAGAACTGCGGCGATAGACCAAAACTTATCTTTTGGCGAACCAACTGCCAAATACACGAACGAATTTTGAATTTCAGTTTTACAACTCACACAAAGAAAATAGACTTCGTATGTAAGTATATAGCATTTCAGAATATGGTACCATAAACACAAATTCCGACATTGATGTTTTTAAAGTTTTAATTGAGTCCCTAATGAGTTTTAATGAGCTGAGTAGGCTTTATCTACACAAAGACAATCAGGGCATTAAAATTCAGAAAGTTTAAGGAATTTCCAACTTGAAGAACAAAATCTTCGAAAATGTGAAAAGTTAGATAGAAAGATATTTATTTGGATCTGTTCAAAACGAGGTTTTGTAATTTGTATTATTGATTCATGTCTGATTTGCCTCGTGCATCGAAAATGTAACGAAGTCATTCGGACAATAAATCGGAAGCAGGTGAACACTCATACATTAATCAGCTTATTTACTTAAATCGATCGACATGACAAAGGCAAAGTTTATTTATAGCTCAGACTTTATCCCCCAGAAGGTCGTTCAGAAACCAAACTTGGTAATGTCAACAGCTTCAACGATTAACATACGCGACTTTCCGAAAAGGGAAACTTTTCCGTCTACAGCACCATCAGTATGCGACACTTGCAGTTCAGAATCAATTCCCGGGATACCCCCACACTTCACAACCAAATACAACCTTAACACAATGCGTTTAGGATTAGTTTTGCACAAACACCGTCACAGACAGACAAGGGGGTTGAACTTACGGCCTACGGTCGCCCGCCGCGCCTGAAGATTCGGCTGAACGCATCGCTCGTACAACACTGGCATATCGATGAAAATATAACAAAAATAGTAAAATTTCCAACCCAAGGTCAGGTTAACAGCACTATTGTGTGTAATCCATTTGTGTGATTGGTTAAATTTGAATTTGGAACACCGGTGCCAGCCAGTGTTGTGGTACACGGCCGGTCGCGCACTGTCCGCGCGCCGGTGCTCCGGCCCACACTTATAGCGATGGAACTAACGGAGTCACGTTGACCGCCCCATGTAAAATTCATACAACCCCGAATACAGCGGCTTAATAGCGACACGCCACCACCATGTGTTATTATGAAGATAAACAATGAAAAATGCTATATACATCGCTTTAGGAAGCCATATGTTAGGTCTGAACTTCCTGCGGCGGAATAATCTGGGGAAATAGCACTTGATAAAAGCAAAGGTCAAGTTAAGAATAGCATTGTATGACATAAAGTTTAGACGACCTTTGCAACAATAACCTCACGTTCTTGGGTGATATCTTGATGCTCTCAATCTGTCGTATAGAGAGCTTTCCGCTATAAAGGGTTTGCTTAAGGCTCAACTCTCGAGACGTACTTCAAATTTCTTCAGGCTATTTTAGAGCGCGTCGAATTCTAAGAGTCCTCTTAATTCAAGGTCAAGCTTTGGTAATCGATGTGGAAAATTAGGTAGATTAGAAAGTTTTGAATTCATATTTTTCTTTTATCTTGCATAACATTGATCGGGCCGGATGTTAACTTTTACTTTGTGTCCAAAAGTTTACTACTTTTATTACTTAGCCTGACCAAAAACAGCTTTTTCCCACGACTCCATTTCATCTTCAAAGTCCTCTTTATCGGTTTTGAATAGCCTTGGTATTTTGGAAACGTAGCATGATCTGCATTGAGATCGAATTTGGTGACTAATAAAACCCGGAAGGGGTGCTAGCGTCAAACAGCTTTTGTCAACCCCACATATTATAAAAATATATGACATACTAAGCATAAATAAACCAGCCGTTCAATGACACCGCACCGTATCTACAAAAATCATTAAAATCCAGTGCAATGCACTTGTCAGTGGCATTCTCATGCGAGGTGGGAACGATAAATATATTATAACACGTCCACTAATTGTGTGAACCACCACCGGCGCCCGACATAACTGCATAGGCATATCACGCCATTGTACAGCCAGCGTACAGTCTGACGCTAATTATGAAATTAATTAACGAAGAATTCTCGGATTTGGATGAATGACGGCTCCATGCCTCTATTTTATATACTTTTATAAATGGTCACGAAATCGTGACGGTTTCGAAATTGTCAGGTAAATTGCTACTAGTAAATGGCATATATGCACATCGATAATGGAGCATTTGCATGCAATTTGGATGTTGAGATTTTCTGCCGAGATCTATCACGTCAGGTCTGTGATTGATGGTGTATCGGATGAATGAAATCTTGTTTTCATTTGTATCGGAAGAAAGTAATGCGTTATGCAATATGTTATGGCTTATATTTGGCTAAAGACAAGATTAGAAGAAATACGAGACAACAGAAAACAGAGGCTAATGATCATAAGCTTTCAGTTTTTTTTGGTGTTATTTAAAAAACTGCTAGGCAAGTAATATCACGTCAAAAGATAATTTCATGAGAAGTTGTAGTAACAAAGGCTTCTGTCAGAACAGTAAGCTAAAGACAAAACATCAACATGCATAAATGTCAGTCGTCTTTATTGCCTTCCTATCTTGCAATTCATACAACAGCGGAAGGACTACAGGTCAAGCAAAGTGCGACACTTTTGTAAATTATGCATCACCCAAAGCTGCTAAAATACGTTGGGACGTTATTATAACCTTACCCAGGTTACCCATGCATATTATTCCCAGATTTCTTTAGGTCCATTTACTCGACACGTCATAGCTAAGAACCAACGCCCAAAAAGTTTGCATTCTAATCACTCGCACAATCATTAAAGGTATGAATAGCAAAGTAGTTTTTAATGGCAAACCTCAATCAAAGCCTGAATGAGAATTATCCAATCTGCATGATTACGAAGCTGGTAGCCTGGTACACAAAGTCGGTCAACAGCGCGTTACAATTACACTAACGACCTTCGCGGGAGCACAATGTCAAGAGCGGTAACGTTTTGACAATGACCCTTACCTCAGCTGAAGTGTGGCTGATTAAATTAAATCAAGGCATAGGGATAACAAAGAGATAATATTATATGCACCATCAGGAAAGGAGTTCAGTAGAGATTAGTTTTGAAACATTCTTTCATAATTAAAAAACAATCCTACGATGGAAAAGATTCTGTTATTACAATGAAAATTCTTATATTTTTTTTCCAATTTCCGTTTTAGTCTACTTCTAAGAGGAAGTAGACTTCAAGGTAGAAAATTACCAAAATTAAGTCACAGATTCTGCTAATAAATTTTAAATGCATAATAATCGTCAACCAGGATATAGTTATTTATGCTATAAGTGCGGCAAGTAGGTGATTTCCGATGAGTGGTATTTTTATTCACAAGCGAGCGAAGCGGATAAATCGACACGAGTCGGAAATCATCTTCATACAACATTTTACTATGCATTGTGCGAGGAAATAAAAAAAATATCTGAATCAAGCAAGAAATTAATAAAATGGCGCTTATTCAAGGGCGCTCAGCATATCGACAGATTAACTAATAGTTCATAGTTCCTCGGGCATATCTACTGCGCATGTGCAAATAGCTGTCACGACGTAACGCAAAAAGGCACGAGCGAGTTAAATATTCATTCAACCAAACATATTTAATGCATATTTAAAATTAATTGATTGATCAAAATCTAAATCTAGAGTAATTAAAACGCCTTAAATGAAGTATTAGTTTTGTTTTACCTTTTATATGAATGATAATCTGTACTTAACTAGTTTTTAAAACTTTTCTCAAATAATAAAAACTCTATGCGGCGGGCTGACGTTGGAGTTTTTAAGTACAGGCAAGTAAAAAGCACTAGTAAAAAAAAGTGACACTTTCCGCAGTTTGGCTGCTTGGAAAACGCTCTTTTCGAGGACATGCATTATAAAAGAAATTTATGACACTGATTGAGCAGTTACAGAAACGAAAACCAGAGCCATACTTATACTCAATTTGATGTTATTTGAGGAAAAACTCTCTGTTCGAATAAAACAAATAAATAAAACTGCAGTGACCACTTCTCAAGTGGGACAGTCAATTGGGACATTTCAGATCACGTTAGCTGCCAAATAAATCTTCCGGAATCGATTGACGCAACCCAAGGGTACGTGAGCAAGCACGCGATTTCGGGTGACCATACTGACCATTATTTTCCACTTATTGGACGGCCTATGAATGAGATCGTGGTTAAGTAGCCGCATCTTTTTATTAGATTAAGCAAAGCTTGCCGAGGTCGATCCGTGGATGAGTGGCTATCTTAACATACCGAGAATCATCCGTGCTTCGAAAAGCACGTTAAGCCATCACAGCTGTCATTTGAAGATCTTTGACAGTCGGTACGTATAGCTAGAAGCCAGGAAATCTTACACCAGTCTTGCCAAGGGGTATCATATTACCCAGTTACAGGGTTGTGGCGGTCAGATAGGCAGTCGATCCACGTAAAATACTGGGGCGCAAGTGCATCGGGTTAGACTGAAGCCGAACCCAACATAGTTGGGAAAATAATAGGCAGAACAGAACGGCCAATGAACTTAATATTTTATGCCGTAGTAATAGGTTTACAGGTGGAGAGTGTAGGTCAGGTTCGGGCAAGGACGCACCGAATATGGAATGAAGTCTAATGAAGATCCAATTACGTGCGTCATACATTAGTTATTTATGTTTCATTCCATAAATCACGAACAATATCGAATTACTTCTATTGTTATACTTATAACAGTTATAACACAATGTGTTAAAATATAAGAGCTGGTTTTAATGGTATGTCTAAACATAACAATCCGTATATAGTTTTCATTATTACGGAACGTCAGCAGCCTCGAGTCTAAGGGAGACTAAGGATGCTTCTCAAGCAAAGGGGCCTCAACCAACCCTCAGGGGTCTCTAAGGACAAGTGAATTTTGAACGAGAGCAGAATACGAAAACTTTGGGACCGAAATCTGAGCGTATTCGGGTGTCATTAGTGAAATATGTAAATACTTCACAAATGGGAAGGGGTGGGACCTGCTTCGTATGGTGTTTGGGACATGACAAAAATTAAGATTTATTTTTCGCTCAAATAAATGAACCGAAGGGCCGAGAAATACCTCGGACACTTCGACCCATTGGGATCTTTTGTGGTCCCCTAGATAACTTACTCCTCCTCATTCTCGTTGAGAACTGTTTTCATGAGTTTTACAACGAGACTAGGAGATATGAGCCTATAATCTTCTGGTTTTGGGTATCCAACCCCTAGGAGACTCATTCGCTTACCAGCCAGTGCATCGCATGTGCACAGTAGGTGCTCCATGCGTTCCGTATGTTCCCCACACAACCTGCACATGTGTCGCGGTTAGACCCATCTTCATGAGCATGTCGTTGGTTCCAAAGTGCCCAGTAAAGGCCCCAAGCAGGTAGCGGATTTGCCCCCTGCTCATGTTCCAAATGCAATCCCGGGTTTTGAAAGTGGAGCCCAGGAATCTCTTGGAGTGTTGTAGACCGGTAGTAGACAGCCAACAAGTTCGTTGTCTGTGATCTGCAAACTCCCTAAATGCGGCTTTTACGAGACACGTCGAGATGCCTACACATGGTTCTGGACCCACAAAATCATTCGCTAAGCCCTCCCGTGCCAGTTCATCAGCCACTTCGTTACCATGGAATCCTTTGTGCCCAGGGACCCACATCAGTCTTACCCTGTTGTGCTTCCCAAGCCTGTTTAGGGTTTGGATAGCATCCAGAATAAGTCCGGAGTCCACTTTGTAGGATGCCATGGCTTTGATTGCAGCCTGACTGTCACTAAGAATATATATGGATTTACCTTTGGTGCCTCTATCTATATTCTCTTGAGCACAGGTTATAATGGCATATATTTCCGCTTGGAATACAGTTGCCATCTTCCCTAAGCTTTTGCTACATTTGTAGCCTTTTGCGTATATTCCCGCTCCTGTACCTGATTCCATTTTGGATCCATCAGTGTACCACACCAGACTATCTTGTTCTGGTGGATCAAGTCCCTTCGTCCAGTCCTCTATTGTAGGGATTTGGACCTTGAAAGACCTCTCAAACACAAACATAGTTTGCATTTTATCGGATAACATGCTTGTTACCCGATCCAGGTTTACAGGGCATGGTAACTTTAAAAGTAAATTATTTTCCTTCAAGCTCGTTGCCTCGCCTTTATGTCAGTGTTCTACATCTGACTGCGAATATGTACAATCTGCACATCATATCTTATGGGAGTGTATTCTTTGGCAGAATGAACGCAATGTTATGTTGAATAATGTACAGGCTGCTACAGGAGTTGTTTACTATACGGACCTTGTGGAAACTAGAACAAATTTCCATGCTTTCAAGCGTTTTTGCCATACCTATTATTGTAATCAAATATAACAGCTCACAATGTTAGGACCCATTAATATTAATCCTAATTTTTATCCGTGGTGCTAGGCAACTGGGCTTATCCCAGTTATAAACAACCCTTTGTGCCTATTGGCCTTGTTTGTTCTGTCTCCTGCTTGATATAGAGGGAAGTGAATTTATATTTTATTCCTACTCCTCCGTTATTCTTTTCTGATTAATTTCGTTGCCGGATCCAAGACAGTTAAATTCATTCTCCGGGACTTCGTCGAGCTTCATTGCCTCGGCGCTTTTCTGGTGGTCGCCACTGTTGATTCTGGCATTCAGGAGTTGCAGTGGTTTGGGAATAGTGCGGAGGGATTGTCCCAATAAAAAAACATCCAGAGTAAATTCCCTAACCTAAACGATGTCAAAAACCGCATCAAAATCCTCTGCATATTTTAGAAGAACAACTTGAACGTATTCACAAATTATAGTCACTCTTGTAAACCAAAGTAATAGCAAACCGTAGTAGCAAACAGATAACAGTTTACACTTTAGTAGACACTTATAACTTTATTATAGTCCCCGGCATGTAACTTGGCAAGGTTTTGGCGTAGTGGGGGTAAGTTCGCGCATAGTGCGTGAACTGAACAACCACCGTATAAAATGAACGGAACGTGGACGCGACGCGCTTGGTCAGTCGATCCTTGTGTCAACTGACTAACCAATCGCGCGCTCGGAACGGTGCTAAACGCTCCCCGCATCCCGCTAGGTAACCGGGTCCTAAAAAATTACTTGTGCGCATCTAACGACTCTTGTCAAGTTACGTGCCGACAACTATACGTGGCAAGCCGTAAATTCGACTAATGTAGCATCCCTGCATGTCTAGTAATAACAAATAGAAAAAAACAGGATAAATAATTGTAAGGTAATTATCATTTGTATCAGTTAAAATAAACACTATGCCCTACTAAAGCTGATATAATTATGTTTAATAACAAAAATAAATGCGCCCGCGCTACCAGGTGACACAATTATCAGTTCAATGACACCGTGACTATTAGGAACAAAGAAGATTGGGTAGATGTTGATAGAACCGCTGGAATTAACCTAGATATGAGACGTGATAAAGACATGCAATCTAAGAGATATTCTTACACTTTTCTGTTGTTTATGCAATGTTTATTTAACAAACTTTTTTCAGAATATACTCACTAGCTTATAGAGAACGTAGGTAGTAGGAAATAGGGTAGTTGACTGAAAATTAGATTTTGTCCGTCAGGTAGATTAAGGTTACACTAGTCGAAAATTGTTCCATACAAACGTAGTCTAGGGATTATTCCACTGTTTGACGATGTACGTTCAAAATAAAAAGTGATATCAATTTGTCTCATCATTATCAAGCCCCCCTGTATGGAAGCAAAAAAGTAAAAAAAGAAAATGTTTGAAAGTTATGAGCGTCGTAAGTTCCACATTTCGACACTAATTTTAACGCATTTTTGGGCGCAAATAAATACCATAAGAAGACGGAAAATTGCAAAACGGCCTCCATACAGGGATAGATTAGTAGTTCGACAATGCAAATAATTTTATTTTGAACAATATTATAAAGAGGAAAGATTTTCTTGTTTGTTTGTACCGAATAGGCTCCGAAACTACTGGACCGATTTGAGAAATTCTTTCACCAATAGAAAGCTACATTATTCATGATACATTATAACATAGGCTATTTTTTAATCCCGAAAACGGGTCCTGTGGGTGGTCCACGGGAGCGAAGCCGCGAGCAACAGCTAGTAATATTATAAAGAGGAACGATTTTTTTTGTTTGTTTGTACCGAATAGGCTCCGAAACTACTGGACCGATTTGAAAAATTCTTTCACTAATAGAAAGCTACATTATTCCTGAGTGACATAGGCAATTTTTTTTTTTAGGTTCTGCTGGTTGGTCCACGGGAGCGAAGCCGCGGGGAACAGCTAGTTTTTATATAAAAGTAGGATTTCTCGTTCAGGCATGGAACTGTTCCTAATAGAATAGACAATTACTCCAAGTAGAATTCAACTGAATACGTGCGGATAAGAAGTCACGTACATACATTCAAGTTTACAGTTCGCCCAAAATTCACTCCTGAATTTTACAAGCGTCTCTTGCCCGTGCCAGTTCTTTTAATTAATTACAACCATTTCTGGGTCAACGATCCATTTATTTTTATTAGTTCCATGCGGAATTCCTGATGTTTACGCGACAAGTTGGAAACCCTAGTATACAGCCCACTCGGGGTCTATAAATTTTAAAAGTGCAATAGTAGAGCTTGAGCTTAGGAGCCGTAACCAATAAATAGTGATAAGCTTGGGGCCGTGGGACATAAGGATTTAACCGAGGCTGTGGGTCTGTCAATATAACTATTCTTCAAGTATCTAGCATTCAGGGATCAGGAGGTTTACCTGGCGAGAAACGACTACTAAAAAAACCGGCCAAGTGCGAGTCGGACTCGCGCACGGCCAAAAAAACACATTTGTTGTATGGGAGCCCCACTTAAATATTTATTTTATTCTGTTTTTAGTATTTGCTGCTATAGCGGCAACGGAAATACATCATCTGTGAAAATGTCAACTGTCTAGCTATCTCGGTTCATGAGATACAGCCCGGTGACAGACAGACAGATGAACCGTGGAGTCTTAGTAATAGGATCCCGTTTTTACCCTTTGGGTACGGAACCCTAAAAAAGGGGACTTTTTCTTCATACTTTGGCTTCTCCTTTTTTTTGAGCCGATTGACTAACTCGCGTTTGACCATTTTTTCATCATAATAATATTTATGATAAGCGAGGATGTGGTCGACGATGTAGTACGATTTTTACGTAGTACGGCAACCGATATCGCTTCTGACTCCTAGATATTCCGTCAAATGCAGCAGCAGCTTTAAATAGAGAGGAGTAGAACACGAGAAGGAAATCTTTGCCCTATAATTTGACACTGACACAATAGGCTGTATTGCCTTCAGACAAAGACCTTCAATGTTTCTACTTCCCGTGCCTTGACTTGCTTCTTTTCTTGTACAACATTAGCTCCCATAAAATGATCTCTGGATATATCCAGGAATTGTCAGTACAATTTCAACAATACAAATAGAACCTTTGCGACAATAAATTCGCGTACCCTACCTGTAACAAATGACCCGCGACCGTTGAACCCGCCAGCCAGACGCAGCGACGCTCATGCACTACGAATCAAACGTCAAACTAGCGTCGTCTCACTCTGGCACGATAAAGATATGTGTACACACAACTGATATTTATTTATTCTTTATGTACGCATTTGTTGTTTTAACAGCCTTTCTTCCATTCAAATGACAGGCTTCGAAAACATGTGCCTATTGTTCGTCTCAGAGAATCAATTGCTATCACCGGCAAGTTGGCCGTCAGCACAGGATGAGTAGTATTTCCGTGTTTATGTTAACAGACTATGGGATAACCATTTATAAAACTTATGGGTTTTACTAGGGCTCTTTTGGGTACACTGAAAGGTAGAGAGAGAATGAGTCAGGCAATAAAAGGCAAGGGCCGCAGCCGCACTCAATTTCATTTTTTAAATACCTAAGAATTCCCAACTCAACAACCGAAATAAAACGAATGTTTTCAATGTTTTTTATTTGTTAGAAGATGCCTTTAAATCCAGCGCAACTGCTCTGACAGAGATAAGCTATCAAAGATCACTCATGTCAACAAGTTTATTTCTAAGAAAACGTCTAAACCGCTTTTGTCAACTTAGTAGTGTTTTACAACTTGGTTGTTTTGTTCTGACAATTGTTTTTTTTTTTGTTTATAGTTAACCAAAGCTTCTTCTTCAGGCTTCCTGAGCAAGGAATCCATAAATTATTATCATTCTCGTGCAGTCGTGCTTTTATCCCAACTTATTTGCGCTCGGGGCAAAATTTCGTCTTCTTTCATTCTTCTTTATTAGACACCATTTCAGTAGCCCCATTCTAGAGTTCATACATACAGGACCCAAAAAAAGGACTTGGTAATTAGACCTAGCACATGATTTAGAGTAGACAGTAGTCAGGTATTCTCGTAGATAACAAGCTAATGAATCATCGCGTGACGTAAACCAAGCCGGTGTTTTGCCCTCAATGCAATGCATTACCAATATTTGTGGACATATTATTGCAATGAATGTTCACGGCAAATTACGAGGACAATTTTGTGGTAAAAATAATATTTAGTAGAGCAACAACGTTCAGACTGACATTGCCAAAGGGTAATTTTATTTTATCATATCCTTTTCTGTTGTAGATCCTTGGAAATAGACCAAAATATAAACAAATTGAAACTGCTTAAACCGCAGTCACAGAGTAGACACCTCGGGAGCTTCAAAACGGAAACAACACAAAATACCAACACCTCGCGAGAAGTCGAACATTTGATCCAAAAATATAACTCCAAATCGTGTTCCAGGAGCAGTCACAAAGAAAACCACGAACAATGCGAATCATCAGCTAAAATGGAACTGAAATATGTGATAAAGTCTTGCGAGACACACGTCATGCCAGTTCAAGATCGCTATTAAGATTGAGACCGACCGTTAGGGCAACGCTCGGCTCATTAGTACGTCTTTACTTCTTTGAGGAGACATTATTTTTCTTTTTTGTTTCGTGTCAGTTAGAACACTTTAAAAGGAGGTTCACGCAAGTGTGATGTCATTATACTGTTTTGGGGAATCCTTCTTTGGGTGAATTAATTACTTGAATTATTTTCCGTTACTTCAAGGTTGGTACCTCCGTTTTGCGAAACAGTGAATAGAATATTGACATTAAATATCAATTTACATTGACGTCAAAGTTCCGTTTCAAGTATTCATCAGCATTTAGTATAGTCAACGGATTAGTAAGATATTTTGACAGATGCGACCTTTCGTAAGTCCTTTGTTCTGATTGGGTCAAATCCTTAGGCAACACATGGTCTATATTTGAGAAATTACATGCATAAGATACATAGGATGTACCTATTGCACATATTGCAGTATGATTCACAGATATCAAAACAGTTGCATGACTGTTTGGCCGTCCTACAATCACTGATCAGCCACACGGGTAACTCTGGGCTGATATACGAGTGTCACCAACGCCTGAACCAGGTCGATGTACACAATAATGTAACCATTTAATGGATCAAGGGACTTAGCAATTTCCGAGGGAATGATGCAGTGATGGGTTTCCATTATGGCGCTGGTGGTACCTGAACCTATCGTGCCAATAGCTTTCGATTACCTGTGCAATCTGGTAAGGAAACGCACCAAAGATCAACACCACAAACTATGGATTGACCATAGCGAGTGTAGGCAGGCCAAGGAGGCACTTCCCTTCATCGACGGCCGTTGCACGAAAAATGCCCTACGACTGAATAAACTACAGTTGCGTGCAATCACAGCCTTAAAAACTGGCCACGGGACCTGTAATAAGCACTTGTATCAAAGGGATCACGGAGAGACCACTGAGAGCATGCATGGAGGAGGACGAGACAGCAGCACACGTGCTCCTAAGCTGCCCAGAAATCGCTGGATACAGGGCGAAAAACTTTGGTGACCCAGGTACGGGCAAAGTCGCCAACAGCAAGGCGCTGCTGGCCTTCCTCGAGGAGCAGGGGTGGATCGGCAAGGCAAATAAATCCCACCCGTGCGCAAAATACGCGCTTGGACGTGGAGTTGCGGCCACCAGCCCTTCTTAATTAATTAAACTAAAACGGATGAGTAACATATTTTGACAGTTGCGGCATTTCGTAAGACCTTTGTCCTGATTGGGTTAAATTCTTAGGCAACACGTGGTCCATATTTGAGAAATTACAAACATAAAATACAAAGGATGTACTATTGCACATATTGCAGTATGATTCACAGACATCAAAACATTTGCATGACTAATGTAAGCAAGATTTGTTCGTCCTTTTGGTGAAGGTGTTGCAAAACCAGTAAACACGGGTATGTTACATTGTTTTAATGAAGACTCACTGTTTGTCTTGAAACGTGAGACGTATTTGGCAAATAAGATAGTAATATCCTTTTAGATGAAGTTATTTTTTGAGCTGATAACAGAATGGCGAACGCTGAATACTGAGTTTGCTAGGAAATTATACCCTGGCATACGCACTATTCTGCGCAGTATGAAGTTTTTATTTACAGATTGCCAAATTTTTTGAGGTTAAGAAAATCCATTAAAACAATGTTTTAAGTCAGATTTTATCACTTCATAGTAATTTCCCTCCACAACTAATTATTTTGTCAGTGTTAACTTAACCAAGAAATTACGAATTGGGACTCACCTTTTGTCGCCACTGGTATAGATTGCCGCGTCATATCCTAAAACAGAAACAACACATTAATCATCTTCGCACTAAATTGTGTTTACTCGCAAAATAACAATAAAAAGCTGCAAGACAGGGAAAACAAAAATAAAAGGTACTGTATATTTACACAAGTAATTTGCAGCCCTCAATCCAAAGAGTGTGAAAGATTTGAGAAAATATTCACATTTCAAGAATAGTACAAATAAAATTTTATCAACTATCATCTTCCTCTAAATTGAAAATCACCCAGCTAATATTAAAATACAAAATAAAAGACTTGGACAACAGCAGTATCTTCAAACAAAAAATATAAACGGAAATGAGCATTCCATCCATTTCCATTCCAAAATAAATTGAAGCTTTCAAGATAACACAACAAAAATAACAATCGTCTATTTAAGGTAGAGTTATAGTAACTTATAATTTCCTATACCCCGCATTGACATTACATTTTCATTTGACAATACAAAAATAAAGGCAGCTTTCGTAATCTGAAAAGTACTCGTTCATATGCGGGTATTTCTAAAATTCTGTCATTCGTTCAATGTTTGTTGTGACACAAGACAAAATGGTTCTTACCTTGTGGGATAAGGGGACATTGCCCCGCGCTAAGGTATTGGTGAGATTTTTTAAATCACCATAATTCTCTTGCCTTTTATACTAATTTACTTGGGGTTGATTCTTCCATACTTCTCTATTATTCTCTCAGTAGTTACTCCCGTTTCTGGCCATAATTATCTTTCACACAGTTCATCCTGCATTTCTTTGGACATTTTTATAAATGATCTCTTTAAAGTTTGTTGGCACACATGAAGCACATGAAAAGCCATGAATCGATAGAAAATTATATTTAATCGCGATTGGTTTTGTGATACGGTGACATAGAAAAAATAATTGCTTGTTCGACAAAAATACAATGTTAGCATCAATTTTAGAGACATTTTCTGTACTTCCGGTAAATGTTCAATGAACCTTGGCCTCATTAAACATTCAATTTCTAGATTTTCTAATCTTAAATTATACTTTTCTTGTAATAAAATTTACATATGCTAGACGATATGCAAGAAGATTTTACACAACATCTAGAGTCAGAAACTTGATTTCCAGAAGATCTTAACAGTGTATTTCAAGGTAGTCCCCCCAATTATATCAGAGGTACCTCTACGTACTTTACACGTTCCCCCATCAGATTATAGCTTCAAACTACCCTTGATTAATGCTAATCCGTGGCCCACTAACCGAGTTTTTACTCAACCAAATTTTAGCAAAGTTTCTAACCTTACGATTGTGAGTATCGACCAACACCATTGCCGACTAAAAAGGATACTATGGTGATACGGCAAAAAGCAAACATTCATAAAATGCTTTTGTCATGATAACCTACCCACATGCTATCAATTTGTGGAAGCATTAAAATTTAATTATTATTTATTATGCTTTCTCTATTCAAATCCAAGGTTTTGTTATGCATATAGCATTCCCAAAGAAATGTGTTTATTACCCTCAATAATAAGGCTTGTTAAAATTCTGTTAAGAAATCTTTAACTGACATTCTTTATTTTACAATTGTTATTCTGTAACATCATTTAATTTAAAATTAATCTTCCTAATTATCTAATATTAATTAAATTAACTTATTGTTTTACTCAATTGCTGTGCCCGACAGGGTCCATGTGAAATATATTACTATTTATAAGACCTTGTTAAATACATGTGTTATGCAATAAAGATTTGAATTTTAATTTCATTTACCTACAACTTACTCTAGTATAGAGCACCTCTAATCCAAAGTATTGTAAGCAATCAATGTCATGAACGTTCATATCACGAAATTTCTAACCCAACTCCCTATCTTGGTTTAACTAAAATGTCATTTTTATTAACAGCAATGCCTACTATCGGAGCACACCCAAACCGAGCCTAGAAAATGTATCTAGGCCATTGGTACGACGCTCCGTACTTCCTTATTCACGGCACCTGACGGGCACTTCCTTCGCGAATGCAGTATAAACCCACTTTGATGGCTCTCTTCCTGTCTACTGACTGCAGCGCAGATTTGTATCTTTAATCGCTCTTATTTATGTGTTTAGACTTCTGAGAAGTATGACAGAGCGTATGACATTAACTAGCTTGAGTTTTATGAATAAACATAGGATGAGTCTAGATTTATGTATCCATCTGTGGCAATTAAGGACAGAGCGAATCTTTAAGCAAACAACACTTCAGATTCACGTTAACAGTGCCGCAGAAATCCCCAATTGAAAACAAATATTTGAACGCCATCAAATGTTGAATAAGGTCGGCTTTGAGAAACGAAAACGGTCGCCTCGTTCAAGATAAACAAATACGAACCAATTGTATAAACCAGGACAGATAAAAAAAGTAACGACGTCTTCCTCGCAACGATCACAGACAGAAGATATAAGACAGAAACGTCAATCAAGATTTTCATCGGTAAATAGTATATGGTAGGTACATAAACAACGTAACATTCCGAGGCAGTTCTTGAAAAATATAATCAAGGCGAAGGGCCTTACATTTTGCATATTCAAGAAGAAACTAAATTTCTAGATCGTGAGCCCTAATTAAGTTCTACCCTACCTGATAATTCCACTCAACGGTTGCTTCTCAACGTCTTCGAAAACAGATAACTTATCTTCATTTCGGAAATAAGTACCTACGAAGCAATTGGCGGGTAGCGGGAAGCAATTTATCACGGTCGGGCGGCGAGGCACTGAATGTACCGCGTTGGGCGCCACTAGGCAATGAATGGCGCCCAACACGGGACCGCGAACGACAGGACTAATCTCTTCCAGCAGAGTGGATACCGCACGGGCAATTTCTCAGGCGACGCTAGACCATTAAAACGTTAAACTGTTACGTAAAATCGTTGACGCAAAAGGAAACAAGGTTTTATTTTTAATCCTGAAAAATCTTGAGATATTATAAACGCTTCGAGAATCAGGCTTGAAGTCGCAAATGTATTTTTTTATATTTGTGTAGAAAGCTTCCTACAAGCCTTCCTTGGGCTTATTACAAAGCTTTTTACCTTTTCTTATCATAACGTTTTCTTTCGTTCCTAACAACAGCAAGAAAACACATTTCATTTTACGACTTCGAAGTTTCAAGATATTCGTTTTCATCCGAATTTAAGAGCACAGTTTATGAGATAACTTTATGTTGCGAGTCATAAGCTAACTTCATTACCGAATGTCGTGGTGGCCCAGTGGCTAAGGCCTCGCCTCTCGTGCTTGAGGTCGTGGGTTTAAATCCGTGCATGTACCAATGTGACTTTGAACCAAATTCATGTGTACTTTTTAAGTTTATCTTGGACATCACAGGCAACGGTGAAGGAAAACATCGTTAGGAAACCTGGACTTACATAGTTAATGTAAGTCTGAAATAGCCAAGTCAGAGGCCTGCGGGGTTCCCAGAGGCGGCTTAATTAACTCTGACACCAGAGGTGGCCACACCTCACACGAAAGAAGAAGATTACCGATTTATCTTAAGCTTAATAATTTTGTTTACTTTGGAATCCTTTATTAGTTCTATAATAATTTATTTTTAAGTCACGATGGCATGCGTCCTTTGGCATTCGCCAGTATTTAGTTTCCTGCTTGCTTGCTATGCTTTCCAAATATCTTCTAATAATCAAATAAATTTTGCAACATCATCTTTTCAGTATGTGGCGAAACTGTCTACTCTTCAATACATATCGTTGTTTATGTTCTTGTGTTTCAAGTGACTTTGATGTTTTCAAATAAATACCCGAAAATCACTTGCATTGATTCATATTTTCCATAACGGAACATAAAATTAATATCTTATCATAATGCAGCACGCTTCTTATTGATAAGATAAATATTCATATTCATGAATGTAAATTATTTCATAACATTGTATCAACATTTCATTTAATCTCTCCAGACTTTCCAGATTTACTTTTAATTTGGATGATATTAATCCAAGGTTCTGTTATGGCTTATAAGAGGATTTCAATCAGATTGCACATAGCACATAGCTTCTTATTGGGAGGCAAATGTTGCTATACCTATCAATGTATTATAATAGCCACTTAAACTGTGAACTACCAATACTATGAGTATCAAAAAACTTGGGATGAGATGAGACGAACTAACATTCACCTTTAAGCACTACTGTCTGGATTCTTTAGATAAAAAGTGTCTATAAACATTTCATTTCTGCCACGCCATTGTTTATAGATTCCGTGGTTAGTTTAGTCTTCAGAAGTGACATCAATGGATATTATGTCTGCCGTACTTCCAGAGTCAATGTTTAATAGATACATGAAGTTATTGTTTTTAATTTGCAAAATTAAATCATTGGGAGAAACATAATTACAAATATCAAAGATTAAACTGTCAACAGTTTATATAAGCACATTACTCATTTCTCTAAGAAATTACGTTTCGTGTGCTCCAGTCTCAGATTAAACAAACGGGAGTTTGTTTAATCTGAGTTCAAGTGGGATCTCAGTAGAAAATCTATCATCTTATCCGCGTTGTTCGAGAATAAGGACGCAAGCTGATTACTGTAACAACGGGATGTCTGTTACGATTGTGAAGAACAATGAATAGTAATGGCTCCACGTGTTAGCTAAGTGTGGACAGTTTTATTTATTTATTTATCATTTGTTTACATTTGTTTACCAGGTTTCACTGTATATGAATGATAATCTGTACAGGTCCCGTCACGTAAAAAGAACGCTGGCCTTGAATCTGCGCAGTAAGCGATTTATCGATCAAACTGGTGGTATGAAGGGGGCGCGACGGGGGAATGCTCCGCCAGTGTTTCTGTGCGCGCACGCTATTGGTTCGTCAGTAGAGATGGGTCGTCGACGTATTTTTCGTCGACTTTTTTTTTTACTCGCTCCAGGAAATCCTGAAGCTAGAAGCCCAAAAGTACTCCTACTCCTTCAATTTGCCGCATATTTGCGACATTACAACTCTCTTTATCTTTTCGTGACGATTGACTGATCATATTTTTTTTTTCCGATTAGTATGTGGCAGCTCTGTCATTTGCCAGTACCTCACTCTTATCCAAAGAGTCCATTGAACATGCAACTACACGACCGACTATTGATTTTTCAGTAAACCTAATTCTGCTTCACATTGTATTACTATATCACCCACGTCACTACATTGAAATGCCTTTATCAGTTACTGTGTCGCTTCAATTTATTAATGTGACACAAATTGTAGCTACCTTAATTCTACAGTAGTCATTTAAAGGAGAAAATGAGTCGTAAGAACCTGATGCAAATATGATCTTAGAGCTGACTTGATTGATGAACTAATCCAGTAAGTCATTATCCGGGAAAACGGGAAAGATTACTCATTCCAGATAAGTAATCTATCTAGGGTGGTGAAAAGGCACAGATTTTATCGATCTACAGAGCTTAGGTACATGGCATCTCTTTTACATTTCGTTCACTGGGGCCCAATTAAGTCGTGAAGTCGTAAGGGGCAGTAAGTCGTGAAATTGGCACATCTGTCTTGCATATTCTATTTAAATAGCTTCATGTATGGAATATTCCTAATTAATATTATTCATGATGTGTTTTCCATCTATTTCAACCTTGCAAGGAATCCGTAATAAGTGTTAGCTTGGTCATTACGTATTCTATTTGCAAGGTACGACTTTCTTCAATGTCAGTAGAGTTATGTGAAAAGTGCAAGTGGTAGATTTCTATTATATTTTGCGTAGTTGTGGAAGATAAGTTTCTATACAGTTTTGTTAGAATAACTACCGTCAAACGGGGTGAAAAGAAACGCAGGGGTGAATAGAAACAAAAGTTTGAAGGGAATTTTAACTGTGATACCACTTTATTGGTCTTAAACAAAGCATCGTTTCTTTAAAATAATTATTTAATATAGTGGAGTACCTACTAAAATTCTACAAACAATTTTTAAATAACGTGAAAATTCCTTTCATGAAGTTTTGTTTCTATTCACCCCTGCGTTCCTATTCACCCCGTTTGACTGTATATGTAGTTCTTCGTCGTCGTAATTCAGAATGAGGCTTAAAATTAATTACACAGAAAAGTGTTCTCATACATAATCATATTATTTCAACACAAATCTAAAAGAAAAATCAAACATCCAAACCTTTTAGTTTTTGTAGTTGCTTTCAAACATTAAAAACCAAAAAGCTTAAGCTGCTTCAATTACGCCAAAACAGGCGAATGCAATTGGTCATTATTTACAATATACGTAAGAAAATTTCCGTTAAAGCCATAAGACAAGTCAGAGCGGCGCGGGAAGATGAATCATCAGTTGATGTCATTGACTATGACCAAATTAGACTTATTGTAAACACCTGATAAATGAACCATTAAACAGTATTTTTGCATCTCTGCAACACAGATTTAAATCTAGATTTCTAGTTCAACTTTTACAAAATTAATCAGAGTCGGTCAAAAAGTCCAATGAATGAGTGCAACAAATATACAGTACATAGACATTATACAAACTACTACATTATAATGATTGGACTGAGTTTTTGTTACGCCGAAGCCGCCGCGCAAACCGTATCGCATTGTCGAGCGAGTTATAACAGGCGTGACAAAAGCACAATCCATTACAGTCAAACAAAACACCATAACAAGCCGTTCGTGTGCAAATCATAGATCGTGGAGCAACGTAATCGAAAAAAGTGTGAAAATAAAAAAAAATAAGGTGTTTTCGGAGTGGCGCAGCACGAGGTGCGTGCTCGTCGAGCTCCGGCGTGCGAATGATGCGTTTAGTAAGTGCGGAAACTGTACCGATCGTGAGTTGCGCACGGGCAGCGTGTGTCCGGAGTCAGCCGCGGCGTCGCCCTCGGCGCTCTCCCGCAGGAAGCCGCCGTCGTCCGACGACGAGCCGGACGGGTCCTTCGCCATGTCAAACATACACGTGCCAATGATACATGACAGAACACGGTGCAACAACTTACTCAACGCTCCGGAGCTTCGCCCTCCACCTGCGTCATTTATTAGAAACAAGAGTCACAAACGAGGTGCGTCCCTAATGGACAAGGTTCGAGTTGAAAGTGAAACTGAAATGCTTGCACGGCTGGTGGAAAATCGATGCGACCGGTGTCCGGCATGCGTCAAACGTACCCGTAGTGGTTGGAAGGTCGTCTATACGTCTAACCATCAATCATCGTGGGACCGAGAGCCGGCCACACTTAGCACGCGACCATCAGCCGGTGTTTTCGTAAACATCGATATTATCTAGACACAGGTCACTTTACTACCGCTGTATCTATATCTAAACAGTGTTCGGGCTTTATCACAGCGGGCGTGCTCTAACAAACTGCGTTGCCTTGGCAACGGTGCATCTTAGAGAAAGAAAAAAAAACATTTCGTCAAGCTATGATCGCTACCGTGCTAGCTGCAAATAGTCACCTGCCAACTGTAGATGTATGGGAACATTTCTACATTTTCTCCAGCGGTTGTGCGACAGCCGTGAAACCGATTGAATTTTTGTCACGCATTGACAGGATTTCGTTTACCGACACTGCACACTCAAAAAAGCCGGCCGGCCGGTTTGCTAAATGAGCGATTTAGAAAAATTCATGATGAATATTACAATGGTAAGATGTGACAGGTGTTGTGGCGTCATGGGCAGAGGGCACATACGCGTCACGCGGATATGTCAGCACAACTGTGGCGCGGCGTCTATTAGCAACTATTCTCCAAACCCAAACAATGAGAGTGATCGCGGCTTGGTACGCGATTCGGACGCCCTTACTAATCGATAAAACTAACTAAAGCTTTCATTTAGCTTTATCGCTAAAGTTAACAATCGATTAGAGGCGCAAACTGTAGGCGAAAGCAAGCAAATGGCGACTGCAGGCTTTCAGCAAAAATTAGGTCGTTTTGTTTGACCTTTCGTTGATGCCGTGAGGAAATGCTTTAAGGTCTGGTCACATCGCAATTTTACATACTGCTTTTCTTTTATGGCTTGTTAGGGCAACAAGTTTCTACTTTCTAAGTACTCTTTACTCAACTAAATATAAGTTAACAGTTCCCATGCAGAATTCAATTTCACAATAATTCAGGAGGATACAGCCAGGTTGAATGAATAAGACGTTTCATGATTTTCTGAATCTACTGCAGTTCGGAAGATTTGTAATTACAATCACCGCCATATTAAATAGGCTACGTTATGTGTTGCAACCTGAAGTCGCCGATCCGTGCCAAGCAATATGAGCAGACCTTAACAACTAGAATTTATTGCACTGAAGTTTATAACAGAGTTAACGGGGCTAAAATAAATTGGACTGTAATGAAAGCAAGGCTACCCCACGTTTCTGCATAACCTATGTATAATAAATAATGTACTCATTGCTATAAATATTAATTTCAAAACAGTAATGATGCAATGTGCTAATTGCATATTAGTAGGTACACGGTTGGGTGTATGAATGAATGAAATCATTTTGTTATATGACCGGCTTAGATGATGCGATTAGTAACACATAACTAATTCAAGCATGGAACTAATTTATCACGGTTAGATGATTTGCTGAAATTAATCGAATAAAAAAAGACTGACACTGTTTCAAGTACTAGGTACGCATTGTTTCTAAAGAGTTGATTCTAAATTTCAAGCAATAACTATGATTAACTAATCGATCACGCTTGACGAAAAAGGAAACAATAAAACGACCTCTAACATAGACCTACTTCTTATCGTAGTACTAGGCGCGCAGAAGTTTCGAAGAGGTGTTACTCTTACCCTGGCGAGTTTGTTGGGCATCGGCTGTAGGTGTGGTGTGTGGTGCCTGGGGGGTCCGACCGCGACGAGCTCCGGGTTGAGGGCCAGGATGGCGTCGATCTCCACCTCCTTGCCCTTGGTCTCGCCACGCTCGTACCATTCCACTGTGACCGACCTCGTCTCCAAGTTGACCCCGGAGACGATCGCCGAATGGATCCGGCCTGGAAAGGGTAAAATTAAACAATTATTGCAAGGTCCTTCTAGATGCAGTCAGTACTTTCAAGGAAGTTGGTACTTATTCTGTATTTCAAATCGTTAACATGGGCAACAGAAAAACCTATTGATTTAACACACACAGTTTAAAATATCAATATTCAAGTGCCATTCCGAAGAAATTGAATCACAAAAGGTCGCAGAGAGAGCAATGTCCTCTATCTAGTAAAGGCTGAATAAACAAACGCATGAGTGCAAAGCCATTGACAAATTTACACAATTGCTGTATTAAAACCATGGCAAATTAAATCTAACATACACATTATGGATAAAGAATTCTGGAAAAATTTACAGAAACAAGTTCATCAAAGGAGGTTTTATTTTCGGTTTGAAATATGGACTCAAACGTGACTATCCAAACATGATGCCAAAACCGCTATGAAAATTGCTGGATGGCGCCACAATTTTGGTGCAAACTCCGTCCGACGATAAATTATGAGCGTCCCGTCCCGCTTGGGAAGTTTGTAATCAGTTTTGGACATGCAAGGAGAGGATGTCTTGAAGTTTAACCACTTCAGTTTTTTTACTTAAATTTAATTAATATCGTTTCAGGCACAACAAGACAGTCCAATGTCCCGAATCGAAAACAACTTTGGAAGTACAGTTTTTTGTACTCAATATTTGCCACACCGTCAAATTCTTAATCAATGAATACATACTAAGAAACTGACCCTTAGAACAAGAGAGTCCATTACTACATTACCAAGGCTACATGATAAGGTAACAGTTAAGTCACAGTCTAATTACATACACACTCATGACGGTATATCTGTGTATATGTTCACAGAGGGGGACAGGGTCGTCTGCGACAAAAGAGGGGGTGACTAGACGCATTAAACAAACTGCCTTGTGCGGCTGCACGCTTTATAAAAACGCAGGAAACTGTTGTTTTTCTAATATGATTTCAGTCTGTGTTTACTGAATAAATATCCACTTTCTGGCGCTACTACAACTGTCTAAGACATTTGAAATTTTTTTGACCCGGCTTTTGAACCGAAAACTTTAAAGTTAAAAACACGTCAAAATATCTTTCAGCATGCCAAACTATAGTATTAACAACTTCTCTGTCTAATGAGTCATATATGACTCACGTGATTATTTACCTATTGTCTGCTATGTGGACAGTGAACCTGTTAACGTAGAGTTTGACAAGCTCTCAACTTTAAATTCTCCCTTTTGAAATGGGTGTTATCTTCTTAATGGAGAGCCATTAAGATCAATCTCTAAGAATCCCAAATACATTATGTACCTACTACACAAAAATAATATATTTCCTTTGGGATCATACAAAGAACACAAGATATCAAATTATTCACAGAGTATATATAATATCCAAGCAAGCAAAGTTAATACTGGCGTTACTGTCAGTCACCGCTGCGGATTTTTGGCGCACATCATAACTGAACATAGAACGCGAATGAAAGTATATAATTTAATAAAATCCTCGGGATATTCGCAACTGAGGGAATGTTCTACTCTTTTTTTTTAGCTGGGAGAGATTATGTAAAAAATATATGAAACTTTGTCCTAAAATTCGCTTCACCCGTGTGAATGCCAACAATTCCCAAAGGATCGTGATACCGCGACAAATCCTATCCAATGTCCTAAACCAGGTCATGTTCTTCCCGTAACCCAAGTTTCATTCAAATCCATTCAACCCCCCGAACACCCAGATTTTCACAGGTATAGATTATGGCCATGGACAATTGACATCACAGGTTACAAACAAAATGCACAAAATAGAGTTGTTACTTGTTACAGTGTACCCAGCATCCTCATCAGTTTTACGGTTTATAATGACAGTGAAAATTCAAAGCAAACAAAGGGCTAATTATAGAGTCGGGACAAGGTCGCCGACCTTCCTCAGTTCCCTGTAGTCCCGACGCGCCCCTCTGAGTGTAAACAAAACGACCAACAATTTGAAAACGTATCACGTAAAACAATAGGGAGGATTACTTTCGTTTGTGGACCTTATATATACTTTGAGTATTATAAAAACAACCCCGCCGCGTTCGCGATAAACTCAAAAACTACTGAACGAATTTGGCAATAGAAAGAGTGAGAAACAAGGAAGGTTTTTTTTAAATAATTTATCACGGGCGAAGCCGGGGCGGATCGCTAGTTTGTGTATAATATATCCCGTAGGTTTTCATAGATTATGTATGATGTAGAAATCTGACGCAAAAACATTTCCATCAATGGAGACTTAATTTTCAGGGTGAAAATCTTATCTTAGACTTCGTTCTTTGAAATCAGGGTATATATTCAGTTGGTTCCCATCTGTGATATATTAAACTGAACAGCAGTATGCAATGTATTTCAAGGCAATAAAACCGATACATCCTACTACACTTACGCCAAGATACAAGTGCCTCCATGATTGCCGAGTTTATCTATGCCTAACTATTTCTTATCGATTAGATCGCTTATGGTAATTTATAAGCGCTTTGCATCGAGTTATTGCCTTATTCGATTGATGAGTCATCGGACATCGGGTACTAAGGATAAGGTAAAGTGGTAGATGAAGCCCTGAGCTACGAACCAATCAGTTAGTCTGGTAGTATTAGGATCTGTCCGTAGGGTGCGGTCCTAACGAGAGCTATTCATTAGTTTATTCTACATCCAAACTAGTGAAGTATTATATTGCCATTTCTGTCCAATCTTGTCAATATTTATTGCTTGAACTACAAAGCTAGTCATCTCATTGGAACCGCGCCCTTATATTGGAATAACCACTCACTAGAGAAACAGCGAGGTCGAGGTAGAATTTAATATATGGGGAGACAAAGAATACAGATGGAGAGAGAATTTATGTAAACGAAAACAAAAAGAAACCGTTGAAAGTCAAAACAGTTAGGTCATAGGTAAACAAGGTATAATTTGATAATATGCCAACGACCGAGAACGATGTAAACGCTGAAACATTATAGGGTCAAGGTTGTCGACCTGTGACGATCAACAAACAAAACACGTTTCGTACTTTAGCATTGAAGTGACGACTGATGACTGAGATAGTTTACAGAATATAGAACTCAATGATAGAAACAAAGTAAACGTGAATGAGATTATCAAGAACGTTAACATGAGCTGAACTGTCAGAAACAAGATAATGCGCATAGGTGGATGGATATATTGAGTAGTAAAAGCTTGACCACAGAGTAATTATGCTCCAGGTATATGGCCGTATGGGATAATTGACTATTTGCAGTAGGTAACCTCAGAGTGGTTTAATGAGAGCTAAAAACTACTACTGGTGCCTTTTCATGATCAATACAGTTGGTCATTAAAACAGTGAAACCTTTTACTGTACGACTATATTTCTAAATTCACAGATTTAGCATGATTTACAAGTGCTACAACACAACATAAATCAGATAAATCTATCGTCAACTCTGAACGAACCTAGAAAGCGATTTTTTATATAAACGTCGAACAAAAGCGATGTACGCAGAACAGATTATGCTCAGTTGCTCACATTGTGTTCGTAAAGCATTGTGATAAGGTTGTACGCATCAACTGAGCCAGTAATAAATTATCCGAGCGGAATACCGCAGACGTACACACTACAGGCACTAGAGCTCTGCACTGTCATCGTAATAATTCATGTTTTCACATGGGCAATTTTATGTGTAGGTGATTTAGGCAAAACGTTTTTTAGTGTCGATTGTGTAGACTCTGCGCTGCAATTGGATATTTGCATGTTTGGTTCAATATCGGGTGAGGCACAGATGAGAGTAGCCCTGACCAGTGATACATTGTGAAAAGAGGGTCTATGGTAAGCTGTGCCTGGAACAAGACTATCAATGAGAATTGTTATGGACCCAATAACAATTAAATTAGTCTTGCCAGGCTCATTGCATGTTTGGTTCAATGTCGGGTGAGGCACAGATGAGAGTAGCACTGACCAGGGATACATTGTGAAAAGAGGGTCTATGGTAAGCTGTGCCTGGAACAAGACTATCAATGAAAATTGTTATGAACCCAAAAACAATTAAATTAGTCTTGCCAGGCTCATAAACTGCTGGTGGCTCAAAAAATCAAGGTGTGCTAAGAGGAAACTAACAAATATGTTAGGGCTTTCAAGGTAAACGATACCTTTTTATACATTCAAATTATGTTTATCTGAATGAAAAAGAAAATAACTCAAAACAATTTTGTATAGAATACCCATTCAATACCAACTATAACGCAACTGGTTATGTTAATGAAGACAATAAACAAAAAGCACGTGCTAAAGATGTGACAAACAACTCTTGTCAAAACAAAACCAATAACTAAATTCTTTCCATTATCTAAATAAACAAGAACCTGGCCATCATCTTTTATGTAACAGAAATGCGAAAGCATCATTTTCAAATTCAAATGTCAGCCAGAAGACAAATCAAGTCGCTTTCAATGTCTGCCAGAGAAAAAGATTTCTATCAGCACTTGACTGACAGCTGACACGCGTAAAGTAACATTGAACTGCCTCCTTCAAACAACATGATCGGACTACAAGACGCACGTACGGCGATACGAGATCGGTACATGGTGGGCATCCCATCCATACACACAAAACTTTAATTGCGTACCTAAGGAGTGGAATTATTTTTGGCTGAGTTTGCGTTTCCTGTTATCTACAACCTGGGAGTATTTAAAAGAAAATATCTAGGTTACTACTATAAGCAAGCATGGTTCACCGGTCTACCACATCATCGTTTACCATCACGTGAGATAATGGTCAAACGCAAGCCTAACAACAATAAAAAAAGATTCTTAATAATCATTACACATTCACTTCCCCCATTTCACAGTAAGTACATAGCTTCTGATATTGAACACACTACCGTCGCCATAGTTACGCTCGGTGGACCCAACGAAAGTGGAACGAATCGCCGAATTAAAGCAAGCAAAAAACACCGTTATTGGAAATATGCTTTGCGATACGTCTACCGGTCACGTTTGTGAACAAACAGTAGGATTTGACTGCATTGGACTTATTGTTCAGTGAATTATATTAAGGTTCAAACAGAAGCTTGACGTTTTTGTAGACCGGATCAGATCCCATAATTATGTGTGCGAGATCCCATAGATCTAATTAATAACCCCCTTTTGAGATTGGACTCATTTTCCAACGAATTCAATATTTTACTGCATTGGACTCATTTCTGAACAAATTTAGTTATGGTTTGAACAAGCTCTACGTCTTTGTAGACCAGCTCTGATTATATGTGTTGTTTGCCCTTAGCTCGATCCCTTCGATACCATCAATTTTCCTAGGAGTACTAGCCCAAGCTTTGTAATTTATTTTAAAAGCATAAGTTGCCGAAGCTGATCTGGTGGAGCTTTGGGTTTCGAGAGTAATGCTCTCAATTGGCGATTTCTTCGGTGTTATCTAAAACAGAACAATATCTTGGTATGCCATTGTAACAAATTTTCTAATTACCAAACCTATGTTGAATTTCGCAATATACTCCAAATTTAAATTTCGCCGCTTTGTTGTTCAAACTAAGGCCCTGTCCATTGCTTATGGTGTTCGTATTTCCCATAAAACTTGACTAGTGATAACCGCAGTTATCAAGTACGACAGTAGTTCAAACACCGACCGATTTCGCTCTCACCTGATAATTTCATTTGTTGCGTTGAATCAATCATTCAATATTTTATTAGCGTAGCGTGATTTGTGCGATGTCCAATCTGATATACAGCTTGATTTATCTACTAAATGCTGATTAGTCTTGTAACTAATAGGATGACTCTTTCAATTCCACTAATTAAACGTTAAATATTGTGATATGTTTTAGCTGTGTTTCATTCAACGGTTACGATGCATACCAATTATAAATCGTAACCGTCGTTTTGTCTACGAAAGATCCTACTCGCAATTTTGAATATTGTACATTTCTAAACTTCACATCTACCATCACAGATGGCGTCACCAATCACAATTAGTAATAGAACCAAACAAGCTTGGCATTGTCATTCTGAATTGCCTCAGTCATGTTACCTATACCGTTAGGCCATGATTAATTTTAATCATAGCCACGCTTCGAATGGATATTGTCACGACACCTCGGATTCGTGCTGTCCAATACACGAATAACACACAAGGTCCTAAACAAAACATCAGGGATATAGACATTGGTTCACAAACATTGTAATATTTAAAGTTAAGTGGGTGTAATTATGCTAATATTAGCCAACACCTTCCGTTTATGCACAAATAGGTTGGGTTGCAAAACGGCTAACAATTTTGGGGTGCCTTGCGAAAATTGGCCTCGAGAATGAAGTTCTAAATTACTTGTGCCTTGTGCTCTGTAATATAAGGTAAACAAAACACGTGTTTACTTCAAAGGAATTGGATCAAATAACGGTGTAGTACAGGGAAAGAAGGCCTTATTAAATTGTTAGAAACAGAAAGGACAGATCCAAATACAATAATTATAAAGGTATAATACTACAAACATTATTTGGAGTAGGGAGTACCCTAAGGCGCTTTGAATAACATGATATTTGTCTGTGTGTGGTCTGTGGACGACTTGTCGAGAATAATAGATTCAAAAGTTAATGACGCACATTTAAAATAAAACCAATTCTTTAATTCATGATTGAGTGAATCGCCGCAGTGTGAAGGAGCAGTTGCTAGTTCAAGATTAAAACATCGTGCGCCGAAACGAAAAAGAAACAAATAAAAAAAAACAGGTTAGTTTTTCTGAAGCCTAATTGGCTTAATCTTAAACGATAGCAATCAATAAAACGAAAAGAGTGCAACTGTAAAAACTAGTTCTTAGCACATCGGAGTAATGCGAAAGTGCGAACATCCGGATATCAGCAACTTAGAGACTTTCATACGTAGACAACCACGGCGGCACAGGCGCGATATCGCGATGCAATCAATGACAGGACATCAATAAATGAAAAAATAATAATGAATGACTACAGAAAGTTCTGATTTACAGAACGTTTAAATGATATCGACAATATTAATGACGGTTTATCTCGAGATAAACGTTTATCGCGTCATTTATTCTGCGTTGATCAGGAAACTCGACGACTCGAAGTCTGTTGCCATCGCTGGCGAATGCAACTGGAAATTCTGATATGGTTTTTTATATTTATTGGGTTGAGAAAGAAGCTCTCACCATTCTTCAAAAATAATTTGAGAGGAGTTGAAGTAGAGACAATATGTTTCTACAAGAAAATATACAAGGACATTTCAAATCAAAATAGTTTACTATCAATAAACATGTCAAACAGCTATCATGGGAATGTTGCCGTAGTAAACCTAGCAAGACAGGATATTGATAAACGATGCATAAAACTAAACAATAGCTGTGACGGACGCCGTGACGGACGTGTTGCGTCAGGGAATGGAGTACTTCATTCCGTTCTCTGACGTAGCTATGTCCAGTGTTGACCGGCCATGGTTTGGCGCCGAGTGCAATCGTGCCAACACGCTGAAACATGAGGCGTACCTGGCTTGGGTCGACGCTCGGACGCGCAAAGCTAGCGACGTGAGCCAGTGGAAGAGAGCCTTCAATAGGGCTGCCAAGTCCTGCAAGAGGGTATTGCGAAGGGCTCGGTTCGACCATATAAGCCGTATTGGGTCCAAACTTGCTTCCTATCCAGCCGGTAGTAAAGCGTTCTGGTCCCTGGCTAAGTCGGTCGAGTCGAACTTCTGCCGGCCCTCACTACCACCACTGCTGAAACCCGACGGAACGCTGGCCCACTCCGCTGAGGAGAAAGCAAACTTGTTTGCCTCTCTTTTTGCGGAATCCTCACGCCTGGATTCTGGTAACGCGCGGCCCCCTCCATCTCCTGATGGATGCGAGACGAGTATGTCGGACATTCGCATCCATCAAAAAGACGTCCGTAGGGTGCTGCGGAATCTTGACGTGAACAAGGCTAGTGGCCCCGACGGGGTACCGGCAATTGTTCTAAGAACTTGTGCGCCTGAACTGTCTCCGATCCTGACTCGCCTGTTTTGCCTTTCATATGAGACTGGAAAAGTACCGAACGCTTGGAAGCAAGCTAACGTTCAGCCTGTGCCCAAGAAGGGCAGTCGGGCTGACCCGGCCAACTATAGACCCATCTCAGTAACGTCCATCCTCTGTAAGAGTATGGAACGGGTGCTCAACTCCAAGCTCCTGGCATACCTAGAAGCTAACGACATCCTCAGTGACCGCCAATATGGCTTCCGCCGAAATCGGTCAACTGGGGATCTTCTAGCGTATGCCATTCACATATGGAGTGAAGCCATCGAGAGGCACGGGGAAGCGCTTGCCGTCTCCCTCGACATCTCGAAGGCTTTTGACAGGGTCTGGCATGAGAGCCTTATTGGTAAGCTTCCGTCATTCGGTCTGCCCGGTGGTCTGTGCGATTGGATCGCAGACTTCCTGAGGGACCGGTCTATACGAGTGGTTATTGATGGCCGCTCGTCTGACCAACTGGATATCAACGCCGGGGTCCCTCAGGGGTCGGTACTCTCAGCAACATTGTTCTTGTTGCACATAAATGATCTGCTAAAACCCGGCACTTTTGGGTATGCAGACGACAGCACTGTTGCTGAGAGATACTTGTCCAACGCGCGTGCTACCGGGCCTCAGGTCCGGTCTCTCCGGGAGGCCATGGTGGAGCGCTTGAACTTGTCCTTGCAGGCAGTCTCCGAATGGGGCGATGCCAATCTGGTCAGGTTTAATGCTGCTAAAACCCAGGCGTGTCTTTTTTCCGCTAAAAGGAGCCAATTCCACCCGGCTCCTACTTTCCGCGGTGTGACCGTGCCGATAACGGACCATCTCGAGCTTCTTGGCGTTACGTTGACATCGACCCTCAATTTTGGTCCATTCATTGAGGCAAAAGCTCAGCTGGCTGCCAAAAAGTTGGGGATCCTTGCAAAGGTGAGACGGTACTTCACGCCAGAACAGCTGCTCAACTTGTATCAAGCGCAAGTTCGGTCATGCATGGAGTACTGCTCTCACCTCTGGGACGGATCTGCCAAGTACCAGCTGGATGCACTAGAGTCGATCGAAAAGCGGGCCAAGAGGCTCATCGGCAATGAGATATTGGTCGAGTCTAGGCTCCAGAGCCTTGAACATCGGCGCCAAGTTGCCAGTCTGTCGGTTTTTTATCGGTTACATTTCGGGGAGTGTGCGTTGGAATTGCATGAACTAATTCCTCCTAGCCCTTTCCATCATCGGACTACAAGACGTACGGCGATGTGTCATCGGTACATGGTGGACATCCCACCCATACGCACCAAACGTTTTGGGAATACTTTCATTATGCGTACAGCTAAGGAGTGGAATTCCCTGCCGGAGTCTGTATTTCCTGAGAGCTACAACCTGGGAGTCTTTAAGTCAAGAGTGAATAGGTTTCTTCTAGGTAAGCGCGCTACATCGTCGACCACATCATCACTTACCATCAGGTGAGATAGTGGTCAAGCGCGAGCCTATCAATAATAAAAAAAAAAAAAAAAAAAAAAAAAAAAAAAATAGCTGTTAACCAGCAATCATAAAGTTAACAATTGGACACCGTTAACTTCGCGTAAAACTAGCCATATCTTTAATTAAGGAAGTGGTCGTGTGCTTGCGTCCTCTTTGCTCAGCAAAAGGGAACTTGGCAAAGTGCCAGGAAACGCTTGGGGAGGAACACTAGCAATTTTATACTCCTGGGCCAGACTACTATTAGTAGAGCAGAGAATATTCGTGATGTCGCCAAAATTCGGTTTCATTTCTGTATCACGATAAGCCGAAAAAATATAGTCCCTTGCAATAAAGAAGATCGTCTGTTTCTTCTCACAGATTTTGGCAACATCGCAGTACAACAGCGAAAATGGATAAGAAACGTATGTTATTTTATGCATAGCTATAATAATTTAACTTTATCTAAAACCGATAAGACATTGCATGAATATAAATGGTCACTAACATATCGGAGAACCCGATATAATGCGCATCATCAATCGATTTTCACTTCCTTGCGATAAATAAATACAAGTTGCTCTCATCATGTTATAAATATCTGCACAATTATAATAATTGCTCTAAAAATTAATGTAGGATAACGAAGTTAAGTTGCTAATTGCTAGTTGCTCTTCGAGTATTTCGAGAAGTAAGTAAACGGTTAGTCGACTCTTCACGTGACCAGAGGGCTGGGCTTTTCCTTGGCCAGAGAATCAGCATTGCCATTCAACGTGGCAATGATGCCAGCGTTCTGGGCACTTTTCACGTTGACAGCGATGTGGACGAATTTTTTGACGCCCTATGACCCCTGCCCTTTTATACGCGTTCGTAGTTTAATTTTATTTTTATTTAAGTGTATTTATAGGTAGTTATTGTTAATTAAGTATTTTATATTATGTAAATTTTAGTTGCTAATTAATACATAATCAATTTAATAGTCAAGTGGAGGGCGGGTAGTTTCGATTTATAACTAGCGGCATCTGACCTATTTTCAAGTATGGCAGTTACCCGATTACTGGGTCAAGGGCGATTGGTCTATATCTGATTGATGGCATGTGGACGAGCCAACTGTATTTTGTTTTCTCTGTAAGTCCATCAGTGTAATAAACTGTTTAATTTTGTATTTGTAGTTACCATGGTAGAAGTTTTGACTTTGGACTCATATACATGGAACTGGCGACGTAAGAAATAAATCAGAGCACATGCTGGATGCAGATGATGAACACTCGCATAGTCAAAATGACAATGTTTTAAAAGTTACGCAAGAGTAGCAAATTCTACTAGCAAGTGGACGTTAAACCCATGTTTCACAAATAAAATACCAAACTGCATATGACCCATAAACAAAAGATCCAAGCAAAAATCAATTTACCACTTAAATCACAGACAGAAATAGCAAAAACTAGTATATTATGGCAATCGCATGAGACGGTGCACGCAACACGTCTACGACTGAAAGCATTTAAAAGGTGACAGTAATTAATACAGCGCTATTGTTCCTTCTTCACCCGTCGCATAAACTCTTAAAAAAGAAATCGTTAACGCTGAAGAAAAAATAAGCTCTATCGTAGCTGGGGTTGACGTTATAGAAATTGTGATAGCTGTAGAAGATTATGAGTCACGCGAAGATATGCGTCGGATCCGCGTCATAGCGATGATTGGTGCTTGTTTGGTAAAAGAATCCGAACGGAAAAGTAAAGGATTTAAAAATCGGATTACGGATATAGGCCTTTTTATTGCAAAAGCCTTGAGTCCAGACCTGAGTGTAGATCATAATTAATAACAATATGGTGAGAATGATATATGGTATTAAGAAGAATCAGAGAAGAAGCTACAATATAAGTGATCCTCTCACAATAGAATCCACATTAACAGCTGTTACTCTTACAGGTGTAATGGAGGCAACAAACATTTAATAGCTAATTAGGATTTTATGGGAGCAGTGGTCTGTGAAACAAGAACCGAAAAAAGTTGTATCTATTACAGAATACCAGGTTTTGTATACTTATAGTTTTATTGCATGAAACGCAAAACGCGTGACGTTTCACATGACGTAGGTGTTAATTACTAAGCATGATAATTAATTAGGTCATTAAGTGTGCGATGAGTATGTGTTGATTTCGTAAATATGCTCTGGAAACCGCCATTTTAAGCCTAAAATTGTGGCCGGTGGTCTTTTTCTTCAACCGGCAAGTTCTGGACATTATACGTAATTTACCAGCCTCTCGCAATTAGATTACCTTGAGCACTGAATACTCAAGTACATTTAACGGTAGTCCAAGATCCATGATCAGCGATCGATCATTAAATATATCCTAGGAAACACCAGCTGAACCATGAAATACGTGGCGTAGTGCCAAAAACGTACCTGTGACCAAATCATTGAAAACTTTCTTTGTTTGTGTTTTGAAGGAAATGAGAGCTCATTATAAGCTGGCCACATGGCCTGTGACGATTTCGTATGGCATCAGGCCGCGTGTCATTGACCCGTTAACACATCGCTTAGCTAATTATAAATCGGGTGGGTTTCCTTATGTGAGCATATTTCGTTTTAGTTTCTGGTTTTCTGCTTAGCCCATTCCGGCTTATTAACATGCTCGTAAAATCCGAGCCAGGATTAGATTTTATGGAAAGTAAAATTAGAGGAGCATTTGATGTAGCGTGTTATGAATTTGCTTTCAAGTGAAAGAATTTCCTGAAGTCCGACTCTCACTCATTGAGCAACAGTATACATTATATTTTATTATCAAAAGTAATTACAATCTTAATGGATATAGCGAAAGAAATTGTAGGGTAATGCTTTTGCAAGTTAATGTGGCATACGAATATAACCAGACATTGGCTGGCAAACCATGATATTCCACTATGAAATATTTGGCAGTCCCAAGCGAATTCAAAAGAATCAATAGTCCAATTTTAATAAGAAATCAGCGCGTGGAAAATATACTTATCGCGAGAGTTTTTACTATGACTAATCAGAAACACATAAAATCTACATGGAAAACTGTTTATTGCAACATTTTTTGGTGAAACTTTTTAATATACGGAGGACCATACTATTATGGTCCTCCGTATATTAAAAAGTTTCACCAAAAAATGTTAGCAATATCTTCTTCTAAGATCATTCGTTATCTATATAACGAATGATCTTAGAAGAAGATATTGAATTAGGTTAAGAGCAAATGGATATTCCTATGGAATCAGGTAGAAGAAGGCAAGAAGAATATAAATAGCTTTAACTTTCAACAAGAAAGAGATTCTACAAACGGAAACATAACTGGCACAAGAAGCTATATAATACTAAAATTTAAAACATAACTCAATTTAAACATAAGCTGCAACAACCAAAGTCACAAAGCAGCACGATGTAAAATTCTAACCTATAATTACATGACAGGTAAAAGTAGAAAAGAAACCAGCTCGCAGTACTTATTCCCACGGTCAAGATCGCAACAAGGGAGAGAAGGCGAAGCGGCGTGCAATTACTAGAGAAGCGTGAATGCAATCATTCATATGTATAATTTTAATAGATTGAGTTTCAATGAACAATCGTCGTGGGTTTACTTGGAAGGAAAGATTTCTTCGTATTGTAGAACTTTGGTTGGAAGTCGTGAGTGAACAGTAGAGTTACAAAGCTTTTACTGAGTATTTTTCTTTTATCTTGCCGTGCGAGGGTTGATTGATTTCACCTACAACTTTTATTAACTTGTAAAGCTGAAGTTTATGATCAAAATATACATATTATAGCGATAGGCTGGAGTTGGTAGTAGTGGTCCAAAATATAAGACGATTATTATATTCAAAGTCCAGTAAGTATTCATCTTATTATCAAAGCAAACATTCTAACCAATAATTTGCATACAAGACCAGCAAATATTTCGCTAACGAGATCTAACAAGCTGAACAAACAAGGTATTAGCGTCAAACTAGCGACGAGCCGGCGACACAGCACAGGTCAAAGATCTTGGTGACAGTAGGCTAAGCTACTCCGTATAAGGGCCGACTCCAAACGACTCCTAGCCTCCTAGTCCTAGCGGTCAATAGCGACTTTCGCCGCAAAACTGCCGCATCAAAATTTTTGGAGTGAAGAAAATGTGAGCATTGCGGTAGAGTTTATAAGTGGAGCATTGGGGACCTTTTCTTTATCGAAGTAGGCCATTAGTATAGCATACTGTGGCTGAAGATAATTCCACCAAATTGAACGAAAATCTAGATAGTTCAGGATCGATTTCGTCACAAGAATTAAAACGAGGTCAAAGTTGAAGCTTCTGTAAAGCTCCACTTTAGATGTGAGATTAAAACATTAGTGGTGCACGGTTTATGTTACTGAAAGACAGAATTGGGGCATTGGAACCCAATACAAGGAAATGAGTTCAAGAAATTAGAGAACATTGTAATCAGGACCGCTTCACTGCCGAAATAGGAATATGAATAGCCTCCCATTAAGTATAAGGATAAAAGGAGGATTAGACGCGAAGATTTGGCTATAGAGAGAATTTCATGTTCATTTGATATTACTGGCATAATATTAGTCACCTAAATGTGAGCATATTTATTTTTTCCTTATTAGTCAGTCCTTTTTCCGCAAAATAAGCGCATGGGCTACACAACTCGAATCAGAAAATCCGAGAATTTGGCAATTTAGCAAAACCTGGCAAAGTCATTTAACAGTGCGGTGTAAACAGTAGTAATTATTTTCGTGAAAACTATTTCAAATAACCGATTTTAACTAAACACAAAACAAAAAGACACTATGTATTTTTTTTGTATGGCTCGCGCTTGATCACTATGTCACCTGATGGTAAGCGATGATGTGATCGACGGTGTAGCACGCTTGCCTAGAAAAAACCTATTCACTCTTGACTTAAAGACCCCTAGATTGTAGCTATCGGGAAACACAGACTCCGATATGTTTAGTTGTTTAACCGGTCTGTTTAATCAGAAGCAATGGCGGCAAGCCAATGCGTACACTCTTGTGCAAACATAACTATATCGAATCAAATACATTCGGAACACCGAATCGAAGGCTTTCCCCAGTTCAGCAAAACAACAAGTAGTATCAAAGCACTTTGAAACTTGATAGAACGACCATTACTTAGCAGCAAAGTCGGGATTGAATCGAGTTTCGTAAAGTTGGCGAATACCACAGAAGATCCTTTAACCAGGTCTATTCTTGGATTCCAAACGAATTTATTTACTGCTGAGAGCTTCTTGTTTTACGTAATTAGTCAGAAGTATTTATCTTATAATTACGGGACTAGAAATATTTAACGAGATGCGGCTACACAAATAAAGGCAGGCTATTTGTGTTAGCAAATATTTTAAGTAGTGAAGTTTAGTAGGCTGTGCGCGGAGGAATGCAGAAAGAACACTGTCAAAGGAAACAAGATCATGGTCCATACTTAAAAATCCAAAAGGTGTCCAAAACACCTTTGGGTGCTTAACAATACTGAAAAGGAACTGCACATTAAATTCTTTGAAAGTCACCAGTCTGCACTAACGTATGTTTAACACTAAAGTAAAAGTACAATCACGGCTAGCGGTAATGAGTTCAGCGGTAATTTCGCGAGTCGACCGTGGCCCACATAGTGAAGACGATGTTTAATACATCATTATATTTGCAGACAAACGTTCCGCTCCGCTATAAACTTTCGCTCTAAAGTGAACAATATAAATCTTGGATGCTTCATTACACGCCTTGATATTGACGCAGTTTTTTTTCTTCTTTTATTAAACAGTAGCAAACATGGAGTCGTTTATTTTTAGTGACTGTTTTTTTCGTTTGATTAGGCTTCCTTGTCGGAACAAAATGAGCAGCACGGCTGTCTCTATGCTGATGTTGAACTTAACCTCAAGTAAGAAAGAGTCACACACATGCGTCGTTGCTAGGTTGTGTTTGTTAGTAAAGTTGTTACATACCAAAACTTGTAAGCCACAAGATTAAAATCTTCAAGTACATGAGATAATCCTTAAACAAACATCACATAAACGAGTCTTGACAAACGCACACAACATGACTAATACAAATGCATAATATGCAGTCTAATATTTTCCCAAGGCAAGCAACTAAAACTTCCTCAAAACAAAGAGAAATATGTACGCAGACATAGGCTTCCCAGTTCCCATAAACTGGTAGTTAGCGTAAGACTATACCCATTCTATAGGTTCCCTGACGAATGCCAGGGGGTTCAAAGACCTCGTGGCCAGTTCAACTGCTATATGAGCCGAGGGTGGGTGGAACTAGGAAGACCCCTGTTACGCTGGATTAAATTATACGCAAGAATGGAACAGCTCAATTTTCTTATTAAGCTGATTGTAAATACGAGTACGTACTATTCTTTGGTGACTACAATAATATAACAATGGACTTAGCTCTCATATCTGACAGTTGATCTTTAGAATTTTGACAGGACTCTCTTTCCGTATAAAGATAATCCAATTAGAAGCCGCTTTCCACTTCAATTAGCATTAAGTAATCAGTAAGATAAACGTTACAGAGTATTTATCGCTTCAAGTCCTTCGTTTTAACACGTCATTAGTAATTAAGCATGCCTACACATAGCTCGATGCAGTTGATCTTCAAGCAAGACATTGTTTATCCATTATTATGTGAACTATTCATAACTGCGACGGAAACCTGTCGCAAATCAATTGCACATATTTTAGTTATAATTTTGCCGTGCTTGTTAGAAGGTACTTCACGATCTACGAAGGCAGAGAAGGTCCACATGGGCGTTAAGACAAATCTCTCACTCACGTGTTAAGGACTGTGGTGCTTGGCAACTGGGGTTACCCCAGTTGCAAAGATGCCTGTATCTATCTATATTGGCCTGGCCCTATTCTGTCTCCTGGAATACGCTTTTTCTTGCACTTGAGGGACAGTTGAATCGTTTGACCGAGACTCTCTTCATTGCCTCGGCGCTTTTCTGGAGGTCACCATCATCACTATTGATTCTGTCTTTCTGAAGCTGTAGTGATTGGGAATAGTGTGGCTTGTTACATGCAAAGAATGATAGCTCTTTTCTGTCGACGATATTACATAAACTACTCCTTCTGTCTCTTTCCAACTGCATAGTGACGGAGTGAGTCACACGATCCGGCGCAAACCGGCTAGACGAACGGCGCCCGCGCAACCTCACTGCACCGATTGCTGATGTTGTAGACCAGCCAATAAATAAAAGTCAATACTCAACATGAAGACGTTACTTTTATAGGTTAATTTAGTTTAGACATCATGATCGATCTTGATAAGGATTCCTGGAAACCAGAGAGATGTTTTTAAAAGTGAAGCTGTTTTTGATGTATGCTGACAGCATGCACGGTTGTGTTCATGTGGTGATGTAGCCGTAGTGTACATTGCCGAAGCCACCACTACTTTCAAGAATGAATTTTGACTTATGTTTCAACTCTAATCAACAAATGCAGCCGATGGAGGTAAATTGTCCGCCTAAGGCTCTAGACAGACGGTCTGCTTTTGAGTGGAATGCGCAGTCGGTTAGCAGTTTCGTTGTTCAAATATGTTATGTGTCTCAACTGCACAGAAAATGCAAACTTGCAGCTGGCATACAGTTTAAATGCAGCCCGTCTGTCCAGACTCTAAAGGGGTCTAGTGACCCACGATCGTCAGTAATCAGGGACTGATTGAAACCGAAGATCAACAAACGGATACTTAACAACTCAAATAAAAACATCAAATATCTAAAGCAAAATTAAGCACTTGTTGATTTAATTTCTGAGAAATGATTATGAATGATAGACCGCCATTCGGATTAGTGTAACTAGAGCAAGTTCATTGAACAACATCTAGAATAAATTAATTTCAACTGGAAAAGCAAATGAGGACCACATTCCGAACATAATTAATTTAAACTAAATGTGTCGTCTTATTTATCTCGGTCAATAGAAAGGAATTTGGGATGCCAGTTGAAAATTAATTGCAATTTTAAGTATTTTGGAGTTTGCTGTAGTTGGAATCAATATTTTCAACTATAATAATATCAGCCTGTAACTATCCCACTGCCCTGCGCAAAGGCTTCCTCTCATTCAGAGAATGCACGAGCATTTAATAAGCACGCTTCGTAAATGCGGTTTCAAACTTATATTACTTAATTACATAAAGTCCAGGTTTTCTCACGATCGTTTCCTTCAACGATGACAGCGATGTCCACGATAAACTAAGAAAGTAAACATATATGAATTGAAAAAATTCACATTGGTACATCAAAATTACCTAGGTACCAAAAAGTCCCTTTGACCATAAAGTTAATGCAACTCAGTTATTCTTATTGCTTACAAAATCTCGAGATTATCATTAATCGGAATCAAGCCTGACGTAACATAAAATTAGAAGCATCAACCATAATAATAAAAATACGCAACGTTGTTCCAAAACAATGTAATTCCTCATACAATTCCCACACCAGCAAAAAAGCGCGAACATTGATAGAAACCTGTAAATAACTCAGAATTTTATTGTAACGATAATGTCTTCTGAACAAAAGTGTTTATATAAATACACCTAATAACACCACGCTAGTATTCCCCGTAGGGTTATACAAGTACCTATCCCATTGAGCGCTAATTAGCAGAGACAATACAATAAAAAAAAACCGGTCAAGTGCGAGTCGGACTCGCGCACGAAGGGTTCCGTACCATTATCGCAAAAAACGGCAATAAATTCAAGTTTTGTTGTATGGGAGCCCCACTTAAATAATTATTTTATTCTGCTTTTAGTATATGTTGTTATAGCGGCAACAGCTGTCTAGCTATCACGGTTCAAGAGATACAGCCTGGTGACAGACAGACAGACGGACCGCGGAGTCTTAGTAATAGGGTCCCGTTTTACCCTTTGAGTACAGAACCCTTTTGTTTTAAAGTTACACCCACATTGCTCCAGTCATGTTTAAGTCCAATGCAGAAATAGAGGGCGATCCTATTGACATCAACCGGCCGGAAGTCCGAACTCCGGACTGCTACTAAGAAATTCCAAATAGAAAAATCAAAAACCCTTTATTACCCCACCTTAAAAATGTCATCTGCTAAATCAGATGCAACTTATTTCGTCCAAACTTTCGAACTTCAGTCATTCATCCAGCGAAGGGACCCGAAAACTGTTGGCTTCTGAAGGTCGCATACAAATGTTAACCGGCTCAACAGTCCATAAATCTCAAGATTAGCATCATTTTCTTGAGCAATTTAGTAAATCGAGCTCTTGATATTCGCTAGAAGCATCATTATTTAAATTGGGTTAAACACCTACGTTGTTTGTTTCCAAATGTTTTGTGAACCCCAGAAAAATGGATCAACTGTTTTTTTTCCCACACAGCTGTCGAAATAAACAGTAAACACTGAAAACAATCTCTTGTTATGACTGTTGAACACAATTGGACGTGCTGTCACCTTATCCTCCGACGGTGAATGGACAAGCAGCCTAGTCGGTTGGGTCAATTAGTCAGAAATCCATCAATTAATCAATAGCTTCGAAGAAATGTTGCTAACGGTAGCCAATAGTCCGTTATGTAGTTTATACAAGATCTACTGCCCAACGAAACCTCCATTATGAATTCTAGTCACATCAAGTTGTTACTTGATCACAAGTTGTTACTTGATCTACAGAGATCTGTAGTCGAGTGTCAATACAGGATTACTGTTGTAATCCTGTATTGACACTCGACTACAGATCTCGACATCGCAATAAAAAGATCCATGACGATAAACCAACAGTGTAAAAATATCTGCAATTACAGACGACTAGGTAAATAGCGAAACATATCATATTTTATTCTGACCATGACACAGAATATTATGCTCAACAATTTACAGTAAACATTTTATATACATGTCAAGATAGCAACAAAGATAGAAATGATGAACTAGATAAGCAAAATAAAGGTAATAAAACATGAATTATTGACACAAGGTCGGAATGTCAATAGCATCGTAAAGGCATAGACATCGGACCCTTTAGAAAAGCAATAAAACAAATAGACCAACATATCAGGCGGCTTATAGCCCACGTCATGCAATAGGCACGCAAATAGAAATGAAATAGAAACTGGTCGCACTCGATATGGAGAAAAAAGATTTCAATATTGTTTATTATTACTCTTACAACTGTGACTGTAGAAGCAGAAAATTCAATTGTGTCGGCATAATGAATTGAACACAGAAGTCTCCCTTAATCTTGAAATATGTTCGGTAGCCATTATCAAATTGAGCATTATGAAAACAAGATTTATTCGAAATAAACGTACTAATACGGATCATACCATAATAATGAGCTAATTCATATACAACAGATGTATCAACATCACAGAAAATCGTAGTCAACAATATGTTAATTTGGCAATCGCTCCAATTTTGTTGAAGACAACACATTTACCCGAATAAGCCGAAACAAATCGTCCGAAACATGACGAAATCTTAAGATGTCGTACCTTTCGTAACGAATTATGTACATAGGTTCCAATTGCTCCCGTTTTCTTGAAAGCCCATGTAATAAAAAGTCTAACATCGATGGAAGAGAAATCCGCCCGAAATTTCTGTGTACACGAATAATTTTGGAAAAGCCACATTTTCTAAAGTTAAATCAACCGCAAGAAGTCGTCAATGTTTTTCTCCGTTTTATCTGACGCGGTAGGTACACAAAATTCTGCTTTAAAAGCAATATCCGAAGTCTTTGGATTGAAATTTGTCGAAATCCAAAGAGCTGTTTGATTTTTAGTAAGTTTACTTCTGCGAAGATGAGATAAATTGCGTAAATACTTGGTGGATTCGTGACTATAAGTTCGGTGGCTTTCAATCTTTATTGTGGAATTTCATAATAGGAAACAATATTGAAGAGGGTTACATCATCAAAAAGCACTCTCAACTTTATTTAAATGTTCATGTTTTGTTCTGAAGCGTGGCTAAATTTAAAAACAGGAAGCAAGTACCCATAATATAACACTATTATCTGAAACGAAATTGAAAGAGGTTTAAATTAAGCGTCAACCGCGAGTTATGGGCATCAAGTCCTGCAATCGAGAGGCCGCACGATGACATCAGTAGACGGAACCACTTCGCGACCCACACGCCGCCCACGACGCGAGAGCCTTGCGAAACCCTGGCTCAGATGGTCGACTGCCTCGAGAGGTGGCGCGAGGTTTGAGTTTATAAAAGAAGTGGTCTAGGAACTGTTTTGGATCAATTAATTAAACAACAAATTTGGTAGTAGGTCTGATTTTGCCTGAAGTCAAGGTAGTAGTAGTCATAATAGTTTTGAAACGAAATATGCCTGACGGTTGATAACAAAGCTCATATGCATTAAGGCGAATTATAGAACTTTTTTCAACTGCAATATCAACATAAATTGCCTGTTAAATAGAAACTCAATAATCCAAACAGTAAATCACGACAACAAAACTGATTCCTAATTGTGATTAATTTTAGTGTCCAACCAAAGCTCGGAGAACATAAACTGTACAATCAGAAGGGAAACTGATGTCAATTGCTTGTGAAATGCAATTAACTTTATCGTTAAACAATAGATTGATAAATCCAACGCCATTCAATAAATTTTAATCAGCTAACATGCCTGGTTATTGTGCAGATAAATCGTAAGATATACGAGTATTGTCGGAAAATCCAAAGCCAATGCAACCGTTTCCAAAGAGATATAACATTTAGTCGTAATTTCGTGAAACATCTCATCTCAATGTGACAAAAATGAAACACGCGAAGTCGTAGAACCATAATGTATTAAAAGATAAATAAATCTTTCTGAAAAGACGAAAAACGATGATTCAACGACAATAAATAGAGAGAAGTCCACAAGATGATAATTGTTCCTGCAAACGACTTCAGCCAATTGAGGATAACGACTTGTGTCGATGAACTGAAGTCTATCTACGTCACACATGTGTTAGGAACGAAGACTTAATATTAGAACATGATTGAAACAAGCTTACTCTCGCAAATCTAGACCAGGGAATTTATAAATGAGAATGAGTAATAATGTGGCTTTAATATTAAGAGACTCAAAACGATCAAATTTCAATGAGTCAAAAGCAAAAACATACACAAAATGCCAATTCCTTAATCAAACAACCGAAGATGAGAGAAACGTAATTTGTCCATTACAAAGTTATATTAATTAGGTACAAAAGCGCATGAGTTCATCGACAAATATTTGAATATGAAGACTGCCATTTAAGATAAAGGCAGTGAGCATTTCAAATGTCTAAATGCCATTTATACATCGTCATACTAAACGATCAGTCTTCACGACCTTGTAGGTCAGTGACGATTCATACAGGACATGCAATTATGTATTTATTAATAACATACAATTCAGATGATATAAATAAAGATTTGAATGCATCCCGGAAAGAAATTGGTTTATCTTACCAAATCTCCATAGAAACGTGAAAGCTGATAAAATAAATCGTTGCACCACATGAAATAATCGAAAATTCGAGACCATATTAACGTAATGCCAGCAAAGTACTGCTCTCCAATGACCATAGAATTACTGACGAACATCTAAGAACGTGGGTGTTGAAGGCTAGTTACAAATACGTAAAACATGGCCAACAGTATCAAGTTAAGTAATTTAGTACATGAGAATCTGAACATCTGTTTGGAAGCCGTTATTGGGACAGATTATTCGCTCGATTTTCGAGAGAAAACAAATAACATTACCAATAAAACGCTGTACGATACTAGAATAGAAAGAAACAAGATATCTAATAACAGATGATGTAGTAGGAAGAAAACCGCAAGATCTAATAAATACCGAGTTATTACCGCAAACCGCTTTCCGAGTTGGATATTTTTTATTCAATATAATACCACTTAGTATTATGACAATGTTTGAGAGAAAGTAGAAAGAAGCTAAGTAGTTTTCTATTGTCGACGAGCATCTAAGGTTCCATCTTTTGTTAGCTGTATTATGTCACTTTAGCCAAGTGCTCCATCGAAGACTTTGCCGAAGTTTTTTCATGATCGGGCCAATGTCTGGCAAGAGCTCAAACTATTCTTTACAATAATGAAAATACGAAAGTGTTTAACAAAGTTTTAATAGAATAAAATGCGGCCCTAACGTCCCAATAAACGAACAATAACTTTTTGGTTGATGAACCGAAATAATTTGGTAAAAACGAGTCCATCATTAGTTTATTACACACTAGCTAAGTTGGTCATCCATCAGTTCATTCCTAAGTCGGTTTCCTATTGACCTCAAACAGACTCGCCCTGAATTGCCCACCCCCGATTGCTTATCGATTGCAGGAAAAAGTATTTGATGGGCTACTTTCTAAAGAGCATCCGATTTGTTTGGCTATCTCGTTATTTTTACTATCTGTTTGACATCGTTTCCTTAATTAGACTCTGCTAATTGGCTCAAACGCTTTCGTGACAAATTAAGATCTACAAAGATAGATTCTACTTCGTTTTCAGTGGTCCATAAAACAAGCAAATTTTTCGGGCTGGCGGTTGTTTTTCCATCATTTATAATAACTTGGACGTCTCTAGGCCACTAGGAATTAAACTACCGCTTCTTAAAACAGTCTGTTAATAGTAACTACGCCTACATGAGTTACTGATGACATCAGTATAATCGAAAGTGGGTTTTTATCTCTATTTGAATCAGTGGTTGCAATTAACGGAATGAAACGCCGCCGTAATTATCAGCTGATCGGCTTACATGCGGCTTGAGCAAAACCTACAGACCCTGGCAACCCAGTGCTTGTTCAATGAATGATCATAATTGCCGTAATAAGTTAACCGTCTACAAAGATAAATCGACCATTCACAACGCTTCGTTTTTGTTTGACTTTTTCGTGAACGAGAAAAAATATTCGACTCAATTTCAAGACCAAGACGAAACAATGACCCTATAAATAAATTACCGTTGTTATTCTAGAATCTAGTAATTAGAGAGATGATTAACGAATAAAAAAGTCTATTACCAATGAGGTCAACATCATCAGCCGAACTCCGTGGAGTTGCGTCCAATTCGTGAATTACCGCGCTGAATCAATTCGTTTGGTTCGCTACGGGCAGCTGATTGGAGCATAGGACAATATCACCCACGTATTGACGCAACACATGTAAGGTTACTGGACCAACTTGTTCAGATGGGTATGTCAATAAGTGCGATCAATTCATTAATGAAGAATTGGTATTGCCAAGTATTTGCGGTTTGGGCAAGCCAGGATTAATATAAACATTAGCAGAAACGTAATATTGCCATAGTCTGCAAAATTCGGAGATGAGTAGCCTAGTGAAGCAGAAAAAGCAATCAGGGTTATCTGCAACGAACGTGAAGATGAAATTAGGACACCCTGATATACCGACGGTGTAAACCCGTTCAAAATCGAAGAATTTATTTGGTAAACTGTTCAGATCTATACCAACAAAGGAATTAGACTATGCTACTAATTACTCACATACGCAATCAATAACACAATGAAAATTACTTACATTCGCAGAAATATTAGACATTTCCTATCACATTTAATTGGCAACAGCATGCTTGTTGACAAGCGCAAGAATTATTCGCCTAGTCCTTCACTAAGAGTGAAGCAATACAAAACGCATTCACAAGTCACGTAGTATAAAATATGATTCGTAAAGTTAGCACTTAGGATAGATTGAATGGCGTCGACGCATAACATTATAAGATCAGGACTAGAATACCCACGTATAAAATAAAGCGAATTATATTCTTGTAGTGAATACTGAGTTTCAAATTGACCAGAAGCTGTGTTGATGCGAAAGACGGATGAAGCTCAAAATCATTGTCATTTAGATGAAGAAGAAAGTTGTTAATCATGGCGCTTTCGTTCCTGGCAGAAAGCAAACAAGCGAAGATCATAAAACTGATAGAGAAAAACTGTCATAACAACCTAAGTTGTAACTGATCAAATTTTAAGCTAGTAATCTAACAGGCAAGTTAACAGGAAATCCTTAGCAGCCTCAAGAGAAGAGGACATGGTACATGTTAAATTGAGATTTATAATATCAATGTCTATGATTAAAGTATATAAACGTTGATAGTACTGTTACGTTGGGTTTCTCGTTTCGTATGTCGGTCAGGCGCCGCGCGAGGGAAGCCGTTGTGAAGTGACTCACAACTTGTTCGCAACGCTACCGCCACGCCACGCACGCGTTCCATTCGGGGACCTTGATGCGTTATTTTGTTGCCGATATTATGATGATAAAAACAAGACATAATATTACATGACGTAATGGATATTTAAAGACGAAAGCTTTTGGTGATAAAATTGTAAGTTGGGTGTTCATTAAAAGAGTTTCTTAAAAGAAGTTCAAACCAGAACTGCGCAGTAGACATGATGAAAAGGTTTTCAAAAGGAGTCCGTAAAAGCTTGCGTTTAACGAAAGCCTGCCGTTTCAAAGAATCGTCGTCTTGACGACGACCGTTTATACTAAGATTTGACGAGTCGTCTCCTTAGTATAATTTACACAGACGATTGCTTTCTCGGACGAGATTGAAATCCTTAACAAAGAGGAATATTAATGAACTTTAACTAGGCTTTCTCGAGGAGTCCTTTGAGATTTTTGTAGGACCGAAGAAAGTAGTAGCTAACTAATTAAAAATATCAGAAGCCCTGTTGCCTGAACCAAATTAATCGCGATGAGGGAATCTTCTCTCGATAATTCTATAAGATTAGTAGGTACTTAATTCTCAAGTACCTCAAAAGGCAAAAAAACCAGCAAACAGAATGCGATAGTGATATATTCGTAGAGGACAGAGGCCCTCAGATCGATAGCGCAACCTTGGACAGGCTCGTGGGCGACCAGGAAATGGCCTGCCACGAACGTGCATAAAAAGAACATGTTATTGTTGTTACCGTATGATTGTTTCCTACAATTTCCAATTGAGACGGTCTAGAATTTCGCCTGAAAAATTTCGTAATAGCGGCAAGGCTTTCTAAAAATTTTAAATGCGAAAGTCTTGCTGAAAAATCGACTCAATTAATATCTCAAACGAAGTTCTGAAGACCAATTGCATCATAAATAATATGTAAACCGCTTGTCTGATTATATTGCAAGTACTTGTTATCTCAGTGAGATCCTACCACAGAACCAATCTCGCAGATAACGCTAGCCATTGCAAACTTTATCTCAAAGTTGAGATATCATAATCGATCTTGCAATTTCAACCTGAAGAGTGCAAAAATCTCTCATCAGAAATTCTTTCAAACCGCCAGTTGGTCTAGTTGGTCGTAACCTTGCCTATTTATTGCCATGCGTGGCACACGGGCAATATTGATGGCTTCCTGTGGTGCAGTATGCTCGCCGCATTGGATTAGACTCGACAATATCGCTAATTTTACGTGTTAAAACTTTTTAGCACCAATTTTGCTGGGCCGGAAAATCGGCAAATGGAGTGTAGGAAACTTCCTGGCTAGACAAACCCGCCACACTACTCCAACTCTTGCACCCTGGCTAGATGGAGAGGCAATTTTCGCTGGAGATTGTTAGTAGCCAGATAAGAGTGGTCGAGATTGAAAAGCCCACGTAACTTCAGCAGTGGACTGATCCAGGCTGATGGTAATGAATCTGGAAGATTAAGGTCGCGAAGATAAATTCTTTAAAGTAAATAAAATCATTCAAGTGACGGTTATTACGTGTAGGGCATAATTTAACCATAATATAGTATCTAAATTGTTCTGTGTCAGACACAAACCAAACCAATAAATCGTTTCAAAACAACCGAAATGGAAGACAAGTCGTGGCGGTTGGCGCTTACGCCTACGTTCAAGATTGGTCATAGAATAACAACATTTATTTAACCCACATTAGAAGTAAGAAGTTTCTAAGAGTTTGCGAGTATCCCGTTACGGATTGATCTTTGATTCGTGACCAACTGATAGATCTAGGATTACCAAGCAAAGTGTTTTGGTAAAAAGTACCAGAGAAATCAATGATTTTTCGATAGTTTTTAGGGTTCCGTACCCGTCTGTCTGTCTGTAACCAGGCTGTATCTAATGAACCGTGATAGCTAGACAGTTGAAATTTTCACAGATAATGTATTTCTGTTGCTGCTTTCACAACAAATACTAAATACAGAATAAAATAAATATTTAAATGGTGCGCTCAAACAACAAACGTGATTTGTTTGCCGTTTTTTGCAATAATTGTACGGAACCCTTCGTGCGCGAGTCCGACTCGCACTTGGCCGGTTTTTTTACACAGAGATAATCTGATGATGATGATGATCAGCATGCTCAAAATAACTTCTCTACATTATTTGTTAATAGGTTTTTCTTGCCACTGATTTCTGCCTGATTGTTGATGATGACAATAAGCTCACTTCCTATCCTATTATAACATGGATGGGACTTAAATCCGTGTACTATTACAAAGGTAACTATCTATATCTAATCCGTGAGTAATGTTATATTATGTGTTTATTTAAACTAAACTCATAATACCCAGTTAATGGCAACACAATCGTCCCGCGCCGTCGTTGCGGTTGGCGCGTGCGCCCGTCGTGCCGTATATGGTGCTGGAGGCTCGCAACAAGGCCGAACTGTCGCTAACCAACGCCATCATTGTATTTAAAAATATTATAATCCTCTTGGTTGGCTATGGTTTTTAAGATTGAGGTTTGAAAAAGGAATTTGGGATGAAAAAGTGGAAATTGTTTTTTTGTGGATCGTAATAATGCCAAGTCTTTTGGCACCAGGCATGAGATCAGAGTTCAGGAAAACAGACACTTTTTTCATTTCATAGTCAGTATGTTGTTTTCCCATGTTTACGATAAGATATTGTATGTTTTTATATTATTAACACATGTATACCTTGGCACCTAGACAAAGTCTTAACACAAATAACGAATGTCTAACAGAGTCCAAAATGCACAGTATTGACATAATTAAATTATGCTATTGAATTACCTAGAGCAAGATTTTCAAAAAACCAAACCTATGGTTGACAGTTATTAACACTGACAGAATTCCACATTGCCCAGGCCCATCAATAAATTTTGCTGATACCTTAATTATTTTGATTGATAGAGTAAACACAACATAACTTCACTCATTTAAACAATCAGAAAAAAAGGAAATAAAATATCCAATAAATTGCATGGTATGAATATTCATAAATTGCATCATTGCAATTTACATTAAAGTTTTATTCATAATATAATGGTAGAGTATTATTTTAAAACATTATTATGGGCATGTTGATATTTTATTTGGCTTCTTCTGGGTAAGCTCACTCCATCGTCGACTCTGTCTCTGTCACCTATGACCTAGACTAGAGTCAAGAGCAAACGCATTACAAATAAAAAATAAAAATAAAGATTTTCTCATGATAAAAAGAGAGGTCCAAAACTACGCATAATATTTTCCTTTTATTTTTTTTTTTTTTTTTTTTTTTTCATTGTCTTGCAATCTGTTCCGCTTTTTGCGAACATTCAGCATAAGGTTAGGAATATAGCATTTGTCTTGGAGGGCAGTCAGTCCAGTGGCTTGTGCCCTTTATTTATAATATATTCCCTACAAATCTCTAGGGGACTTTCTTTTAAGTCTTTTAAATGTTGCATCATTATTCATTAAATTCGTATTAGTATATTTTCCTTAAACGTAAGTGCTTGAAAATGCAAGTACGTATTTCAGTTTCTATGTTCATATGAAGTCAAGGCTTAATGGATGCAAGCCGTCTATAGCCAAGCTTTTGAAACCTATTCCAGGCGCCTATATTGAATGGAATAAATTGGAAATGGAATAAATTGCCACTGAGATAATAATTATTTGATTTTGTTTAAAAAATTACAGTGATGGCAATATTTCAAACAAGAAACTGAAATTATACCAAAATTACCAAGCTGCCGCTTCATGTATGATGTTCTATGATTGTTTTATAATGTAAAAAAATCAACAAAATATCTAATTAATATGTAGTGAATTGGATAGCTTATCATGGTGTATTTTCCCATCTGTATTCCATAGCATATACCAAAAATATGAGAAGTTTTATTTTTCCATCCAAATTTTGAAATTTTTTGAACATTTTAGCTAGCAGCTGACATGCTTTGTTAGAGCTAAATGTAGCAGTTCAAGAATAGTCTGCCTCATTCTGTTGGGTCACTGACAAAATTAATACTGATGAATAAACAAGTCGGAACATGAACATGTGATGTTACGTACTATGTACTACTGTTACGAGAAAATATAAGTTTAGGTATGCAGCATACTTGCAATATGCTGATGGCCAGAATTTATTTCAGCGAGTTAAAAGTTCTACCCAACTTTTAAACAATTGATAACAAGACTAGGTCACGGATGTCATTTTAAAATGTTCTTTAAGATTATGACTAGTGAAGTTTTGATGATTCATATTATTTTTCTTATTATTTTCTATTAGAACATAGGGTTTCTGAAATTCTTATTGTAGAACAAAATCATGTGCCCCAAATTGGTTAGGAACTAACTAAACAATTAGTTTTCACTTTCATGAGTAATATTGTACCAGGTAATTGGTTAACGGATATACCGAATCATTTTAGTGCCAATGCCTTCAGGGAAAAGCAGCTCTGAAGTCCATCAAATGAATCATAATTTATCATAAGACATCCCTTTAGTCGTCGGCTGCAGCATAATGCACCGTCGACAAACAAAACTTCACTAACGAAATAAGTGAAAATATACATCAATTGTAGATATTCTAAGTACGTTAGCACTTACCATCTGTTCTTTTTATGTTGATGTTAATTCCGGACTGAATCTTCACTGTACCGTCATCCATTTTCGCACAAATTTAGGCACCACATACACTAAATAACATTATTTCTATAAGAACCTTTGTTCAAAAATAGTCTAACACATTGAGGAATTACACATGAGAACCGGTGAAAATTACAAAATAAATTTCTACACCCAGATTGACAGTTATATCGAGCTAGCTACACACTTCAGACTGGAACGTTTGAAATTTGTTTCACTACAAGAGTCAAATCAATCACTTTAACATTAGTTTTTAAAAGAACGCGATTGATTTGAAAATTGTAAATGTTTAAAGTAAATAAAACTGAAAAAACCAGAAATGTTCAAATTATTTCGGTTATAAACGCGAAATTCTAAAATTATCAGTTTGTAAGTTTGCCAATGCGTCGAAACGAAAATGTTTCATTGCCAGTTGTAAAAAATAACCCTGGACCATAGTTTTTTTTATTTTCAGGATTAAAAAAGAAACATGTTATCTTAAAGAATCTTCAGGATAATGTTCATATCACTTTGAGGATTATAATAGTCTGTGGGAAATTTTATATTTTGGTTGGCCTGAAAAAATAAATATGGACATGTTACCAATTGATTGATTATATCAGAAATCGGTAAAAAGAGACTATCGTGTGATTCTACATCACTATAAACATAGACAACAAAATTTGGCTGCCTCAGCATCAGCTGCCTGTCAATCAATTTGTCAATTTGATTCAACGCTGTTCAATAGAGTTTATTTTATCGAGTATTAGATTTTAAATACAGTTTATTATTTATAGAATGGACAGTGAGCACAAATTATCTCATAAAGCCAAAAAGCGTATCAAGGAAGTTAAAAGGAAAGCTAGACCCGGTAAGTGAACGGTACCCAAAGCTTCATGGTAATTGGCACACTTTCGGAAAGGAGCATTTTTAGTTAATACATTGGTATTGATGAGAATTCTTTGCTTCAATGAGTACGTTTGAGAATATTATAACGCGATTCATTTAAGCGGACAGATCCTGGAATTCTAGAATAATCTTCGTTAGCGTGGCATTCAGTTATCACGATAGCTTTGTATCTTGTAGCCTTGATGCTAATTACCACTTACATAGCAACATAGCATCATGATTTAGTAGGTAATAATATCAAGAATCGGTAGCTTGTCAACATAAGTATAATTAACCAATAGATATTTCAAAATCACATGTTACATATAAAAATATAATTGTGTATCTTAAACCAGCTTGTGTAGTGCAAGGAATCGAGCATGCATACATGATTAATGGTTACCAGTTCTTGTAAATCTTAGGTACTGTTGTAGTATGTGCATCTTCCATGACAATGAATAATACATTAAATAATGAGTAAGTTTTACAGAGCTATACAGCAAGAAAAATAATGTTTCTTCCAGATATATTTTCATAACATACCACTGCTTCCATAGAGTACCATTGTCGAATTCCCTATTGTTCAATGCTACATAGGGTTCATCCTATTAATTTCATTATATTTTCAGGAAGCATTCATCAATTTTGATAATACTTACATATTTAGTAGGTATTTTAATATAGATCAGATAAGAGATAGAAGCACACTATAAACAGACAATATATTTATGATTATTAGTTTACACTGTATGCGCGACAAAGTAATAGCTTTTCATAAATAAAAATAAATAAATCGTTTATTTCGGACCAAACATTTGTACATAGATTATAAACCTGCCAAACTGCGTGACAGTTTGTCGGCAGGATTAGCTATGCATATTGCTGTATTTATAACAAATACTAAAAAAGCATTAACAAACATTGTGTAATAAGTACTGTGTAATAATGATATTCTCTGTCTAGAGAAAGCTCGTAAAAATATGTATATTAAGCACAACTAAAAAAATAATACTACAATCCAACTACTGAAAAATCATGCTCTAAATAGTTTGAAACAATAAAATATTCTCATCTAACAATTTCTGTTATGTACATACTATTTGATATGTATCAGATATTAAATAAACAACTTAAAAATAAATATTTACGTATAAATATTTTATTGTATTTTATACATGTTGGTGGTGTTCAGAGGATAACCGTGGTCATATGCCACCTACTGTAACAAAACATTCTGCAAAGTGGTATATGACTTATGATAAATGATAAATTATTTTATTTCTGTAAGTTGGTTTGTACAAACACTTTTACATGTCGATCATATTTTTAAAACTAGATGAGGTCGACTTAAGCCTTTTTCTATGGGGGTAGGCAGATTTTACAGAACACTACCAACTACAATCCTTACATATTATCTTGTAGAGGAGCCGAGACATAACTCGGACACTTCAACAACGAATTTGGGCTCTTTTGTGGTCAAACAATCGTTACATAATCATATTTATTTTAGATTACTAGCTTTTACCCGCGACTTCGTCTGATTAATATTAGTCCTTCGAATAGCCAATTTTGTTTTGTTGGTGTGTGGGCTTTCTACCCCCTTAAGGATGATTTCCGGGATAAAAACTGTCCTATGTCCTTCCCAGGGTCTCACCCGTACGCAAAATACGCGCTTGGACGTGGAGTTGCGGACACCAGCCCGTCTAAACATACTAACTTCCCAGGGTCTCAAACTATCTCCACACCACATTTCATCTAAATCGGTTCAGTGGTTTAAGCATGAAAAGGTAACAGACAGACAGTTACTTTCGCATTTATAATACTAGCTGCAGCTTGCGGCTCCACCCGCGTAAAATTAGTACTTCCGCCAATATCTTTATAAATAAAAGCCTATGTGTTATTCTGAAATATAATCTATGTTACTGAAGTTTCATCAAAATCCGTTCAGTAGTTTTTGCTTGAAAGAGTAACAAACATCCATCCATCCTCACAAACTTTCGCTTTTATAATAGTAGTAGGATAGCTTAGTACTTTGAAATTTAGCTTCCCCCAAACATGAATAGTTTTTAAATTAAATAATATTTAATTAAAGATAACTGCTTTGCGTTTCTAAATATCAAACAAAATAACTGGACCTGCAGAAGTTGATCCAAGTATTTTGTTTGGGCTTAATATAATTAAATATATTTACATCTCTATTGAAGACCTCATTAAATTGAGACCATAGAAGCAATGTTTGCCCAGCAAAAGTTACAAGATAGCTTAACAAGACAAAAGCTATATCATATTCCTCTTTTGTTTCAGAATTAGCAGACAAGTATCAATGGACAGCCTTGAAATACTTTACAAACTTTGATGAGTTTCTCAAATGTAATGACAATGTTGACAGAATAAGTGAAAATGATGTGACACCTGATGAATTTATAGAGAAATATGAAAAAATATACAAACCTGTAGTTATAACTAATGTACAGACAAATTGGAAGGCTAATCATAAGTGGACTTTAGAGAGACTTGCCAAAAAGTATAGGAACCAGAAGTTTAAATGTGGTGAAGACAACGAGGGGTACAGTGTTAAGATGAAGATGAAGTATTATGTAGAGTACATGAGGACAACGACTGATGACAGTCCGCTTTATATTTTTGATAGCAGTTTTGGAGAGCATGTGAGGAGAAAGAAAATTTTGGAAGACTATGAAGCCCCTTTGTATTTTAGGGATGATTTGTTCAAGTTCTGCGGTGAGGAAAGGAGACCGCCTTACCGCTGGTTTGTGATGGGGCCAAAGCGTTCTGGGACTGGCATCCACATAGATCCTCTGGGAACAAGTGCTTGGAACGCTTTGGTTTTTGGACATAAAAGATGGTGCTTATTCCCGACCCAGACTCCTAGAGAACTGATCAAGGTGACTGGAGCAATGGGCGGGAAACAGAGAGATGAAGCTGTTACGTGGTTCAAACTGATTTATCCTAAGACTCAATTAGATACATGGCCCAAAGAATTTAAACCAGTATGTATTAGTTTTCTTTACTATTAAATGTCTATTTAACCGACTGCAGTAGGGTAATGTTTTTCGAGCGTATGTATGTATATCCATTTCTATAGCACGCTTTACAGCCCAAACGGCTTGACGGATTATGACATATGAGGTGTCGTTGGATTCGTCTCAATTGTGGGAGTGAATAAGAATGATTCTTCGTCTCAATCAATCATTTTTTAATTGTGGGAGTGAATAAGAATGATTCTTCGTCTCAATCAATCATAATTTTTTAAAGTAGCACCCCGTCCCCCCCCTCCCTAAAAAAAGGGCGTGTTAACATATTTTTTTCGTTATCCTAACAATAATATAGGTATCAAATTAAAGTGCTACTAAATAGGCCATATAAATATAACACACACTTGTGTATTCTAACACTTTTATGTTCCTATTTTGCCACAAATTCAAGATAAGCATAAATTTGATAGCAAAATAACCACATAACTTATTTGGAGAATTCGTTCATTACTAAAACTAATAAGTCAGAAATAAAACAAATTATTATAAAAACAAAAACCGACTGCTAAGCATTAAGTAACTGAAAAGAGAAAAACAAGTACTAGATATAATTTATAGATTGAATATTATGAGGTGCTGCCAGCGCACATACGGGTATTTGATACAAAAAACTGGCCAAAACCTTTTTTTTGGTAATTTTGGGTCAATTGTGCCTCCTAATTATTTTTCATATTAATTTTAGTATAACCCAATCATTTCTATACCCTTTTCTCCAAAGGGACTTACGGGTGAAATAAAATCGAAATAAAATAAAACATTATTTTCTATTTCAAGCATTATGGTGATTTATTTGTACAATAACTAATAAAAAAAGCATTTAAAAATACACAATGATTTAAAAATAACGCTTACTTTTTACATAACCTTACAAAATACATAAATGAAAAGCTATGTACAAACTGTAATTTACATCGAAATAAAAGTTAAATATACATTTTCTTGTAATATTTACAGAGAAACTTATACAGCTAATATTCGTCAGACTCGCTATCGCTATCTGCTTGATCAGTACTAGTGCCCGGGTCAGCATTATCAGTGTCAGTGTCCGCGGGACACTCGTATTCAACTTTAAGAAATTGTAGAATTTCTTGCGATAGTGGTTTCCTGTTCCTTTTGAATTGCATTCTGCTGCTGCTACTAAGAAAGACATCAGAGGTCAGAAGAAGGCGGTTCATGACATCTTGGAGGCAATTCTTTCGCGAAAACTTTCTTGCAAAGTTTTGCTTGTATAGGCGGAAATGTTTATTCCGCGACTCAGCTGCCTCCTCTGATAATTGTCCAATCGGCAAAAGAGCATGTTTGATTACCAAAGCCCCATGACACAAAACTTTATGCAAAGTTGGCGTCATGGGGTGCCAGTTGTATAACTGCACATATAGTTCGGCTGTTGACTTCAGAAACACCGAAAATTTGTCGCCAAACAGGTAGAGAAATTTTTTCTTTAAGCCATTGTTCATTCGTTTTTCGGAAACGACATTCTTTGTAGCTTGCTGAGGTCCATTTTAGCTTGTAATGATGTTTAAATGATTTTAAGCAATGGCGGAGTACTTTAGTTTTGTCCTCGGGGCATTTGGTCATTTTAATTAGTTTATGCTCAAGAAAGTCCAGTTTTTTATCTAAATTTTTGTAGTCGCACTGTTTTATTACGTTAAACATATCCTCTCTTGTTATTGTCATCGATGACTCATCATAAGGACCTGCCAACAAGAAAAAATCTATGTTAAAATCAAAGAAACACAAAGTGTTGTTTTTTTTTCGAAAAAAACCTATTTTTGTTCAGAGGCTATAATTCATAGGGGCGGAAAGAGGCGGAAGGTTTTTCTCTTGATATGAAATCTAGAAGGTTCAAAGAACACGATTATGTATAAACTTTAGCTTAACTATGTTTATCTGATACTTAATTTGACGAAGGAAACCTATTTTACGTGTTTTTTTTTGCATAAAAATACTCATGACTTTATGGTACAATTAAAGAATGAAAAAGTGATCCTAACAGTAGCACAATAGATTCAAAATAAAGTTCATACCTGTGCCTGAAGATTCCATGATGGTTTTTGGGGTTTGCACTAAACACAACAGTATGATTAGTCTTAAACAGCAATTGAAATTTGCGAGCGCCGAGAAAACAAACGTGTCACTAGCACAACAGATGAGTTCCGACTGACGTTGAGGGCGCATGGAGCGCTCTAGCCCCTTCTGGGTACCGGTTTCTTAATGAATAGAGTGTCCCATTGTTAAAACATAACAAAGGATAGCTGCGCGGTTACTATTGTAAAAATGACTTTTGGCCAGTTTTTTGTATCAAATACCCGTATGTGCAGCGGTGACAAACAAAAATTATAGAAAAACCGACCAAAACCATTGTTTGTCACCGCTGGCATATATAAAAGAGAAAGTATGTATGTTAGACTCCGAAACGGCTTGACCGATTATAATAAAATTTTAAGACAATCTTTAGATTGACCCAGCGGATAATCCTGTATAGTTTGGTGGCGATTGGAGCATTTTTTTTTTAATTTTGAACGCGGGTGAAGCCACGGGTAGAAGCTAGTATTATTAATATACAATTTAATGTATGAATTATATCTAGTACTTGTTTTTAGGGTTCCGTACCCAAAGTACAAACGGGGCCCTATTACTAAGACTCCGCGTCTGTCTGTATGTCTGTCTGTCACCAGGCTGTATCTCATGAACCGTGATAGCTAGACAGTTGAAATTTTCACAGATGATGTATTTCTGTTGCCGCTATAACAACAAATACTAATAACAGAATAAAATAAATATTTATGTCCCACACAACAAACGCGATTTTTGTGCCGTTTTTTGCGATAATGGTACGGAACCCTTCGTGCGCGAGTCCGACACGCATTTGGCCGGTTTTTAGGGTTCCCTACCCAAAGGGTAAAAACGGGACCCTATTACTAAGACTTCACGATCCGTCTGTCTGTCTGTCCGTCTGTCACCAGGCTGTATCTCATGAACCGTGGTAGCTAGACAGTTGAAATTTTCACAGATGATGTATTTCTATTGCCGCTATAACAACAAATAGTAAAGACAGAATAAAATAAATATTTAAGTGGGGCTCCCATACAACAAACGCCATTTTTTGCGATAATGGTACGGAACCTTCGTGCGCGAGTCCGACTCGCACTTGGCCGGTTTTTATTCTCTTTTCAGTTAATTAATTTTTAGCAGTCAGGTTTTTTTTCTGTTTTGCCATTTAGAATTCTGACATCGTATTGTATTTCGTCATTTAATGCTTAAATGGTATCACTGGCATCATTATTTCGTACAAGTATTTTACATGTGAAATCTCGCTTACAGGTAGAGATCCTGCAGAAACCGGGTGAAACCGTATTCGTGCCAGGAGGCTGGTGGCATGTCGTTCTCAACTTGGATGACACTGTGGCTGTCACTCAGAACTTCTGCAGCCGCACCAACTTTCCCGTCGTCTGGCACAAGACAGTGCGCGGCCGCCCTAAACTCTCCAAAAAGTGGATCAAAGTATTGGAGACCAAAGAACCTGAGCTTTACAAGGTCGCCAGTGGAATGGACTTGAGCCAAGGCACTGGTGTAGCCTCGGACAGCTCATCTAATAGTAGTTCTTCTAGTAGCGATAGTGATAGCAGTTCTTCAGACAGCTCCGAAGAAGACAGTGGGCAGGAAAGCATCACTGCCCACAAGAAAAAGAGACGAAGAAAAATGTAAAGGACCAAAGCGCCTTATATCTTGCATAGGTAATTAATACCAAGGTTCATAAAGAGGTAATATCAAATAGAAATTTTATATCATAAGTGTAAGCCTGTTTTGTATTACTAGACGTAATAATAACTAATAAATTTATACTTGTTGTTTTCATAGTAAACAGTATATTTCTTTTGTTAACTGACAACACATTCTTAATGAATAAAGTATTATCATATATTTCAACATTTTCATTTATTGTGTAAGAATAAAATCCTTTATTATATCAAATCCTTTACTAATGTAGTTCACTAGTTACGATTGTACGTAGCTGAGAGAGCTACGATTGTTCGTAGCTCTCTCTACGATTGTACGTAGCTCTCTCTACGATTGTACGTAGCTCTCTCTACGATTGTACGTAGCTCTCTACGATTGTACGTAGCTCTCTCTACGATTGTACGTAGCTCTCTCTCTACGATTGTACGTAGCTCTCTCTCTACGATTGTACGTAGCTCTCTCTCTACGATTGTACGTAGCTCTCTCTCTACGATTGTACGTAGCTCTCTCTCTACGATTGTACGTAGCTCTCTCTCTACGAATGTACGTAGCTCTCTCTCTACGATTGTACGTAGCTCTCTCTCTACGATTGTACGTAGCTCTCTCTCTAAACTCTAGTTCTTACTAAAAGTAGACTTCGAAGCAAAGCGGCTCTGGCTTCAATAACGCAGCAGTACTGTAAAATGTCGCTACGATCGGAGTGGTTTGACCAGAACGGGTTATTATATCCCCGGCACATAACTTGGCAAGAGTCGTTTTTTTTTTTTACACCGAAGCTGCTTTGTTTGGAAGTCTACCGTAAAAGTCAGTACAGTTCTCTTTAAGAGTGCGAGTGTATTTAATTCTCGTCTCGACTGTATCTTGATGCCTCATCGTAGTCTAATTTACCACATCAATATTATTCTTCAAATCCAATACTATAAGAATAAAATAAAAGAGATCTTATGGAATGGAATGAGAAGCTGAAATTGATTTCAACAAAAAATATATTTAATGCTTAATCGATTCAAATATTTCAGCATTGGCAAAAATCTATGAAATATTGGACTTTACTAAAATCAATAATTGTGCGCATCACTAAAAACGTCAGAATTCACGTCCGCAACTGGCAATCAGGTTTTTTAGTCTATGGTTGAGCAGCCATTTGTTATCCTTGCCAAAGTTCCCGTGTAACGTCTGATCAAAATGCTGAAATCAACTTCTGGTGCACTGGTCAATGTCTTGAGAAAGTCCCTGTTGCCGGCGGCCAGGGTCAGCGCTGTGCCCCTGCGGCGGTCGCACCAGGTCGTCGAATCCGATGAGGAATTTGATACCAAGTGAGTCCCTTGTCGGAACTTTTGACGTTATGTAACTGAAAATTGTGGTAATCATGTCGGTGATTTATAGCTTTCAATATGTTTGAGTGATGTTTTATTGCACATTTGGCTTGGTGTTATTTTCCCACCTATAATAGTTAATCCACGACAGATTTTCATATTGGGTGTGATTGAAATCATCATGAGTAATTTTTATAACCTCTGTTCAGTAAATATTTTCCTTGTTTTTGATTAAGTGTTGCGTAGAATAGGTTTTCTTAACATTTTGGTAATTCACTTGAACAGATAGACAATAATGTCTGATTATTGATTTTTGCCATCAAGGCCACATCACCACTGCTCTATTGTGATTCATTCGGTAAACAAATCATACCCTGTCTATTGAAGGTAACTAATATTAATGCCATAACATGAACCTCTAACAATAACTGACTTAAATAAATCATTATTTGTGTAGTCACAGATAATGTGGTTATGTTATCTCAAAGTTAGCTGATAATTGTTCTTATATAGAACAGGTGTTCTATTCCTTAAAATACCACCTTTTACAGGTAATCAACTAATGTGCATCTGCGTCTCCCAATATTTCTTGTTGGAATGTAAAATTAGCCAAGTATGTTTAAGAAAATAAAGTGGAAAGTTATGTCACTTCTTCATCACTAAAATGTCCTGTTAGAAATCAGCTGCCATGATCCTAAATATGAGGGAATTAAAGCTTTTCATTTTACTATTCTTGTTGATATGAACTGTTTCACACAAGGCATTATTAAATTTTAAGGTATAAGGTACTAATATGATATATTAACCTGATTTTTAAATTAATAGAATATACTGTACTGGACACCAAAATAACATATATAAAAAGGAAATGTGTGCTATGGTTATCTTATCGCTGACAGGATATAGATACCTGTCTGGTAACCTTAAATATTCCAAAATCTAAAAAACAAATAGCCCCAAAGTTCCAATAAAGGGCTTGAAGTTATAATCATGTATTTACTTTTTTTCAGATATGAGTGCTTCTTCAACAGGAAAGACATTGACGGATGGGAAATCCGCAAGGGCATGAACGACCTGTGCGGTATGGACCTTGTCCCCGACCCAAGGATCATCAGGGCAGCGTTGCACGCATGCAGGAGAGTCAATGACTACGCACTCGCTGTGAGGTTCATTGAGGCCTGCAAGGACAAGTGCGGCCCCAAAGTCAATGAAATCTACCCTTACATCATCCAGGAAATTAAACCCACATTATGTGAACTTGGCATCGAAACCCCAGAGGAGCTCGGCTACGACAAACCAGAACTAGCTTTAGAGAATGTTTATGACATGTAAGGTCACCGTTAAATATCAAATTAAGCTGTAGAAAATTTGTATAATAGTTTTGTTGCCGAGTTTTTATTTTATTTTTAATTGTGAGAAGCTTCGTCTTCAATTAGAAATATTCTTGGTCCATCATTCAAAAAATCAACATGCATATCTAATGTGTGTAACATTAGAAGAATATGATATGATATATAATTATGAATGTTGTTTGATTTTTCTGTTGTCGCCCCTTTTATACAATTTCCTTGTCCGTTCGTAGTACATGTACTTATTAGTATTATCAATAAAAATATTATAGCATTACATAATTTTCTTTTTGTAAGTGCATAGTATTTTATTTATGAATAAAGTAGATGAGGATTTTTTTTAAAAGAAACTTGTTTACTTGTATCAGTTACAGTATTATAATTGGACAACAAAATTAATTCACGGAAAGGCGCAGAAACACTCGATGAAGGTAGACAACACCATTGTATTAGTCAAAAAACTGGCCAAGTGCGAGTCAACTATTTTTTTTTTCTGTTTTTATAGCATCTCCCATATTATAACAAACGTGTTTTATTTGCCGTTTTTTGCGATAATGGTACGGAACTATTCGTGCGCGAGTCCGACTCGCACTTGGCCGGTTTTTACCCTTTGGGTACGGAACCCTAAAAACATGTAAACATCTCTCGCACCGATTTTTATAAATAACAGAACAAAGACATCTCTTATTGTAACGGACCACCTGCATTACAGCCCACTAGCCCAGCCTTTTATAATCTGTTTGAAATGCATTTATTTGCTAGATATGATGTCGAGTTTAAATGCCAGCGAACCAATCCAGTTGTAGAATTATTTATATGGGCACTTGCTCATAATTCAGTCGCCAGTACGCCCAGTACCTAACTGGGCAGGCGCCGCTGGCGGGCTAGTTTTTTATTTTAATCTAGCGCCAGTCCCCACACTGAACTCACGTTTATAGACGGCCAATCCAGTAAACACGTTATAGATTATCGATCCATCTTTTGTAATACTTCTCTTCCATCAATTAAACGGAAGTAGTAACAATTAACGGTGTTTTGCCACGGGCCACCATGAAAAATATTATTTCCTGGCTATTGTCACAAAATAGAAGCGCCGCCGCTTACTAGTAACTATTCATAATTCACAGCCGCCATTCAATTTTTATAAAAAAAAAAGTTTAATATAAAAACCCGACTGCATAAAAAGCGAACTAAAAAGACGTAAACAAGAAGAAAATCGGGTTTATTTTATTTTTTTATAAACTTTTTTAATAATAACTTAGTTAAAAAAAATTCGAATTAGGTTCATTAGCCTACAAGTGTCATATATTTTTGCAATCAACTCTTAAAACCCACACCACCCACACTAAGGGTTTGGAAGAAAAAAAAAACCGCCAATTTTCTATTTTAATGTAGCCAGTGCCACTCGCAAGGTTAAGACGAATCGATTGACGCTAAAATCATCAAAATCGGCAAAAGCATTTGGTCTCTGGAACGCCACATAGGAACAACTGACTGATAAACACATTACCCTCCTTCGGTAGTCGGGTAAAAAACGATTGTTTCTAATTTTCCGCCCCGTGCCCCCGGCAGGTTTAGTCCGCTAGCTACGATCTGTTTTATTATCACTTGTAGTGCCCGATAGCTGTCAGATAATTTCATAGGTACCAAATTCACTTTTTAGGGTTCCGTACCCAAAGGGTAAAAACGGGACCCTATTACTATGACTCCGCGGTCCGTCTGTCACCAGGCAATTCATGATCCATGATAGCTAGACAGTTGAAATTTTCACAGATGATGTATTTCTGTTGCCGATATAACAACAAATACTAAAAACAGAATATTATAAATATTTAAGTGGGGCTCCCATACAACGAACGAGACTTTTTGCAATAATGGTACGGAACCCTTCGTGCGAGAGTCCGACTCGCACTTGGCCAGTTTTTTAATTTCTCCGGTTTCGTGAAACAAAACCAACAGGGCCGTTCCTAGCTACTGTTTTATGATATTATGTAGGTACTTAGTAATTATTAGTTTTGCAGCGTTGGTTCTCCAACCAAAATCTGGCTTGCTTTCATTTTAAAGTGGGCATCAGCCATTGATATATTATTTTTATTATGAGCCCGTTACGTCCCACTGCAGGGCAAAGGCCTCCCTTCCGTCTTTCCATTTTTCCCGGTCTCTTGCTATATTGAATCAGCCTAATTAATTGATAAGTTTTCTTGACCCAATAATGAATTCCTCTGAACCCTATATCGGCTACACCTTAATACTTAGTAATTCTTAATCAATTCATTAGACTTGAGTCAAGAGCAAACCCATCTCGAATAAAAAAAAATAAAAAATTCACACACTAATCCAAATCTATATTTTATTTGTAAAAGTTTGGATAGATGTGTGCGTGGATGTATGTTTGTTACTCAGTCACGGCTGAACGGATCTGGATGAAATTTAGCACAGAGATAGAATATAGTCTGGAATAGCACATAGGCTACTTTTTATCCTGTTAGTATGCTCCCATAGGATAGATCCCGACACAAACGCGTGCGAAGCCCGTTTTTATCCCGTTAAAATGTTCCCCTGGGTTAAAAATTACACTTTTCACGCAAGCGATGCCGCTGGCAAAATCTAGTAATATTATGCGAATATGAAAATCTTGAACAATATTCATACAGAACTATATGCTTACTTGTCGCAACTGGCACACGCTGTCGAAGTCGCGCTGTTGATCTCACCATTTGTCAATGCGCCTGCGAGGAAAATCCTTACAGAACAAAAACAAGAAAATGTACGTAAATACTTTAATGATTGCCATATTCACACAGTCATACCATTATTTACAATCACAAATTGTACTTAACAACAAAATTGTGCTATATCATGCTATCGTATATGAGAAAACATAAAATACTTCGGTAAATTAAACAAAAATAAAATATGGACAAAATCAAACAAATCTAAATAAATAACTAATTCCGCACACCACAAGTTCTTTTGTACTTTTCTATGACCTACCTTACTTATTAGTCCCGACTATAAATCTTAACATTTAACTTGAATTACATTGGAAAACCTATGATGTAGGCATATTGAAAGAAATCTCAGATGTTGGATAATATTGACTAGGAAACACTACGTTTACACCTGGTTTCTGAAAGGATGAACCAAGTAAAGTTCTCGCGAAACTTCTTGGAAGTTGGCTTTCCGATGCCCAAGGCGCGGCGCGGTGCTGTTTTTATATGAATATAAACTACAGCCATTGTAGCCAACTTTATATTTTTTTCCTTAATTTGTATTTTGTCTAGCAGCTGACTGAGTGACCCAGCAGCCGAATTCAAAAAAAGCAAAAGAATCGATTCCTTCCCAAAAACGACTTTTCGTATCAATATGCACTACGTAAAGTCGGTTTTGGGAAAGAATCAATTCTTTTGCTTTGGATAATATACTTACGCAATTCGGCTGCTGGTCAGGTATGACTGTCATGCAGCACATTTTGGCGTTACTTATCCTTTCAGAAATCAAGTGCTCGTTTCGTACAGACATGACAAAACTGAAAGAAGTCTTTACATTTCTAAGATTTTAAACACCGATAAATACTAACATCGTCATCTATGTAGTAACCCTGCGCAGGAATTTTATATTATTCTTTTAACAAATTTACATTACAGAGGACAAGTTAAATTACATTTATTTTACAAAACTTACATTTAGAAAAGTTTTGGTAAAGTTCTTAAATATATTTCACTCGGACTAGAATAGGTTTCGTTTGACTTGGTTTAGACTAGAATAAATAATAAATAGGTTGCTGTAACAAACATAAGATAAATTAAACATAAACAACAAATGTACACAACAAACTCGCATCAATAAAATTACAGGAATGTATGTATATGAATAATAGGTTACGTATAATTTATATTAAACTCCTTGCACGTCGCTTTGAATACTTCTACCGCACAAGAAATTATCTAATACAGAATAAACGCGACTGGTATATATTGCACAAATCTGTTCCCTTCCCACATATCGTAGATTTGCATCTAAAATAAATTAGTCTTATTTTTCATATCAATAAATAAATAAGTTACATACCTACATCGAAATAATTAAAATAATTTAAACCCCATTTCATGGCAGAATTTTAAGCCTAATAATGGAAAATTTATTCCTAGAATTCAAAGTCACTCCGAAATCACTGGACAACATTGCTACAAGTTAACATGGTGTACCGGCCGGCCCGCACTCTAAACGTCCAACTTGAAGCGCAGAGAATGTAACGCGGTAGTTGACTTTAGTTTATTATATTGTTTTTTGGACTTCACTATTTGACAGGAACGCTAGAGTCCATTAAACTAGATTAACAATAACAGCTGAGAGTCTGAGAGCACCCCTCGCCTCCGAGCTGCGTGGTGCATTCGAGTCGTCACCTTTGGTGCGTATTAATTATTAAGTTTTGGATTTTTTATTAAACGCATTTGGATTTGCGTGTGAAGTCAATTATTTGCAGTTTGAGTTGGTTTGGTTGCGGGGTGTGTAGTCGGTGCTATGCGTCGTCGCTCAGTTCGGGGCAGTCAGAAGTTTCGTCCGGCGGCGGGCTGTTCGCCACCAGGGATAGTAGCTAGGAATCTGTGACGACCGCATCACGCTCGGCTTTAACCTGCTGTAACAACAACAAAATTATAAGTATCGGAATAAGGTCGCTGAAATACTTCAGTAAGTAGTTATCAGTATATAATGATAACATAAATGATTACGTAGTAGTACCGTATGGCATGGCCTGGATAAGTGATAATAAATTACGATTGTAAACTCTGTATATAGAGATAAGCATCAAGATTCAAGAATACACAATTGCGGACAGTGTATGAGTGTAGATTGATTCTTGATGCAATGACATCGGCACAAGCTGAGGCATTCAAATATAAGGGGAATGTTGTTGCTGGCTGGAAACATGGAATTTCCAGGCAGCAATATTGGGTTTGCAGAGTTGCCACCACCTCAGAATAAGGCGCTGGCAACTTTTTTGGCACGTCATCATTGGTAGGATTATAACTTATCAAGAGCCGAGGCAAGAGTTCCTTCCGAGAGAAACTCTATAAAATAGTTTTTGGATAAGTGGCAATTCTTTTGCCGCCAACGCCCAAAGTGTATGGTACTGACCATAGCCTTGCTCAGCACGGTGGCGTCCTTAAGACTGAGCACCTGCAGCACCTGCCCGCCCTCGCCGCCCTGCAGCATGACCTGCGCCACGCCGCCGCCCATGGAGATGGCCTCCAGCCCCTCGCCGTTCTGTTCCACCTGGTGTTGAAACTTTAAAGTACATTACACAGCGCTTTTGGCTAGTTAATTGTTTCTAATAAGACCGTGGCTATTGTAGGTATGTGACGCATTTAAATCGAAGAGGCCTACCATTATGGTTAATTAAGGGCGACAAGTCCAGTCGAAATCGACATTAAAATCGCAAAGCTTGATGGGTTTTAAGTATTTGTATGGACCAGTTAGGGTAGTCTAATTAGCAACTTCGAAAAACGTGTTTTCTCCGTGAACTTTAGAAAAAAGTCAGTTTATGACTTTTGGAGCAAAAAGTAAAAATGATCCAAAAATTTCGCGTAGGCATTAAGCACACATTTTTTGAAGTTACAAATTTGGATTAACACTACCCTAATTAGCGTAAACAACACACAAAAAATCCAGAACTACATCAAGCTTTGCGATTTTAGCCATTTCCTTTGTCACATAGCAGAACGCTCCGACGCACGTCGGTCGGTGTAAAGGTTCGTTTTAATCTACAGACATTGAGCGTGCCGGACAAAATAATATTCTATGAAACAGTATTATGTATTGAACGTATTTACATGTATCGTAACACGGCAGCGCAGACGCCGACAGGAAATTGGCTTTGCGGAAAGAATATTTTGTCTGTGCGGTTATGTCTGTACGTATATGTTGATTTCTGACAGGCAGTGATGCAGAGTGAATAGAGTATCGGAACCGTGCAGACATCTTTTGTTCGCAATGGAAAGAACTTGCTAACGACGGTGTCTGTCGATGTCGACACGGCACTCTTCTGGTACACTTAATGTCTGTAGATGTAAACGAACCTTAATATGTTTTTAAAATCAAGCAGTAAATTAAATAGAAACTCAAAAAATACACACCTGTCATGCACAGTGATCAAGCGTCGCTCGTGAAAATAAAACAACACGGTACATTCACGTATTTTAATACGGCGGCACTCGCACACGCAAGTAAAAGAAAACCATTCCTACTCTGATGCAACACTGATTATTCCAAACGCCAATATCGATGGTAGCCACGGTTAGAGAATAGGAGCGGGACAAAATGAACCTTGTTAACGTTTTAAAACGTTAGACAGCATAAAAAATGGTCACATTTCCGATTCATTGATAACAACAATTGAATAGTATGGCCTCGGTCTCTCATATTGAAAGTCGTATTTATCACCATGGGGGCGGGGAGGGGCGTTCTGGGTTGTAATAGAATATACAAAAACATTAAAACCTCCGAGACGAGGTTCTAGAATTTTCGAGCTCGCTTCGCTCGCTCTTGAATTCTTATTTATGCCTCACTTTGCTTATGTCGACAAGTTAGTTTTGTCTTTGTCACATGGGCAAAAGGAAACCATCCTAATCGAGGCGGGGTGCTGAACCGCTGAAGATGCGGCCCAGGAAATAGGCCTGCCGGCCCATAAACATGGGCCATCCATGCGGGATGTGGTAGCTCACTCTTTACAGTATGGGCAGTTTTACAAGAGACTTATGTACCTCACCGTGAGGGTAACTCATAGAAAGCAAGCATAGATAATCCGAACTACTATTCTATATTTTTCTCTGGCAAGCAAAGCCGACGTTGACTATTCTGCCAATGTCAAAAGTTGATGGAGAAAGAACTGTAGACACAAAATATATTCTTTGATTGTCGTTGGGTTAGTAAGTCCAACTATATTTTCACCATCCTTCTCTCACGTTTCTTGAACGCAACTGCCGTGAGTCTTGACGTTTGGTATAGTTTAATATTGAATCAAATTAATTATGACTTCATCGGTGTTGCATTAGAGTACATTATAACAATACTACAACACAAAACATAACAAGCTTCAACTGAAAATAAAACTATTAAAATAAAATGTACAAGGCGTGCCTCAGAAATTGCACTTTTGGTAAATATACAGACTGTATAATAAAAGTAACCCTATACAATAGCTTACACAAGGTAAAAGCCGATGTAGACATATTCTGAGGCACAAAACATAACAAAATAAGGTATGAACTGAAAGTAAAGATATCAATATGTGATGTTCTAACTGCGTTATCTTTGGCACGCTATTATTATGGCAGTGTTATGGCAAATTGCAATAAATACACATTTAATAAGGCTCTATGAAATATTTTCAGTCATATAATAGAGTCAAACTTTTATAGATAGTCAACGTCAATTAAATATGTTTCTATTTAAAAATCATCCAACATAAAACAAACATTTTCGTTATTTTATAAAAAAGAAAATATAGTGCTGATGAAAACACACGGTTAAATTTCGATCGTTTTAATCCCGCAGCGAAATGAGTTTGTCTTGGTAATACAACTGATTCATGAAATAAATAAACTTGAGAATCAAGAAATGGCAGATTCACAATTTGTGAAAAACAACCCGCGATAGGTAACCAGCGAACCAACGGCCGCGCGGTCATTGCTCCTGGCGCGAGCGGTTCACTCAATACCTACGTTACGTCTAGGGAATTACTATTAGTTCGCCAAGGTTTCGAGTTGATGAATATTTTTTTCAATTATTTCAAAACAAAAACATTTTAATTTTCTGTTTACAAATCGATACTGTTTCATGCATCGGATCGACCCTCCACGGGATTAAAACGATCAAAATGTGACGGTGTATGTCCATGGTTATTTAATTTAACGTAATGTTGTTTTACACAATTTTGCTAGCATAACCAACTAGTTCAACTTTACACAAAATGGTAACCTTACATGTTGCACACACATAGCAATATTTTGATATATTTACAAATTCAGCATAAAATAAGTAGGCAACGAAATATAATGCGGAATAAAACAAGCACTAAGTGCAAAGTAAAAACATGTGAATAAATTAATACTAAGCCTAGTGTCGCAGTTAGTAATACGCTTTCAAATTCACTGGGGTTCCCAAAGGATAATACTAATACACATCTGCTAATGTTAGGAACTATTATAAATAGCAGAAACAAGGTGACTAGGAATCTTTTGAAAACGTATTTACCAAAAAAAGGCAATAAATAAAAGACACAATTACACGAAAATCATGCATATTTGGCAGTAGCTAGCTCACTAAACATTACACTTTGGTAACAATAAATCTAACACACACACTCGTCAATTTAAAAATAAAATCTTTCGTCTGTAAAGCAGAATAAAAATATACTATCAATTTCACATAGTCTGACATAAAGTAAAAAGCAATTTATCTAAATTTTATCATAATTCGTCAGAAAATTGTCACTATACTTATTATAGAACATTTTGAACTTGCATAAATTGTCACTAAGCAACTGCCTTGTCTACTTAAAACTGAAGACAATACCAACAGACTGGCAGAAATAAGGCCACATAATTACAGTATGTTGGTACTGAAAAGGCCCGCTCTCAATCGACTTTACCTGAAAGTCTTCCTTCAGGAAAGAATTGGACTAAACTATAAACAATAAAAGCTTGTTAAGCACTCGAGATCGACAAACATACTCATCTGTCCTCTATTTACAAAAATATCACAAGTCTCTAGGACATTTTATTTATCAAGAAACTCAAATGGCACTCATTCTCGAACTAAGTTCCCACATCACTTTATCTATAATTTATTTATATTTTATATTGTACACTCTCTCTTTGTGTAAATATATTTTGGCAGCATGTTTTATTATATTGCAACAGTGGACGAAATTGTTTGGACTATCTTAAAACTATTTGTCAACGAAACTCAAATGGCAGTCGTTCTCGAACTAAGTTCCGACAATTTATCTAATTTATTTATATACTTTATATTAATTTATATACTCTCTCTCTGGGGTAAATATTATACTTTGGCAGCATATTTTATAATATTGCAACAGTGGACGAATTTTTGGACTATCTTAAAACTAACTGTAAATAAATTATTATGTCCTTTTGCATGTAGTTATTACAACAGTAGTGTTAATACTATCGTCACGATAAAGTTATTATGCCTACTTGACTTTAGACTTAGAATTTACAAAAGAAATATTACTGTCCAAGGTTCTTTGGTGTAATTTTTCAGAGGAACACAATTTTTCATCAAATCATGTGGCACTTATATGTATCGTTATACATTCTACGTAAGAAACAAAAATTTAAACGGGAAAATAAATCTTGAAAAACGTGCTTGCTCATGCATTTAGGAATGTATCAAAGTAATTGCTATTAACTGAGATGCAAACTTAACATCATTTCTCACTGCAAGAAACAAGGTTTATATGGTGCATGCCGCCTACTGTTAAATAAATACCCAAAAAAATATTCTGGAGGTTTAAGGACAAACTAAAATTTATCATAAATTAACCCCATGTTATTTATGAAATCTATGTATGAAATATATTAATTTTACCAATGCAACACGAGTTAGCATCTAATTCTCGGTTTATTTTTTCACGCAAGTGGGCCAAAGCAAACTACTGTAGCGTAGGAAGCAAAAATGTAGGCGGTCAACGCAAATAAAAACGCTAGGACGTGTCTCAGGTACTCTAGGCTAGAATATGGTCTAAGCGGTGACGTCATCTCGGTCGATGGGCTCCCGCTTGGGCCGCACCTGTACCAGGGGAGTGACGCACACGCCGCCCTCCTGCGTCTGCATGCTGGAGATCATCGACTGGTACACGGACGCGGACACTGGAACCGTGATCACTCCGGACACCGACACTGGGTAGGCTGGAATGTTACAGTACAGAATGTTATAGTCACAATACAGCAGCAGTAATTAAATAAAGTTAAATATTGTTTCGATTCAACAAAGAGCATTGTAACAAAATTAAATGCTGCAATTTTTATTCCTAACAGGTTCAGTATCATTCTGCAAGTTACTTATTGATATCAAAACTCCATTCTAAAGTCATTTCGTAACTGTTATTATGTAATTGTGTATTTTTTTAATTTTTATATTATAATCTTGTGTCTAAATGTTCATATTTGGAAACGAATTTCTTAGGAAATTAGTTACATAATAGACAAGGTAGTGGACAAAAAGTAATTATATTTATTAGCCAGTCATGTACCACTGCTAGCTAATGGTATTTCTTTTCAACAGTCTGTCTTTGCAGTTGTGTGCCATTCTTTTTGGTTAAAGTCAAGTTAATACATCTGTTTCCGTCTGGGTCTGTCGCAATGTCTTCTAGAATTTAATGGGTCTAAGAAATTGTTTCTTTCGGCCCACAGTTCAACTGACATGCGACAGACAAGACCAATACTGATATTAATTATTATTATTAAGTAGTAGTATTAGTTTGGACGGATGTTTGTTACTCAATCACACCATGACGGAACTGGATGAAATTTTGCACAGAGATAGATTATAGCCTTGAATAGCACATAAGCTTTTTATCCTGGTAGTATGTGCCCGTAGGATAGTTCCCGAGACCCACGCGTTCGAAGCCACTGATAAAAGTTAGTGAAAGTATGTTTAGTTGTTGTGTACCATGTCCGTCCTCCCCGGTGAGTATGATCTGTCCGTCGTGGTTGAGCGTGGCCTCGGCCACCGCGTTGAGGTCCACGGCCACCGCGCCCTCGCCGTCCAGCGCCTGCAGGTGTGCGCCGCCCTCGCCTGAGTGGATCTGCAAGAGGGACAGAAACAAATAAACACTGCCAAAAACAACTTCTTGGCAACCCAAACATCCAGCAAAGAGCCATGGGAACACAGAATAAGCGTATTTACTTTACTATTCATTCAAATTAAAAAATCATGGAATGTGCTGCTTCTTAATCGTGGCTGCGGGTAACACAGTCTACAGAGAAAATTGGGATGCAAGTACAGTACAACTATATTTTTTATGTCCCTCGGCAGATTTCAGTGTTTCGTCAGTCGTTGGATTTCTATTAGTTCAGTTGCCATTTGCACTTGATGCAGACCAGACACTCTCAATCAACTTGGAAGTATATAAGTTGTTCATACTCTTTTCACTTAATGTAATTTATTTAAAAAATGGGCGGAAAGCCACTAAAGAAAATAGGAAAATAGTTTTACAGCTCTTTATACTTCATCATCATCATCAGCCTATTAATGTTGCCACTGCTGGGACACAAGCATCCTCTTTGTTAGAGGAAATGGGCCATAATCCACCACGCGGGCCCGGTGCGGGTTGGTAATATATACTATACTATATACTTCACACGGCAATATAAACAAAACAACAATTATTTAGTTCTGAATACAAATTATTATACAAGGTAAATCAAATAATTGATAGACATGGAAATTAGCATTCGTTTGTATTCGGAAATGTGATGATTGTCGAGATACATTAAGGGTACACTAGTCGACGGCACGAACTATTTTGTGCGCGGGGTTAAAATGCTTTTTATATGAACGTCAAAGAAAAAAAAACGGTTTTTTACTTTTCGCAGCAACCTTACAGTATTTTGGGCTCATGAGCAGTTTACCAGATTCGCAATTTACCTGGTTCTCAATTTACCAGATTATGAATTGACCAAATTCTCAACACACCGGATTCTCTACTCACCAGATTATTAAATTATCAGACTCTCTACTCACCAGATTCTTAATTCACCAAATGTTGTACAGATAAGTAACAAATTGTTTACGATTTGCAATAGGTACGTTGTTTTAAATGCTGAAATAAGTCCGTAATATATTTTGTAGATAACTGGCTGGTTATTTTCCTTATTGACATGCAATATTTATGACGGATAAATACACTGACATAATGAGATAAATTCCTACTTTTCAGTAATAAATTTACCATTATTGTGAAATTGATTTTATTTTAATTTAAGTTTGATTGGCTTTTTAATTTAAAATGGACATGAGTGACGTAAAATTCATAAAAAGTGAAAGAAGCAAACCAGTACTACTGCACGCAGGTTACAAGTATAATTATAATATAAAAAACAAATCAGGTACTACCAACTGGAGATGCTGCCATCAGAAAGAATGTAACACATCAATAACCTTGGACGCCAATAATTCAATAATAAGAATAGGACGGCATTGCTGTGCACCAGACCACGCCCGAAATGTGTTAGACGCAATTACGGATGCTTGCAAAAATGAAGTTACCACTAATCTCGACTCTGTGCCAAAAATATTTGAAAAACACTTTTATAATATTGCATCCAAAATTGAAATCCCAAGTCATGAGATTCCAGCGTTTTCCTCAAAGAAGGATACATTATACAGGGCTCGAGAGAAATATTTGAAAATAGGGCGAGGTATCATAACCAATCCCAATGATGTAAAACTACCAAACCATATTGTGGAAGATTTCTTCTTGTTTGATGATGGCGATGAAAATAAAATAATTATTTTTGGCAGTCCATTAGCAAAGAAAACCATAAGATCTGTTTCTACGTTTTATGGAGATGGAACTTTTCGAGCTGCACCTAAGCCTTTTTATCAAATATATACATTGCATGCAGACATTTCTAAAAATGAAAATACAATCAATTTTATACCACTCGTTTACGTGTTTCTGCCAGACAAAACACAAAATACCTACAAAAGATTGTTTATGGTACTGAAAGAGCAATTTGGTGTTAATATAAATAAATACAAATGTGATTACGAAATTGCAGCGATACAAGCGGTAAAGGAAGTATTTCCTGATTCTATTATTAAGGGATGCTATTTTCATTTTCAAAATGCAACATGGAGAATGAGCAAAAAAATTGGTTTTAGCGAAACGAGAGAAGGCAAAAATGTTACGCACCTATGCACATTGTTACCTTTACTTCCAGCAATATTAATTCCTGAAGCTTATCTGGGCATCTGCGAAATGGCACCTCAAAATGAATATTTTGAGAAATTTCGCTCATATTTTGAAAATCAATGGATTAACAAAATAACGACGGATGTTTTCAGTTCTTACGGTGAAAAAAATAGAACTACCAATGCTTTAGAAGGGTGGCACCGACGCCTGAATACAAAAATTGCATGTAAACCATCCCTGTTTAAATGCATTTTAATATTAAAAAAAGAAGCACATATCCAGGATATAAAAATTCAAAAATCCTCATTGCATTGCAAAGAGAATAAGAGAAACATTAAAATATTACAGAAAAACGAGAATATAAATAAAATTATTTTGGATTGTCTCAACGAAAAATATAGTGTAAATGAGTGCATGAAACACTTGGCTTCTTTGAATTATAGAAGCGAATTTCACACCTTCCATTAGATTAACTGTCTTTTTTAAGTGAAAACTTTAGGTTAAGGTTCTTTAAGTTACAGAAATGCCGTAGTGTGAGCAAACGGTTAGTCTATTAGTTACATAATAGTTACCTATTTCATTGTTTATTGATTGTTAAATAATTTTATTTATTCTTGAATTTAACGATGACAATGATGAACTTTATTTTAATTGCTAGCAATTAAAATAGTTTTTTTTTTCTTTATTTGTGATGGGTTTGCTCTTGACTCTAGTCTAGGTTATTATTTTATTAACATAAAATACAAATACAAGGTATAAATTTTATAAGTGTATACTCATTATTATTTCAATGAAATTGTATTTATATTTTATATTCATGGAAGCCAATGTTTTGAATACTTAAACTGTATTAAAATGTACCTATATACTTATTGCTCGACGAGCCAAGAGATTTGAAAACCAGACTAATAATAATTTCAATTTACTAATTATGAAATATATATATGTAAAATTTAAAAAAAGATATTCGAAAGTTTTAAGTTTTCACTTCTTTTGGCAGTCCCCAAGACTGCCTATTTTTTTTATTTTTTTTAGCCATTTATCATTGTGAATGTTCATCAAAATCATTAGAAAACCAGTTTCAGACAGCATCTGTCTGGCATGAATGCTGAAATGAACTTTTTTGTTGTTTGTTGATCAAACATTTTTTTTTGTTTTTGTTTTGTTTTGTGTCCAAATAAAGATTATTCTTTCAGCTTCTTTATTTCTTTATGATATAAGTAGGTACCAACTTACTAAATATTTTCATTGAATTATTTTATTGATAGAAAGTATAGATTTGTGTTAAATTTTAGAATTTTGTTGGTCATTGTACTTTTGAAGAATTGAGAATCTGGTGAGTAGAGAGTCTGATAATTTAAGAATCTGGTGAGTGGAGAATCCGGTGTGTTGAGAATATGGTCAATTCAGAATCTGGTAAATCGAGAACCAGGTAAATTGCGAATCTGGTGAACTGCTCATGAGCCGTATTTTGTTTATTAAATACGTGTTTCTGCAGGTACACAAGAGGTACGAAATTTACTTATACAGCGCACTTAGCTACATATACTGGTTAGCAGTACACCCGCGGTTCCGACATCAGGATGGCGGGTGTACCTAGTTTTTAAAATATCATTTTACGGGTGTAGGTACACAGATTTTCAGGAGAGGTACGTTAAGGTACACAGAAGGTACCAAATAACTGCAATAAATTTAGGCAAATCTGAAAAGTACACCCGCGATTCTGATGTACACAATTTGTAGTGAAATTGATAATGATTTAGGACGAAACCGACCGCGCGAAATTTTATAAACAGACCTTTGGCAGTCTAGATATCATGAAAAAACGACTAAATCCATCTGTTCAAAATAAAATTATATGCATTGTTGAACTACTAATCTATCCCTGTATGGAGGCCGTTTTGCAATTTTCCGTCTTCTTATGGTATTTATTTGCGCCCAAAAATTCGTTAAAATTAGTTTTCGCTTCCGTACAGGGCTAGATAATGATGAGACAAATTGATATCACTTTTTATTTTGAACGTACATCGTCAAACAGTGGAATAATCGCTAGATTACGTTTGTATGGATTTTTTTTCGACTAGTGTAACCTTAAGAAATAAACGTGGCCACCTATTGGACCCAAACAGAAAGACTCGTAAAGAAGAAGGTCAAGAAATATAAAAACTTCCCTGTGTAAGTTTACTTTTATGAGGCAATATGTATTTTAGACCACCAAGTGGATGGGTAACACTTATTTATTACATATGTATGTCTAACCAACATCCAGATGTCAGCTCTGGTACCCAGGCTAACTAGCCCAGCTAATCTGTGGACTTACAATAGGGATGATTCAATAATAATTATTTTTAGTCCGTCAGATAGATTATCAAAAAATATCGGATACGTAATTTTTGCTTTATCATCAATAAAAATAATAATAAAGCGCATCTAAGTTCAGGAGTGGGGGCTTGGGACGTCACTAGTGTGTACAGTGTAGTAAAACGTGACGTCACACGATATTTCTACGAACTGTATTGTCGTTATTTTTGTTTATGTGACAAAAAAATACCATCCAATATTTTTTTTACTAATCTACCGACGGACTGAAAAAATATTTTTAGTCATCATCATTATTGTTGCCACCACGGTCTTCTGGCGATGACAGAAGAATAAATTAGTGGTCTTTACCACCACTCCTGTTACCTAGTTGACTAGGTAACATTGACACCACGGCCTAATATATCTGTTTCTCGCCCACCTGGTGGCTCTACCATAACATAGTGAATATTACCATACGTACTACTTGCGCAGTGGTGCCGTCTGGCAGCGTGATGATGGGGTTGTTGGGGTCCACCTGGATCAAGGATACGCTGCCGTCGGGGTTCGTGATGGTCTGGAGTACTGCGGGTGCGTACTGGGACATCTGTGGGATTTAGATAATTGTATTATTAGTCTTCTCCCCTTGATGTCGATGATTCTTTGCTTCTATCTTAAATTTTCTTCGATCAATACTCAGTCACGTCGATAGCCTTGGCACTGGGCTCGTATCGTGCAGGTCTGTTTGCATTAAGTTGGAGATGGGGCATCGTATGATTCCACAGTCGCATTGCGGCTGATCGGAGTACTTAGTTCTTGCATCAAAGAAACGGTAAATCTTTAATAGTATGCCACCAGCACCATACCACCAGCAACACCATAATAAGTAAAGATAGTCTTTAAATGGACCATTTCTCCAGAAAACATTTTTGTTAAGTTAAACTTTATTTGCAAGTGTACCAGCAACAGCTGGCTGTTCAAAATTGATTTATCGAAACTATCTAGACCATTTAATGTTTGACTAGAATGTTATGCTTTGCAGGAAAGAGGATTGCAGTTTTCACAAATTCATTGACACAGTTTTTGTAGAACATCATAATTTTGTATTTGTAGATGTCAAGGTTCCATACAGAATTTCTGGGGAAGATTCCATTTAAATTTACAGTACTGGTTTTTCTGTGTGCACTGGAAATAACCATGCTCTAAGAGATGAAAACTCACTTTTAACTGAGCCATAATACCGAGAAGCGATTACATTACTGTTTCCAAGCATTATTTTAACATTAGTATAATAATGCACTGATGATATTGTTGGGGCTTCTCATTTTGCAGTGCATCGGGCTTGTTTGCGGCAGCGCGAATAGATGACATTCATGCTGTTTATTACAGGCCGGCGGATCACAGCCAAGAGGCAACGCTGGGGCCCATTAGCAACGCTGCTACTCTTGGATCCAACCAGGACTATAACCGCGAAACCACGGTACGTGGCAGCGGTCGGCTAGGGGTTTGTTCTTTAGGATACTGGTACCAAACGCCATGCGCAAACGGTTTGCATCGATGTTGTAGCACTAACAGTATTTTAGCTACACTGGGGCACAAGGTTGATGGACCATTTATCAGGCTCTGAGCTGGCAGACATGTGCGTGCACATATTCATGTGTTCATACTAACACTATATGGATCCCTTGAACTGAAATATTTTTAAAAAAATTGTATTTCAATTTAACATGTCAATTGTTAATTACCAAAACTATGTAAATAGAGACTATATTTAAAATCTTTAGCAGTGAATATCAACTGACTTATTTAACAGAAAAACTGCCGTTAACTACAAGTTCCAGTTCTCTTATCTTCATGCCACCAGACTGATTAAAACAACCGGGCAAGTAAACTATAAACTTTAGCAAAGTGCTTGAATGCGGAAAGCACAGGACCGTTCGTTGTTGCGACACTTGGGGCAGGACTATGTTCAGCAGTAGACATCTTCCGGCTGAAATGCTGATAATGTGCCTGGTTGAAACAAAATCACACAAAGCCGTACATCAACATCAGCCAGCGTCATCTGGTCGATGCAGACTTGCTGTGACGTCAGCACCGCTTGCTGCTGCTGCTGGTTGCTGCGGCCGGCGCCCGACGACGAGCCGCTGGACGAGTTGTTGCTCGCGTTCGGCATGCACGCCGATATCTATTTGTGTACGGATATTCGAGATGCGAAGGGAAGGGGGCAAATGGATGGGTTCCGCCAAGATTCAAGTGGTCGTCGAGGTTTTCCAAGCAGAAAGCCACACAAATTTTCGTAGGTTTATTATAGCCCAGAATACGTTGAGATTTTAGTTACGGTTTTAGTAGCGAAATATGATGTATTATTATAAAATTAAAAGGGGTTACCATATCCAAGCAGCATTCCATGATGAGATAGCATTAATAAACAGTAAATACAATTTAGATACAATTCCAAAGGTAATTATATAAAATTGATTTTGAATAATAAGACATGATGATAGCTTCAAGGTAGTAGTTTAGTAACAGTTCCAAAAATAATAATAATAATAATTGGTATAGTAGAAATAGGTACGAGAAAGTTTCACGGTGGTAGTGTATTTGTCCTCCATTTGATTAACTCCAATATTATAGTATAAACACAAAAATCAATCCTTTTTAAAAAAAATCTTTAAGAGTTTAAATTTTTGTCGAAGTTAAAACCATATGGCTCAAAACTAAACTACTTTTACCTACAATGAAATTTGGTTTTCCTCAAGGAATTCATACTTGACAAATGTGATATTTAACTTGCCATTGACGTTATAAAAATGAATGACGTGGTAATCAAATAATAAGTTTATATCAAATAAGTAATGTAGACGTAACTTATTGTGTGACGACCTGAATGTAGCAGTGACGCACTTTACGCCTTCAGAGACCGATGACAAATATTTTTATTACCTAATGGACTGTAAATAATACCTACAGTGAGTAAAATATACAACTTTTTAACTTGAGTTGGCTACGTGCGTCACTTCTAATGTGATGTGTGATGGCTTTCAGTTTGTATAGATATTTTTAAGTAATATAAACCAATGCCTGTTTTGAGGCAGAAGCCAACAGAGAAGAGAGACATTCCGCGTATTTATTCACGAATCAGGTAATCCTAGCTTCATAATATTCAAGGATAAAGTTATGATTAGGAAGCCAAATGTTATGTAGGTATATCAACTTAAGTTAATTAGTAGCTAAATAACCTTGAATGTTCTAGTATAGGACGAACACGATGTCGTCAGTTCGATTCCCCGTGTTGTCAAATTGTACAATCAAATTGACGCACACGATAATGTTAATATGTTTGATTGTTGCGATAATTTATTATATTGTATGTATATTTATTGCTTTTAGGATCCATTCAGGGATTATGACCTAAAATATTTACAACAAGTATCCTTGGATATAAAAATAAGTTTTTATCAAAATTCGTATTCAGTAGCTATAATAAGTTAATCAGATTTTGTTCACCACGTTAGCTGGCGCTATATAATGAAAGACATAAGATGACGCCTAGACTTTGTTTTCGGCACCCTATTCTCAAGGCAACGATCAGAAAGAAAGAATAACAATTGAATTCAGCCTTTATGTGTAAATTTATTTTTCTCGCTTGCCACATTTGATGCCTTTTGGCATGAGATAGCGTCCTATTAATCCTAGCAATTGTTGATCATGACTTACCTACTTGTGCAAATAATAAATGGATCGATTTGATTTTGTGTTGATAAGAAGTGGAAGACTTACAGGCTGTGTAGGAGGTCCCTTCTCATCGTCTTCAGTGAAAGCAGGCAGTAGATCCTCCCGGCCGTGGTACTTGTAGCAGTTGATTACGATCTGACGCAGCGCGTGCGTCCACGACATCTGCAACCATAATACAACGAATAAATACAACGTTTACTGGTACAGTCAGTATAAGTAAGACATGAACTTATGATATGATAACTAAAACCAGTAAAACTTGAATGTTAAATTGTTACCATGAGCGTGCGACTGCAAATGAGTTTCTTCTAGCCAGAGGTAGCCAGAATTGAAAGCCCTCTAGAAGGAACGGCTACGTCAGGCGGGTCTGCCTGCAGACTCTCTTAATACCGGAAAATTTTGGCTTTTTTTGCAAGTCGAAAACTTTATGTAGAGATTCTGTGCGTCATCGACACGCAGGCATGCGCAGCGGTTGGCATCCACAAGATAGACCAATCACACGGTGTGAAGGTCTCGGGCATCGGCTGGATGCTTGAAGCACAAGACCGGACGACGAGACGATGCTGGGGATGGGCGACAATCCAGCAAGTCTTCTAGCTGAATCTCAATTGATCACGTGTGTATGTAGGTATATATCGGGTCGTGTTACCTTTACCTTTTGCTTCTCGTCCTCGGTGCGCGCGTCCATGCGCACGTTGGCCCACGGCAGGTCCTTGGGCCACCAGGGCGGCCGCGTGGACTCGCGGCCCCAGCCCGGCTTGCCACGGACTGGTGAAACGAAGTATGTCGTCAACTATTTGGTTGTACTACAGAAACATCGAAAACTGTATGTTCTGCTATATTCAAGGGACATATTGACTGGTAGAAAATGCCAAGGCATTAAGTCCGCCTCTGTACGTTTGTGTGCTTAAAATATTAAATAAATGTTCTGATAGAAATATAGGCAGTCTGGTGAAATTTTCTAGAACTTAGATATTAGATGCGGGCAGCACACGGCCGGTCGTTTCGTTGATTCTTGGAGAAGGCGTATTATGTCCAGTAGTCTTACGTCTGTATTAAGTTGATTGGTAGTATAAGACTACCTTAATTTACATTTAGGGTAATTGATAGTACAGTAAGCTATTGTTTTTGGATTACAAGTACGAGGGCTGCACTAAAAGTATCGGGAATGGAATATTTCCACTGTTTCTGTCATATTAAAATCTTTTTAATGGAAAACTCCTTGGTTTTAAAAATCGAATACCATTTATTTATTTAAAAAAAGATTCTCGGTTTTGTCACAAGGTTTTGTCAAACTTGTTTAGTCGTCGAGAAAATGGAATTGACTCGAGAAAATTCAAGAGCGATGATTTATTATAACTTTCGAAGTGGTTTAAAACAAAAACAGTGTGTTGACCGGATGATTTCTGCATTTGGTGATGAAGCCCCATCCAAAACCACAATTTATCGCTGGTTTGTTGAATTTCAACGTGGACGTGTCAAGCTCAGTGATGATCCCCGTCAAGGTCGTCCAAAAACTGCAGTCACCCAAGAAAATGTTGATGCTGTGCGTAAGCTGATTGAGGAAGATCGACATAAGACATAACGCGAAATTCAGGCAACTTTAGACATTGGCATGAGTCAAATACAAATAATCTTGCATGAACAATTAGGTGCAAAAAAGTTGTTTTCCCGATGGATACCGCATTCGCTCTGTGAAGAGCAAAAAGCTTACTACTTACTACTTTAGCTCGCGTTACTTGGTGCGTCAGAACTCTCGAAAGATTCCACGCAGGATCCTCAAATGGTATACAACATCGTATCAGGTGACGGATCCTGGATATACGCGTACGAACCCGAAACAAAAAACCAGTCACGAGTTTGGGTGTTCGAAAATGAGTTAAAGCCAACGAAAATTGTTCGTTCACGGAATGTTGCAAAAAAAATGGTGGCCACGTTTGTCTCCAAAACCGGCCATGTTGCGACTATTTCTCTTGAGGGACAAAGAACGGTTAATGCAGAATGGTATGCTAGCATTTGTTTGCCACAGGTCGTTTCTGAACTCCGTAAAGAGAACTGCAACCGCCGCCTCATCCTCCATCACGACAATGCGAGTTCTCACACCGCGCACAGAACAAAAGAGTTTGTAGAGCAAGAAAACAGAATTATTAGACCATCCGCCGTACAGCCCCGACCTAAGCCCTAATGAGTTCTATACTTTCCCTAAAATAAAGAATAAATTGCGTGGTCAGAGATTTTCATCACCTGAAGAAGCTGTGGACGCCTACAAAACGTCCATTTTGGAGACCCCAACTTCCGAATGGAATGGTTGCTTCAATGATTGGTTCCATCGTATGGAAAAATGTGTCTAATTTCGCGGAGAATACTTCAAAAGCAATAAATACATTTTTAAATAGTAATGTTGTGTCACTTCCTTGATTCCCGAAATTTTCAGTGCCGCCCTCGTATAATACTGCAATGTAACGCTGCAGGGCAAAGGTTTCCCCTTCCATCTTTCTATGAAACTCAGTCAGATGCAAACTGAACCCAATCTTTTAGTTATAAAAACCTAAGGAAATGCTTGTACAACTTACCCATAGAGTACTTGAGCATGAGCGGTATGAACGCCCGGAGTTGCGCCTGCGTCATCTTCTCCACAGGCGTGGGGATGCCGTCGATGATGAGCGGCGGCAGCTCGAACAGCGACGGGTCGTCCTGCGGCGGAGCCGGCGCCTGCGGGCCGCCGCCCAGCCCGAACTGACTCGTTATATACTTGATACTGATACGAGGACGGGGACGGTGCGAGTGTGCGAGTGTGCGAGTGCAACACACAAGCGCAGAGCAATTGGGACTTGGTTTGTTCAGCAAGGAAATCATAACTGAGCACCCGAAATGTCAATGTCACTCTGACGGACAACTCTCGCAGTCTCGCTATTGGCTCACGTGGCTCGGGCGGGAGCCGTGTCTGGAGTGAAGTCGTTTCACATTTCGGGTGCTCAGTTATGCTGACCGAGTTATATTGAATTCATTTTCATAAGGCTTTAACATTCGGTCTTAAATGAGATCAAATCCCAATGATTAACGAGCGCTCATGAAATGCAGCAACTATTTCGATATACAGGGGTGAGTTTTTCAAGTGGGCGTGTATGGCCAAAACCGAAACTATGAGGAATAGCGAAAAACACTCAAAGAAGTCACGAGGCCGGTTGATAAAAACTAAATTGTTGTTGGAACTTATTTGCAGTTAATTAAATAAGTTCATCAAGTAGTGGAAAAAGAATCGTTCGTGACTCGCATAAAAGGCTTTATTTTAAATTTTTTTTCTTTATTTTAATTCTCGACTTTTTATGCTCGACACGAAATGCACTATTTTAGTGCTAGCTTGTAAGCGTACCTTGAACTCGTAACTAATACAACTTTTGAAGTGGAGAAAGGAGATGTAACGTTGACAAACAACAGAGTATTGTGCTTTGCATTATACGCAAAACTATTGGCTGTTTGTGAAATCTCTCTGCTTTGGTGGAAACCTGGCCATATCCTCCGTAACAATGTTTGCAACAGAGATATCTTACATCCCTGATAAGACTAAAAAATTAATGTGTATGATCTGTGTACAATTTAATTATCCCAGAAATATCTTTATTCATATAAGAAATTCCTCATAGTTTGCAAATAAGCATTTAATAGAAAAAATAATTGTGGATATGATGTTGATTATTAAGAAATGCTCAGGGTTTTTAGTTGTCTTAACAAAAAGTAGAGGTCATTAATTCATCAATTCTTTTTTAAATGTATTGTGGTAGAGCTTCAGCAGGAGCTGTTTTATTAAGTTTATGGCGACTGCCGAAACAAGAAAAGAATTCTTTACATCCCCAACATCAGAAAACCCGTCACTTAAGGGACCTTACTGAGGGCGCGACGTTTTTTTTTTTTTTTTTTTTTATAGTCTATAGGCTCGCGTTTGACCACTATCTCGCCTGATGTTAAGCGATGACGTGGTCTACGTAATTTAAGTTGCATTGATAGGCAATATTGCACATGAATGTTTAGTATTTCAACTGCAAATCGGCTGAATTACATCGGATTGTGTCTACGGGTTAGTAGCTAATCCAGTGTTATTGACAATTTTAATTTACCTCCTGTTAGCCACTAACGCCGAACATATACCGGGTGGGCAAAAAATCGTGGATCAAACGAAGCAGGGCGATAGTTGGGGCTATTTGCAGTAGGCCCTAAAGTACAATTTCGCCTATCGCCCTGTTTCGTCTGAGCCACGGTTGTTGGCCCAGCCTGTACCTGTATACAAGAAGCCTGTATACCTGCTGCGCGAGCGCGTTCTCCAGCTCCTCCATGATCATGCAGCGCAGGTTGCGCACCACGTCCTCCAGCGGCTTGGCGCCGAACACGCGGTACGACGTGTTGGGCTTGCCCGGCGTGGCTACCAGCACCACGGCCTGTTGGCCTACCCGTGTCGCGAACTCTTCGATGGTTTGCTGTTAAAGAAAAACATTGTATTATAGATTGCTTTTATTACGTCTTTGTCTCGGACACCCGAGAAAACCTTTACAAGGCGTACTAGGGGCCGAAGCTAAATCACTGACGTCTTTAAAGAACAAAAACAGCCTCAGGCTGGTCTCTTATCAGCAAATTAAAGCAAATATATAGGTTTGAGTGGTCACGCGGGCAAAGCCACGCGTAGACGTTAGTCAAATAAAAACTCGTTTGACCTAGGTCAGGGGTCGGTAAACTGTGACTCTCGAGTCGCAGAGTTCTTTTAAAAACATTTGTAGCGTGCGGGATGCGAACTTTTACATTGTTTGCTGTTTAAGGAGATTAGTTTGTTTCTGAAGTCAGTTTGTGGTCGATTTGGATAGAAGTAAATGAGGACTGGTGACTGATGGGCGGTGGTGGCCCAGTGGTATCGGCCGCGACTTACAAGTTGTAGGTCGTGGGTTCGAGCCCAGGCAGGCGCTTTACTTTGTGTAAATTATTTCATCACCACTGCTCTCAAAACGATGAAGGAAAACATCGTGAGGAAACCGACATGTCCTAGAACCAAAAATTCGAAGACATGTGACATCCACCAAACCGCACGGGGCCCGCGTGGTGGATAATGGCCCATTCCCTCTCAAAGAGAGGACGCCTGTGTCCCAGCAGTGGGAACATTAATAGGCTGATAATGATGTGATGTGAAATGAGGACTGAGTTCGGCAGCTCGCATCTCGTTGTGAACTAACATTGAGCTGATAGTGACGCGATGACCTCCTTTTCCATAAAGTCGTCTAATAAAATAAATTACTAATGAAGGCAAGTACATAAATTTCTTCTACTTAATTTCGTTAGTCAAGCGCACCTTTTCTGTATTGTAAATTCTTAAAATCTTTAGGTAATAAACAGCACTTACTCTGAGTTTCCTAAGCAATCTATTCTGATGTCTCTTCCTGACGGATGGGTTGGTCTCGAAGGAGTGCGGCCGCTTGCGTTTCTTGGACGAAGCTATAGCGGCAGCCGCTGCCATGCCCACCGGACCTGTCGGGTGAACACATTTGTATATTTTGGAAAACACTCTACAAGCCCAGTAAAAAGTTTCTGACTTCTACTTCTTCGTCGTATCAATGATTCCAAAACGAAATACGTTTTAACCAGAATTCAGACACGTCAACAGCGTTTTCATTTGCCTCACAAAGGTCTTTCAGAGTGCAACAACAACAACTGATCAAGAAATGCATTTTAAATGCTAGAGTAAAACAAAACACCCAAGTGACAATTCCAAGTACTTTTTTTTTATAAAAAAATTATAAAACTTACGTGGCCGGGACCTTAAAAAAATGTTTAAAAAATTCTGTAAAATTAACCATTCAAGATTATTTTTTGTAATAAATACCGTCTAATGAAGGGTTTTTAGGCGCATGTTTGCTAGTTTTTATTTTTGGAAAATCACCTGTAAGGACAAAGTATATATTTTTTTTTGTTTATTATTGTTCTACATAAAAACTCAAAAGTGGGATTTATGACTAACAGAGAAATATGCCTCGTAATAAGGCCTATCACTGATAAAAAACCGGCTAAGTGCGAGTCGGACTCGCGCACGAATGGTTCCGTACTTGGTAAATTGCGGTTTCCGATTTATGACGTATTAAAAAAAAAGCTACTTAATAGATCTCGTTCAAACCAATTTTCGGTGGAAGTTTACATGGTAATGTACATCATATATTGTTTTTAGTTTTATCATTCTCTTATTTTCGAAGTTACAGGAGGGGAGGGGGGGATGAAGGGACACATTTTACCACTTTGGAAGTGTCTATCGCGCAAACTATTCAGTTTAAAAAAATATTAGAAACCTCAATGTCATTTTTGAAGACCTATCCATAGATACCCCATACGTATGGGTTTGATGAAAAAAAAAAATTGAGTTTCAGTTTTAAGTATGGGGATACCCAAAAATTTATTGTTTTTTTTTTCTATTTTTGTGTGAAAATCTTAATGCGGTTCACAGAATACATCTACTTACCAATTTTCAACAGCATAGCTCTTATAGTTTCGGAAAAAAGTGGCTGTGACATACGGACGGACAGACAGACAGACATGACGAATCCATAAGGGTTCCGTTTTTTGCCATTTGGCTACGGAACCCCAAAAAACCACATTCCACTATTGCGGCCTTTGGGACAAAAAGGAAATTAGATCAAAGGTCAAATGACAACCCCCGAAAATTACAACCCTAACACAATGTTTTGAAACTTAATTCCTCCTAAAAGCCTCATTTTTTATAAAACAGGTACTTGAAATTAAATGCACTACTCTAGCATTTAAAATGCATTTCTTGATCAGTTTACATAATAAACAGCATAGGGCTTTTTGGGTACGATCAAACGTGTTGTTGCACAGAGAGCACACCAGGAGGTGAAGCATTGTTTGGGACGCAGTTGTGCCTGCAGCGACTTGGATTCGTAGTCAGTTTAGAGATTTTCAGGTGGGCCATGAAAGTGTTTAACAAAACTTTTACGAAGGTCCGTGCTTTTTACTTACATTTAGCCAATGTAAATGTCGCATTTCGAATTTATTATTTCATTCTCACCTGAATGAAACAAAACACATTTGATTCAAGCTAAAACACGCGAAGTATTTATGGACACGAAGACTGACTCACCAAAGTCATACTTAGTTAACTTCTCCTGTATGGCTTTACTCACGTGGATTTTATCGACTAGTTTCTGATTTGTTTATTATCATGTGCAGCCCACTACAAGGTCGCAAAACGTAATACAGAATTTCACTAAAGACCTACGAAGGGGATCCAAAAGCTTTTATTTAATTTGTGTGTAATTGTTCGAAGCTTGCCAGTTGAATTTGAGTCACTTCCAGATTCTCGATTTAGCTGAAATTTTGCACTCATGTTTATTTCTCGTGACAATGTAATTTTTAACATAAAAGCTTGTTTAAAATAATTATAATAACATAAACGCTTATGATAAAGAGATCTAGTAGCAGTGAATAGATTGCTTTTAGGCAAGCGTGCCTCATCGCCGAACACATCATAGCTTAACATCAGGTGAGATAGTGGTTAAGCACGAGCCTATCAATAATAATAAACTTAAAGCCAGGGGAAAGTATCCATGACACCAAAAACAAAACTCACCAGCGGCGGCTAACTGCTTGGTAACCTCATCGCTCATGGCGTTCTTGATGAGGTCGGCGCTGTCATCGTAGTTGGAGCCGGCCGGCGAGGACGCGCAGTCGTCCTCGTCGTCCGACGCCCCGGACAGCCCGCAGCCGTCCACTTGTGACATGTCCTGCGAAATATATGAACACTTAGCATCCAGGAGCATATAAAATAAAATAAACTTGTAATAATTTCGTGTTTTTACGTACGTGCCAGAACTTGAAAGTCGGACAACAGATTTTCCAGATCCAACCAAGGGTCATTTTGACCGACCAACAAGTGGTTGTAGAAGTCAGACAGGCAGTCACTCTATGTAATGTACTGGTTTAGCTGCACTTGGTTACTTTGGAGGAAATGCTGATGCATTTACCACCAGAGGGCTAGGCAGATGATACGATAGAAAAAAATGCGCGACGCGCTTGCCTGTTAATGTATCCTAAGAAATCTTCTGCAGGCCATACAAATGTTATTATCGTACGGGATCGAACCATTACATTTATCGATCGATTTAGTCTCCAAAACAATAATATTATTAGTTATATCTAGTTGCTTGATTACCCAGAGCGTACAAATAGGTATACAAATTCATGCAAATGGGAAATGCTATTCTCGAACTCGCAGCGTATATACTACGGTCACTACAGGTACGTTTGTTGAACTTCAGCTGCCAGACATTACGCTCATCTGTCTGTTGCAAGTCTCTTCCTCTCGGGATTCAAAACAACGCTAAATTAGGTTATTGTTGGTATTTCGTTGCCTTCGGGGAAACTGAACAATTATAAATGGAACAACTATACATAGAATATACGTGTGGGATGGGAAATAAGGACATGTCAGGATTATGGCTAAAGATGTTTATTTTCAAGTCCCAATTTAACAAGGTCTGCTACAGTACTCGTTAGCACGACTCCCGAGTCAGAATCAATACCAGTACTATGACGTAAAGTACTACTGTCTTATGTAAGAACTAGCTTAGTACTTTTCTTATTACAATTTCAGGATTACTTTTTCAGTCAAGTTCAGCCCTTATAAAGGTTTTCTCGTGAAATCACGAATGAGTTCTAGTAACTTGTAACTTTTTACAATCAAATAGTGTTGGTAAGACTGGAAGCCATATTTGAATCCGATTCAAGACGTAGATAGTTCGCGAGTGGTTGCGACAGCTACTGTGTAATCTTTGCTATCGATTTTCTTTCTATAGGTACCTAAATAAGCTGAATACGGCTAACAGACTTTCAAGGGCGCACAAGACGTGTCCAATTGATTTGGCCTTTTAACAATCAGGGTTGGTTCACACACGCCGATGATATTCTCTCGAAGCATATAAGAAGACAACGTGGTTAACAGCTCAAATAATTCAAATGGTTTTATTTGATCCAGAATGTACAACACGTCACGAAAACACAATGACATTTATCGTATTTTCGTGATTTTGAAATGAAATACTAGTTATGGTCAGCCAGAATCTGCCAACAGCTGGGAAAAGGCCTCATAAATATCAGATATTTAGATTCAATACTAATGTGGACCACAGCCTGTTCGTTTTGTCCAGCTTGTACTGCCATTTTGTACGTGGACACGACGCCTTCTAGCGGTGTCAGGGATTCACATAACGACCCCAAAGGTCTTTTGGCATACAGCAGAAGTTGGCAGCTCGCATACGAAGATATAGTGGGGTCCAACGTGAAAAGCACTGAGACTATGAAGCTCGACGAGTCCCAAAATTATTCGCCTAAGTTTTCAATCAGAAAAATCGCCGTTTGTCTTACCTCCCCCTCCATATCCATGGACTCAGTGCTAACGGCAGAATTCATGACGTAGTCTGGGTCCTCTTCGTCCTGGCCACCCACCTGACGAACCATTGGGCAGTGACTAGTGTGCCTGTGTCGCAGAGTGCTACAGCAACAGCAACGCGGGCGGCGCTCTTCAACTGATGAGCTTTATTACCTGAATGATAGGGTTTAGTGTTATTTGATTAAATAATATATATAACCGTCTTCCGAATGTCAGGTTGAGAATAGGTATCGAAGTCCAGAACATCAAGCTTGTCAGCAGAGCAACACTACTGAGTCATCAATGAGAGACAGCACCCTAAAAATCGATAATTTTTTTCAAGCCTTGGCCCATTGCAGAGTTCAACCAATGTTACAATCACTGTTGCATTCGTTCTTCTGCATACTCCTACCATTCTTTCCTCATGTAATGATGATGAGTCATATTTCAACAAGTCATCCAATTTTTATTAAGTTTATTGCAGCCTATGTAAGTATGTCTCCACATTTAGGTTTCAAATAAGAAAATCACATTTTGCTACTGTTATTTCATTGTTTTATTTTAATGTCTTTGCCTTGAAATTAATTATGAAGATAAGAGATTGCCGATGCACTCATATTGTAGTAAAAAGCAGAGCCAGTTTCCTTTTGTTTACCTAGGGGATAGATTTAGACAGGTATTACTATTTTAATATGATAGATGCTTAAAATGCCAGCCTTAGGCTGTACCAGAGCAAGAAATAGGCCTCTTCTCATACAGAGAATGCATGAGCATTGCTCATAACACTAGGTCATTAATTTTGACTTTACCTATATCTGCCCAGCTCCCCATTGAAATGGTGCAGGTGCATTGAAATTTTACTTAAAATACTTGATATAAATTTTTGTCAACTTGAGATAAAATTACAATGGGTTATGGCTAGGAAGAAACAGATATAAGTTGAGTTTTCCTCACATCATTTTCCTAACCAACATCAGTGATGTCTTTTATTTATCAATGTGTCACAAAATCAGTGTAGCCGAGAGCACCGACCCCTGAGGGACTCCGGTGTTAATACCTAACTAACCGGATGAACAGCGATTGATAACCACTCGGATGGACCGATCCCTCAGGAAGTCAGCCATCCAGTCACACAGACCACCAGGCACACCAAAGGAAGCTTACCAATAATGCTTTCAAAGATAAATTCAGAATGTACATAATATACAGAAGCGAAAACTCCCAGAATTCATAACAATGTCTATGTAAGCAGTATTCAATTGAATGACCAAACTTAAGTTTAGAACATTATAGTTTTCATAAAGTATGGTAACAAGTTATTTTGTGCCTAATAGTCTTACCATTCTGTTTACATAGAAAGGGCATGGCCTTGTAAGTGGTAGCTGCCAGTAACAAGATCAACACTTGGCTTGTTGTTTTATTTCAGTCTTATTTATTTACATTCCTATGAGATTTATTTGACATCCAAAATAAGATTTAATATTCCCAAACCATTATTTTGTTAGTTGCATAAGTTTAATAAAATAAAATAAAGATTGCAAAAGAATTCATACATTTTTCCAATTCTCACAGCTTGAGAAACAATATTAACATAATCCCTTCAAACAGATGTTTTGACTAAAATAAAATAATAAAAAGACTCTGGCAATGGAATGGGAATGTAGCTTATTATGTTAGATCTAGAGATGGCTATTCTCATTCTTCTTGCCAAAAGCTGCCTCTATTTTATTTTTACTTTGGATTTATAAACTGTGTCTCTGACAAGTGGTATCTACTGGTTAACTTAATATGCCAGTATTATTAGCCTTCTACCAGGCTACTCATAAAATATTTAAACAACCCTATTATCAATGCTCACATAATAAAGCTTGGACTGGAAAATCAATAGAGGTCAATGACTCCCCTGCTGACACCAATCTCACATCCCCCTGCTCTATATTGCTCAATTAGGAAGCCCAAAATCTGTCCTACATATTTCATAACCCAACCCTGACCTTAAGTTTAGCTTTAATGTCTGTCTGGACTAAAAATAATGTTATGTGGTAAATCTGTACCCATCTAATCTATTGATTTTAGACCAAAATTTTATTTTAAGTTTAGTCTACTTTTCATATAATAATATATAGATTGGCCATCTGTATTGATTTTGGATATAACATGGTCAAGACCTCAAGAAAATGTCGCCGATTCTTATAAAAAAAATTCTGAATGGAGTCTATGAAGAGTCAGAATAAATTATCTTACTAGAAATGTAGCTAGTTGGGCTGGATTTTGTCAAATATGTTAAAGGAAAACTGTCTTTTCACCCGCAATTAAAGAGAAGAGGAATCATCGTTTGACGACCCCAAATGTACTCAGGGAATACGAAATGTTGGACTATTCTATTGTGTAGCTAGCTAGCTAGGAAAAATCAATACTCGAGCTTCCCACATCCCTCGAATCACGACTAGAAAAACTATCACGGAGAGGCAAGAATACGAGCCAAATGCACCTTAATATGATCTCAGGATTCCATTTTCATTTTTAGGTGCATATTTTTAACTGCAACTTACAAATTTCTGCCCTTTACGCGCGAATAAATGCAGTCGCAGACACCAATGACGCATTTTGTTTGATGTTTTGTTTATACGGTGCATGGTGCCCCGCGACGGGTCAGTTTCGAAGACGCATGACATGACGCAAGCTCTTTGCGGCGGCGTAAAGGATAAGCCAAAATGAATGGCCATCATGAAGGGGAGCCGCGCGTTCGAGCAGGCTCAGACAGAATCGTGAAACTACGGCTGCGTACGCACCTGCGTGATTTGAAGCACATTTTGCAATCCAATTAGAACTCTTGCGAACTTGCTGTGATGTAACCCGTCCAAAACAACACTTTTTAAGACATTTGCACTCGGCCAGACACTGAATTCACGAAATTTACGGAGTGCACGAGAGTCCCCGAAAAATTCGAGTCCTCCATTAGTATCGATCGGTAAGCGCGGTATGTAGACCGTATAAACTTCGTATCTAGGGGTCGCCATTTTGTACGAGTCTGCGCGGTGTGGTTTTCACATGGAAAGGGAAATCGCCCCTCTGCCTGAGGGGGGAAAGGATTCGAAGCTTTGTAAATAAATAAAAGCTTATTTTGTGAAAGATACTCACCAATTTTGATAGCCAAATATCGCTATTTATTTTTTCAGGCGTTCTTAGTTGTTAGATGTTCAGGCAAAATCCCTAGTTTATTTTAGAAATTGATCATTTCACGTCATACTGTAGTGCCATCTAGTGAGTTTTCCAGTAATTGTTTTGACGTTTCATGTTGTAAACAAGTGTTGTGAATTCGCATGTTGATTTTGTTATTTTCATAATATTTGAAGATTGCGTAACATATTTCCACACATTTATAAAAGAAATAAGGTGAGTTGTTGTATTTCTTGTAATAAATATATGCAGTTATGATGTTTGAGGTTACTCGAAATTATCTTTTCCATGACTGATAAAAAACAAATTAAAACTAAATGTTGGATAAAAAACTATTTGGTTAGTCACTTTAAAACAGACATAGAGATACTACGTATGTTTAAAACGAAGTTTGGCCCTGTAAAATATCCTCTTTGTCTATTGCGTGCCTTTATTAATATTTTTTTTATTTGCCTTAAAGACAGCTGTACTGGGTAGTGGGTTCATTTAATACTGGTAGTGGTGGGTAAACAAAGCAACAAATGAATAGCATAAATATTATGAATTTTTTGTTATCCTAAATTGTTTCCCCCTTTTGTACCAAGGCCTCTCTCATCTCTATTCCAAACTTTTCTTTCCGTTATTTGTCACAGACCCTGCCCTGCTGACCTATACACAAGAGATCTAAAAATAAATAGTAGAGGTTAGTCCTCAGATCATTAACTTGCAGTTTCAATCAGTGGTCTCGAACGTCAACGAGATTGGTAGAGTTGCCAGCTAAAATCGGTATATTTGTACCCAAAATCGGTATTTGACAAAAAAATACAATATTCAATCAAATTCGTTTATTTATTGAAAAAAAAAACTTGCAGACTAATTTATAACAATCATACTTAAGTATAATTATTTTTTATACCAATATTCTTTGGCCATAGCCGCGGTCATCTTCAAATTAATTTCAAAATCTTAACAATTAGCTATATTAAAGAGTTGTTTTGCATGTACCTAATAGACCAGTTTTCACATCTCAGTAAAAAGCAAACTTTTCAACACATGTATCCTGCCTGTATTGGCATATGGGAGCGAAACATGGGCTTTAACAAAAAACGTAGCAAACAAACTCTCCGTATGCCAACATGCCATGTTAAGGAGTATGTCAGGGATCAAAAGGAAAGAAAAAGTAAGGAATACCAACATCAGAAGCAAGACAAAGGTCCAGGACATAACTCGGAAAATACGGAGACAAAAGTGGAAATGGGCGGGCCACATGATCTGAGGAAAGGATAAATGGAGCAAAATAACCACACAGTAGTACCCAAGGGATGGAAAAAGAAAAAGAGGTAGACCACAGAAAAGGTGGGATGACGACATCAGACAAGTCGCTGGAACAACATGGGGTAGAGTGGCCATGGAAAGGCCGGAATGGAGAAGATTGGAGGAGGCCTTTGCCACCTGGCAAACGGACACACAAAAATGGAACGATGTATCTATGAACAACAAAGAAAATAATGTGTCCGGTAGAAGGCTTTATATTATTATTATTATATAATAGACCAGTGATTGATTCAGTACAGCCTATTTCGCTGTTTTGACTGAACTTAATGGTCTTATTTGTAGGCACTCTTTAGGAAAGTTACTCTCTCTTCGTTATCCGATAAAATGCAAACTATGTATGTGTTTGAAAGGTCTTTTAAGGTCCAAATCCCTACAATAGAGGACTGGACGAAGGAACACTGATGGATCCAAAATGGAATCAGGTACAGGAGCAGGAATATACGCAAAAGGCTACAAATGTAGCAAAAGCTTAAGGAAGATGGCAACTGTATTCCAAGCAGAAACATATGCCATAATAACCTGTGCTCAAGAGAATATAGATAGAGGAACCAGAGGTAAATCCATATATATTCTTAGTGACAGTCAGGCTGCAATCAAAGCCATGGCATCCTACAAAGTGGACTCCAGACTTATTCTGGATGCCGTCCGGACCCTAAACAGGCTTGGGCAGCACAATAGGGTAAGACTTATGTGGGTCCCTGGGCACAAAGGATTCCATGGTAACGAAGAGGCTGATGAACTGGCAAGAGAGGGCTCAGCAAATGATTTTGTGGGTCCGGAACCATGTGTAGGCATCTCGACGTGTCTCGTAAAAGCCGCATTTAGGGAGTTTGCAGATCACAGACAACGAACTTGTTGGCTGTCTAACACCGGTCTACAACACTCCAAGAAATTCCTAGGCTCTTCGTTCAAAGCCCGGGAATGCATTTGGAACATGAGCAGGGGGCAAATCCGCTACCTGCTTGGGGACTTTACTGGGCACTTTGGAACCAACGACATGCTCATGAAGATGGGTCTAACCGCGACACAAATGTGCAGGTTGTGTGGGGAACATACGGAACGCATGGAGCACCTACTGTGCACATGCAATGCACTGGCTGGTAAGAGAATGAGTCTAATAGGGATTGGGTATCCAAAACCAGAAGACTACAGGCTCATATCTCCTGATCTCGTTGTAAAACTCATGAAAACGGTTTTTAACGAGATTGGGGAGGAGTAAATTATCTAGGGGACCACAATAGATCCCAATGGGTCGAAGTGTCCGAGTTATTTCTCGGCCCCTCCATAAGATAAGATAAGATACTCTCTCTTCAAAGTTAAGAAAATTAATGAAAAAAATAAAACTGAATTCCTGTTTATATAGACTAGACAGGTAAATGCCCGAGCGTGAAACCCCTTATAACATCGAGTTGTAGGACACAAGGGTATTCCCCAAAATATATGGAACATTCTGCACTAGGTCCATCCATACTTACTATTGAGGGCTTCTCCGTAACATTAAAACATAAATGAAAAGGGTTGCCAACTTAATACTGAAAAATCGGTAGGTTCGAGAACACTGGTTTCAATCCTTCACTTGAATGTGTCTAAAATATGTTTGCTGACCCCTAGCAAACATATTTAAACACCATGTATGTCCACAATTATATTTTCTGCTTGTTTTGACACAGCTAATAAATCTCTGAGTAAATACATTTTGGGCATGACACTGGTTCTCTTCAGTTGCAAACTCATTTATTGAATTTAATCCAGGGTGATAATTGTATTTTGTAGACTATTGCCTACCCATTGGTTGTTCAATAATTTTCTATTCTCTTTGGTGGATACTGGCTCAATCAACCTCAAGTTTGGAATAGAAAGTTATCATTTGTGTAAGATTTTCATAGCTTTCACATTCTTTGACAAGGTGAACCATAGTATGGTTAGTATACGGTTTTTAGGGTTCCGTACCCAAAGGGTAAAAACCGGACCCTATTACTAAGACTTCGCGATCCGTCTGTCCGTTTGTCTATCTGCCTGTCTGTCTGTCTATCTGACACCAGGCTGTATCTCATGAACCGTGATAGCTAGACAGTTGCAATTTTCACAGATGATGTATTTCTGTTGCCGCTATAACAACAAAATAAATATTTAAGTGGGGCTCCCATACAACAAACGTGTTTTTGTGCCGTTTTTTGCAATAATGGTACGGAACCCTTCGTGCGCGAGTCCGACTCGCACTTGGCCGGTTTTATTTAGATTATAAAAAGCAAATGATTTGTGTGTGTTTTTTTTTTCAACTTCGCCCCCACACTAGGTTGCCCTTTATTAGTTGTTATAACTTGTTATGAGTCGCGTGGAAGAAAACCCAATAATTGGCATGAGAGCAGGAGGATGCTGATGAGTTATACTCGCGAATAAAAACAAGTTCAAAGTATATCTCTAATATTTTATATTATTTCATAATACTAAATCTAAATACATAAACTAGGTGGCGTAGAACTTAAGATCTAAATGACTAATTTATCAATGTTACAAGTTATTTATATTTTATTTTATATAAAATTAAAGAAATCACATCATTATTAAGTAGTTTCGTCAACTTTCGTTTTTTATTTCATCGTGGCCTTTTGTATTCCCCAGACTCTTCTGATGATCCTGTAAAAAAAATATGGTTACACTTTGCATTGTTCGTTAGGTGTTAATGATTTGGGGGGGCAAATAGTTTGAATGATAGGTTTCAGTTTTAAATCCACCATAGCCTTATACAGGGCTAGGCACATAGGGGTCTAACACTAAATCAACCAAAGTTTCCAATCAGCAAAATATTTTTTCTATATGAGCTATTAATCTAGTTTATAGTCCTGTAATCTTTAAACACCTGTAGACCAATAGGTCCTCCCCAGCCCGCCTCACACATACGGCCTGGAAAAGTTTTGCCCTGGGACGGACAGTGCCTAACATTACACAAACATACCTGTGGACCTATGGCACCTACACGCCGCCACATATACACACGCACCTGCCACACACTGGCCATGCCGGCAAGTGTGCGGCCCGGAGCACGACTCGCTCCGACACGTACAGTGTGTTCACACACGTACCTACCTGTAGAGTGTAGACCTATAGCACCACCTCTCTCTCCACCCCCCTCTCAAAGACACGCGCCCGCCACACAGCGCCCGTGCCTGCACGTGTGCGGCCTGGAGCATGACTCGTCCCGAAACTTGCAATGTTTTACATTATACAGACGTACCTGTAGACCTATGGCACCACCGCCCCCTCCAGCCCGCTTCGCACACACACGCGCCTGCCACACAGCGGCCGTGCCGGCACGTGTGCGGCCCGGAGCACGATTCGCCCCTACACGTGCAGTCGCCCACACGGCGGCCCACCTCGCAGTGGTTACCGCCCAGGCCGACCGGACAGCGGCACTTGTTTACGCCTTTACAACGGCCGCCGTTTAGGCACGGGATCACGCATTTTGCTAGAAAGACAATAACACTGTTAAAAATGTGGGAGGATTTTTGATAAATGGGATTATAAAATGCTCAATCTAAGGCTTAGAGAATTCTCAAGGGCCTAGCTAAGGAATGGTTCACTTTAGTCTTTTCATGTTGGGAGTTCAAAAGTGAATGCGTTCTATCGTCAGAAAAGGATAGGTACTTACAAAATTCACAGCGCAATCCATAATACCCTTTTGGACATTCACAGGTGTCCTTCTGTATACACTTGCCTCCATTCAAACATTTCTGTGCACATATACCTGCAACAAAGTTTCCCTTCAATAAAGCCTTATATTTATCAGTTTCAGGAGTGAAGCAAGATGCTGCGAACACCGTTGCTGCAACATATACGCTGCGCACACAGCACAGTGTCGTCAAGTGCTAGGCCGTATTGGAAGAAGAATCCACAAGTAAGTAGACATTACAATTCTCTAGTCCATCACACTTGGTAGTAAGTTTTAGTTCTATCGACCTTACTAGCTAAAACCTAAAACCCGTAGAAATTACCGTTGTCACTCACCAGCTGTGGTGCCCCAAACTCCGGTAGGCTTGCACATTTTTGTACAATTTTGTTCATGAGATTTAAGATGGTGACGGAAAACAATGTGACGTGCCTCACGATGTTTTTGATATCCACAAACCCTCACTAGGCAAAGAGATAAATATAAGAGAATACGATTAAATTTGTGACATAGTACTCTTTCGCACTGACATAAAATATAATTTTAAAACAAAATAATTCCCATTCCAGCTAGACTCAATCATCCGCGTGGACCATGCGGGCGAGCTGGGAGCAGACCGCATCTACGCTGGTCAGATGGCCGTGCTTGGCCGCACTGCGGAGGGACCACTCATCCAGCACATGTGGGATCAGGAGAAGAAGCATCGTGCTAAGTTCGAGGAGCTGATCAATGAATACAGGGTTAGGCCCACGGCGTTGATGCCCATATGGAATGTGGCTGGATTTGTGCTGGGCGCTGGTGAGTGTTGGATCTCTTTATTTGTTACCATCATCATCATCATCATCTCGGCGGAAAGACCTCTACTACTAGAGATCGCCTGCCCAAGCATCACTACCTCGACCGGTCCTATGCTTCTTTCATCCAGCGGATTCCTGCAGCCTTGACCAGGTAATCGGTCCACATTGTGGTAGGCCTTCCAACGCTACTGCTTCAGGTATATTTGTTATTAACCCAAAATATTGCAATATAGTTTGGTCATCCAGCATATGTGGGACCAGGAGAAGAAGCATCGCGCAAAGTCTGAGCAGCTGATTAACGAGTTCAGGGTCAGCTCAACGGCGTTAACGCCGATATGGAATGTTTTTGGATTTGTGCTGGGAGCTGGTTGATCAAGTATGATAAGCTCATCAGTGAATGTGGCTGGATTTGTGCTGGGAGCTGGTTGGTGCCAGAATTGCGGACCAAAAGCAAATATAAGGCATGCTTGACTACCAGTGTAAACAATAACAGTACCAAAAATTATTGCAGCTTTTCTTTCAGCACACATTTCTGAACCGATGGCACTTGTCATACCAGAAGAAGATTTTTACTACTATTCACAATACAACAAAATACTAATCCTACCCTTTATCAATTTCAGGCACAGCACTCCTCGGCAAGGAAGCAGCAATGGCATGCACAGTGGCCGTAGAAACCGTCATTGTGGACCACTACAACGACCAGCTCCGAGTCCTGATGGAGGACCCTAACATAGACAAGGAGATCCTGGAGACCATCACCAACTTTCGCAATGAGGAGCAGGAACACCATGACACGGGCATAACCCACGGAGCTGAACAGGCACCGTTCTATAAGGCTATGACTGAAGTTATAAAGGCAGGATGTAAGGCTGCTATCGCTATTTCGAAACAGGTTTAGATTAGAAATGATTTGATGGATATGAAAGAAAATGGCTCCTGAATACGATTTTCACTGATGAATATCTAAAATAGAAACATCTTCGAAAATATTACATGTGAGTACTAACACTAATTAAATTAATGTTACTCACAAGTGGGGTTTTCAAAATATACAGGGTCAATTAGATCACACTATAAACATATTCATGTAACATGTTTATAGTGGGATCTAAGACGAGACCAAATGGCTAGCACTATTAAAAAGTTATCATATCTCATGTCATATATCGTGTCTCATGCGAGCAGTGGTGGCCCAGTGGTATCGGCCGCGACTTACAAGTTGTAGGTCGTAGGTTCAAGCCCAGACAGGCGCTTTACTTTGTGTAAATTATTTCATCACCACTGCGCTCAAAACAGTGAAGGAAAACATCGTGAGGAAACCGGCATGTCCTAGAAACAAATATTCGAAGACATGTGACATCCACCAACCCGCACCGGGCCCGCGTGGTGGATAACGGCCCATTCCCTCTCACAGAGAGGAGGCATGTATGTAATAGGCTGATGATGTGTTGTGATGTGATATATCATGTAGAGCCAGGCTTCTAACTCTACATGCCCTAAGTCTACAAGCCCTAAGTCTACAAGCCCTAAGGCTACAAGCCCTAACTTCACAAACTCTACATCTCAGTCAAAATATGAGGCTTGATCGTTTCGCTACCCGTGTCACGTGTTACCCAGTTACTGGGTATTGGAAGTCAGATAAAATACTGGTACTCCGCTGCTTCTGGTTGGACTGGAAGCTGACTTCTACATAATTAAGAAAAGGCTAGTCTATACTCTGGCCAAGATGAAGATATAATATTTACTAACAAAGCACTGACAGCTCAATCTGCTGACAGCTGGGGTGAACGTCTTAGGTACGCTCTAATCTAATCTTAGTCCTATGAACTTGGATGTTTTATGTTCTCAAACAATATTTCATCTTGTACCAAGTCGGTTAAATCGATGTACAACAGACTTGTTGTTGAGTGGAAATGCTGTTTTACTTTGTTAAGTAAACATTGGTTCTTCAAAATGGCTGGAGTATAGATTTCTTATTTTCTTTGACCCTGTATATTTGAGCATCTTCAACATCACACACATCTTTCATCCAGCGGATTCCTGCAGCCTTGACCAGGTAATCGGTCCACATTGTGGTAGGCCTTCCAACGCTACTGCTTCAGGTATATTTGTTATTAACCCAAAATATTGCAATATAGTTTGGTCATCCAGCATATGTGGGACCAGGAGAAGAAGCATCGCGCAAAGTCTGAGCAGCTGATTAACGAGTTCAGGGTCAGCTCAACGGCGTTAACGCCGATATGGAATGTTTTTGGATTTGTGCTGGGAGCTGGTTGATCAAGTATGATAAGCTCATCAGTGAATGTGGCTGGATTTGTGCTGGGAGCTGGTTGGTGCCAGAATTGCGGACCAAAAGCAAATATAAGGCATGCTTGACTACCAGTGTAAACAATAACAGTACCAAAAATTATTGCAGCTTTTCTTTCAGCACACATTTCTGAACCGATGGCACTTGTCATACCAGAAGAAGATTTTTACTACTATTCACAATACAACAAAATACTAATCCTACCCTTTATCAATTTCAGGCACAGCACTCCTCGGCAAGGAAGCAGCAATGGCATGCACAGTGGCCGTAGAAACCGTCATTGTGGACCACTACAACGACCAGCTCCGAGTCCTGATGGAGGACCCTAACATAGACAAGGAGATCCTGGAGACCATCACCAACTTTCGCAATGAGGAGCAGGAACACCATGACACGGGCATAACCCACGGAGCTGAACAGGCACCGTTCTATAAGGCTATGACTGAAGTTATAAAGGCAGGATGTAAGGCTGCTATCGCTATTTCGAAACAGGTTTAGATTAGAAATGATTTGATGGATATGAAAGAAAATGGCTCCTGAATACGATTTTCACTGATGAATATCTAAAATAGAAACATCTTCGAAAATATTACATGTGAGTACTAACACTAATTAAATTAATGTTACTCACAAGTGGGGTTTTCAAAATATACAGGGTCAATTAGATCACACTATAAACATATTCATGTAACATGTTTATAGTGGGATCTAAGACGAGACCAAATGGCTAGCACTATTAAAAAGTTATCATATCTCATGTCATATATCGTGTCTCATGCGAGCAGTGGTGGCCCAGTGGTATCGGCCGCGACTTACAAGTTGTAGGTCGTAGGTTCAAGCCCATACAGGCGCTTTACTTTGTGTAAATTATTTCATCACCACTGCGCTCAAAACAGTGAAGGAAAACATCGTGAGGAAACCGGCATGTCCTAGAAACAAATATTCGAAGACATGTGACATCCACCAACCCGCACCGGGCCCGCGTGGTGGATAACGGCCCATTCCCTCTCACAGAGAGGAGGCATGTATGTAATAGGCTGATGATGTGTTGTGATGTGATATATCATGTAGAGCCAGGCTTCTAACTCTACATGCCCTAAGTCTACAAGCCCTAAGTCTACAAGCCCTAAGGCTACAAGCCCTAACTTCACAAACTCTACATCTCAGTCAAAATATGAGGCTTGATCGTTTCGCTACCCGTGTCACGTGTTACCCAGTTACTGGGTATTGGAAGTCAGATAAAATACTGGTACTCCGCTGCTTCTGGTTGGACTGGAAGCTGACTTCTACATAATTAAGAAAAGGCTAGTCTATACTCTGGCCAAGATGAAGATATAATATTTACTAACAAAGCACTGACAGCTCAATCTGCTGACAGCTGGGGTGAACGTCTTAGGTACGCTCTAATCTAATCTTAGTCCTATGAACTTGGATGTTTTATGTTCTCAAACAATATTTCATCTTGTACCAAGTCGGTTAAATCGATGTACAACAGACTTGTTGTTGAGTGGAAATGCTGTTTTACTTTGTTAAGTAAACATTGGTTCTTCAAAATGGCTGGAGTATAGATTTCTTATTTTCTTTGACCCTGTATATTTGAGCATCTTCAACAAGACATTTGTAGACAGGAGTCCTTTAAGTGTTTGCTCAGAGCCTGAACTGCTAGGTAGTGTAGTTTAGATCACTAGTAATAACTAATTAAATACAATCATGACTTTTACTAGTTCAACAGAACTTAGTTGATAATGTCGTCACAATAGCATAAGTTACAGTAAGTTGCAGACAGCAAGGAAAGTCAATAACACTTTGGAATATTAATAAAAAAGAATAACATTAAAATAACACAAAGAGCAAAATATCGAATATTTTTGTTAGTTACTTTCAGTGTCAAAGCCCGACTTTCATTGCTGACTGTATTTGTTTTAATAGCTCTACTAGAAAGCAAGTTTTGAAACTTGATTTATAAACAGATGTTTTAGTTTCGTACAAAGAAATCTACTGTGTTAATGAGTGCAATAACAAAAAAAATGCAATAATCGAAATTACGGGAAAAACGTGTTTAATTTAGCATTTAAAACATCGACTGAAATCGTCGAATCCTCGAATCGAAAAAGTATTATTTCCTTAGCTGTTACTATAGTTACTGACCAAATACCATGAAGTCTTGAATTTTCACCAATCTAGACAACTTTTTACCCCTCCTACCCTTATTTTTATTAAATGAATAAATTGTGTATTAAATACAGTTAGTTTTTTATCTCTTATTAATCTCTCTTTAAAATTACTAACAACTGCTGATAAGTACTTTTATAGTTTATGTCGTGACGGGGTTTCATGCAAGGTGCTACAACACATCACTAGGGTAGTCCAATAAGAATCTAATAAGGTAAATAGGTCATATGGCTGGGACAATAATAATACAGGTCTATACCTACTTACCAGCTTCTGATTTCAATCTACCTAGGGGTAAAGAAACAAGAAAAAATTAAAATAATATGTCACGGGAACTTAACGGAATGATTTCGATTATTTATTTACCTATTTCACCCGACGTTTAGGCCGTGTTGCAACGACCGTGGTCCCGGGTAGATCACCCGACGTTTCGGCTGTGTTGCAACGACCGTGGTCCCGGGTAGATCACCCGACGTTTCGGCTGTGTTGCAACGACCGTGGTCGCGGGTAGATCACCCGACGTTTCGGCTGTGTTGCAACGACCATGGTCCCGGGTAGATCACCCGACGTTTCGGCTGTGTTGCAACGACCATGGTCCCGGGTAGATCACCCGACGTTTCGGCTGTGTTGCAACGACCGTGGTCGCGGGAAGATCACCCGGCGTTTCGGCTGTGTTGCAACGACCGTGGTCGCGGGTAGATCACCCGACGTTTCGGCTGTGTTGCAACTACCATGGTCCCGGGTAGATCACCCGACGTTTCGGCTGTGTTGCAACGACCGTGGTCGCGGGTAGATCACCCGACGTTTCGGCTGTGTTGCAACGACCGTGGTCGCGGGTAGATCACCCGACGTTTCGGCTGTGTTGCAACGACCGTGGTCGCGGGTAGATCACTCGACGTTTCGGCTGTGTTGCAACGTCCGTGGTCGCGGGTAGATCACCCGACGTTTCGGCTGTGTTGCAACGACCGTGGTCGCGGGTAGATCACTCGACGTTTCGGCTGTGTTGCAACGACCGTGGTCGCGGGTAGATCACCCGACGTTTCGGCTGTGTTGCAACGACCGTGGTCGCGGGTAGATCACCCGACGTTTCGGCTGTGTTGCAACGTCCGTGGTCCCGGGTAGACAGTCTACCCGGGACCACGGTCGTTGCGATAAATTCCCGTGATATATTGTTTTTCAATTATGAAACGCGAAAGTTTTAAAGTTAATACAAGATAAATTGTTGCTAGTAGAGGAGGACCATGTTATATGATCCTAGTCCTACAGTTCCATAGGTGTTATTTAGGTCACTAGTGTTTGTCCAAAATGTAAAAGGTAGAATTGTTTTCTAAAGAGTACAAACCCACTTCCACTGCGGGCAACATAGCGCATGTCATGAGCCCTATAGGACTTTGACTTCTTCTAGATGTCTTCATCATCATCATATCAGCCGAAAGAAGTCCACTGCTGGATATAGGCCTCCCCCAAGCGTCGCCACTTTGAGCGGTCCCGTGCGTCTCGCATCCAGCAGATCCCCGCAACCTTCACCAGGTCATCGATCCTGACCAAAGCCTTTCAACGCAACGTTTTTCGGTTCGCCACTCCAGAACTATTCTACCTCATCGGCCATTCGTTCTGCGAGCAATGTGCCCTGCCCACTTCCACTTAAGTTTGGCAATTCTTCGGGCTATGTCGGTAAACCTGGCTCTCTTGCGGATCTCTACATTTCTGATTCACGCAAGGAAACTCCGAGGATAGCCCTCTCGATTGCCTTTTGGTTGACTGTAAGCTTTCTGATGAGGCCCATTGTGAGCGACCACGTCTCTGTCCCGTAAGTAATCACCGGCAACACATACTGGTCATAAACTTTCGTCTTGAGACACTGTGGTAAGTTGGACGAGAAGATACCGCGCAACTTCTCGAACGCTGCCCAGCCGAGTCGGATTCGACGGTTGACCTCTTTCTCGAAGTTGGCCCTACCCAAATGAATTCTTTGTCCCAGGTAGGCATAGCTGTCCACAACTTCGAGTGTAGAGTCTTTCTAGATGTGGACGTATATAATAAAGATAATAAACCCACCTCCTTCACAGTTGCGTCCCTGGTAGCCAGGCGGACAGGAACACACGCCGGGCGCGGTACAGTTCCCTCCGTTCATACACTGCGGGTAGCATAGGGCAGTTCTACAGTCTTGTCCCATATACCCTTCGGGGCATTGGCATATTTTCTCATTATTGCACCATCCCTGGTTCGCACATTTTTTGTCACATTCTGGGTCTGGACCTATGGGGGGGAGGCAGAATGATTATGACATTGGGACAAGACAAATATAAAAAATAATTTGATTATAATCTAATTAACTAGATAAACAAAGCACTGGGCAGATTTTAAAGGCTCTTTACACATTTCATTCTTAAATAGTCTCTGTATCATCAACACTTCTTCTCAGATTATCTAAAGAGTAGGAGAAGGTGACGGGCGGTCGATGATGTTCAAAAAGTGCTTGATTCTGAATCTAATTTGAATTGAAATAATAACTTGATTTCGAATCTAATATTGTGCTACTTTGTGAATAGGAACTTACTGACTGTAAAATGCAACATATAAATAGCGTTAACGTTAATGAAAGACAACAGAACTAATGCGTTAAAATGAGAATGAATTGATGCAAACATATTATTTTTAATAATACCTTATATAATTGTATTAGTGAAAAGCAAGCATATGATACGAACCTAAAAAACGCAAATGCCGTGAGCAGAGGCACCGTAATCAGCCAGCCAGCATACTCGGAGGATCTCGGAAAACAACGCATTCGGTTAATAGGGCCTGGAGTATCGCAGGCTTCACGCACAGACAGACACTGGAGCTTACATTAGTGCTGATGGAAGAATGAGCGAGAAGAGGGAGGTGACAGTCAGTACAGCGATTGAATAAAAAAAAACATTTAAGACTAGACCGTAGATTACTGCTTTTGATTCTTGAATTGGGCACTGTTATTTAGTTTTTAAAGATATTCTCATTACAAACACTGAATCTGGTTTTTAGTTCAGGTAAACACCAGTCAGGTTAGTAACACAATTTATAACTCAAGAACGGCTGGGCCGATTTTTATGATCTTTGATTTGTTGGATTTATCTACGCCCCAAATAGCAGAATAAACGTTAAAAGATCGAAAAAAAAACATGGAAAAATGAAGGAAATGCATTTTCCGACTTTGAATTTTAGATTTTTATTTATTTGTTAATACAGATAAATAAACACAGATCTGATTCTGAGGCGGTACAAAGTTCGCCAAGTCAGCTTGTATATCATAAAATAATGAGTAGCTAATGAACGTCTCTAGTTCAGAGTGCGGTCAATATTTATTCCAAATTATAACCGAACGAAATAAACCCACAACTGTTTCCTCTCTAAACTACCAATTGTTCAAGCATAAAACTCGAATAATTCATAATAAAATCGAATACAAAACGCTAATAAAACTGTCAATCGCTGTATTGTTCCGACCGTACGTATGGGCACAAACACTGAGGTGACGTATTATGCTGCGAACGGTACATAATAGCCTGTGGTACAGCGCTCGCCCATAAATGTATTATTAGTAGCGTAAGCATAACAATTTGAGCTGGAAATAGATGAAATGCAATGTTTAGTGCTTCGGTTCTGGTACTCAAGTTCGCTACACATCGTTTTTTTGAACTAAGCATGAGAAATTGAATTAATAAGCTGAGGGACTCTAATAGATCTTTTGCAGTGTTTGTATAGAAGAAGTAGTAAAAAGTTATTTTTAAAATCAAGGTATAAGCGTTACGCCTGTGTTTTTGGTGCTGTTAAAGTTTATTATCAACTAAAGTTATTAGGTTAATTGATTAGTATTAAACAAAAACGTGCGATATTACAAGACAGACAGACAGCCACAAAATCACAGGCGTGTAAGTGTTAAAAATGCGTTGGCGATACAATACCTGTCCTTTCTAAATACACACCTCTCTGTGCGCATTCCTTCTTTAGGTGTAACCTTAATGGGGTGCCTTTTAGCGGCAATCCACGCCCATTTTTTAGCACTAGCCCAATTTCAAATGTGGCCACACCGCTGTTATTGCCCACACAGGGCAGAATTATACTGAACTCTGTGGAACAAAGTCGTTATTTATTTTTAGACATAATATTTACTTATTTGAGGACCGGATAGTGGTGTTGCTAAAAAGGTAAACTGAACATTTCCTGGCAAAATTATTTAACCGACAAATATATTTGTATGACCTAATGGCATAACGTTTTGTGTTGTTGTCGACTAAAGCTATTTCATGTTGGGATAGTGTGATAGTACAGTCAGCGCCAAAAACATAAGACCGAACAAACTGCAAAATGATCGGAAACTCGGACCAACAAACGACATTTGAGAATGTTTTTTAGAATTATTCCCTGATACGAAAGCAGTCTTTCTGATTTTGATCCAGTTGAGATAAAAAAATGCTGTTCTTGCGATTTTAACAGTCTCTTCGTCCCATATTTATTGCGCTGACTGTCGAATCTTTGAATTAAATTCAACACATAATCACAATTTCAAAGTTACCTTTAGATGTTTTAGGCACCCGCCCTCTTGTCTTTATCGACAATACAGGAGGCTTCAGTATCGTCAGGTCTGATGACGTCAGAATGTCGAAGTCGTAGTAGTACCTCTTCTTCGACTTCCATGTGAAGTTTACATAGCCGACTTCCGAAGGTATGACTGGCAGTTTGTTTGAGAAGTTCGGGTCTAAAACGTATGGGGATACGTGGCCGTTTATTATTGCGAATACTTGCATTGATATACCTGGAAATGTGATAATTTAATGGGTTTATTTAGTGCCTTACACACAATCAATACATATAATAAATCTGTAGAAAAGTAAATATTGTACATCGAAAATATTTCCAAAAAATATAGCCAGGGTGTTAGCCAACAGAACCTATTTCCGATATTTTTGGATTTTTTGTCTGTTTATATATCTGTTTATTTTTGCATGCATCACGTGAACCAATGTAAATAACTTTTATACATAAAAAATTTGCGTAACTTGAAGAATTACTTAGTTTTTGTTTCATCGCAATCGGTTCACTCTATCAAAAGTTAGATGAATTTAAAGTGTTCAAGAAGTAAAATTATCACAACACACTCAATTCAGATACTCGGACAGTTGAACTCGATATTCGATAGATAGCGTTCTGCATTTGAAGTCATTTTTTGAATGGCGGTATTATGATTCTCCGCGAAAGAATGATGACTGTAGAAACAAAAATGGTAGTTACCTACCTACCATTTTTGTTTCTACATTCAGGGTAGACAGAAAGGTAAGTAGGGTAGGGTTGGCAGACAGATGACGGGCGCGAAGCAGCGGGCACAGCTAGTAATTAAATAAAAATAATACCTAGGCATAAATGATGATTTCATGGGTTGGTATACATCTAAAAAGAAATTACCGATATTAATGAATGTTATTTATTTTTATTATTGGGACTTCTATGATTCACGTGATCTCATTTACCATATTATAATGTATGACCTAATAAATAAACTGAAGATAAAAACTATTTTAACAAACAAATCGACGAAATTGCATATTTTTTTGAATGGTGCCAACTCACAATGCTAGATTAAGAGTATATTTTTTTGTCTTTCAGTTCTTTATTTCGTCGGTTAAATTTTTTGTTAAAAAGATTTTTTACGCTTTTCAGTTCACTTAATTTCAACAGAATTGATTTAATTGAAAATTCAGTGATTAAATTATCAATAAATCCTTTTTTCTACCTTTACGGGTGAATTTTATTTTTCTAATTGAAATGAACTTTCCAATCAAAATATTTTTTTTTTAAATCAGATCACTCTATAAAAAGTTATGCGACGAGTTTTCGTCTGTAAAAAAATAATTCAGGGGAATTCAACGAAGAATAAATGATTTTTTATTTCACCGCAATATCGCAAAAACTTGAATAATATTAACAGCACAACACATTTTAGCTACAAGCGACACACGTGACCACTACTAATTTTACATGGAACCATTGTAGTACCGTCGCTTGCCTGAGAGACAGTGGTCTGACTCTACGGCAAACGGAACTGTTTGCCAGGTTTCTATCGATTGGGAATTCATTGAGACGTAAAGTGACGAAAAACAAGACAGGCAGACAGACTGTTCAAGAACTTCTTACCGGTTACCGCTAAACATCCGAAATTGTCGGTCGTCAATCCACTGCACCAGGTCGGAGTGGTGCCTCGCCTCCAGATCCTTGTAGTCGAGAGCCAGCGACATGTTAGAGTTTTGTAGCGAGTAGACACTCACCGCTGAACAGCCTGACTTGTCGCTCATAGATCCACGGAGACAGGTCGGAGTGGTGCCTCGCCTCAAGGTCCTTGCAGTCGAGAGCCAGCGACATGTTAGTGTTTTGAAGCGAGTAGACACTCACCGCTGAACAGCCTGACCTGTCGCTCATCGATCCACGGAGACAGGTCGGAGTGGTGCCTCGCCTCAAGGTCCTTGCAGTCGAGAGCCAGCGACATGTTAGTGTTTTGAAGCGAGTAGACACTCTCCGCTGAGCAGCCTGACTTGTCGCTCATAGATCCACGGAGACAGGTCGGAGTGGTGCCTCGCCTCAAGGTCCTTGCAGTCGAGAGCCAGCGACATGTTAGTGTTTTGAAGCGAGTAGACACTCACCGCTGAACAGCCTGACCTGTCGCTCATCGATCCACGGAGACAGGTCGGAGTGGTGCCTCGCCTCAAGGTCCTTGCAGTCGAGAGCCAGCGACATGTTAGTGTTTTGAAGCGAGTAGACACTCCGCTGAGCAGCCTGACTTGTCGCTCATAGATCCACGGAGACAGGTCGGAGTGGTGCCTCGCCTCAAGGTCCTTGCAGTCGAGAGCCAGCGACATGTTAGTGTTTTGAAGCGAGTAGACACTCACCGCTGAACAGCCTGACCTGTCGCTCATCGATCCACGGAGACAGGTCGGAGTGGTGCCTCGCCTCAAGGTCCTTGCAGTCGGGAGCCAGCGACATGTTAGTGTTTTGAAGCGAGTAGACACTCTCCGCTGAACAGCCTGACTTGTCGCTCATAGATCCACGGAGAGACAGGTCGGAGTGGTGCCTCGCCTCAGGGTCCTTGCAGTCGAGAGCCAGCGACATGTTAGTGTTTTGAAGCGAGTAGACACTCTCCGCTGAACAGCCTGACTTGTCGCTCATAGATCCACGGAGACAGGTCGGAGTGGTGCCTCGCCTCAAGGTCCTTGCAGTCGAGAGCCAGCGACATGTTAGTGTTTTGAAGCGAGTAGACACTCACCGCTGAACAGCCTGACCTGTCGCTCATCGATCCACGGCGACAGGTCGGAGTGGTGACTCGCCTCAAGGTCCTTGCAGTCGAGAGCCAGCGACATGTTAGTGTTTTGAAGCGAGTAGACACTCACCGCTGAACAGCCTGACTTGTCGCTCATAGATCCACGGAGACAGGTCGGAGTGGTGCCTCGCCTCAGGGTCCTTGTAGTTGAGAGCCAGTGACATGTTCGTGTTATGTAGCTAACAGACACTCATCGCTAAACATCCTGACTTGTCGCTCGAAGATCCACAGCGACAGGTCGGAGTGGTGCCTGCCTCAAGGTCCTTGTAGTCGAGAGAGAGCCAGCAACATGTTAGTGTTATGTAGCTAAGAGACACTCACCGCTGAACATCCTGACTTGTCGCTCGTCGATCCACAGCGACAGGTCGGAGTGGTGCCTCGCCTCAGGGTCCTTGTAGTCGCGGCGACCGGCGCCGAGAGCCAGCGACATGGCTAGCGCGAGCCCGGCACACAGTCGAGCGCCCATCGAAGCCGATCGCCACATTCTGGGGACAGAATACTGGACTTTTAGGTGTGGTAGAAGTTAGGCGAAAAGATTCTTGAAACGTATTTAGTATAGGGGCTTGTAAAAGGACTGTTTTGATGAGTAACGTCCTGGGGCACGGAGCACGAAACCAGTGGAGAGAGCATCGGCACGTTTTTGTTCTAAATCAAAGTCACCAAATAACGGCGGGGGCAGAGGTAAGCTTCCTCCGCTGTGATTGGGTGACAGATTGACAACCAAATGACAGCTGATTCTTTAGGGATTCCAAACAAGTAATTAAAAAAATATCGATAGTTGTTTAACTTATTAATAGTGTAAGGATTTCTTTAGGATACAGAGATTACGGGTTCGATTTTGAAATAAAACAGGTGTTTATTAAATTAAAGGCGTAATTAAAAAATAATTATGTAATTACTGGTTTTTAAAATGGATTAGCTTTGAATATGTTTTTCTTATGTAATCTTTTGGACTTGTATTATTTTTCGTAATAAATGTCAGTCGAGTATCAATATATTTTTTATTCAATTTAATTTTATTCAAGAGCGATAACTCACAAATCTCTTTAAAACATGATGAGCATGTTTTAAAGAGATTTGAGAGTTATCGTTAAATGGAGAGAAGAAGAATAAGTATTTACACAACTTGTAAGTCGCGGCCGTTACCAATGGGCCACCACTGCAATTTTACAAATTACAATTTAAGTAATATTATTTATTAAAGAAATTTACAAACAGCCAACATTAATATTTATACAAATAACAAAGCTTATTGCGTATAGTCTGTTATTCTCGTCTGTCGTTTTTTGCTGCACCAGCAATGTAATCGTATTTTTTATGGATTTACACTGGTAATCACAACAAAAGAATGAATTTCTTAGGATCTTCGGTATGTATAATAACCAGTACCCGGGCGACCGAGCTGTGCTCGGGTGCAAAATAGAGAAAACGACGTTTTCTAAAAATTAAACGTAGCTAGATCGTATTATCGCCCCGGAAACCCAATGCCTACTAAATTTCATAAAAAACGTTGGAGCCGTTTCTGAGATTCAGATTATAAATATACTAGCTGAAACTTTGTTTTGTCCCTACTTTGTATTGCGCTACCTACCCTACTTACCCTACCCTATTGTGAATCTAAACCATCCGGGGCGCCACCCAAACGCATACAAAAAATTTCATTCAAATCGTTCCAGTCGTTTAGGAGGAGTGCAGTGACATAACACGTAAAGTAGAATTATATTTATAAAGATACATATATACATGAATTGCTCGATTAAAGGTTAGATTTATGATATGGTAAATACGGGCATGACAATAAAAAACAAAAGAACGTACACAGCTGCAGTTCTTATTAAATTCGGCAACAAAGTATTGTGTAATGCTTAATAATAAACAATGCATTCTGAGTATTTTTTTCGCTCGACGAGCTTTTCCCGTCTTGGAGCCTAACATATCGATATAATCACCGTGATGCTGCGATGCAGCACTATCGAGAAAAAAAGAGACAACGACTAACGCGCGAATCAGTGTACCAGAAAGAGACAGCAGCGGAACCATCCAGAAATAAAAATATTTGATTTTACTTAATGAAATTGATTAAATGGAGTAGAAAAACACTTACCTGTGAAATGTTATCCCATCTTATGTGTAACTTGAAGTATTAGAACACTTTCTACACCATTTAATTGCACAACTAGACATTACTTTTCAGTTTATTTGTTTAAAAGACGGAAGCGCGTGACGTACGTACGTCCTACCTACGAATGTTGCGACTGACTTAAATTTCGCCGCATATGATTTATATTGCATACGCTTGGCGCCCGCGGTAGTCCCGGCACGCTCTCTCCACTGGTTTTGTGCTCCGTGTCCTGGGGTCGTAGTACCTACGACGCGTCATATGCTATCATAATGCCGCTTTGATAAAGATATATTGATATTTGTCCTGTATACCTCCGTCACTGTCTCACACAGGAATCATGATGATTTTAAGACGTCATAGTAAGGCCCCTGGTGTGTTTCTGTTGTTATCTGTGGGCTGTGATACCCTTTAACTTATAACAGCTACCAGACAATATGGTCTTAAATAATTGTTAGTAGTTGTCGTAGTGTTGACATTTGAAAAATATGGTGACCGCAGAGGTTGTCCTTCTCACCAGTCTTTGAGCTTTGGGACGCGGTTGTCGTGCGCGTTAAGATTTATAACCGTCGAATAGCCGATTCTGCCGCAACTCAAAGGAGACTATCATTTCTACAACAGCGTTCAGACGTTTTATGCGCGATTGTGTAAATAACAACACGTCGTGAAATAATAATTGGGAATTCCGCTTGGAATTAGGCCATGCTAATTTTCGTATAGTGACCCGTCACGTTTGTGGTCTTGGGATTTATCTCTACAGCTTCAATTCTTGTAAACAAATACATTTGAACCGATACCACAAAAACTGTAACTTTAATGTCTCGTACCGTACTAGACATCTTCTCAAAATCGAATTCTGATAGGTTGTTAACCCTTTATCGATACTTTAAAAACTCAAAATCCTGATTTACTCAGCCTTGAATACAATAAAATAAAAGATGAACTCAACAAGTTATCGTATTTCATCATCTCGATTAAAACTCAATAAAAAACCCAGTCGTAAACTGTGGATGAGTCCGGTCCCAACGTTAAAACCGAGTCGTTCCCGAGTGTCCAATTAACAGCACGACGGCTATCACCTAAAATATGTCATAATTCCATTAAAGCGGTCCAACGTGGACCTATAATAAGCGTGTAAGTGCCGTATAATTTGTTTGTCGACCATACAAAACCTCTCCTCGGCCACAAAGAAAAAAACAAAATTATCACAGTTAACATAATTGATTGAGACCGTTTGGGACGTGCTCCTACAATGGTATCATCGTGAGAAACGCCCGTCGAAACTAAAAAAAGCTACAACTTCATTAAATATCCCCTGTCAAAAAGTAATGTCTACTAGTTTTTTTTACTCGCTCCCGGTGTCAAATTATACGTACAAAAGGTGTTAACAAAAAAGAAGAGTCCAATCGCTCTAGGAGTAGGGGTGCGCAACCATTTTGTCTACGTTGATGTTACAATTATTTGTGGAGCTATTCAACTTTGAAGATCTGCTCAAAAAGATAGATAAGAAGGGGTAGCTTATTTCAACAGTTAGCTGTAGGTCTAGACAAAGAGTAATCTAGACTAATATAATATTATAACGGCTTACTAATACTTCTGTAAGTTATTGGAGACTGTACAATCTGATAGGCACTTTACTGCTACAAATAGAGCTCGCACTCAATCACGTTCTACAAATTGAGTATCATTAATAGATTACATTCCGGTCAGCTATTTATTGCCTTAGGATATTATCAAGATTTAGAACAGGTACAAAAGATACAGATAGATAAAGGACACGACTACTTACTTACCCCGGCGCATTCAAGTTCCATTTATATCGGTAAACGCATTGGAAGGGTTTACCTGATATGTATGTTAGTATTTTTTGTAGGTAGCTAAAAATTCTAAAAAATATAGGCGAGCCAATTTCGTGACTTTTAGACCCACATTTCAATAAAAATCTGAAACAGATTTCAGTAAGTAACCCAATAAATTGTGACTAATTCACAATCAAAACAAAGTAAAGTGCGACTACGGCTTTTCTCAATTTGTTTAGAATAGGGGTGTTGCTAACCCTGTGTCAACAAATCTCATAACCCCTTGTGACTTGATATTTATTTTATATCACCCAATTAAATAGTACAAAGTTTACCAAACAAAAGTTACGTGTTCTAGAAAAAATGCGTATTTACCTACATAAAATATTAAATAGAGCATCTTTATCGGAAGGTCACATTATGTTTACAATAATTATAAAAAAAAAAACTAATGTTTCGGGCGCCATTTATCTATATGTGTTTGTAACGAGATTACAATATTTATTTGCGTTGATAACCCCAAATTAGCGTGGTTCAGTATCTTGGATAAACATGATATTTATATAAATAATTAAAGTTAATTGATTAGCTTAATACAGTCTGCATAGTATGTCATGCCACGTGCAAGGCATAATTCAGGGCAGTTATATGTTGTCAGAACACCATCTGACACTTAGATGATACCTATTTTAATCATCTGTTATCTGCAGAAAGTACCTACTACACTTTCACTATCACTTTCATTATGTATTTAGTATCCGTTTACGATTAAAGTGGATCTCTTGTTAAAGGGCTGCTTTCAAGTTAGTGCGATGTTTGCTTCAAACAAATTATGCATCTTTAATTAACAGAAAGCCGAAAGAATTTACAGACAGTAACATTATCTTAAATCTGCAGCCTAATTGCGTAAGTGAATTCTGCAAAGCAAACAAGTCGATTCCTTCCCAAAAACGACTTAATATGCAATACGTAAAGTCGTTTTTGGGAAGGAATCGACTTATTTGCTTTGCAGAATTCACTTACGCAATTAGGCTGCTGGTTTTAATGTAGGGCGCAAATTTTGCCACAAGAACACATTTTTTTTTTGTCATTTACGTACACAATTACAAATTAGTTAAATAATTTTCAATAATTAGATGAATCCAAATACTATGTATTAAATTATTATTGCTCTTTGCCACGGCCTACAGGAATAACAGTAAATTTAACGACGGAGTTAGCTTTCAGAAACCAAAGGCACTTCAAATATTTGCCTTTCTTGACATATTGCATGCATGTCTGTGCTTAGACAACAGTTATTAATATAATATAAACAACCCACCGTTATTTGAAAATTAAATATTGTATGAACTAGTCAGCTATGTAAATCTATAATAATACTACAGAGGTCATCTCTGGACAAAATTCTGTTCCCTACTGGAATCTTCATAATTATCAATTCAGCCGAAAGACGTCCACTGCTGGACATAGGCCTCCCCCAAGTGCCGCCACATTGTCCGTTCCCGTGCGTCTCGCATCCAGCGGGATCCACGCAACTTGTTTGAAAGAGTATGTTTCGAAATTGGTCCCATTTTAATTTGGTGAAGATCTGTTGAAGAGCTTCGAAGATATACAATAGAACTCTTCAATAAATAACGGCAAATCTCTCGGGACTGATGCAATCGCATGTCTGTGTATTGTTTATACCCAGTAGGTACGCTCTTAAGGGGTAAGCAGATCTCTCATTTGATCGGTTTTGTTCAAGTTTCATGATATTCGGGTAATCTATTCTGGCGTTATAGGAAACTTACTAAACAACTTGCCTACTAAGTAGGTACAAATAAAAAGTGAAAAATAAAAAAACGTTTTTACAAAAAAATACTACCGACTTCCAGAAAACTTCAAAGTGAAAAATAACTTTATTTTTAGAAGTCGGTGTCCATAACGCAAAAAAATGGTACCTACGAAAGACACCGACTTCCAAAAATAAAGTTATTTTTCACTTTGTATTTTCTCGTTTTTTTTTATTGCCTAAAAAGGCAATAACAAAATTAAAATAATTAGCTTAGAGCTGTGATTCTTTTGTCATTCTGTCCTCAAATACTAATAAAACAACCCATAAAAGACATGTGTTAATTACTAAAAAAGATGCAGAAATTTAAAAAATGCAATAAAACTTGTGAAATTACGTTTAAAGTTTGTCTTTTATGGCTCAATACAAGAATGTCTTATCTTTTGCGTGTTAGATGAATAATTTTATAGAGTCTCTATGCTATGGACGTAAAATTAATATTAAATGTACGCCTCTGTGAGATCTAGATCCAAATTTATGGGCGTTAGACTATGTAGACATCTTAATAAGTAAGAAAAGTACTAAAATTGCTCTGTCTTTATGTCTGTCTTATGTGGGGTATTTTTATCGATAAAATTAACTGTATTTTACTGCCTTAAAGTTTTATTACTTAAAATACAAGTCCGGACATTGTATACGAGTACCTCACGGATCATAATTATATGGGCAAGCCCATAGGAGTGAACTGCGGAAAAAAGCAATACAAATAAATAAAATTGAAGTGTCTGTAGTAATATTTGAATGCCAATGTTTTATTAAATGCATGTGAGAGTATATACGGTACTAATACGCATTTTTTTTCTGTCTGTTTGTTCCGGGTAATCTTCAAAACGGCTGGACCAATTTTGACGGGCGTTTCACCGGTAGATAGCTGATAAGGAGTAGCATAGGCAATTTTATATTGGTTCAAGAATTAGGGTTCTGCGTTAAAATAAACCCCTTAATTATTTTTTAGTTTTACGAGTTTGACGCAGATAACAGCTAACTATGTAAGTAAAATTGCTTAGAGGTGGTAATCTGATTTAAGTGCTTATATAAGAAAATTATGTTACATATTGATATAGCTACACTATCGCTGAGCGCAAATAAGTAATTAGGCATTGGCGTTCTATCATCATCATCAGCCTATTAATTAGCCCACTGCTGGGACACAGGCCTCCTCTCTGTGAGAGGAGATGGGCCGTAATCTACCACGCGGACCCAGTGCGGATTGGTGGATGTTACATGTCTTCGAATTTTTGGTTCTAGGCCAGTTTCCTCAAGATGTATTCCTTCACCGTTTTTGAGAGACGTTATATACCTTCTGGCAAAATACATGGTCCCTGTAGGCAAGCCCATGTAAGTGAATCCGCAGGAAAAAGCATAATATACACCTATATCAAATACACCGCTAAATTTCGTCTTTGGTACCTTTTGTTTTTAACCGACGTCAAAAAATGGAGGAGGTTCTCAATTCGCCGGCAACTATATTTTTATTTTTTTGGGTATGTTCCCCGATTACTCAAAGACGCCTGGACCGATTTGGAAAATTCTTGATTTATTTTGAAGGGTATACTTCCTAGTTGGTCCCATAGTCATCAGGTCAGGATCTGATGATGGGATCCTAGAGAAATCGAGGGAACTCCTCAAATATTATAGGCATACATATAGCGATTTTGGAATTTTCATCAACAATGCAATCATTTACACTCAGAAAGTAACATTTGGCGAAGTGGATCTGATGAAGTAGATGGTCACTGGAACTCCTAAATGCTAAGTATGTCACGGGTATAAGATATCTCGAATAGTTAACTGACTGTCATCATCTGATGAAACAAATGGTACTGATGAAAATGGCACCATCGAACTGATCTGATGATGAAGCCGGAAGGTAGCCACTGGATTGGAATCGTCATGAGATGTTCTTTGGCTATAAATGATTATCATGTTAATTGGAGATACCTACCAAAACTAAAAAGAGAAAAATAAAAAAATATTTAACAAAAATTCAAACCCTATTCCAAAACAAAAAACTACAAAGCAAAAAATAACTTTCTTTTCCGAATTCGGTGTCTTGTACCCATTGTTTTCCGTTTTTCGACACCGACTTCGGAAAAGAAAGTTTTTTTTTTGCTTTGTAGTTTTTTGTTCTGGAAGTCGGTTTGATTTTTTAACCGACTTACCAAAAAGGAAGAGGTTCTATGTTCGACTTCAAGTATGTTTATTTTTTTTGTTTATGTTCACCGATATCTCCGTCAATTGTGGACCGATTTTTAAAATTCTTTTTTTGTTTGTAAAAATATGTTTCGAAATTGGTCCCATTTTAATTTGGTGAAGATCTGATGGAAAACTTCGGAGATATACAACAGAACTCTGCAATAAATAACGGCAAATCTTTCGGGATTGCTGCAATCGCATGTCTGTTTACTGTTTATACCATTTCATAACATAACATCACGCCAGTACGCTCTAAAGGGGTACGCAGATGTATACAGTTCACCTTGGTACACTCTCATTTCACCGGTTATGTTCAGTTTCATGATATTCGGGTAATGTTCAAAAGTGCCGCTTGGTGGCCTACTTGAAATAAAATTTCTTTGAATCTTTTCTGGCATTATCGGTACCTTACTAAACTAAACTAAAAAGGGGAAAAAAAACTTTTCACAAAAAAATACTACCGACTTCCAAATATGAAAACTGCAAAGTGAAATAAACTTAACTTTTGGAAGTCGGTGTCCATTACGCAAAAAATTGGTACCTATCAAAGACACCACTACATATTTGGAAGTCGGTAGTATTTTATGTAAAAAGTTTATTTTATTTTATCTTTACAAATCGATACGGATTCATATACCGGATCGACCCATGTATGCATGGCATTTGAATGACCAAAATATAACGGTGTATATGACCAATATAATAATATTTAATAACAATATATATTGTATATTTAACAATAAATAATATTTTACCTACAATAATGACTATCTAAATATAAAGCTGTCATCAAATTAAATGTAACACATTCTGGGTAATACCTTACCGCAAGCTAGCGAATAGGTATACCTTTTTGCGGTGGGCCATATAAGCAGAGATATTATTAACTCCAATTGGGAATTTATTAGTGACTCGACTGACAAACAAATTGTCAGTCGTTTAGGTCATTTTCGACCATCGTAATAACCAAGAGCGTGTTGTTTCACAAGCGTACATACGCTTGTGAAACAACCATTATTGTCAAGATTTTAATTTATCGATTAACGTAACGACAAGTTAGTGTTATTGTTCCTCATCATCTCGACTCGGCGATGACTAGTTCAGAGTGTGAAATGTAGTGAACACGTCTGAACAAACTAGGACCTTATTTTTATTTAGATAGGTTCTTATAGGTTGTTAAAACATATTCTAATGATTTTATCGTTGGCCATTGCATTGCAGTAGTTTCAAAAATCAAAGTATTTTATTTTCACTTAGGTTAGCCTTCTTGGACAACCATCCGTGGTTTTTTGACCGTCTTACAAAAGGAGGAGGTTCTCAATTCGACTGTTTTTTTTTAATGTGTTTGATATATGGACGATTCTCTTTTTATTTGAAAGTTGGTGCTTCTCACGTGGTACCATTTAAATTATGATGAATGATCAAGATCTGAAGTTAAAACTTTTTTAACAAAAAAAATTCAACCAACTTCTAAAACAAAACACTACAAAGCGAAAAATAACTTTCTTTTCGGAAGCTGGTGTCAAAAACGAAATAAAATAGGTACCAAAGACACCGCGCGACTTCCAAAAAGATTTTTTTCGCTTTGTAGTGTTTTGTTTTGGAAGTCGGTTTATTTTTTTTTGTTAAAAGGTTTATTTTTATACACTGGTATAATTATAGGGTTTGTTATTAGGTTAGGTAGTTATGTAGAAACAGTGTAGGCCCGACTACAAGTATCAGGTACTTAACACAATTATAATACAAAATAGGATTCAGGTTAATTAATTAAAACAAATAAGAGAGAGGATACAGAGGCCTGCAGTGAGACAGTTGCTGTCGATTACAAATTAAAGCTAATTTTATTCAGTCTGGGTGCTCAATGCTCAATCTGGTATAAAAATAACACAAAAAGGGTAACTTGTTAGTTCCGAGTGGTTCCGACGGACAGTTTCAGTGAGAGAGACGGGTGCATCCTGTGATAAGACGTGCGAATGACCGTGCTGTTCGCGAAACACCCGAATGTAGTGTTGAAAACTTGAGTTTTTTGTGCAGGATGGATTCTTTAAAATTAATGTCCATGTTTAGTTTGAGAATATCAACAATTAAAGCTCGTTGGGTGTATATAAAAAGGAAAGGAAATAATACTAATTAAAAAAAAAAAACGTCTATCGTCGTTTTCTATGTGGATGACTTAATTATTTTTGCATTCTAGAATAAATTTTCAACCGACTTCATGATGATTAGATTAGACATCATGATGATAATATCGGACATGGTTTCTACTGTCATGCAGAGGATTTTTTTTTTTAATATTTTCCTGTTTTAAGTATATTTGCCAGGCTGAATATAGGCGGTGCGCTGAACAAGTTCTTTAAAAAAAACTGATATAAAAATTCTATTTCATGCAACTTGACTGACCCAAAACACAAACGCATCCCAAAACCGAATCTCATTCTTTACAGTGCGAAATAAACAAGCCCCCGAACTCATTAATAACGTATAGTGGTATAATAAAAGAGTGTTGCCCAAAGATAGGGCACCTCTGGTGTGCACTTGTTAAGCTAACCGGCAGCGGTGAGCAGGCCAGTCGATACGATACCCGTTCAGGGAACAGGTAACAGCGTAAAAAGTAAAAAAATAAAGTCCGGCTGTCGGTCCGCGGCCGCCCCCGTCCGGCCAAGGAGTAAGGCGGACTATTCATGGTGCGATTGCGAAGTTTTAATAAAACGCATCAAATTTTCATAAGACAACAGATTCATAATAAAAAAAAACGAAAAATTTGAATACTGGTTGGTCTTAGCAGATTCTAAATTCAAATTTTCGGTAGAAAATTAAAATTTAGAATCTGCTAATAAGTGCTTAAATTAATAATAGGATTTAAAGGTATAAAGGCCCTAAAAGGATTAAGTTGTTAGTCGATGTCTGGGTTAGGAAAATCCTATGCGTGTCCCATTGACGAAAATTGGTTGTGCTAATTTTTTATATCTACAAAAATATTAAATCGTGATGAATTATCATCAAATTGTCGAGTTTAGTAAACATTTAATATATTATGTAAAATGAAAGATATTTTCAAGGTTGAAGATACATTTGCGTTGATGGATGGATTTTGGAAAATATTTAAGTTCAAAATATTACAAAGATGTAAAAAAGTCGACTTCAAGAATCGATGTTCTGTCTTGGATCTAGATCATGCAAATTAAGGTCCTCAGTAAAAGCTCCACCATCTGGAAGCAATTAATCCTCTTAACTACATAACGATTAAAACATCGTTAAGTCCGAATCGAGCTGATGCAAAAAGACAGGAGAATAAATCGCATACATTTTTCGAGTAAATGGCAGGACTATTAAAACGTCAACCTATCCATTTAATTTAACGATTACAACGTAGTCAGATAAATCCATACTAACTAAAAACGCGAAACTGTGTCTGTCTGTCTGTAACGTTTTCACGACTCAACAGCTAAACAGATTGTGTTTAAATTAATTACAACACACACAAAATCAAAGATGTTATGATCCTATGTTAGAATCCAGTTCATAATCTTAGGAACTGGATTCTAACATCTTTTAATCCCGATTAGTGAGTTCAATTATATATAAAAAAGCTTTTCACGCGAGCGAAGAAGCTATTAGTTCATAAAGCCGGTTTTACAATTTTATCCTCACGAATCACAGTCGACAAGTAGCGTGTTTATAGCCAGCCTTAGCTCGGCCCATGGTGCACCGTGCATGTGCAGTGTACTCCTAACATATGATCCCATAGTTAGGGCTCTATTAATAACACCCCGTGATGTTTACATTTGCCAGTCTATAGCAATGTTTACTTTTTTATGCTTTCTTTAATCTCCCGTTTTTTCAACGCACCTTTTTAACAATGTTCAGAAGTTTTATCTTTAGTAATCCCAAGATTTATCTCATCTCAAATACAATTAAATAACTAATTAGAAATACAGTAATCAGTCAACATTAGTACATATGTGGGTAATTAATAAAGATGATTGCCACTCGAATTCCGAATCGATTAAACAATTAAGTTTTAAGTGGGATCAACGATCTTTTATTTACCGACCTCTGTCATCCTGGATGATTTCGCGATATGATAAAGTTTATAAGAACGGTCTTATCTCACCTGTAATTAACGGAGTGTTCCTATTAAAATAAAAAAGCAGCACGCACGTTCATAATTTTAAAAGTCACTTCACAACTCGCGAACTTGGTCGTCTCGTTTGACAACAAATACGAATCGTTCGATGATGTCCCGCCCTGGCGACGGTCCGACACAGACTGCCTACATACTGGCTCTTTACTCAATACACAGCTTTGTTTTGCGTTTCAAAAAGTTCCACCACAAAGGATTTTGGACTTAACTTTTGATAAAATAGAGGTGACGCGCCCAGCCCCATATGGTTTCTCTGATAGCTCGTCGATATAATTTACGATCACCATTTTGCATGTTACCATTGATAGCAAATCATCCGCAGACGTGGGATGCTTTACAATCAGCTTACATACAATGTTATGCTCGGTCAAATTTAGCATCTGTTGATTAGATTAACTGCTGTTCAAAGTTGATGGCGCCGTTTTATCAATAAATCTTGTAAACTCTTGACTGGATTAGCACATGCTAAAGGAACGATGCGACTGTAATTTATGGATGAAGGGTCCAGAAGCAAAAAGTTTCATTGCAAATATGAATAAATATTCATCATAATTCTTGACTGATGTATATTCGTAAGCTCCTTTTATAAAGTCAAAAGGTTTATAAAGCGCAGGTTGTTTTTGTAAGTATTGTTAGCGCCTTATGAATGAATGGCGCGTTGACCGAGGTTTATATTCTACCTGCCATTGCGGCATTGTTTAGTCTGAACGCAACGTAATTTACAACTAGCTATCCGTACACCACATTATGTTAAACATGGTTTCCAACAGCGGTAATATGGATGGATATTGGGTCTTTTTGATTAAGAGAATATAAGACCTTTGTATCGTGTCCGTTACCGAGGCCAGATGTTGTCGAAAATGGTCATTTGAATCTTATAGATAATTAGTTTTGCGGCTTCTGTAATTGTTGCGCACATTTTTAAATTTGTTGCGCTTATAGTTTTTTAATTATTTCACAAAAACATTTCCTGCTGGGGTAACGTTACCCCAGCCAGACCTTTTTCTTTCTAATGGGAATATTTAAATAATTACTAGCTATAAAATTAGTTGTCTAGATGAAGTAAATGTTGTGCCTTATTTTGTATTTGTTCTTTCATCGGTTGCGAAGTTATTCGAGATTTTGCTGGGGTAACGTTTTTAGTTTTGCTAGATCTTTGAAATGGTTAAGCGGATTCTTATCATATTTTGTACATGGCTTCTTAGGAATTAGTTTAAATTTGTTCTGCAATAAAAAAACCAAAATAATACATAGCTTAAAGGTTATTTCATTAAATAGAAAAACACTTCAATTGGTCCCAGCACTCTCAATAAGAGCTCTAAAGACTTACTTTAAACGTTATTTTAAAATGTATGTGAAGTTTCATTAGTATCCTGTAAGTATTTAACAAGTTATGATGATATTGAGTTCTTCACGAGCACGGTCTTGATGCGCGCGGTGTTATTTGGCCACTGGATTGGATATATGAACTGAATGTTATGTCAATTATTAGTTTTTTAGTTCAGTTGTATATCAGTAAAATTTCAGCTCAGTACATTGGATAATTAATGAGATAATACGATTAAAGTCATCAGGAAGTGAATGACCGTGGTAACCCGACCAAGTTTAGGTGGTTACGAAAAAGCGAAAACGCAAAACATTATGGTACCTTCTAAAATATGTAGGATAGTGTTACAAATTTAGTACAGACATGTACGCAAGTTTAAAAAAAAACTACGTGATTATTTAATAATTTTTATTGACAGGTAATTTTGAAACTGGAATCGTCATCTATTTGCGAGTTTATATCAACGCGAGTGTCGCAACAAGGTAATTATGGATTTCTTAAAGTCTACGTGTCCAAGGAGTTTGTGGAAATAAATAAATACCTACCTGTTGCGGTAGTCCCGACTCCCGACATTGATAACGATAAAAATCGGTCGCTAAGTCATGAATTTCATTAATCAAGTTTCAAGTCATATTTTGACAATATATACACAAAAACCTTCCACTTGAATCAATCTATCTATTAAAAAAAACTGCTTCAGAATCCGTTGCGTACTTTTAAAGATCTAAGCAAACAGGGACAGACAAACGGGAAGCGACTTTGTTTTATAGGTACTATGTAGCGAAGGATACATATGTCGTTATCATTGTTGAGAATTCCAGTCTAGGTAATAATTAAGTACGTTATACAAGCTTATCTTGTTCGTGAATTCATCAAGCAGCCTGCACCATAACTATGATCATCAATAGAAGCACTCCACATTAGTAGTAATTCGCCACACTTATTATTTTACATTAGCTCTCACGCACTCTATAAATATTTTCAAAAACAGGAAACGGAACTGCCGAAACGCATGCGCACTCTACAAGATGAATTATGTGATTACGGAGCATGTTTAGTGCGATATGCAAACAATGCGGCCCTTCACCCCACCCCTTCCGCGTCCCACCGAACGACATGTTATATCAGTGATTTTTGATAAGTTTGTGCAACTGGAAGATAATAATAATGTTTTCATAGTACAGATATTATTATATTATGAATGTATTTAACAGTGTACGCGTCTGTACCGAAATTGTAAGGTGTATTATACTAAACATTTCAAAAGATAGTATAATGTTCTGCGTTTTCGCTTTTTCGTAACCACCTAAACTTGGTCGGGTTACCACGGTCATTCACTTCCTGATGACTTTAATCGTATTATCTCATTAATTATCCAATGTACTGAGCTGAAATTTTACTGATATACAACTGAACTAAAAAACTAATAATTGACATAACATTCAGTTCATATATCCAATCCAGTGGCCAAATAACACCGCGCGCATCAAGACCGTGCTCGTGAAGAACTCAATATCATCATAACTTGTTAAATACTTACAGGATACTAATGAAACTTCACATACATTTGAAGGCAGTTACAAGCTTTAAAATAACGTTTAAAGTAAGTCTTTAGAGCTCTTATTGAGAGTGCTGGGACCAATTGAAGTGTTTTTCTATTTAATGAAATAACCTTTAAGCTCTGTATTATTTTGTTTTTTTTATTGCAGAACATATTTAAACTAATTCCTAAGAAGCCATGTACAAAATATGATAAGAATCCGCTTAACCATTTCAAAGATCTAGCAAAACCAAAAACGTTACCCCAGCAAAATCTCGAATAACTTCGCAACCGATGAAAGAACAAATACAAAATAAGGCACAACATTTACTTCATCTAGACAACTAATTTTATAGCTAGTAATTATTTAAATATTCCCATTAGAAAGAAAAAGGTCTGGCTGGGGTAACGTTACCCCAGCAGGAAATGTTTTTGTGAAATAATTAAAAAACTATAAGCGCAACAAATTTAAAAATGTGCGCAACAATTACAGAAGCCGCAAAACTAATTATCTATAAGATTCAAATGACCATTTTCGACAACATCTGGCCTCGGTAACGGACACTGTAGGCGATAAACTCAAAAACTACTGAACGGAGTTTCATGCGGTTTTAACCAATAGAAGGAGTGAGAAACGAGGAAGGTTTGTGTGTAGAATTTGTCACTGGCGAAGCCGGGGCGGGTCGCTAGTAATTGAAGAGTTGGTTCAATTAAATGTTTTTAATAATTAAAGAGAAATAATAGGAATATCCATTACCTACTTATAACCACTATTACGTCCTCAAAACGATGGGAAAAACCGACTTGCCAGTTTTCAGAGTTATAAAGTAGTTTATCCTACCGTACCTACCTACGGTAGGATAAACTACTTTATAACTAGTCTACCTTTTAACTACATACATACCATTTTTTTTCTATATACATACTTTTTACCTTACTATATCTACATTATCTACTGTTATACTAATATTTATTTGATTTTTACCAAGGATCTTGAGAATGTTATCCAGGGATCGTTCCAGCACTTCATCAGACTTCAACAGCGAGGCTCACCGAGAATGTGATGAATCGCTGACATCTTTACAGGACTGAGCCTCATAAGTATTAGCCCGGTTCTATGCTTCCTTATATGTGTCAGTGAGAAAAACTGCAAAGAAAACTAGTAAGGCCCAGCGCACACCTGGAGAGGCGCGGCGATGATACTGAGACGAGCGACTTGAACGGCGCTTGGCGACAACTAGGGCATGCAGTCTCGTACATTTTAAATTTCAAAATTAGCTTACTAAATATTTGTCCATATAATGGAAAATCAGAATAATACTTAAAGTAAACACAAAATGCAAAATTTGTAGTTTGGAGTGGTGCCTAAGTGCAATTTATATTCAAACAAAGTGAATTTTCTTTTTCTCAAGACTTCTACTACTAATACTCCACTGCTGGGGACACCTTCGACGATACCATACAGCTTTTCGAGCTCGGAGTGGCAAGAGACGTTCGATCAGCGTTGATTCGCGAGCTGGGGTTAAGGTTACACTGTCTAAAATGTTTCCATACAAACGTAGTCTAGGGATTATTCCACTGTTTGACGATGTACGTTCAAAATAAAAAATGATATCAATTTGTCTCATCATTATCTAGCCCTGTATGGAAGCGAAAATGTAAAAAAAGAAAATATTTGAAAGTAATGAGCGTCGAAAGTTCCACATTTCGACACTAATTTTAACGCATTTTTGGGCGCAAATAAATACCATATTCATTCCTTTCCGCTACAACCCTTTGTGGGTCTTGGCCTCCTCAACGATCTTCTTCCATTTTGCTCTGTCACTGGCCTCCTTTCGCCAAGATGTTTTCCTTCCTATCCTCTTCAAATCTTCCTCTACACAATCTATCCAACGCTTCCTGGGTCTTCCTCTGGGTCTTTTTTTTAATCGGAGTCCACTTGGACATGACTCTAACGGCTCTGGTATTGCCCATTCTTTCCAGGTGTCCTGCCCATCTGAGCCTTTGCGACTTGCAGAACCTGACAATTGTTTCCCCATTGATCAGGTTTTCTAATTCGTAGTTCATTCTTACACGATACGTGCCGTCGTCTCCTCGCACCGGTCCGAAAACTCTCCTCAAGACTTTCCTTTCGAACAGTGCTAATTTAAGTTCGTCTTTTTGAGTCAGCGTCCAGGTCTCACAAGCATATGTCACGACTGGCCGAATTATGGTCTTGTAAATAGTGAGCTTGGACTTCGAGGTTAAGTGTTTACTGCTTAGCATGGCCTTGCAAGCGTAGAAACATCTGTTTCCGGCGGTTATACGAGCCCTGATCTCCTCCTCCATCAAGTTCTGGGAGTTTAAGTTCGACCCCAAGTATCGGAATGCACTCACACCCTCAATCCTTTTATCTCCGACAATGACATCATGGCCTGGCGCAGCAAGGCGACTGCTGGCGAGGTATTTGGTCTTGGATGCATTAACCTGTAATCCGAACTGTGCCGACTCAGATTTTAAGATCATTCCGTGGTTGACCATACTTTGTTTGGATCGGCTAGTTATCACAATGTCATCCGCATACGCAGCCAGCTGAGACGTGTTGTAGTCTATGAGCCCTTTAAGATTCAGTTTTCGTGTGACGGCTTCCAGCACCAGGTTAAAAATGGCTGTCGATAGAGCATCTCCCTGCTTCACTCCAGAGGTAATGGGGAAAGGTTCAGACTGTTCGTTCTGGATGGCCACAATGGACTTAGAGTCTCGCATCGTCGCGCTAACAAGCCGAACGATCTTGCTTGGTACTCCCAGTATCAGCATGGTACATAGAATGCGATCGCGGTTGACGCTATCAAAAGCCTGCTTGTAGTCGACGAACAAATGATGCAAGTTAATATCATATTCGTAGGCCTTCTCTAGTGTTTGCTGCATAAGGTGGATCTGGTCCGCGGTGGAGCGGTTCGGTCTAAAGCCGCACTGATATTCACTCAGGATCTCCTCAGCATATTTATTTAAATAAATACCATAAGAAGACGGAAAATTGCAAAACAGCCTCCATACAGGGATAATTAGTAGTTCAACAATGCATATAATTTTATTTTGAACAGATAGATTTAGTCGTTTTTTTCATGATATCTAGACTGCCAAAGGTCTGTTTACAAAATTTCGCGCGCTCGGTTTCGTCCTAAATCATTATCCATTTCGCTACAAATTTGCAAAAGTGAGTATTCGTACGCGAACTAGATTCCTGCTGCTCATCACAGCATCTATCTCTTCCGCACCGCGCTCAGAGTGGGGACTCTGTCCGTCCACCGAGTGACCTCAAGAAAGACAGTGGCACAGTGATCACGATGATGATGATGATGCTGTGCACAGCGAGGAACTTTATAGTCTCCCCAAAGATGTGGTATTTTAAGAGGTGGTGGTGATCACCGGTTTGGTTTTAATGAGGTAAAAATACCACACTGCCTGGTTTTTCCCCCAAAAGTTCAGTCGCGAGTTCAGACGAAGGTTTCCTCCCGATAGCAAAAAAAAAATGGGCATGCCCAGCAAACGATTGCAGACCTTGTCTAAGTATTGCCCTCACTGGCCATCATTATTATAAAGCTCGGTTTTTTTTCAGATTAATGTTTGGGTTTAAATAATAAATTTTATAATTGTATACAAGATAAAATAATATTTAAATTAAATCCAGTTTCGAATTTAGGGGTGTCAATTTCGAATATATAAACATGCAAATATGGTCCGAAATTTCGAAATGCATGCCCACAACCCGTGTTGATCAAAGACAGGACAGACGTTATGGGTGTTGAGTGGGACATGGATCACTAGGAATTTCTTCCTGTATTGTGGATGTGTTTACAAACATATTTTAGGAGTAGTGTCTCAATAAAACAATAGATTACCCAATTCAATGTATTCACATTAACTAGTTGACACGTCTACACACAGGAATAAGTGCGTACGAGTGGCCACGTCTCTTGTGCGACTTACATTATGAAGTATCATCTTACATATATTAGATATGTACCTACGTACATACTGTCACTATGGCGTCCCTACAATATAAACTCACATACACAAGACACCCAGATCCGGAACAACTATCTGTAGGCCATACAAATATTAGTTCCGTGCGGGAATCGAACCCGCAACACGCAGCACAGCAGCCGACTCGCTCTACCACTGCGCCAACGTTGTTATTGCAACACTTGCAGAAGAAGAACAGTGGAGAAGGAGCGTCTGGCACGAACCACCCGAGCCGCCTGCGCCGGTCGGGCGTCCGCGGCGGCGACAGGGGACGAGACGATGGCACATGGTCGCGCGCCGGCTCCCGTGGCCAGTCGTGGCCGTCACTGCCATGTTCCGTGCGCCGCTCGCTCTCATTTATCTTTGCCATGCCTTATAACATACGAATTAGGGTCTAATTTAAATTGTTAACTTCTCAGTATCTTCGCAGCGCTTCTCCAAGCGTGCGCTGGACCTAAGAGAGCAAAAACAGCCTAGTTGGTCTAGTGGTCGCAAACCGCTACCGTTGAGCATGAGTTCCTGGCTTCGAATTCTGGGACGAGCAAACAGTCCATCTGAAATTTACCAGTAGGAACCCGGCGTCTAGTTGATGACAATATGCTCGCCCCCTTTTACATGGGACTTGAATATTACCGAAATGTGGGTGTAGGTACTATAAGCAGCAAATCTGCCTAGCCCTTTCGGAAAATACAGGCGTTATGTTTTATATTGTAAGAGAAAAAGAAAGTATATTTTCCGTAGATACGGAGCGATAGCATAATTATAACACAAATGAAAACTCATCATAATTTTAATGATAAGAATATTAATTTATACTCATTTAGTCCATATTCGAATAAAGATATATTTATCTACTCTCATATCGTAATATTCGAATTATAAACTTCAAAACGGTTTATATTGACATACTTTATAAACACAATACCGAAATTTAAAAATAGAATCTCATTAAAACACTATTTCTCTAACAAAATAATGCTATAAAACAATTTTTTTTCTATTACGATACAGGACAAATCCAAGAAGTTAATCACTAAGGAGTTTCCATCAATATATTTTTTGTAATGCCATTTTAGTACCTTTTTTAAAAAGATTTGATTCCAATTTTAAATTGTCTGTTACAATGCCCGCTTTAGGCTTAGCACGCACTGCGCTTTTTATTCGCGCGAATTTTGTCTCTTTCTATCTGTTCATAGAGCTCAAAATATTCGCGCGAATTAAATTCGCGCCGCGGTGCGGTGGGTTCTGTTGCAAAACACGGATTTCATGCGGTATTATTGCCGCACGATTTTTTTACCGCAATGCGAGCAGCTTTATACAATTCCATAGGTCGCAAAACGGGCGGAAAGAATTCGCCCGAATAAATATCGCAGTGCGTGTGCTAAGCCTTAGCGCATGCGCAGATAATGCGGTGATGTGCTGGGTTTTGGCGCCATTCATACGTTTTGCAGGTTTCGCTGTACTGAATTTCATGAGTTTTTTAAATTCTTGATAAAAATGTCTGATATTAGTGAATGTGAAGAAAATTTGACTCTGCCAAACCTTTTACATGCGGCGAAGGAAATTACTCATAATCTCTTACCAGCAAAGTCGAGATTATTATATGATGCATTTATCACGACGTTATGGCATGGAAAATGCAAAAAAAGAAATATTAAGTAGGTTCAATCCCAAAATGTATGAGTGTAGATAAAGTACCTAGTGTATGAAACTGCATATAACTAGGTATTAAAACATTCGTGTGAATACTATTAAAAACCTCGCCTACTGCTCGGTTTTTAAACACACACTCATGTTTTAATACCCCTTATTATGCAAGAGTATCATAAACTACTATTATCTACACTCACAACGTAATGTTCCAATTATAAATTCAAAAAATATTGCATAAACACGTACTTTATATTCGTCGATAGGTAAAATTAAAAAAAACAAACCATTATAGTTCAACATTTTCCTTCGATTTTCAAACAACTGCATCATAAAATAACTTTTTCAATACAGTTGTTAAACATGGCGTACTTTCAGAGGCTATAATTATGATTTGAAAGTTAAATCTTACGCATAGGCATCTTTCTGTTACGCGGTCGTGACTTTTGATTAAGAGCTCGATCATTATGTTTGCAGTTTAGTTTTAAATTTATAAGTCAATTTAAAAAAGTTTAGTAGCAAGGAGTTTTCATACATAGAATAAAATGGGATAGATTTTCTACGAGGAAAAATGAATGATTCCGTACGTTTAAGCATTGAATTCTCAAAAGTCTTTTAAATGGTTGTTTACTATATTTAATTACCAGTTTTAATTTAATTATTTTCACATCAACATTTGCCAAAAATCGAATAGGCTGTATAGGCTGTTTTCGTTGAAAAAAAAAATGTCCTGTTGCAAAAACGCGCCATAAGTCAATTTAAAAAAGTTTTGTAGCAAGGAGTTTTCATACATAGAATAAAATTGGATACGATTTTATACGAGGAATAATGAATGAGTCCGTACGTTTTAGCATTGAATTCTAATTTTTTTTTTAAATAGTTGTTTAATATATTTAATTACCAGTTTTAAGTTAATTATTTTCACATCAACGTTTGTCAAAAATCGAATAGGCTGAAATGTCCTGTTGCAAAAACGCGCCATAAGTCAATTTAAAAAAGTTTTGTAGCAAGGAGTTTTCATACATAGAATAAAATTGGATACTGTAGGGTGAATGAGACGAAATAAAGCTTTGTAGAGAACTTTACACAATATAATCACTCAGACCAATACAAATTACAGAAAATACTTAAAAGTTAACTTAATTCGAGTATGACAAAGAGACAGTGCAAAAATCGTGCCGCTTGCGAGCGTGATGCGAACCGGACTACCTGCCTCTCTGAGCAGGGTGCGGACGACCCCCGCAACAAGGGGTGCGGGTGGCGCGGGCGCTTGGGTGCGCATACTCATCATAAAAAAACTAATCTTCCTACATACTCCCCCTTTTGACCAACCGAGTGCCCCCACAGGTGGTCAAACGTCAACTATGACACGTTGCTTACGCGGCCTACCACGAGAACGTTTAGGAGCAACCGGCTGCGGAACCTCAGGGCATTCAGCATCTCGAGAATGATACCTCCTTAAGTCGCAAATGTGGTATTTGCCGATGACTTCGTCTGGTGAACCAGGGAACGTTAAGAGGTAAGTAGTCGGACTGACCTTCTTCTGCACCAAGTAAGGGCCATCCCTCTTAGGCATCAGCTTCGAGCTGACACCTTTAGAAGCATTACTGAGGACGTGCGACTTCATCAGGACAAGATCACCGACAGCCAGCTCGTCAGCCTTACGAGTCTTGTCTTTCGCAGCCTTACGAAGGTCCTGCTGATGTTCAATGCACTCCTTGCTGTTGCTGAGTGTCTCCGCAAGCTTCAACAGATACGGTGTAATCTGTGGGACATAGTTTTCAGCCTCTATGACAGCTTTCTTAGCGGGCGTGAGTCGATACGGTGGCACTGCAATCGGCGGATGATCACCGCAATCGATGCGATGCTCAGCGAACGATGTAGGTTCTCCCCCTTCTGCGAAGATATCTCTATACTCCTGGAAAACCTGAGTGAGACAATTCTTCTCTGAAGATGACAGCATCGAACCTTCATTACTACGTAAGACATCCGCGGAAGCGCATCCTACAAAGTCACGTGAGGTCTCACACCGCAAGGGGTGAATTTCCTGAGGTCGATCAGCTGTGAACCAAGTATTGTTCGCCATATTGATAACGATACCGACTTTACGCAAGAAATCAATACCGAGCAACGTGTCATTATTTACTGAATCTGGAAAAATAACAAAAGTGATGGGTACTGCCGACCCCCTAAATAATACGTCAACATCCGCGAGTAAAACTTTAAGGTCCCGCATTATACCGTCGGCTAATTTTACCGACATAAAACAACTACGAAACGAATAGTTTTGTTTACGAAGTAGTGCGTAAAGTCTCGAACCGGCTACACTACGCTTGGCAGCCGTATCAACTAAACCCGTACCACGAAAACCACCTATCTCAATATCGAGTATTGGGCGACCGTTGGTACATATGTTGGACGCGGGCAGGTTACCTACTCGACTCGGCAATGCATCACATTCGCTAACACACTTACATAAATGACACGATTGAGACACGTTACATATATTGTTTTCATGCACAACATTACAGCTATCAGAGTCTAACATGTTAATATCAAGAACAGAAAATGATTCCTTAGTACTATTAACAGAACATTTAGGACAATTAGTTCGTATTACACCGTTAGCTCCACAACCATAACACTTCACTGAACTTTTATCGGTCTTTTCTTTAATATTTTTACAAGAGTCGCGAGTGTGTCCGACTTTACGGCAATAAACACAAAATAGTCGTTTACCTTTTTCACCCGTATTGTTATTGTTTACCACAGTCGGCGGGGGCGGAGCACTACTTGTAGCGCTCGACGACCCATTAGGTATATCCACAGGAGCGCTCGGCGCACACGTCGCGGAGGCCGAAGGGGCGCGCGCGAGCGGCGCAGGCCGGGGCTGCGGTGACGGCGTGTGTCGCACATGCGCGCTAGCGGCGCGGCCACGCGCTTCGTTTGACACTTCGGACAGCGACTCTTCTATGTTTCGCGCCTTCTCAACCAACATGTCTAGGTTGATAACGGATTCACGGGTTAAACGTTTCCTTATACGTCTATGTAGTAACCCGTAAATCATGTCGACTTCCATATCATTTTCCACGATGTATGGCAGCTTGGCGATAAGCGAGCGAAGGCGAGCAACAAAGACCTCTGTGCGTTCTTCTGTTTGTTCCGCGGCAAATATATCGCGGAATAGCTTGTGCGGTGGTCGGGAAACACCGTACATGGCGCGTAATCTTTGCAGCGCGTCTTTCCATGACGACACTGATGATTTAACACCGCGAAACCACACAGCTGCTTCCCCTTCTAGAAGCATGGGTAGGCCGCGAAGTGCATGTTCGTCGCTGATCGATGTACACTCCTTGTATATCTCGATAGAATCGACGAATGCTTCGAAGGCCTCTGAGTCACGGCATGATCCACTAAATCTCGCCGTACAGCGCGCGAAGTTTCCTTGTTTTGTTGGTGCAGGCGATGGAGACGGTGAGGCTACGACGTTGTTGGCCGACGTTGCCAGCAGGCTCTGAACCAGTTGACGGTTCGATTCCGCTTGAGCCTTGGCGAACGCCTCCAGGAACGACGAAAGTGTCCCTTCCGAAAGCGGCACGGGCGTCAGAGACGCCGGTGCGCCACTCGTGGTGTCGTCATCGTTGCCTCTACTTTTGCGGCGAGGCATTATTGTAACAGTCAACTAAACACGAGGATTTTGTTAGGTACGATGTGCACTAGAGTTCGTAGCGTCCACTGAGAAAACCGTTACTTTGTAAGTATGTACTTGAGTTCGCGTCGCGTCGGTTACGTACGCGTGCCGCGTTGGAGCGCCAGTTTGTAGGGTGAATGAGACGAAATAAAGCTTTGTAGAGAACTTTACACAATATAATCACTCAGACCAATACAAATTACAGAAAATACTTAAAAGTTAACTTAATTCGAGTATGACAAAGAGACAGTGCAAAAATCGTGCCGCTTGCGAGCGTGATGCGAACCGGACTACCTGCCTCTCTGAGCAGGGTGCGGACGACCCCCGCAACAAGGGGTGCGGATGGCGCGGGCGCTTGGGTGCGCATACTCATCATAAAAAAACTAATCTTCCTACAATACGATTTTATACGAGGAATAATTAATGATTCCGTACGTTTTAGCATTGTATTCTCATTTTTTTTTAAAATAGTTGTTTAATATATTTAATTACCAGTTTTAAGTTAATTATTTTCACATCAACGTTTGTCAAAAATCGAATAGGCTGTATAGGCTGTTTTCTTTGTAAAATATATGTCCAGTTGCAAAAACGCACCATATTGAAAATTTTATTTTTTGTGAATAAACAAATCTAATTCTTTGATTTGTTTTTACTGTTTCTCACAACTGTATTGAAAATCGTCGTGTGATACACGGGTGTGTAGGTTATTGCAAACTCGTGTCATTAAAAACCCTCGCCTTCGGCTCGGGCTTGTTAATGACAGCTCGTTTGCAATAACCTACTTTCCACCCTTGTATCACAATGTACTATTTATCTATTATACGATACAGGACAAATCCAAGAAGATAATCACTAAGGAGTTTCCATCTTTTTTTTTTGTAATGCCATTTTAATACCTATTAAAAAAAGATTTGATTCCAATTTTAAATTGTCTGTGACAATGCCCGCTTTAGGCTTAGCACGCACTGCGATTTTTATTCGCGCGAATTTTGTCTCTTTCTACCTGTTCATGGAGCTCAAAATATTCGCACGAATTAAATTCGCACCGCGGTGCGGTGGATTCTGTTTCAAACACGGATTTCATGCGGTATTATTGCCGCACGATTTTTTTACCGCAATGCGAGCAGCTTCATACAATTCCACAGGTCGCAGAATGGGCGGAAAAAATTCTCGCGAATAAATATCGCAGTGCGTGTGCTAAGCCTTAGCGTATGCGCGGATAATGCGGTGATGTGCTGGGTTTTGGCGTCATTCATACGTTTTGCAGGTTTCGCTGTACTGAATTTATGAGTTTTTTAAATTCTTGCTTAAAATGTCTAATATTAGTGAATGTGAAGAAAATTTGACTCCGCCAAATGTTTTATATGCGGCGAAGGAAATTACTCATGTTTTAATACCTAGTTATGTGCAGTTTCATACACTACTTTATCTACACTCATACATTTTGGGATTGAACCTACTTAATATCTTTTTTTTTTTCATTTTCCATGCCATAAAGTCGTGATAAATGCATCATATAAGAAAGGTAGGTACAGTTCGACCAACTTAACTGTGAATTATGACTGGCGCTGATCGTCACCATTTCGCCAAAAATAAACAAAAACCGATCTTATATCCCATTCAAAATGTAAGTTCCAAAAACGTCCGTTTCACAGATAAGTTGGTAGGAGTGTACTTCTCACATCTATTTCTTCCTGTATTATTAATCAGAAGGGTAAACAAATGAGGATTGATTTTTACAAATATCGATATTTCCAATGTGTAAAGTGACGGAAGTGTTAGAATTCTGTGCTGTATAAACATTGGTTTTGCAACTATCAACAGTTTGCAACCCAAATATAGCCTATATACAACGCTTTTTCGCTTTGAACGCAATTTCCTTTAGAGTTGAATTGTGTCATAACAATACCTAATTAGTAAATTTTGTGGACTCAAAATACGTATTAAGTGAAATGCATTATTTTATTGTAGTTATTCATCATCAGCCTATTAATGTTCCCACTGCTGGGACACAGACCTCCTCTCTGTGAGAGGGGATGGGCCGTAATCCACCACACGGGCCCAGTGCGGGTTGGTGGATGTCACATGTCTTCGAATTTTTGGTTCTAGGACATGCCGGTTTCCTCACGATGTTTTCCTTCACCGTTTTGAGAGCAGTGGTGATGAAATAATTTACATAAAGTAAAGCGCCTGCCTGGGCTCGAACCCACGACCTACAACTTGTAAGTCGCGGCCGATACCACTGGGCCACCACTGCATTGTAGTTATTGTATGCATTATTTTAATTAGTATAAAAAAAGTTTGTGCTCCATTGGTGTAATTGCTGCAAGCCATTTAATCAATAATATCATCAATCATCACTAAAAACGCGTATGGTGAATTGGTGACAATAGCACATCTTTGGTCCTTCGAGCCGGATAGTGTCTTCATTGAAGTTCTAGAAGCAACAAGTCTTCAAACAAAATTGTAGTTCACCAATACTTTGAATGTGTAAGACCTTTTTACGTGATTACAGCTTGTGCATTATATTTACATTGCATATTTTGTGTAGTAACCACTTCGGCGCCTTCCTCACCTGGTCGGCGCGTTTTCCTTTCTGTACAGATGTACTACACAGCCGCCTGAGTCGTTTCGGAACAGATTCTTTACCGAGCGCATACACGTACACAGCACATCTAAACTCAAACGAAAAGCACACCGACCCGGCGATGAAGGTGCCTTAGGGCGGAAACGTACTTGCGTATCGTGGCCAGTTATGACGAATTTGATTGGCTACAAGACTCGTTGTGATATGACATAGGTTTGAACAGATTCGTATGATTGGTGTATCTCGCGCCACTCCAGGACACGACACAGTACTGTGTAGGCAGATTAAATCATTCACCATATTATTAAAATCTTGATTAAAAAGGGTGTTAGAAGATGAAATAAAAAGCACAAAAGTAATTTCTTAATATTTATTTTCTATGCAACATAAAAAAATATTCATCATAGTTACAATAAATTACAGTTACTTAATGCGAACTAAAATGTAATTTACGATAATTCGTGAACAGAATCGTACGGGTCAGATCAGAATTTTTTTCACAAGTCTTTACCTACACTTTTGTCATGATTTTAAACATTTTTTATATAATAAATGCAAACTATTATCTAACCAACAAAATAGTCCAATGTAGATAAAAAAAGCTTGCTTAGCAAATATAATTAAACTGTTATTGATGCTTTAATTTTCCCATTCGGTTTAATAACAACGGGGAGACGTCTAGCGTCTTTTAATATAAAATTCACTGCTGAATGAAAACTGCTATCAAACAATGGCGAAAACCAAGCATCGTCAACATTATAGATAACACTGAATGTACCTCACAACAATTAGAATCTACCAGTTCGTATTTAGCGAATACTTCGGCTATTACTAAAGTGGCCAAACATATTGAAAGCATCGTTATTAAAATACTGTTCCTTTGATCATAAAGATGCATGCCAATAGGAAACAATGACTGCAATGGAATGCAATGACAAAGACTTTAAAATGTAATAACACTGGTTGAATACTATGAACACAGTTATCTCTCGTTCATTTAAGTAGCGAACAATGCTTTCAATATAATCGGCTTCTATTAACATTAGTTCTATTACATTTCCATAAGTTACATTAATATTCAAAATGTTTCAGAAGTTCGTTACACTTGCGACCGAATAAAGATACACAACAATTACATTCAACTGCTAACATCAACTATTACTGGAGTACGGCGATGTACGAATACTTGGGGACCTACATTGATACCATTCACGGTAAACATTGTGACACTAAATAAATGCAGACATTGTGCTGTCAGCTCGAATCTGAATCAATGAAAATCACATTTTCATTCATAATTTTACGTAAGGCAAGTATTCTTTACAAGGTACGTGTAAAATAAAATGAACACAGTGTAATTTAGTAGGGAAGGCAGTGAGAATATCCACCGTAAACCGGTGGCTAACAATCTAATATCAAAATTGTCATTTTGAACCGTAACAAGTATTTTTTCATCAAGACAAAGAATTTTCAAATCGTTAACGGGTATAAAAAGCGACAAAAACAGACGCGAATAGAACAAGGCTCCTACTATAATCAATTAATATTAATAGATATATATTAAATTCTTACTAGACAATAGACATGATAAAGACTCCTTAACAAATAACTTAAAGGGGTTACAATAACAGTGCCATCAAATATAAAATATGCAATGTATAAGGTACCATTAGTTACAGTATAAGCTCTAAATGAGAACGATCAAAATGTTGGCATTCGAACATGTTACCTTTGTCAAACTATATATAATAACGAGGAGAAATAAATATGTGAGACGTTTCATTATTTAAATAATTAATAAATTACGTTGCTTGTCTCAGCTGCCGGTCCAAAGTTTTATAAACATAGTTCAGATTACATCTGACCGACGCGTCATCGGGGAGACTAAATAAAACGATTTGAAAAATCAACATGGTTAGACCGTCTGGAATGTACTCAATTAAGACCCGACACCTTACAGGCGGAGAAATAAGTATACACAAATAAATAAATTATAATAATATAAATAGACGGTTCTTGGTGCACGTGTGCACAATCTGTCCGCCAGTGCACGAAATACGAATAAAACTGGATAAGATAGGTACAGATAAGGCAAAGAATAAATATACATGTACAGATGCAGTAAGCGAACGCGTTAGCTACCTAACATTAGTTAACACGAATCCCTAGCCTTAATCTAGACACGATACAATTGAGAGATTGTTTCATGCGGCTCGAGACGATTGCTAACGAACATGAATACGTCGAATTATACTTTTTGGTGTTATGCAACACTGGAATCAGGAAGCAATGGTCCCAAGCCTGCAATTGTCCAAAATCAGAAACATTAACTTGGGCATTAACTTCAATGTGATCGGTGCAAAACTTTAATAATAGTCAAATATGAAAAATTCAAATCCGAAAAAAGCCTATAAAGAGGACTTATTACTACGTAAGAGAGACATATTACTGACGGGTCGCCCCGTACTTAAATTCATTCGAGATTTGCGAGATGTACCATAGAGGATGGTCAGGGATAACTATAATATCAGAGTGATAAACGTTCTATACAATTAACTTTATCGATTGCTATAGATACTAGTGTACCGATGATCGATGGAAATTCGAAGTGTTGAGGGATAAATTGAGATTTTGTTACTCCTAATAATCGAGATTCTTTCCGAATATCATTACGCCTACTATGTTACAGTCGGACACGTCAGCACACAACACGCACACATTTCAAGCGGCATTTATACAAGTTGATAATATTGATGATCTACATCTATATGTGTTTACATAAGTGATATATCTATGGTAAAATGTAAAGTGGATGATTTGAACTACGATATTGAATGGACGCCATTCTAAAGTCGTCATTCAATCTTAGCTTTGTTACAAATTTTAAAACTTCTTTCTAGCATTTTATTTAGCGAATAAGTTTTCGTTCAAAGACCACAATGCGTTTAGTTGCGTGAACTGACTCCAAGGTGGGATAACGTGACGTAAGGAGGATAGGGAGGGGACAGGAAACCATCGACGTCTCCGCGCTACACAAACGATCACAACACCGAACCACGCCTCTCTTTAACTCTGCAAAGCACCACAATATGCCCCGGTGGTCAAACTGCGCAATTATACAAAAATATTTTATTTAATTTTTCTTAATAAAAATAGTTTTTTTTTAGATACTCCTTTGTCATTTCCATTGCTTTTGTGTTGTAAAATTTTGCAGATATACTCAACACATAAGAGAATAATAGTCTTAGAAAGTACAACATAAAGAAGAATTCTTAATGGTTTAACTAAATATTAAATAGATTTCCTAAGCACATCTGCAATACTGACCAACACTGCAATGGAAGACAACATCTATTAATTGAACAAGCTTGGTCAACGCTTAAATGTATCTACATTTTAGAATGACGAAGATATAATTGAATTTCAATAACAGTCATAGGTATTCGTAAAATAAAAATATTTATGGTCCATAGCGTGTTTCAAAGAGTTATTAGAAAGATATGCATTTGATATAAAAATAAGCGATACATGAATTTTGGCTTGCGAACTGACCATTGGCTGCCACACTACGCGTATACTCCAAACCGAGACCCGTTGTAAAACCAACCTTAATTCTTACTTATCATTTTAATCCTTATGCCAAAAGCTACGAAGCCTGATAAGTCCGCACCGCGCGCACGTGACCACCGGAGTCCAGAGCTAATTACCTTATTTTTGTGACAAAAATAGCTTTTCTTATCTCAAGTCTTGACCAGCTACCGTATGGTACTACACATAATTGATATCGAGCCGTAACATCGCCTACTTACTAACACAAGCCGAGTTTCTTAACGTTCAGGTTTTGGTGAGCCGTGTTGGTTTACTTGAGTTGTGTGTTTCAGTTGAGATACCTTTTTATGTAGGCCTCATCGACGGTCAAGTCTTTTTAGAACATTAAAATCGATTACTCAAATGTTCCAGGTAAGGCAATTCTAGATCATGGAAGTGAAAAATACAGGATCTAATCAAGATTAAGTTTAGGTGCCTATGTACTTTTACTAATTGTTAGAAGTGAGTTAAAAGTATTGAACGATTAGAAGAGCCCCCAAAACCCGAACGTTAGTGCCAGTTTGACTATTTCTCATTACTTAAAATCAGTCTCATAAATAACGAAATGTTCAACAGACTTCGAGACGATCGCTACGATCTCAGGGGAGATAGTCAATAAAACATTTTTAAAGCTGCACAAGGACCTTTCGGCGCGTGGGCAAACGCCGCCATTTTGTTTTTGCAGACAATATCATCTGTCAGCGCCATCTTGTCAATGTAATTTTTGGCGCAAAAAAAATCCTTGTACTCACTGCTGCCTTGTCTATTGACACTAACAGTCGGCCGAAACAGAAAGGTAGGCTTCGTTACCAGCTTACACTAATGCTTACACGCTAATAAATTTCAACTAAATACAGTCACTGTCAAATTATACTGCCGATAGATAACTGAATTTTTAACCTTTGGGAAAACGGCTGGACAACATGCGAAGTTTTTACTGAAGAAAAACTTTACCTGACAATACTTTTACGTTGTGTTTAAAGGCACAGATGTTCACTGGTTTCTGCATAATTGACCCTATTTTCTTCAGTAATCAACGCGCGTGAGTTCAATCATTTTTCGACCATCTTAAAATAAGAGTAATGGCAGTGCAGTTCTAGATCATAGATATTACCTTCACGTCTCGAACAATACAAATAAGCCGTTAAGCTTGTGAAATCGAGATGGTAGTGGCTATTCGATATTTACTTTCGACATTTCAACAGAAGTCCAATAATGACATTGTGAAACCTAGTATGTCAATACTTTAATAAGTAACACAATATTGCGAAATTAATATCCTTAATAAAACTTTTGACGCGTGCAAGACACTGAGAAATCGTGATGACATTTTTAGTTTAACGCGATATAATGTCACTGTACTCTTTCACAAGTTACTTAATCGTTTTGAATAAGTGTAAAAGAGATAAAGTTCCCATACGTTACAATTATACCTACAATACACAACAACAGCGCGGAAAATAAGGTGCTCAGTTTTATCACTTCTAGATGTACCTGCCAATTATATAATTTACTTTGATTCCCCGTCACCTCTATCCCGCGCTGAAGCACAAAGTCAGGGAAATTAAATATTCTACGTCTATCTGCCGCGATATAGGGAACGTGTAGATTCTGCCATCTATTGGCGCAATATTAGAAACTTTTATCCTATCAATACTTGACATTGACACTTCTGTGCTGCCATCTACACGCTCCCTACAGACAACTGTCAAAGAATGACAGTTACAATTCGAACATTCGGGCAATTTGAATAGTACAACCAATTTCCCTGGCCCATAAACGATTGTTACGAGAAAGCTGTACCGCGATATTTCCCAGTGGCACTATTAGCTGTCCAGGGTAGTGACCTACACGTAGGTAGGCGGCTGTGGCTGCGCGGCCGGGGCGCCCGCGGGCGGCGGCGCGGGCGCGGGGGGCAGCACGCGCGCGCCGGGCACGTACTGGCCGATGAATGACCCGTCCTCCGTGAAACGACCTGTCATAAAGTAAGACGATTCATATACGATCATACAAAAGATCACGGACCAAGATAGAAATTGAGAAACATTATTAGTTAGTGGATGCAAGTAAAAGGTGTATTGTATCCTGGCAAGTTCCACGACTAAACATGGGCATATACAAATTATTCTGTTGATCCACAATTACAACTTCTTCTAAAGTAAGCAGAGAATGTTGAACGAGTTTACCAGAATCGCCAACTAAAAGATAAACTTAGTAATCATTTTCATTGTACACATCGTAGACACCTTGATTTATAATTTAAATTGACAACATAAAAAATAACAAAAACTGGGTTATTAAAAAAAAGGGCATAGCCAACTTAAATGAAAAAAAAAACCAAAAATAAAATCATACCTTACAAAACGAAACAAAAACGTCGCTCGTGCAGGCAAAGAAAAAGAGGAAAGGGACGGAACGAGGAAATATTAACATTAAAACAAATGCAAAACTTATAACAAAGCACGCAATAAACATTTAAGTAGGAAAAATATTCACTCCAAAATAATATCAATTGTTTCTTTACAACCTAACGTTACTTACATACAAATTATTCTGTACTTATAAACTAACCTAAGCTGCATGAAAAATACTCAGTGATATAAGCCTTTATTTTAAACTATTTCTGAAATAGTGCAATAAAGACTGGACGCCCTTGTTTTAAATTTAAAAATTACTATTTTCATGTAAAAGAAAAAATACGTCAACTCGTACATGAAAATGGTGCCTAAACTACCAGATCGATAAAAAAAAAGATTCACAACATAATTCTCAGATCAAAACGTAATAAAGAACAAAATTTTGGCGGGCGACGTCACCGTCAATTGTCGACCAATCAGAGCGAAGAACAAGAGATTTTTCAACGGTGATTGGCTGCCAGTACCGGACTGTTTTATGTGATGCAATAGCACTACGTTACATTTCTCAAGCTTTAAAAACGTAGCTATATTTCGAGCGCACTTATTTTGCAAAAGCTTAAGCTTTATGTTTACTGAGATAGACGATATTATTTAACAAGTTGACGAAATAAAAGCTAATTGCATTGTCGACCCTAAATATTAAGCATCTGATTCAATATTTTTGATACAAGATCTTGGACTTATGACCTACATAACATCATCATCTCAGTATACACAAGCTATAAACAAAGGGTGCAAGGTAGAGGGAGCGGGGCGGGGTCTAGACGAGCGTGGCGAAGGCCTGCGAGGCGGAATCAGTCTGTCCTGTGGTCGGCGGCCGTCGCTTGCGGCCGTACTGGCCGATAAACGAGCCGTCCTCGTTCATACCCGCTGCAAACACATGCTCTTTATGCTTACAGCCACGACGACACACATGCCGCAACAAAATTGGGGAGGTATTACACTAATCATAAAATGTAATGCACAAAAAATTGTTGATTTAATTAATCTTAAAAGTCGCAGTTGTTTTTCTTGGTTTATTTGTGTTACAAAATTATAATTTCTGTTAAAGGTCACCAATCCGAATGAGAAAGGTATTTTATTCCCCTCAATTCAATAAGGTACAAAACTTTTTATGATCAGTGTAACAATAACGGTTTTGGTAGCTATCGTGCAATCAAAGTAAATCGTAAAAATGCGTGCAGATTAATGGCAAAAAATAAGAACTTTTTGCTAATTCAAATAATAATTCAAATCAAACGAAATTAACAAAATAAAAAAAAAATCCAATGACAAGCTTAGTTCTAGTTGAAAACAAAGCAAGAAAGAAAAGTTTAGCGTAGAAGATACTTGCACAGATTGACCAACCAACGCGTTGGTTGACTTCGTCTTGTACGACGATAGAGTTAGTTATACCCACGACCGGACTTGACGGCACCCTCAATGGGCGTCAAGTCCCCCATCAAGTGAAAAGTGAAAACGTCAATCACGTAGACTTGTCAAGTGCACTTGATCGTCTCGAGGACCCAATAAAGTTCAAAAATTATCTAGAATTCTAAATTCAAATCAATTATTTCCAGAATAACCGGATGCAACTGAGTACTAGTATCAATTCTAAATTCGAATGTGAGAAACTAATTTTTTCTCCGATCATTGTTGGCCAGCCAGCATGTGCAAGGGCAACAGTATCACAAAAGAACAGCCACACTGTAGCAGCTATACAAGTAACGTACCCGTCTCTCCCTCGCCGTACTCCGCCATGGAGTCCGTGTCGCTCTCGGGGCCGGGCTTCGTGCCGCTGCTCATTGAGTGACGAGACTTGTTGTCAAGACTGGAATACAGATTGTTAGGAATTAGAATACAGTTTATTTTTTTCAACGTAGTGAAGTTTATGGGTTTGTTTGGGACTGTCGTATTGTCGACGTCGAGTCTGCAGTAAAATCTTTGCCAAATTTTACGTTTCCATCTGCCAAAATTACACCAAAAGCACTGATTTTGGCAGATCAAGGTGTAAGTTTACACGTAATTCCATCTTTGTATTTAGTCCTGAGACTTTAAGGTTAACTGATTGACACATTGCAGAGCCACAATAATGTTCCATTAGGTACTAGTAAAAACTAGTTTAATTAATAACTTAGTATTTTTGTGGCTTTCGGTTATATGAAGATTTTGTTTTCCACAATAATCTTTCATGTTTGGTAGTCACTAACCTAACGACTGACCCAGTTAGCTCAAGTGCGCTAGACGTGATTTACTATCGTCGTTCAAAGAGATCTATAGGTTTGAACAAACACAATATAAAGTACTGACGGGTGCGTGTACTCGTGGAAGCCTCCCTCGGCATAGTCCCGCCGGCCATGCGCCAGCTCGCGGTCGTGCACGTCGTACTTGCCGCCTCGGTTGCGGCGCACCACGCACACCAGCACTAGCACCAGCAGCAGGAAGGCCAGAGCCAGCATCACGCCGATGAACCAGCCCGCCGTCGCGGTCTTGTCTTCATCGGGCTTTACTATTGGCCCGTCTGTGGAGAAATGGTAAGATTGCATTATTTTTAGAAAGTGAAGAGATCATTTTTCAGTATATATAAAGAAAAAACTTTCTTTCAACTTTCTTTTTGTATTTGTATGTTTTTATGTTTTGTGTACAATAAAGAATAAGGAAAAATAAACAAAAAAAAAGGAACGGAAAAAAAAACTTGATAATAATAGGGAAAGTATGCGTCGCATCCATCTGGAAGCCGATCCCAAATATAGTTGGAGAAAAGGCTAGGCAGATGATGATGCGTCGCATCCATGCAAAACGGCCACCGCTCAGCAAAATGCTGGGACTCATGTGCGAGACAGAGCCACAGTGCTGGTTTTCAGCTACAGCCGGCGCTGACTGGATGACTGGCACCGGTAGGCTTATTAAATATAAAACAGCAATCAGCAATAATTGCGCAGCGATCGTGCAGTCATCGCACGAGAAACATATTCGCAAGACTCTAAAACTTCCGTACTTATCAATTTGGGAGCGGTTGGCAATCGACCAACAACAAAAGAAAAAGTAATCAATATTTGACAGCCAAATTTACTCTCCATAATCGCGATCACACTGCGTCCAAATGAACATTTTAGTTAATTAATTGTTCCATAGAGAGCACTGTTTTAAAATTGATTATGGTGTAGCTATCGCTGATACATAATCGAATTCGCGATTGAAGGGCTATTATTACGCAATTCTTATTATCGTTTTGCTCTTGCAAGATACGGTAATAAGCCTGCGGAGTAACAGTTTCGGTTTTTACCTCTTTGTTTCCCAAACGTGATGCAGTGGTGTATGGAACGTCCAAAGTAAATAATGGAGGTCTTTTACTGGGGATCGACCCCAAGACCAGAGACAGTTGCGGATGCAAGCACCAGAACCTTTTTTTCTTAGACCTAATACTAATGACTAGTTGCCTAAAATGATAACTTACATTTTGATCCACGAACGAGATTAGGATCACGAACTGTAAAATACAACAGTGATGCATTTACCATGCAAAAACTAAGTTAGTAAACTATCCAGTACATTTGTTTATCCAAGCATTTTAAGTCCCTATTTCTGTATGAATATGACCTCATGTTTTATTATTGCTTTGCTTTATAAGGCCACTTATGTTATGCGAGGAATCAATAATCAGCAATGATTTTGTACTTCTATCATAGACAAGTAACCCATTAAGACTAGCAGCACCCAAGACGTATAAGTTCATATGCCTATATTTTTTTTTTTTTTAATAACTGAATGAAAATATTTCACTGTAGGTTTTATAGTTGTTGTTAAAAAACATATTTCGTTATAATCTGTACGATTATTTATGTTTCAATTTCATCATTATTGCAAGAGGTAAAAATAATTAGAAACCGAAAAAACACGTTTATAGCAAATATTTTTTGTTATTGTAACCTTTGACCTTTTGAAAGTTTAGTGATAACCTTGAGCCATAAAAAACTGGAGCTCTAGGTTATCGGCATCTCGTGATTGCCAGAAAAAAGGTACGTGTATGAAATATATTTTTTATCGGCAAAATTGTTTATTTTGATTTACCTCTTGTAATAAAAAAACTCACAATAGATATGCTATATTTATTTAAAGCAATACATAACATATTATAACAAATGCAATAACATATAACAACCATAATTTTTTTCATTATGATTGTTGTCCTGCCCCATATTAAATCGTGGAAAACGCATCTTAGTTAACAATAAAAAACAAGAAGATAAAAGAAGGATATAACAGTTAGTGTCTATAGACAACACTTACCAATGGTAGTATCAACATATTTGACCTCGCTGGCGCTGAAGTACTCCCCGTCGTGCGCCGTGAGCTTCACCTCGTACTCCTGGCCCGGCTCCAGCCCCGTGAGGATCACGTAGTCGTCGTCCGTCACCTCGTTAGTCTTCGACCAGTCCGGGTGCCCCTTCAACTTGTACCAGGCCACGAAGTGCGTGCCCGCATGCCCTTCCATGGACGGCATCCAGCGAACGAGAATATGAGCAGTTCCTTCCTTAGCCGGTAATGTACTCGTCTCAAATACAGGAATGTCAGGCTTTGCAGTCACAACAGTCTTAGTCGTCTGTTCCACATAGTATCTGTCTCCTTCACCAGCCTTAGTCTTTGCTCTGATCTCAATGCGGTATTTAGTGTTAGGTTCTAAACCAGCCAACTTTGCGCGGTCGAACTTAGGATCGATTTCCTTCTTCCTCTCTTGGAGAGGTCCTAGATTTGTTCCGGTGACCTTCTGGTAATAGATTTTGTAGCCGGTGAGGACTCCGTTCTCGTCGACTGGTTTGTCCCATTTCAGGAGCATGGCTGAGGAACCGATCGGGTAGACTTCGAAGGATTTGACGGTACCAGGTTTGCCTTCAGGGGTGTGGAAACTGAGGGTGTCGCTAGGAGGTCCGTTGAAACGGCCGTTGTATACTAAGATCCTGGCATTATTCTTCTTGTAAGGCTTGAATTTGGTTACTAAGGCGCTGGAAGCGTCAGCTTTGACTAGGATTTCTTTGAGTCTGTCCTCTTCGCCATCCACCCAGGTTTGGATCTTGTATCCTTTGAAGTGGCCTCGCACGGATTCTGGTGGGACTGGGTTCCAGTTGAGAAGGGCGGTGGTGCCGGTGGTGACCTGTACGAGCGTGAAGTTCTGGGGAGCCTGCAGGGGATTGTCTTCTCCGGAAAAGCCGATGACTTCGATAGGTGTGACGTTCGATGTACCCTTGTAGTTCACTGCTGTAACCTGTTGGTGGCAGAGTAATGTGCAATTGTAGAATTAGTGAGCATTTAAATAACTGTGGGCGTATTCGAGAGGTGATTCGTAATTTCAGGTTAGGTGGATTTATGGTGACAATAACACGGCTGAACATTTGGCGGCACACGCTTACCTTGACCTTGTGGGGCACGAAGGTGGGCGTGTTGGCCACGATGTACTCCGTCTGTTCCCAGTCGCGCACTTGTTCCTACATTTAGTGGCAGAGTGTTACCTTGACCTTGTAGGGCACGAATGTGGGCGTGTTGGCCACGATGTATTCAGTCTGTTCCCAGTCGCGCACTTGTTCCTACATTTGGTGGCAGAGTGTTACCTTCATCTTGTAGGGCACGAAGGTGGGCGTGTTGGCCACGATGTACTCAGTCTGTTCCCAGTCGCGCACTTGTTCCTACATTTGGTGGCAGAGTGTTACCTTGATCTTGTAGGGCACGAAGGTGGGCGTGTTGACCACGATGTACTCCGTCTGTTCCCAGTCGCGCTCTTGTTCCTACATTTGGTGGCAGAGTGTTACCTTGATCTTGTAGGGCACGAAGGTGGGCGTGATGGCCACGATGTACTCCGTCTGTTCCCAGTCGCGCACTTGTTCCTACATTTGGTGGCAGAGTGTTACCTTGATCTTGTAGGGCACGAAGGTGGGCGTGATGGCCACGATGTACTCTGTCTGTTCCCAGTCGCGCACTTGTTCCTACATTTGGTGGCAGAGTGTTACCTTGATCTTGTAGGGCACGAAGGTGGGCGTGTTGGCCACGATGTACTCCGTCTGTTCCCAGTTGCGCACTTTTTCCTACATTTGGTGGCAGAGTGTTACCTTGATCTTGTAGGGCACGAAGGTGGGCGTGTTGGCCACGATGTACTCCGTCTGTTCCCAGTCGCGCTCTTGTTCCTACATTTGGTGGCAGAGTGTTACCTTGATCTTGTAGGGCACGAAGGTGGGCGTGTTGGCCACGATGTACTCCGTCTGTTCCCAGTCGCGCTCTTGTTCCTACATTTGGTGGCAGAGTGTTACCTTGACCTTGTAGGGCACGAAGGTGGGCGTGATGGCCACGATGTACTCCGTCTGTTCCCAGTCGCGCACTTGTTCCTACATTTGGTGGCAGAGTGTTACCTTGATCTTGTAGGGCACGAAGGTGGGCGTGTTGGCCACGATGTACTCCGTCTGTTCCCAGTCGCGCACTTGTTCCTACATTTAGTGGCAGAGTGTTACCTTGACCTTGTAGGGCACGAATGTGGGCGTGTTGGCCACGATGTATTCAGTCTGTTCCCAGTCGCGCACTTGTTCCTACATTTGGTGGCAGAGTGTTACCTTCATCTTGTAGGGCACGAAGGTGGGCGTGTTGGCCACGATGTACTCAGTCTGTTCCCAGTCGCGCACTTGTTCCTACATTTGGTGGCAGAGTGTTACCTTGATCTTGTAGGGCACGAAGGTGGGCGTGTTGACCACGATGTACTCCGTCTGTTCCCAGTCGCGCTCTTGTTCCTACATTTGGTGGCAGAGTGTTACCTTGATCTTGTAGGGCACGAAGGTGGGCGTGATGGCCACGATGTACTCCGTCTGTTCCCAGTCGCGCACTTGTTCCTACATTTGGTGGCAGAGTGTTACCTTGATCTTGTAGGGCACGAAGGTGGGCGTGATGGCCACGATGTACTCTGTCTGTTCCCAGTCGCGCACTTGTTCCTACATTTGGTGGCAGAGTGTTACCTTGATCTTGTAGGGCACGAAGGTGGGCGTGTTGGCCACGATGTACTCCGTCTGTTCCCAGTTGCGCACTTTTTCCTACATTTGGTGGCAGAGTGTTACCTTGATCTTGTAGGGCACGAAGGTGGGCGTGTTGGCCACGATGTACTCCGTCTGTTCCCAGTCGCGCTCTTGTTCCTACATTTGGTGGCAGAGTGTTACCTTGACCTTGTAGGGCACGAAGGTGGGCGTGATGGCCACGATGTACTCCGTCTGTTCCCAGTCGCGCACTTGTTCCTACATTTGGTGGCAGAGTGTTACCTTGATCTTGTAGGGCACGAAGGTGGGCGTGATGGCCACGATGTACTCAGTCTGTTCCCAGTCGCGCACTTGTTCCTACATTTGGTGGCAGAGTGTTACCTTGATCTTGTAGGGCACGAAGGTGGGCGTGTTGGCCACGATGTACTCCGTCTGTTCCCAGTTGCGCACTTTTTTCTACATTTGGTGGCAGAGTGTTACCTTGATCTTGTAGGGCACGAAGGTGGGCGTGTTGGCCACGATGTACTCCGTCTGTTCCCAGTTGCGCACTTTTTTCTACATTTGGTGGCAGAGTGTTACCTTGATCTTGTAGGGCACGAAGGTGGGCGTGTTGGCCACGATGTACTCCGTCTGTTCCCAGTTGCGCACTTTTTTCTACATTTGGTGGCAGAGTGTTACCTTGATCTTGTAGGGCACGAAGGTGGGCGTGTTGGCCACGATGTACTCCGTCTGTTCCCAGTTGCGCACTTTTTTCTACATTTGGTGGCAGAGTGTTACCTTGATCTTGTAGGGCACGAAGGTGGGCGTGTTGGCCACGATGTACTCCGTCTGTTCCCAGTCGCGCACTTGTTCCTCGGTCCACGTCTGTCCCGTAATGTTTCGGCGCCAGGTGACTAAGTAATAGAAGCCGGGACCGTTGTGCTCGATTTGGGACATTTTCTGCAACAGAGAAACAAGGTCCATTGATTTACGAAAATATTTTTGTCCCATGATGGTCAAGACATTATTCTTATTATCTGTGAACATGATCAAGATGTCAATAAATTATTCATATTGCGTGACCCTCCTCCTGTTTTACAAATAAAGTTCTAATTCTGATTCTCGAGTGCACAGACAAACAAACTTGGAGACGTAATCTGCTTCTGAAGCTGGTGGGCTAGGTGTAGTGATAACGCCATACCTACATACAATCAACATCAAGATCATCAGCATTTTAATGTTCCCACTGCTGGGGCACAGGCTTCCTCTCTGTAAGAGGGAACATACAATGATGGTGGCCAATGTTTGTGAGGTATGGCGACGGTGGCAACCAAATCCCGATAAAGTAAGTTTGTAGATACTGACCGACCAAGAGATGACCATGTTGGTAGGGTCGGAACCCTCTCCCACCACGTTGTCAGGGTTCTTGTACGGCACGTCGGGCTGCGTTGTGCACACTTCGGAGTGTGATGATGGAGTGGACGGTCCGATTTTGTTCCAAGCGGCAACCCTGGAATAAGGAAACATTACATTATACTACTGTACCTTTTTCTTTAGCTTATAAATCGCACGCTGTCACATTTCTGCAAAATCAGATCAGTATGCAGAGGATTTATTTTTAATCAGCAAACTTAATTTGCAGGATGAAGGCGAGATCATAACCCTGCTTTTCAATGCAAACTAACACCATTCTTTGTTTGTCTCAACTATTTGTGTCACAGACCAAACAGGAATTTTATGCCAAGAAGCATTTAAACTTACAAAATAAACATTGCGTTTAATTACTTGAAAGTTTGTATACTCCGCCTTAGCGGCTCCGCTTGTGCATGCTTGAATGTGCACATAAAAAGTGCTGGTATGCATGGTAGGCATGTGTGGCTCATTACCTGAAGGTGTAGTTAGCCCAAGGACTGAGCTGCACGGTCCACGACGTGTCGATAGCTGGCACGTTATCACTGGCCAGGTCCCAGGTGTCGGGCGTGAAGGTAGTGTTGTACTTTATGGAGTAGCGCAGGATGGGAGCGCGGTTGTCTCCCATGGAGTGCCAGCGGAGGGTGGCGGTCTTCTCCTGGCATTCGATGCCGTCTAATGCAGGGGGGTTCGGTTTGTCTGGAGAAGAAAAGGTAACAAAGAGTTTTACAACAGAAATCCTATAAATATGTACAGTTGAAAGGAGAAATGAACTCGAAACGAAATTTTCCTTGTCGTAGTTTACAAAAACGATGGACATATTCGACACTTCTTTGCGTTGCTTACCACATTCATTGCTAATCATTTGACAGTTCAGAGATTTTTATAAATGAGCCCCATTAACGTTGAGATAATACTTTTGCCATGAAAAACATGTTTAGCACTAAACGAATTTAAAGCATCCTTCTATTTCTGTCAATCGATTGAAGATGACAGATATAAATCAATGTTTTATATAATTTTTAAAACTAAAGCTATTTAGTGATTTGTGGTGCAAGTGGGACCACTAAGCTTGCTGTTTTGAAAAAAACAGAATAAAATAAACTACTCGTACAAAGTTACACTACACATATAACAGCAATCATAACAGAGTCAGTTTTGGCAATTCGCCAAATAGTTCAGTGGATTCCGGAATAGTGCAGTTCACATTACGACACATCATAAACTTTTGCATTACCGTCGGGTTTTAATGTCACATCGACTTGGTTCAACAACAACACAAGATTTGGTAAAGTTAATGTTTCTAAATTGCAAGTTTAGATGACAAAGGTGTTGCACTGGGTTGTTTTGGCAAATAATGATGTTCTGATATTGATATTCAATGTGAACTATTAATCGCTAGAGAAGTAGAAACTCCTCAATGCGATGAATAGAACTCGTCACCCCAACTTTTGGGATAGCTTGGCTTGGCTGTGACTTCCCAGCCAGTCCCTTAGCTCAGAGAAAGAGGAATGTATCGCGAAATAGGTCTTACAGGTAACTATTACCAGTTATCAGCCTAGATCAGTTGGATATTTATCTTGACGCGTTATCCTTATATCATCACGTATCTGCTAGTATACCTACCTAAACTGAGTGAGGAAAACTGATCCATCATAATGAGTACGGGGAACAGGGTGAATCTGTTCCGTATAGCCAACCTTATTATGTGCCTGCTGATATTAACCGAATTCAATCGGTTATTTAATTTTCAAGCTGAAAACTTTGATAGAATCAAGCACTGATTGGAGAATGGAAATAAAAGGTTTTGAATATTTTTTTACGAAATGAACCTCACCTTGCACGGTAAGTGTAGCCTGCGCCCTCGCCTCATCGATGGCCGTCTTGGCGATACAAGTGTACTCTCCAGAGTCCAGCTCCGAGGTATCGGAGATGAGCAGCGAGTAGTCATTGGTCATGCGGAAGCGCGGCTGGTTGTCGAAGTCGATCACCTGGCCGTCGTTCAGCCAGATGATCTGCAGCTTGAGGGAGTCGTCAGCGTTCGCGTTACAGCGGAATGTGGCCGAGGAGCCGGCTGCTACCTCGTAGTGTTCAGGCTTGTCAGTGATTACGGTGCGTTCTGTGGGAGAAATTATAAATATTATGTAAATGCCGAGAAAGCAATGCTAAAGCGAATATTTATGGAATATAAATATTAAGAACTTTTTCAGTGTCAAAGTTTATTTTTATAACTGGAATAAAATTGACGTCATCCATGTACAAAGTCATTCAAGTCATGTCTGGTATGAAAAAAAAAAAAAAAAATATGACTCGGAACCCAGTGTAGTCACCTCAGGATTTGGTGTGAACTCCAACCGCTGTTATACAGTACCAGCATGTTTTATAGAAGTCTAGTTTCGTCCCTAGTTACTTGCATAAACACATGAAAGATGTTGCGATCCGTTGATCAAAACATAACTTCGGTTAACAGTTGAATTTTTTAGACACCACAAATAATAATATTACTTACTCTTGACATCAAGGGACCCGTAAGCAGACTTCTCGCCGAACTTGTTCTTGGCGTAACATTGGTACGATCCCACATCCGTGTAAGCCACATCTCGGATCACCAGGTCGCCATCAGGAGTGATGTTGTATCTATGTTGAACAGAAATAGTTAGTAAGAGAAATTAAGAAATTCTTGGATAAACAGTAGAAATCAATACGCTTCCGTGAACAGGTAAGCAAAGGGGCGTTTAGTAGATACATATTTCGCAAGTCTTGCTATATACTCACGGAGCACAAAACCAGTGGAGAGAGCATCGGCACGTTTTTGTTCTAAACCAAAGTCACCAAATAACGGCGGGGGCAGACGTAAGCTTCCTCCGCTGTGATTGGGCGACAGATTGACAACCAAATGACAGCTGATTATTTAGGGATTCCATAAAAGAAATTAAAAAAATATCGATATCGATAGTTGTTTAACGATTTAAGAGATTACGGGTTTTGAAATAAAACAGGTGTTTAATAAATTAAAGGTAAAATTAAAAATTAATTATGAATTTACTGGTTTTTAAAATGAATTAGCTTTGAATATGTTTTTCTTATGTAATCTTTTGGACTTGCATTATTTTTCGTAATGACCCGACAAACTTTGTTTTGTCATAAAAACACCAAATACCCTACCTACCCTACTTACCCTACCCTATTGTGAATCTAAAACATCCGGGGCGCCACCCAAACGCATACAAAAAACTTCATTCAAATCGTTCCAGTCGTTTAGGAGGAGTGCAGTGACATAACACGTACAGTAGAATTATATATATAAAGATACATATATACATGAATTGCTCGATTAAAGGTTAGATTTATGATATGGTAAATACGGGCATGACAATAAAAAACAAAAGAACGTACACAGCTGCAGTTCTTATTAATTTCGGCAACAAAGTATTGTGTAATACTTAATAATAAACAATGCATTCTGAGTATTTTTTTCGCTCGACGAGTTTTTTCCGTCTTGGAGCCTAACATATCGATATCATCGTCGTGGTGATGCGATGCAGCACTATCGAGAAAAAAAGAGACAACGACTAACGCGCGAATCAGTGTACCAGAAAGAGACAGCAGCGGAACCATCCAGAAATAAAAATATTTGATTTTACTTAATGAAATTGATTAAATGGAGTAGAAAAACACTTACCTGTGAAATGTTATCCCATCTTTTGTGTAACTTGAAGTATTAGAACACTTTCTACACCATTTAATTGCACAACTAGACATTACTTTTCAGTTTATTTGTTTTAAAGACGGAAGCGCGTGACGTTCGTACGTCCTACCTACGAATGTTGCGACTGACTAAAATTTCGCCGCATGTGATTGATACTGCATACGCTTGGCGCCCGCGGTAATCCCGGCACGCTCTCTCCACTGGTTTCGTGCTCCGTGTATATACTCCTATAAACATTCTCGTGTTTGGACAAAAAACCGCCGGGCGATCACGGCCCCTGTGATAGGCTTGAGGCTAGGTTTTTGCTACCAAACTGTGATAAAAATGTGTGACTCAAGCCTGTCACAGTAGGCCGTGCTCGCCCGGCTGATCTCAACATCCATACGTTGGCACTGACACCCATTTAATGCCATAAAACATCAGCAAAAGATAATAAACAATTTAGCCGATAAATACAAAATCCCAAAATACTATTTATAAGATATTATTAGAAATGCCACATTTAGCCGGCAGGCAGACGAACAATAAATACATAACACAATCTATTATATTTAAGGCCCGTAACACAATATGACAAAGACATGTTATGACGTTACACGTGTGTCGACCTTTCAAAGCTTCCCTTACTTATAAATAATCCTCTCTTGTATGTCTGAACTGAACATGATGTATTTTCTCGCATTTACATATTAACCTCTGCTCTTAAGCACAGGGTTGGAAAGATCATGATTTTCAGCGTAAATTGATTGTTTTGCAAAAGAAATTATATATTTGATTTCTGCTTAAGTCCTTAAAATAGAATTACCTGGCCTTTGCAAACAGGTATAGAAATATTAATGATTGAAACTAATAATTGATTACTGCAAGGCGTTCCAGTGTGAGGATAAACAAATAAATAAATAATATTTTGCATTTAGATAAGGATTTAAATCTGACAGGACTTTATTATGAATGTCTAAAACAGAACACGCATATAGATCTTGCCTCAGCATCTTCGGGGGACCTGTCTTCAAAGAGCCTTTTCGGGAACAGATTAAGCACAGAGAGGCTAGGAATCGACATAAATTACTTGATTCGAATCATTAACATCGTGTCAACCCTATAACTAAATCCCCAAAACATAAGAAATTATATACTTCCATAACAAGATCAAGAGAAATAATCTGAAACTAATCAGACTACTAGCGATCGATCAGTACTTGTGTAAGCAATTTATTACTTGTTGGCATAAAAATACGCTTCAAGCAAACTTGATCGATGTACACATTGAGTGATGATGTTTAAGGTAGACTTCCGAGCAAATCGGCTCCGGCGTCACTAGTGCACGCGGAAAGAAGGTTTTACGCGCCGTCGATTACGAGTTCGGGTCAAACCACTGTTACTGTCACTGCGACAGTGTTGGTGCGCTCAAATGGTGCCATATACTCATGACTCTTGTGATACAGGACTTCCTAGTACAAGAGCCAGGCCTACACACTGATATTTATAAAATAAAGTGTGTTTAATAAATACATTTTCAGAGACCCCGAAGCCGCTTTGCTCGGAAGTGTATCTTACAATAGTCCAATGAACTGTAAAACTCCTTTTCATGTCTCGCCGGGGGATGAAAGCTGATAATATTTTCATGAGCAAAAACGTCTTAGGGATGTTTTGATATCCGATGCTTGGGAGCTGTACGTAATCTCAAGTGTTTGGACAATGTGAGAATTTTTGCAACGGGTGCGGATATTTGTGTGACGGAAAAAGGAATATTATGTAAAGATGTATATAAAAGTATGTCGCGTAGGAGATAAGCTTTATTTTTAGATAACTATAATATTATAAATGCGTAAGTAACTTTGTCCGTTTGGTTTTTGTTACGTTTCGCAGCCTAAATCTCTGGTTTTTTTTTGACACCTGTCTTGCCAAGGGGTACCGTGTTACCCAGTTACTGGGTTGTGGAGGTCAGATAGGCAGTCGCTCCATGTAGAACACTAGTACTCAGCTGAATCCGGTTAGACTGGAAGCCGACCCCAACAACAATTGGGAAAAGGCTAGGCAGGTTGATTGGTATAGAGATAGATCAGGCCTTGGAGAAGGAAATAGAAAACAAGGGCAAGGCAGTACATTTTTAACCGACTTTCGAAAAAGGAGGAGGTTCTATGTTCGACTTCTTATATGATATTTTTTATGTATGTTCACCGATATCTCCGTCAATTGTGGACCGATTTTGAAAATTCTTATTTTGTTTGAAAGAGTATGTTCCGAAATTGGTCCCATTTTAACGGAAAATCTCTCGGGACTGCTGCAATCGCATGTCTGTTTATTGTTTATACCATTTCATAACATAACATTACGCCAGTACGCTCTTAAGGGGTAAGCAGATCTCTCATTTGATCGGTTTTGTTCAAGTTTCATGCTATTCGGGTAATCTATTCTGGCGTTATAGGAAACGTACAAAACAACTTGAGTATTAGGTAGGTACAACTAAAAAGTGAAAAATAAAAAAAAACTTTTTTACAAAAAATACTGCCGACTTCCAAATAAGAAAACTACACCGACTTCCAAAAATAAAGTTATTTTTCACTTTGTAGTTTTCTTATTTGGAAGTCGGCAAGTTTCTTTTTCTTATGATAATTTCCGACAAAACGCGGGCAAAGCCGCTGGTAGAAGCTAGTACATAATATTTCTATAAACAACAGTTAGCTCGCTTTAGCTGTTTTATTTTCGACTAGCCGATCTAACCGATTTCATTTTTCAACGGTCGAACGACCGACCTTATTGAAACAACCCTTCTCACCCTTAATAAATCAAAATTTGACAGGCATAAATGCTCGACAAATGAACTGTCATATAATCAATCTATACCGATTAGTAAGTTACAGACCATACCAAACCTCGTTACCAATCCCATTAAGGCCTAATCTTGCACAGATGTCTATCGGAATGTTTGAGCTTATCGTGTTCAGTATAGTAACATTGATTGCCTAAATTGCTGACCCTGGAAAAACTTTACAGACGTGATACAAGTTCAATAATTATCTAATCTGAATCTCGGAAACGGCTCCAACGATTTTGATGAAATTTAGTATGCAGGGTTTCGGGGGCGATATATCGATCTACCTAGGTTTTCATAACGTCGTTTTCTCTATTTTCACCCGAGCAGGGCTCGATCGCCCAGGTACTTATGTAATGATTGATGATATAACACAATTAACACAACATAGATAGAGCAGTGGTGGCCCAGTGGTATCGAACGCGACTAACAAGTTGTAGATCGTGGGTTCGAGCCCAGGCCAGGCGCTTTATTTTGTGTAAATTATTTCATCACCCCTGCCCTCAAAACGGTGAAGAAAAACATCGTGAGGAAACCGGCCTAGAACCAAAAATTCGAAGACATGTGAAATCCGCACTGGTCCCGCGTGGTGGATTACGGCCCTTTCCCTCTCACAGAGAGGAGGCCTATGTCCCAGCAGTGGGAACATTAATAGGCTGATGATGATGATAACACAACATGATTTACTCATAAGTTCAAGTAGATAACCACAATTCTAGCGAACGACTTTTGACTGCGTATTCAGCTGTAAAGTTCCTCCAAAATGATTATATGAAACTATTGATAAACTTGGAACCGGTTTCTGAATTGAGAATTTGCAGTTATGAACGTGTCAGACCGCACTTTAATGTCAAAGTTGGGCAGATTTTCAGGTTTAAGTCGTGTTTGACATGATTTGTCAAATACTTCAAATTCTTTATTCAGAAATCGGGGAATATTTTTTTATCTATCTAGTTAAACAAGTAAGAATACGCCTCTGAATACTTACTTCCCACCAGTGACGTCAACATCATCCTTCATCCATTTGACGAGGGGTTTCGGCGCTCCGAACACTCTGCACTTGAGCACAGCCTCGGAACCGTCCACCCGCGTGAGATTCTCCGGTCCTTCCTTGATTTCTGGCGGGATTGCTATAAAATAATACATAGATAAGTATATAAATATAATTGTGTTTGAAGATAATAGTTCCATTACAGTGTTGCACTTAGCTTAAACAGTTGAAGAATTATAACGTTACACAAACGAAGACCGAAAATGTAAACTTCATTAGAATTCATTTATTTTGAAAATGAGGGCTATAAGTACTTAAAAGATCAATTACAAAGTGTCGAAGGCTCAAATTTCCAGCAAATCATTGCCCGGCAATTTTGAGATCCCTCTTCTGATTAATTGATCACGTCCCATCTCTCGTTTTTGTGCTATTCGTCAACATTGTGCTATCGGGATCTCACTAAATGAGCAAACGAAAAGTAATGTCTGTTTAAAACAGACCAGAATTCTCGTCTATTTTCGTTAAAAGAGTGTATAAAACTGTTTCCCCGCAGCGTACACTAACAAACAGGTACATAAATCACAATATGCGAGATGCTAAGTGCATAATAATCCGTGGGCAATATTTCTCGTTGTTCGCGGGTGGGCGTGTGAATGTGTGTCGCGTCGTGAGGATGTGTCCAATAGACGGCTACTAGAGACGATCTCGTTATTACACATGAATTCGTAAATTGTGAGCAGACTGTATTATTTGGGGCTCTTGATGAATAGACAAGTGTGTTGTACGCTTGGCCTGTCTTTTGGGAAACATCAAACGTTATTCCTACATATTATAATCCTGTTTGACGTCATCTGAATGGAAATATGAGTGTACCTTTTGGTACCAAACGTACTGCTGAAATAAACATGATAGAATATTATGGAAAATGGTAAATTTTCAGGTAATGCTAGACAATCAAGTAATTGCAAATGGTCCAAACAAACATCCAAAAACAACACGAACCTAACCAATTAAAATAATGGCTATACAAATATGTACAGTGAATGTTTCGGCGAACAAATAAACGTAGTTCGACAAATTTAGTGAAAAGCCAGAATTTCGTCGATTATTACCGACTTCTGTGTGATGTTGACATGAAACTGATGGAACACGGAAAATCGATTCCGGTGTTCGCCACTGTAAAATTCGCTGAAAACGCTGAAGCAATCAGGGTGGTATACAAATCATATTTTGAAGCATCTTATACCGTTTCAAGACCCTTAGGCACCGTAAAACAAAATAGGGGGAGAGTGGAGACGATAAAATATAATAATCAAATATAAATTGGGCTTCAATATTATGAAAAGGGAAATCAGGCTGAGTACCCAATTATCTTTACAAAGATTGTATTACAGAAATAAGTCTGTTATTTGGATACGGCCGAACGTTTCAGGTTGTAACAGCGATGATGATATGTTATGATTACCGCATTAGCAGCTATGGGGCGATGGCGTAGACAAAAGTGTTGCTTATAGATTAAACATTATTTTGGAAGCTTTGTCTGTTTGTGTAACTAATATTTCGTCGAATGATTATTTTGCTTCTTTGTGCCAACAAGCACATTGGACTGTATGCGCATTTGAAAAATTCACTATACGGTGACTACAAAATGTTAGATCAAAACTAATACAAATAAAAAGTTTAATATAGTTCTTCATTCAGTCAGCCGTACCGTTTGAAACCCATTAACCATCAACATGAGTATCACTTAGCGTATGAATATTAACACGCGCCTACAACAAACAGTTCGTTTAAAAATTCTATAAATGTTACCTTCAATGTTGACGCAAAAATATTACTCTGTCCTATACGTCCTTACCGGTCAAAAAGCTTGAGCAAACATTGGTGTCACACCTTTTACATCATGAATGTTGGACAAACATTGAGAACAGCATTGGCTCTGGTCTGGCCAATCAGGCTTATCAGAATGGACGCGCCTAACAAATACCGGTGGTGACATAACGTAGTATTCCCCGTACTTTGCAACTGTCCATCTTAATCTGAAAGGAGTGTACCTACTTCCTACTTTGTCCTCTTTATTCGTTTCATTCATTATATTAAGAGAAGACGTAAGTTGTTTAGCGACTTCGTAACTGATGATATTTTAATGCGAGTCTAAAACTTTTAATCTAATATATAATTATATCTAATTTATTTTAATCTAAAATTGTTGCCTCTGATTAATTGAGTTCGAAATTGGGAAAGTATCGTAAGCCAGCAGAGCGGGTAAATTTTTCGAAGTTTACGGGTCAATTTAAATTTCACTTCGAATTTAAAATTTGTTTTCTTTGTTTGGGAATGATATAATTTTAAAGCATTTTTATCCTTGGCAGAAGAGGTGTCGAAAAATTCTGAGAGGTCGGTTGCGTCACGAATTGTTTTAGCAAGTATCAAAATACAACGCCGCATTAACGTCATTTACAATACCATCAAAATGATCGAATCGCATAACTATACCGTGAAGTTATTTAATAGACCTATAGAATACAATATGAGGAGGGAATAAGGGCGGACAATACAACGTAATAGGAATTTCCGATGCCACAATCCTCTGTATTCATTATTGTGGATTTTGGGGATGACTCAGACAATAGGTTATCGAACTCGGCTGGAGGAAAAAAATCGGATACTAATCCATACACACCCTCTGTCGCACCCGTCTTTGTAGTTGGGGGTTAAACTCAAACGTTCACAGGTAAACTGGGGTGCTACTGTAATTTACAACACCGTATTGCGCGTGAATGGGTAGGAGATAACGAACGCGATAAAGACTCGAGAACGATTGCACTTTTTACCGTTCTTTTACAAGTTAACATTTAGATACGTTTGGAATAAAGAATACGTTATTGTTGTATTTTGTGGATTGTGTCTGACAGCTGCTTATATACGGGGCCATTATTTTTTACAAATAAAAAAGAAACCTCGGCTATTTTTGTGCGATATTACAAATCAAATATGGCCCAAACTCAGCTCCCTAACGTAACCAATCTTTCAATTTGTTAAGCCCCAAACAACAACATTATCTGCTCCATCATATTCTACGATTATCGATTACTTAGTTAATCGCATTTCAGCATAAACAAAGCTTAACCAATCGCTAACAATACTTGCAGAATAAATCCGTCAAATAAGATTATACCAAACAGTTTATCAAGTAAAGTCGAGGCAGACATTTTTTCTACCCCAAAGGGCATGAGTTACGTCATAAGCTCACGCTATTTAGCAATTAATGGGGTGCAGCTGCATACAGTCGTAAAGTACGAAGGTATAGCAGGCACACTTCAACACCGAGCGACAGGGATTTCAATGGTAATGCAGAGTGAACATGCGTCGAACGAATGTACGCAGACTCGGTGTTTGGAATGCTTCGATTTTGTAAACGGTTCTTCAAACTAGGCATGATGAAGTATCAGTGTAGAGAAATGAGAATTATATGAACGCTAACTCCTAGAAATCAACCATCGAGGAAAATGACCCCCAAGATAAAAACAAAAAAAAAAGGATAAAGTGGTTGTGGTGATATATATTTGGAACTATTGTTATAGAAACTGCATGATGTATCATTTATCCTTCTACAGACGACTTCTTTGAATTCTATTTTCTTTGTCTGTCCCGATAATACATATTTATTACAAATCCGTCACATATTTGGTTCGCTCTGATTAAACTGTGAGGTCGTACGTGACTTTGCGTTGTTTTAAAACAGTTCCCTTATTAATTTGTACCTCTTGATATTAAATCGCATTGCAGATAAGCCAAGTACCGTCTGGGATGATAAGGACGTCGAACACGTTTCGTATCGAGTTAGTTGGCAGTTTGGAATCTATGCGTTGGAGATGAGAATAAAAAGCACAATCGTATCCCATTGAGAGGCTTTTGAAGTCAGGGGGTTCAAAAGAGTCCACAATCTTGGCGCTGAGAATGCATAAAAGACCCTTCAGGTTTGGAAAATGCTATATATATGTAGGTTATAAGCATGTTCAAGAGCGTAGGAATATTTCGGCGAATCGCGCATTCTTTTATAAATTCCTTTTGTCTCATAAAACATTACAAATGGCATCTTTTAACTAAAGGCGAACCTGCGAAACCCGTCCTACCGTTTAGAGTTGTGCTCACGCCACTACACAAAAACGGGATATGAATAACTTCTGAAAATCGATCTCACGCAGTTTAAATCATTACTGGAATTATTAATAATCTCATTATTATTAATTATCATTCATCATTACATTATGGATCCTTCCTAATAAATTACGATCACTTTAGTAATACAATTTAAACTTGATCATAACGTGTGGTCTCCCGCTAAGGAAAGTCCAGCTCGCCTTTTTCCGGTGACTAAGGGCTTATGTCAAGGTGTCAGGCACTAAAGTCAAGCTGTACAATGTGATAATATCGCTGTGCAAACATTGCACGTTGCCTGCAAGTCATACAAGCACGCTAGGCCGTCCCCCACAGTCCATCATACTAATTTTTCTCAGAGAACTTATTGATTGCCGGTACAATGGCTACTATTTACAGAACAGGCAAGGTGACACACTCCTATCAGCAGTTATTTTTACAAAAATAATCAAAGTGACACACTCCTATCAGCAGTTACTTTTATAAACGAAGAGCATAATGGGTCATAAATAATCAAATTTACAATAATTGCCAATACTCGTAGAAGCAGCTAAACATATATACATAAACTCACGTCTTTTTCCCATGGGGGTAGGCAGAAACTACAAAACGCCATCTGCTACGATCCTTAAAATACTGTGCACCAATGTTTTCCTTTTTAAAGAAACATTATCTTTAGGAGCACTGAACCTTCAAAAAATGCTCAAAATTGCGCTGTCAACATAGGCCTAGTGTACAAATTTGACAACTATAAATGAAAAACATAGAAGCACAACATGTATCTTTTTTATTCAATTTATGGAATATCTTTTAAATTTGTACAATACTTGAGGAGGAAATAGGCGGGCGCCAAACCACGAATTATGACTTTTTCTTAGGCAATTCTGTCGGAGCTCTCTGCCCGCATTACCTCTTAATCACGACAATAAGTGTGTTAACACAATTAAAATCTACAACTATTCCTCATTATAACGAAACTATAGCCCCTGTGTGGGTTGTGTAGTTCTGTACAGTCCTGCAATGTCAATACTCGCCTCGGCTGGGTCGAAGCATCCCGGTATCTAGGTCATGGCTGGTGCCTGCGTAATCCCGGGATCGTGCACCGCTTCACTCCTCTATTTTGTATGCAGGGATAGTTTATTCATATTATAGTAATTTGTGGTCAGAGCATTCGAATGGCTGTTTGAAATACGTGTTGATCGTAATCTGGGTTTGTTTGTATGAGCAACAATGTGTTAACGAATGAAATACAGTCTGTGTTTCACTTCAGATGAAATAGAAGCCATTTTTGAGTTTCCCACGAACGTTATTTCATAAAAAGAACATTCACAAATCGATTCTATCTTCGTATTTATGGTAAGCAAAAACTTATCTTGACTTGAAGCCTCCAAGGCTGAACAGGGATCTTATCGAATAGCGTGCTCTATCTTGGTAAGACTACGTGCCACAAGATGGGTTTTAGACTAGGGACATAGGACCATCGTGAATGAGAAAAGAAATGAAGACAATAGATTTTTGCATTTTTCAATGATTGTATTTAAAGTACGCAAAAGGAGTAGGTGGCGTTGTGTAGTTTCTGCCTGCCTCCGTGGGAAAGAGGCGTGAGTTTATGAATGTATCTAAATGCTCACACATTCTTCATACATAAATGGTCGAAGTTTGACCAAAGAGTAGAAAATTATGTTAAAATTTATGTATCAGGTCCAACTTTTTTATTTCACGCAAATCGTAAACAGCTCTCCAAAAGTATGAATTAAAAAAGCGTCGCTGTATAAATGTGTTGTGTAAAATAATTCACCGATAAGATTTAATATGTAAATCTAATTAATTAAGCCCTTTTATTATTACTCGCAGGCGAGTCACGCAACCAAATGTCCAAGTGTTTCAAAGCTTTCAGTGTAATAGAATTATTTAATTTTGAAGTTTTGTATTTTAACGCCCTCTGATCGTAAAGTTGCCTTAATTGTTTAATTGACGATTCTTAAGGCCGTACCCTGACCAAAAGATCAGCATGAGATATGAGCATTCCTATAGGCCTAGCGGCACTGGGAATGCCTAGTGGCGCATGAATTACGGTAGTGAATACGCCCAGATTCTAGAATAAAATCTTTATAAAATCGAATATTGGTCTTTTGAAAAAAATAAAACTTACAAAATGTAAGTTATCAAATTGACTATCCATTAGTGTTAGTATAAAAAATAATTAATTAACACTTTACGAGGAGATGCATGCTATCAATAATTATTTCACATTTTTATGGTTTTGTTGGAAGGAGATTAGTGACACATATACCTCTTTAAAAAAAAAGTGTACTACCATTTTAGAATCAACATGATGTAGAAATTTAATATATTTTTATTAATTGATATTTCTTTTTAAATAAAGAGTAGATAGCTCTTAAAAACTGCACAAAATTCGACTAGCGCGGCGTTTTGCTCGGGGAGGCGCCTTAAGGCAAGTAATCCTAACTAATATTATAAACATCCCACCCATACGCACTAAAAGTTTTGGACATACTTTAATTATGTTTACAACTAAGGAGTTGAATGCCCTACCGGAGTCTGTTTCCCGATAGCTACAAACTTGGGGTCAAGAGTGAATAGGATACTTCTAGGCAATCGTGCTTCACCGTCGACCACATCATCGCTTACCATCAGGTGAGATAGTCATCAAGCGCGAACCTATCAATAATAAAAAAAGTGACTAAAAGGTTTTTTTATTTAAGGAAACCTCTGGAACTAATGATCCCGATTACGAAATTTCGTTAATTCATACGAAGGAAGCTACAATATCGTTGAATTTTTAGATGCGCCACTGGATCGAAGCCGAGAGAAAACGCTCAAAACAATAAGTTTGACATAAATTGTTTTAACGCTTAATTGAGTTTACATCACAAATACCGGGAATATTGTCTTCATAATCGCATCAGCAAGAGCAAAATCGTTTAACAAAATATGAAACACGAAGCAATCTGTCCTTAGGCACTTTCATACAGAATAATAAGTCAATCAAGCTTCATCTGAAGCCCAGGGTCACTTTAACACTCAAGTTGAAAGTTTATAACGTCGCATTCTTAGGTTTCTTTATCGAGTGTCATCATCATCATACTCTCGAATGAATGAGTCTGTGACCGTGACATCACGTTATAAGCTGATATAATAATTAAGAAATTGTACCATGATCATTTTTTAGCTATCTGTGAGAGTCTAGTAATTAAAATGGCCTCTGTACGCAATTAATGTTTGGATAGTTTTGAAATTTGTCACAAAACAAACAGAGACCTTAAATTGACACTTGCATTATCATAAAGGTTAGTTTTAAATACAAACGCGTCGTTAATTTAAAGTTTTGCATCAATGGCCAACACAAACACTTTCAATGCAAAACCAATCCTGTATATCTGAGTTTTGCATTGAGGGAAATACCCAAACTCACAAACTTATACCTATTGAGTTACGAACCCCAAACTAAGGACAGAAACAAGACCCTAAACAACTATTGCAAATGGGAATCTATTCAGCTCTCCCCACACAAACCGCTTGTCTAGCGAATCGATAACGATTTCGTGGTATAGTTACAGCTATAGATATAAAAGTACCAAGGATAGATCCGCCCATGGAAGTTGAACAAAACAATTGACTAACATTCCGAGAAGAAAAACTTCCACGCAGTTTCCTAGCAAACCATAGTTGAGCAAATTCCAGACCCTCAATACATTATATTTTTATATTTCCTTAATTCTATAGAAGCACTCGACTGCGAACTGCCATAGACAGAGTGCTTGGATCTGTAAATATATACTTCAATGGGAATATCGATCCCGCCACATTATACATCGCAGACCAACTGTGACGTTTCGAGAGCAACTTTTTATTCACATAATAAAGATTTATTCCCAATATTTATGAGTTCATCTAGAAATGTCTGGGGCGAATGCCAAGTGGCACAATTACTCTAAGATAAATCTGAACTATATTTTTTGGTGCATAGGTCTCAATTTGGGTTGTATGTACAAGTTTATATTATGCTTACATTAGGGTCATAATTAATTAAGAGTTTATGGTTGTTCACGCTTTGTCGTTTCCTTATAAAAGTTGGAGAACAGAATTTGTTAGAAAGGAAACGGATCGCAATAAAATCGTGGTCTTTATTGAACTTGTTTCTTCAAATTGTATGAACTGATGTTGGGTTGAAGAGTCATAAAGTTGCCAACAGAAATGTTACACGCGTGAAACTTCCAAGTTTTACAGTAACTGCATGAAATAGATTTGTTGAGATATTTTTATAGGCTGTTAGCGTTAATAAATTAAATAGTTCAAAACATACGTTTTTGTCAGTGTGTTATCGATGTTGGTTTATCGATAAACAAGTCACACTATTTAAAACTGTTTGAGTGGTTTGAATATTTTATGGGACTTGCAAACTAAAATGAACTTTAATGGATGCACTTAATACAAAGAACATTAAATCAATGCTTGCAAGTAATGTGAAGTATAAAATCTAGGACGTCGCGGCGCCTTCGTCGGCAAGGCGCCGGTTAAAGAAAAAGCACATACTACCATACATACATTTAAAATTATTTCATGTTTCTTCTAAGACTTTAGTAAAGTGGAACACTGCAAGTGGGACGCTACAAGTGAGACAACTAGAAATGTGAGAGAGTTACAGTTGGAGGATTAGCTTTCGATGTGTGACGTCCATTTATTAACAAGTTTGACTTGTTTTGTTTATTACTAACAAATAAAGATGCGTCTCAAATATTGGTGTAACTACTTCTTTTACTAGAAGCCGATGAGTACAACCAGCTAAGGGCCAATTTCACAATTTTAATTTAATGCGGACAGGACATCAGAGAGCTGTCAGTATCAATATTCCATCAAACACAGTTATTGAACGCGGTTTTGCTCAGTTGACCGCTGGTTGGTTTCATTGGTGAAATTGGCCCTTAGTTGCTTACTTATTTAGCACACCGTAGCGAAATCAAAACAGAAGCGGATAAAAACTAACTGTAGTAGTTTGGTTGACTTCCGTTTCGCTTACTGTTGGTGAAGTTGAAGCGACAAAGCAGACATAATAGAACCGTTAATTTCGGTCCGCTTTTACTGAATGCGTCAAAGTTAAAACTGCCGAACAGACGATCGAACGTAACTCTCTCGCAAGTAAATTAAATGCTGAAAATCACATCTACAAAACAGTAATTAAAAGAAATACTCACATTGAACATTGACGTAAACATCCTTGTACACGTATCCGATAGAGCTGGTTGCGTTACAACCGTAGTTTCCAATGTCCTTCTTCTCCAGGTTAGAGATGGTAATGCTGTTGGGATTCACTTGTCTCCTAGGGTTGGGTTCCGCCTGTTCGATGGGCTTGCCGTTGTGGATCCAGGTGATCTTGGGCACGGGGGTACCGCCGGCTTCGCACTTGATCACAGCCGTCTCGCCTTCCGCGTGGTTTTGTATCTCCGGCTCCACCGTGAAGAATGGCGCAGCTAGTGGGGATGAGAAAATATAGATTAGTACGTATCACATAATATCACATATGTATTCTCCGCATAGGTGCACCTGTAGTGAACACACACTTCGCCAGCTGTTTTTAAATCTCTTGTAAAAGGACGACTCTATTGCCATTGAGAAATGTCAGATGGTAAAACACAATAATATTTTGCCGAACCGGGCATCGAACCCAGGACAAGCGAGCTTATGTTCAAATGTTTATTGCTCAACACAGTACATAATTATACAATTCCAGATGTCAAGTGAATGCGCAGTCCACTGTTTTGTACCAATTCAGGCATGCAAAAATATATATCACAAATTCCAATGAATACCTTATACAACGTCAAAAATTTAAATTAACATATTATATAATGTCATAAATTCCAGTTAATACCCAATACAATCAATCTGCCTAGCCTTTTCCCAACTATATTGGGGTCGGCTTCCAGTCTAACCGGATTCAGCTAAGTACCAGTGATTTACATGGAGCGACTGCCTATCTGACCTCCACAACCCAGTAACTGGGTAACACGATACCCCTAGGCAAGACTGGTGTCAGATCTCAAGCTTCTGACTACCCATAACGACTGTCAAAGATCTTCAAATGACAGCCGGGACCAACGGCTTAACGTGCTTTCCGAGGCACGGAGGAAAGTCGGTATGTTGAAAATGGTCACCCATCCACGGACCGACCTCGTCAAGCGTTGCTTAACCTTGATGATCGACCAGTGCGGCTGTTATTATTTAGCCATGAGCTCCTAAATTAATACCCTATACAATGCCATACATTTAATATTGATACATTATACAACAATAACGATTGCAAACAGTAGAGCAACGAGGCAGTCCTAAAGATTAGTCTTGTTTCTTATATTGCATTTGGAATGGCTCCTGCTAGTACAGCTTCAAGAGGCGACGCCTTTCTCATCATATTACACTAACAAATAAGCCTGCACGTTTGGGAGGCGCTAAATTAACATAAATTACAATGACATAATGTCGTATTGATGCCTCTTGATCCTCTTCCCCAAGTTTGTTCATGTTTCGTATTCAAACCTAATGTGATTTTGATATAACACAGACAGTATACTGGTAATTAATAACAGATTTATCACATAAATTTACCATCGTTGATATTAATTTCATAGGATCTTCTAAATGTAATCTTGGGTAGTTGCCACAAATTATACATTTGTCATATAAGCAGGTCAAGCTTAACATCGTAGAACTTATAGACTTCTCCCATATTACTTATGGTAGTATATAGCAGGTTAATATAATGGAGAATAGATGATGTCAGAGGCCAAGTGTACGGCCTTTTAGGTTTATTTACTGACATTTAATTCCAATGGCGAGTTTAACTTAATAAATTAATGTTTATTAAGTCTCGCTGCTTCACTATACTAGTGTAAAATACGGATTTATCTCAGTAATTTCTGCATCTGCGTTATGTTGGATGGACTTCATATCTATTTAATTATAACTTTACGACTTCTCAATTACTTATAACATTTCTGAGCTACTCGATGGCTACAATTTATATGCTTTAATGTTTTGTAAACACATGGCATATTTTATATCCGCCATCATTGGTTTTCCGAACATAAAAACCAAACAAGCACAACGCACAGAAGTATTTCGTATTCTATCAAAAGACTTTTCATTCATTTTGTATTGTGATATTTTAAATTACAGTACTCGAACGACGGTAGTACAACAATGCTCGAGGCGATTACGGCAGACTGCATGCCACACAAGTGCTCGCAATCTACGACGGATTGTTGACGAAACAAAATGGAGACGATTTCAGACTAGAGACGTAAGCAAGCCTCGGGCTTTCATAAGCTTTCCTCACACAAGTTTGCGAGACTTTTTAAGAAAAAAGCTGTAGCATTTTTACTTTGCATGAATGAAATATTCAGGGTAGTAGTTTTGAGAAACGTTTACAAAAGACAAATATATTTTTTATTCAGCTACAGCGTTTTTCACATGGATGATGTAATAATCAAATGTTGTGAGGCCGTACTGCGCTTTGATTACATATAAGATGATATACTTATACGTTACTTGTACATTTACAGGGCACCAAATATATGATTGGCAAAGCCGGAATTCCGGCAGAGCTGCCCGGCGGATGCAAGGGAAAGAGACCAGAAATCGAATCAGGCAATTATGTCCGACGCTAGGCTAGATGAGATTTCGGATCGGACATAACCTTTTTATCCGACGACAAACTTTTTTAATAAGCAAGGGTGGCGACACTGTCGGTTTTCTAAATGCATTTTGTCGCCCAGAAATTAACATGTAGATTACATTTAGTGTTTTTTGATCGAGATCATAACTAAGTAGGTATGTAGTATCTACATCATCTAGACTAGATTGAAGTTGAAATTACTTTCATCCGCTTGCAACATTACGTTTTATATTAAATATTACGCTACGCTATTATACTACGTCAATAGACTATTTTTTTAGTGCTGAGGATATCTTCTTGATAAGATCCTGTCTTTAATTTAGACTTGCCTCTCAATAAACCGTTATTTGATATTGCTAATCATATCACAATCTATGAAGACAGATTATAATAAGAACAACATACCGTTCTATTCTAAGGCCGGCCTCCAAACTTCACGAAGCCGCAATAAAAAGGGCCGGACGTTCATCCAGCAGTACGGGAACCGGGTTACCGAGTTATTTGCGTGCATGACAAGTGATTACGTCATCGACATACGTGTTGACTTTTGGACACAATCAAATGAGCAAACTGGTGAATTTATTGACCATCCTTGTGGAAAAGTGCATTTTTCGGGATCAATAGACCTAATCCGTGATGCAATTGTTTGTATATTTATTAATAGTCTTGGCCTTGTTATGGTTGTCTAAAGTAAAGAAAACACGAAAAATAAGGATTCTTACGTCTACTACACCAATATACTTCACATATAATAATAATTCACAACCAAAAAAGTTGCGTGAGACAGAAGGAAGAACGAGTGATTCACCTCAATTTTAGAACAGAATTCCCAAAAAGTTTACATTGGGCAAATAAGTGAAAATATATCCAAAGTAAAGCTGACTCAGCCAAGAGGCTGGAAAATCCATAGGGTGGAAAGAGACTGCGGCGGTCTGAGTGGACTCGAGAATATATCGCCCTGTCGCATTGCCTCGAACGTGTCGTAAGAAGCGATTGAGAGATTACCAGAGAGATGGGTGGAGGACACCTGTTACCTAATAACTTAATATGGGTATCAGTTATTCATGGTGTAAGCTCCCCCATCGTTTATTGAAGTAAAATATGGGGATCCATTATTTGGAATTGATATGACATGAACCTGTCGCAAGTGTTGCTGGAGATTAAGGGGCTTCTTAGAGGCGAGAATGCCGTTTATCCTGCGTATCACTTGACTGGCACCCGGCGGGGGAAACTTCGTGAGAAAACCTTGCTTGCAGGCAGAATACAGTGACTTTTATGCTAGATCTTCCCTAGTAAACAATTAAAAAAAAAAATATGAAAACGCCAATACAATGAGCGATTGTGGTTATCAATGTTCGTGCTGTGTCCGTGGGAGTAGGGACATTTCCATTACACTGGAGCAATCATAGGATGTAAATATAATCGCAAATCCAACTAGGGAAGTACACAAGGTTCTCCATCTACAAAAGGAAGCCTTCGATTCCCGCCTTCCTTGACACAAGTCAAACGGAAGGAAGCAAAAGGTCACAATCACATTGATTGTCTATAGCCAACATTCGCCGCCATGTTTGAGCAGTCGTTATATTTTAATGGCTCCCTCAAGGGACGTTATGTGCGGTATTAAAATATTGTTGGCTTATATCATGTGTGTGCCATATGCTTTCTCACATAATGGGTGTAACGATGATGTCACTGAGCCAATATTCGGAATGATGTCAAGTACGATTTTGACAAAGGTTTCAGAAATACTTTTAACGTTTTCGTCTGTCTCAGTTATCGATGACAAAAGCTTCGTTCGACCAAAAAGCAAAGTTTTATAAAAAGCAATAGGGGTTTTCACTCAACAGATCAAAAAGAAAAGTTACTCGCGTGTATGTGAACGTCACATGAGATTGAAACAGACATTTTGAATAATCCAATAGAATATTAGAAAGGGAAATGTCAACCTATATCACGTCCCTTTTTTATACAAAAAATAATTTCATAAGTTCTGCTGTATATATTCGCGTAAAATGGCACCGTCATTTTTTATTTACAAGGACTAAAATATGACCAAATGAATTTATCATTTGTAAAATATAAAATGTCCCTTTGGCTTTGGAGGCTATCATTTACAGCATAGAAAATGGACTCACTTTTCATTAAGGAGTTGTAAAATGCATATCGATCCTATTAACTTTCGATGAACTAACATGCATAGCATCAGCCCATCCTTTAAAACACCACATTAATTTATTTAGTTTACGATAATAACATTTGCATAATTCGCCGCAAAGCCTCCAAACAGGACCATAATGACGTCTATATTTGTCGAACCATAAACAATTACATATTAATCATGAACGCAGCCAAACTTTACGGAGGAAAGCGGAAATGACGCTGGCACGATTATTGGCATCATTATGGCACCGGGCCCTTGCAAAGTTACGTTTACAATTAGCATGGCGGAAATGGCGTGGTCTGTTCGTAGGGACGCGGACGGCTTTATTTGGCACGTCTTCTTTATTGTTTGTTGGACGACGCCAGAATAATTAGGAGTCGGCCTCTGTGACACCATTTTTAAAGATGCTTAGTAAGATCGTGGGGTGCTATTTTTCTTTCTTCTGGGGGTGTAATACGCTGTTTTGTGATGTCGCTTTTCATAACTCTTGGGCGCGAGAAAATATTCAGCGAATTTTAAACCGATTTTTTTTAACAAAACCCTGTTTCTTAGGTTAACTCTCTTTGAAATCCTCGGCAGAAACAGCGGTTTGGCGTGGTATGAACATTAAAATGGAAGATTCAGGGCATTTCCTTTATGGCGAAAATAGTGACCATTTGCCCATAAAATGATTTATGTAACTTTTATAGCCGCACGAAAGGTTTATTTGTGTGTTCGAATTGTTTACGTGTACTGTCCCTAATAATTCCGTACCCTACTAAAATTGCCGTTTATATCTTGTGTGAAAATTCCTTTTTGTTTCTATAGTAATTTACAACCGGTGTATCGAAGAAAATCTAGCAATGTATGACTTATGAAATGATTTGGCTCAGCTCAGGCGAAATTTAATAAAACCAAGCAGGCACCACTCGGCGAAATAAGGACCTATATGACGGCTTTGTAATAACGTAATATTGAAGTCTACCATACGGATGAAGAAATATCACAGGTCAATTGTGCACAGGTAACCAGAAATACCTGGTATCACTAAAATAAGTCGACTGCTATGCATAGATGCATCTAACTTTTAATCCAGAAGACTTGCGGTTCTGCCACTAGTGACCAGAGCATAAACTGAGATGCCATAAACATTCGGTTCTTTTTAAAAGTCATTTTTTGTTTTTGCGAAAGAAATACTACCTAAGTAAAAATTATAAACCGAAGTCATAACTTCGCCATAATTGGGTAAAAAGTTAATTACAATTTAAAAAAATAAAATAAAAAATGAAAAGTTATTAATAAAAAAAGTTAATTACAAAAACCAAAAAACCCGACTGCTTAAAAAGCGAACTAAAAAGACGCATACAAGAAGAACATCATGCTGTGCGGTCGGAGGATACATCTGGTTTTGATCAGCCAGCTCGCGAACATGTCATTGTATCCTCCGACTGCACAGCATGATGTTCTTCTTGTATACGTCTTTTTAGTTCGCTTTTTAAGCAGTCGGGTTTTTTGGTTTTTGTAATTAACTTTTTTTATTAATTACTTTTCATTTTTTTTTTTCAAATTAGTTACATTTAAACATATAAGTGTGGTATATTTTAAATCACCCCTTAAAACCCTTTATTTTGATACCCCACACGAAGGGTTTGGAAGAAAAAAATATTTGGTGCCTCACAATATGGCGCCCAAAAGCCGCCATTTTTTATTTTCCAATTTTAATGTAGCCAGTGATACTCGCAGGGTTAAGACGAATCGATTGACGTAAGAATCATCAAAATCGGTCATCGCGTTTGGTCTCTAGAGCGCCTCATAGGAACAAACATACATACCTACATAGACTGATAAACACATTACCCTCCTTCGGCAGTCGGGTAAAAAATATTGTTAAGCTCTTAAACAGTACCCATTGCTTTTAGCTAGCAAACATTATCAGTGCACTTTAAAAAAAAAAATTTTTTTTTTTCAACCTCTTTATCTTACCATTAATTTTCATCCAAACTAAAAGTGTATGCAAATATTCAGCTCAATCGGGTGGAGATAACAGTTTTGAAATTGCCCTACACGATTTGACCGACCCATACTTTCGTAGCTAGCTAACTAACAAAGCTTGTAAAAATATAGAACTCACCTTCAATATTGAGCAGTATGGAGTAAGATAGAGCAGTTCCAGCTCCGTTGCTGACCTCACAGGTATACGTGCCCTGGTCTTCGTACGACGGATACCTGATCACCAGCGTCTTGCCGTAGTTGTCCTGAGTGATGCCTTGGAACGAGCTGATGAGCTGTCCGTTCTTCCTCCAAACGATCTGAGGTAATGGCCTGAAGGAAACGGTTAGGTATGAAGAACTACTCTAGGACACTATTGAAAAGTGTTTGTTTAAAGGATAGACTAGAAACGTTTTTTCAGTTGGCTATAAGTAGTCGGATCGTATAAAACGCCAATCGCCTTAGACCTCGATGGTGTCACCGATTCAGCATTCGCCAGAAGTCGAATAAGGCCCAGTTTTTTTTCCATAGCTGGTCCACAAATGGTCACCCATTGGTTAACATTTTTAACCATTAGTTGGTGTTAACCATGAGTTAACTACGGATCATAAAACTGAGCCTAAGGAATTTCTGCTCTAACTAAGCATCTGCTGTCATTTCCAAAGTTATAAATATAGCCACAATCTTTTTGAGAATACCGTAGTTAGGCCGTATACATGCGGTGAATTAGCGGCATGTATGAAACCCGATAGCGGAGAGAAAAGCCCACTCGCGGCCACTCATGCACGCGTGTCGGGGGCGCAATAGGTCACTACCTGCACTGGATGCCGTAGGGTTATCAGACTAGCCCAAAAATAAGTTATGTAAGTTTTTTTTTGGTCTCTGAACCTTCCCTTGAAAAATATACATTCACTAGCTGACCCGGCAAACTTTTTTTTGGCATAAAAACACCAATAATTCATCTACCCTACTCTACCTACCCAACCCTACCTATCTACCCACCCTACCCTACCCTACACAAGCTAAAAAAAAAAAAAAACTTCACATAAACCATCTACTAAATAGTTCGAACAAAGCCTAAACATTTGGTTTGGATAGGTGAGCCCGTTCTTGAGTTATAAAATTACAACAAAAAGTGGCATTGATTTTTATATATCGCACCTTCGGTAGAACAAGGGCACAATTGTCAAATTAAGTATACAGAAATGCCTTAAATATAGATAAGATGCAAAATATGTTGAGCGTTAATATTTGAATGAGTAGCATGGATACAAAATTTAATCATAGTACGTCCTTTTTAAAGCCAGAAAATTAGGAGAGCCGACCCCACCTAAAATGGCATATTCGCGCCATTGCAAGTCCGATGCGCATGGCAAGTCACGCTGCAGTTTCAGTAAGAGTATTATTAATGCGCACCTTTCTGTAGCCTACTTCATAAGAAGAAACTTTCATTACGCTAAGTACGTAGATAAAGTCAAAAATGGTAAAAATATAGTATAGTCGGTTAATGATGTCTAGCAACCCTAATAACACTGTCGCAAGAGCAGAATCGGCGCGTCTAACCTAAAATCTCGGGTTACACATCTAGAATGCTAGACGCCTACTGGTTTGGGCATGAATGAAATCTTTCTCAGTATTATTTTATGATTAGCTGACCATAAGATGCTACTTGACCATACTCGACATAGGAGTTCTTAATAAATTCAGTCCCAATGTCGATACCAAAGTTGGATCCCTCTATGCACTAGTTAGAAGTCTGGTCACCCAATTAGTGTTGCCGTCACTTACGTGCACCTATGTGGAATGTAGAACTCTTTCGAAGAACTCAGGGCAACGTTCTGTATATATATTATGTCGCGCTCGATAATCCTATATTACCTGAACTTATAATAGTTAATGTAAGTCTGAAATAGCCAAGTCAGAGACCTGTGGGGTTCCCAGAGGCGGGTTAATTAACTCTGACACCAGAGATGGCCAAATATTCACATCAAAACGAAGAAAGATTCTATATTGTCACCACAGTTATATTTTGTGCATCCAATGTAAATGTCTTACTAAACTCCTAAACGAACAACACAAAGCAAGCTTATTAGATGTAACACTTATCATTGTGACTTGGTAACAATCATGTTGTGAATAACTCGCAAAATCAGTACCTAACCCTAATGTTCGCGTGTCTAACATCGCGAACGGCATGGTTATCGATCAGTCGACTCCTACAGACACGGTAAACTTAACATTGTTCTAGTCTTTCCTTCAAACTACCAAACAAAAGAATCAAAGATACTCACGTTCCACCATAAATACAGTACAGCTCCACTTTCTTCCCCTTCAGCGCTTTCTCGACCTTCCTGGTAGTGTACTGACGCACAGGATCTTGCTTGTTCAAGGTAGGCGCGATACCCGTCTGCGTCACTTCCAAATATATCTTGTTGCCAAACCTGTACTCATTCCTGAAGATGGAATTAGCTGTGCAAATGTATGCGAAGTCTACACTCGCGTCGTAACGGGTTACGTTAGAAAACCAGAGGTTTCCTTCAGGGTCTAGAGTCATGCGTGAGTTGTTGATGGTTTTAAGCTGTCCCTGGTCGCCTTGCAACATCCAGTAGACCTTGGGTTTTGGGTGACCGTCGGGCGGTTCGCAAGTGAGTTTGAAAGGTTTGCCTTCCTCTGCCCTGATGACTTGTTGACTGTCTGTCTCCTTGAAGGAGTTGAGTTCAGCTCGTCTTACGAAAACGCTGTTGGATGCGGCTGTTCCCCACTCGTTGTAGGCGAAGCATTGGTACTGTCCGAGGTCCTCGTCGCGCGGCTGGCTGACCACGAGTGTACCGCGCCCAGACTGTTGGGAGATACGGTTATCGTAACTCGTGTACTCGAAAGGTTTGCCGTTTTTGATCCATCTGTACCTGTTAGGACAAAAAGGTTGTATTAATAAATGGAATCTTGGAGTGTCTTTATGGGTATCAATACACTTCCTCTTTATTTTAGGTATCGTAATATCGCATTGCAATCACGAATGTTCCTGTTAATCGAAGTCAATGCTTCATATAGCTGTTGGCCTTAAGAACTTACATATAAATAGATACATCCTATGATGTACCTTGCAATTGTCCTAAATCGATGTGGTCTCTTATTACGTCATCAGCGTAGAATAGTGATAAATTACATAAAAACAAATAAATCCTTGTTATTGTAAAATTATGCCATTCATATTCGTTATTGATTTAATGGTAAAAGGTAAACTCTTTCTTTATAAGGAAATATATTTACCAAAGCATTCATAAAACAATTAATAAGCTAAACAGCGTAAAATACTCATCGTGCGCATATGCGGTTTTCATGTCCTTCGGGAAATGATAACACTATGACTAAAAATATTAAATGTCTGTTTTGTAAATAGGTTAGGTACCAACAAAAAGTTCTAAGGTACACGAAACCCTGAAACCTTGGTTAACTGAAAAAAACCTCACTGAAACGTTACTATAAAATCTTTGTGAATGTCAGCTTGCTTTTCCAAGTTGCAAGACTTTGATGCAACAAATTATGAAGTAAAGTGCCCGAGGGATTTCGTCTGGACGCTTGAACCTAGAACCTATTTACAGCGTTAAGCGTTCCCAACCACAGACGTGACGCAAAGGGAGGGGTGTCTGAAGTAATATGCTGATAAATATTTAAAAGAAGGCTTTCATATTTATGTAATGGATTCATAAGGCACAAACAACTCGTTAATTTTGTAACAAGCACTAAGTAATAACTTTTCGTATTATTCAACAATAAAACCGCGGTTTTCCTGCCATAACATTCAACAATAATTATTGTGAAAACAGTACACAAGTTCATGTGAAATAATGATATTATTAATTAGCCTTTAAATAAATATGACGTCCCCTCACTTAGTCACCGTACATTTAACCACATACAAAATGTTTTTTGACTTTTACGCTATACATAAAAGTCTTCATTATGTACATAATTCCTCTTACATTATTTTAATACTAGCTGTCCCACGCGGCTTCGCTCCCGTCAACTGGCTACGTACCTACCCTACCCTACACCTACCCTACACCTAGTATTCTTTCCCGTTTTTGCAACATTTTTCATTTATGCTCCGCTCCTATTGGTCGTAGCGTGATGTTATATAGCCTATAGCACTCAGGAATAATGTAGCTTTCTACCAGTGAAAAATTTTTTAGAATTGGTTCATTAGTTCCAGAGATTACCCCCTACATACAAACTTACAAATTTTACCTCTTTATAATATTAGTATAGATGATCCTCTATCTATATAGTCTATACAAATAAATAAAATTAAAGTGTTTGTTTGAAATGTCAAAATAACAGCTTTTTACTATATGCATATGAATGTTTATGGGGTACACATAACAATTTTTTTTTTTAATTCTTGTCTGCCGGTTTGTCTATTTGTGCCGGCTAATTTCCGAAACGGCTGGACCGATTTTAAACAGGACTTTCACTGGCAGATAACTAGAGTTAAAAAGAGTAACTAAGGCTGCTTTCATTTTAGAAAAAAATAAAGGGTTAAAAGAAATAAATCAATTTTCTTATAAGTTTGACGCGTACCTCGCGGGAAGCGCTAGTCGCTTATAAAAATACAAAATTTTCATCAACAAAGAGGTAAGATACAACTGATTTGCCAGATATAGCAAGGTGAACGACCCATCCTGTTTGCAAGTCATAAAAGGGACCTATGTACAGCAGTTAACCCACTTCTAGCGCAAACACATTAGCTTAGTGGACACAACACATCGGGCAGGCGAATACTCATTTAATGTGGGATGGCTTTATTAGGTAGCCCGGAATGGGAAATTACTAGACTTTAATATGGATTTATGGATGACAAGATGCTTAAAGACGGACAAGAACGCCGGTTCAGGGGGTCAACTCCATACCTCCATCAACGAAGTTACAGGCCCCGTCCGAAAGTATTCCGAAACTTCGGAGTGGAAAAACAAGTGTCAAATAAAAATTTTCGGACCCGTAAAAACACATCAGCAGTAGGTACAACTGTCAAATTGTGTTGTCATTCATTCTTAGTTCGGGCCCCGAACGAATCATCCGTCCGTAGGTAATAGGGAGTAGGAAACGCCAGTAACTAAGACACCAAATTACGGACGGAGGAGGCCCCAAGGCAACGCCAGGCAAAGGGAGACGCTAACTCCCATTGGATGGACTGTAAAAGGAGGACGCTCCAAGTAAAATACTGATACTCAGCTAAGTCTAGTTAGAGTGGACACCAACCCTGCCATAGTTGCCAAAAGGCTGGGCAGATTTGGACCTGCACAACGACTATACATAGACTAAGATGTCGACTAATAGCGAAGGATAGAAGAAGTCAATGTTGCCGCAACTCCAAACAAATTAAGGAAAACGGGAATGATAGACCGCAAAAGGCGAAGTTGATGGCATAAAAGAGTCCCAATTTCTAGAAAGAAAACATTTATTACCAAAAAATACGTGTACTACAGTCTTAATAATAATAACAGTGTCAAACACGAATGTGGCAATAAGAGTACATTCAGTGTGGTAAAAGGAGAGAGCTCAGCAAATATGCTGTTGAGTTTGTGTCTGGTCTAAGCCACAACGCTGGTCGCTCCTAGGACAAAACCTTGTCGTGAGGACAGTTTTGAGCATGAATGTGGATGGTTAGAAGAGTAGAGAAAACACCAAAGAAAGGTTGGATGAATTCTGTGAAAGATGATATGGCAAGAAGTAGCTGTTTAGAAAACGAGAGATGTACAAAAGAAGACATAGTTAACCGATGACGCCATATAAATTGGGACAAGGAAGATGATTCCTAGGGCATACTATTTTCGTTACATCCACACTACGCTACTCCACTCATTTCATAATTTTATTATTTCCTTTTGTAAATAATTTATTTGTCTGTCTACCTATTCAAAGCAAACAATACGCTATAATTATAATGAACTAATTGTATGCTTACAGAATATGTATGTAACTACCCAAATATAATTAAGAAACATCTACTTAAGGGTCGGGCCCAGCATCTTTAACACAAGTTGTCTTGTCAACTTAGTAAGGGTGCTGGTGTCGCCACACTTTTGTGCAATTTGCCTGTTGTTAAGTACTACCATGTGTTTAATATAAAATGTAAACTTGTTATGCAAATAAATTATTATTATTATTATCCAATTCAAAAACACGTGCTAAGTCGCCAGCAGCTCGGACGCTGACTGATCTCTTGGATTCTAATCCAACAAACGATTAAGTTTGCGGATGAATGAACGAAATTTTATTGGCATGTCAGAGGTACTGTGAGAGGGGTTTTTGAAAGGGTTTTAACAATGTTTTTTTTACGGTTTTTCTTGAAATTTTTGTGTGTACTTTAATATGTATAATTTTATATACGTTACTGTAATTGGTTACTTAGCAACCGTTGTAATTAAATAAATAAACAACATTTGCTGGCACTTAAAATTATTGCGTACAAACGCCCAATAACGAGTTTCCGCGTGAGACACGCCATAGCCGATAAAAGTTCTAGGGCAATGAGATCAACACCAACAACAGCTTTACAAAATGAGAAAAACAGGTTCCTAACCGTCATATTATTTGTATTTTTAGCGAATAAGCGTTATTCATACATGACATAATATTTCCGAGTGTGTCGACGCCTCGAGATGACTGCATCCGAACCAAGGCTGACTCACGACATACATTATTCATATCCCCGCATTTATTTACTACTAATTTATTTATCTATATACTTTGTTGTATGGGCCCTGTTTACTGTGCTTTTGTATGTTCGTTAGGAGCAGCTTTGAGGAGTCATACCAGTTTGTTTTAACATTTTAATTATAATTACTGGTTGCTAACATGCTATTGTAGGTTATCTTTTTTTTCTACATCAGTAATTTAATTAGTCCATGTTTTATCGACTTTTTTGTAACGATGATGTATAATGTTTTGTAGAATTTAGCTCTTCCTTGTAATCTTTGACTATAAAAAAAACCGGCCAAGTGCGAGTCGGACTCGCGCACGAAGGATTCCGTACCATTATCGCAAAAAACGGCAAAAAAAAATACGTGTGTTGTTTGGGAACCCCACTTAAATATTTATTTTAAACTGTTTTTAGTATTTGTTGTTATAGCGACAACAGAAATACATCATCTGTGAAAATTTCAACTGCCTAGCTATCACGGTTCATGAGATACAGCCTGGTGACAGAAGGACAGACAGACGGACCGCGGAGTCTTAGTAGTAGGGTCCCGTTTTTACCCTTTAGGTACGGAACCCTAACTACCTCGTGCTGCTACTAAATAAATGCCGAAATTAGTGCATGTGCTTCATTCCTGTTACGACTATAGGGTGTCATCCCCACATATCTATATAAACACATCAACACGGTCTAGGGATATTTCATACTCAATTTAATAACTCGAAAAGTACTGGCCGCATTGGAATCTTTTATACACCGATTTGTTTGTAATTTATCTCAGACTAATTCCAAATTCATATTTTTGAAAATTCTTATGTTTCGGTGGCATAAAAATGTCTTGATGTGTAGGAGAGGGAATTTTCATTTGTGCGAAATTTAGAAAACAATACGAATTACGTTTAGTTACAGTTTTTTTTCATTTTTAAACGAAAGATAAAGTTAAAATTGAGGTATTGTAGCCATGCAACGCCAACATTTGACGAGGGCGGAGATGTTACGAGCTGTGGGAATGCTGGAAGCTGGGTCTGTTCAGCGTAATGTTGCTGAGGCCATAGGGACCCACCAAAATGTAATTTCAAGATTGTGGACACGCTATCGTGCCACAGGTGAAGTAGCGGAGAGGCACCGGGGGCCAAGTCGCATCACTACCCCCAGACCAGACCGATTTTTGCAAATTACTGCGCGAGCTCAACCAAATGCAACGGCGACTCAATTGGTCCAAAGGCTGCGAGTGGAACACCAAGTGCTTGTGAGTGACCAAACTGTAAGAAGGCGACTGCATGAAAGCAATCTACGCTCTCCTAGACCACTCCGGGTCCCACCTTTACGAAGAGGCAATCGTGGACGACGATTAGAATGGGTTCGGAACCACGTGGACTGGGGCCGTGAGCAATGGTCCAATGTGCTGTTCACGGATGAATCCAGGTTCGGCTTCCATCCAGATTCACGAAGGACGCGTGTTTGGCGAGTTCCTGGACGATGGAGCCGTCTTCAGAACCCTCAGGAAGTTCACCCATACCAAGGAGGAACAATTATGGTTTGGGCAGGAATTCGTCTTGGAGGACCGACGGATCTCGTTTGGGTGCGGGGCAATATGACGGCAGAACGATACGTCCAACAGGTGCTGGGGCCCGTAATCTTGCCCCACAGAACACAAATGGGGCAAGATTTCCTGCTCATGCACGACAATGCCCGGGCACACACGGCGAGAACGGTAGCAGCTTGGTTACATACACACAATGTTAGGGCCTTAGACTGGCCTGCTCAATCGCCAGATCTAAATCCCATTGAGCATGCGTGGGATATGCTGCAAAGAAGAGCTCTGAAGGAAATTCCTGAAAATCTGGCTACAGAAGATCAACTTTTTGCGCACCTCAGAAGGACATGAGACAATATTCCGCAGCAAGACATTGACAACCTTGTTCTGAGCATGCCGAATCGTTGCCGATGTGTTATGAACATCATGGGCGCTTTCTCAGACTACAACTTCAAGTTTATAAACACAAATTAAATGATTTTTCTATTTTTTTCAGTTTTTACTTATAAATTAAAAGTTAATTTATATACGGTTTCCGTCTATGCTTCATTTTTTTTCCATAAAATCCTGAAATTTTAATCGAAGTACCTTAACCATTATAAAAAAAATGGTAGAATATTAAATAACGTACCTTTTAAATATATACATGTCATATAAATAATTAACACATTGATAGTAATTCGCTTTTTTAAAAATATCCCTAGACTGTGTTGATGTGTGTATATAAAATCTAAATATATAAAAGAGAAAGTATGTATGTATGTTCCTTATAGACTCGGAAACGGCTGGACAGATTTTAATAAAAATTTTAGAGAATCTTTAGATAGACCCATCGGATAATCCTGTAAGGTATGGTGGCGATCGGAGCATTTTTTTTACTAAAACTTTTAACTTTGAACGCGGGCGAAGCTGCTGGCAGTAGCTAGTATTTTATAAATAACGAACATTCATAAGAAAAGCAGAGAAACAGCTTTTGAGGTCAAGACACTTCAAGACGCAAGTGTAAGTCAAGTTAATTGATATGAACACTATAATCATTATGGGACCGTTATCTGCCGCAGGTCATTGATTTCATCCGACACAAATCACAGTAACTATCTATCTTCATAATTTTATATAAAATAGCCCGGACCTTCATTGTACGGTATTTATAGTAACAGCCTACTATAATATTGTACGAGAGTAAAACGTGCATAGAAATGCTAGGTCATCACCATATAGTGTGATCGAAACGGCAAAAACTACACCACAATTATTGGTTCAGTAGTTTCGTAGATTGCCACTGACTGATAACATTCCAATATAAATACAGTATTTTTCCGTAACTGTACGTTAAAGTTAATTAAACGTTTTATTTATACAATTTATTGAATTTCTACAAAACTTGCAGTCACCTTTCAGAGCTTACTAACTTAGTCGCTTAGGGTGCAAGTAATGTTGTGTTGAAGACAAGGAAGTGATTTAAGCCCTACTGAGCATTTAAAAGGATTTGGCGTCTAGTGTCTCAATTTACATAAGCCGTGCGAAGAATAATTAACGAGTATTTACTTTCATTCTCAATAAAAAAACCTAATCACTAGTACGTAATACGAAGTAAAAAATATACTGTAGTTTTTTACGGTCGGTCGTTTTTCTTCATTGCGAGCTTCAAGAGACAAATTGGTTGGAGAAATAGGATCGAATAAAACAGCAATGCTGATGCAGTAAGACTTACTGGCACTTTCAATTATGAATACAAAAGGGCTCGTTCAATGATAACGCCAGAATTGTGCAACAAAGTTTCAGCCAAGGAAATCATACCCATAAACTGGCAGACTCAAGTTTCAGATAATAAAGAACATTACAAAAGGCCAAAGGCTAAATAGTTTAGCTATGAAGTGATGCCCATAAAACGCTATGATAAATCTAACTATTAATAAAAACGTGAGTCAATTTGTTTGTCACTCAATCGCAGTGCAGCGGATGAGGTTGAAATGTAACACAAAAGCTGGCGTCACGGTAAGGATATGTACTAGATACTATCTCGAATGGAACAATAGTTCCCCTGGGAAATCTAGGCTAATATCACTTGTTATTGTTAATCCCCTGGTTGGGAGAAACAAGCCCCCTATAATGCATAGCGGTTTAGGGATCTTTACGGCCCACTTAGCATAATGTTTACAGATCACATCTTAGTACGTTTGCGTGATGGTTGACAGGGGAGACAGGAATAAGAAAATGTGTTTGCAGATCCCAAGTAACATGGGAAGAAGGAAGAAGATCGTGATGATGATCTAAGTACCATAATAGAAGTCCTTGCAAACAAGTGTATAGTGTAATCCTCCGGGATTCAGAGAGAATGTTTCACAAGCTTTTGCAGCAACGGGTTGTTATTTTCTCCCGGCTCCGGGAAAGGCAGCCAATTTAATTTGCGCGTAAAGCCGTGAAGCCCAAACTGTCGGGTCGAGTGGTGTCGGTGATGACCGACACGACCCTGTCATTATATTTTTTCTACTACAAATACATCTACTTGTTATTTCTGTATATATTCTAATGTGAAAATGTAAACTCTACACGTGCTGAGCCGTTGATTAGCCGCAAATAATTGATAATTTAATTATTCAGCATCGCGATTTCCGTCGTTACGGGCCATATAAGAATCTTGCCTTAGCCTTATTCTAGGTTTAATCCATAATTCGTCAATTCAGGAACTAAATAAGATAAAGGACACAGCCAGACACCAATAAAAAAAAAGTCAGAAAAAGTATAGGTTTCTTTTCACAAGCGATTTTATTACCGACTAAATTATCAGCTAAACTGCGACACGGTATTATAAACAGCAGCATGATAATTTTTTTGTTGGCGTGCTCACTTCCATTGAGGAATTCATAAAAATGTTTAGTGTCGGCAGCCATCTTTCATTCACAACGCTGCAAATTATAATCTAATTCATTATGTATTCGTGTCGGTCTGAAACACTTCTAGGCAAGTATTTTTGGGGACGTTAGTTAGACATATTGTTTTAACAAATGTTTGCATTTTTTTTTTTCAATTCTTACCTAGTGCCATTATAGTTTTACTACTCACATTCAAGTGCCAAAAGCGGAATTTAGATATGTCTTCGTTCAACGTTTATTGAAATAAAATCGTCCTCTATGTCGTAACTGTTCTAAGAAAATTGTGATGGCATTTCTGGGAATTTACAAAACAGTTATGAAACGAATATAACTTAATGCCTCATGTTGTGAATCTACACAATTACATGTTATGAATGAGTGAATCATCACAGTTAATCATTATTTATTTGAAGAATTCTTAAGGAACACTGCCGAAATGTGGAAGCCACAACTTCATCATCATCATTGCCTCTCCCAAACCACAACTTAGCTGAAGAAGAATAGTACGACGCGCCGGCGCCGACAGAATCGGTCATCAAGTTCGAGAGATGAATTTATAGAGGGTGATCGCCTTTCCACAGACAGAATGACAACATACAAAATGCTGTCACAAGCTATGTCACTCACTGGAGAGACGAGAATGCTGCGTGCTTCTGATTCATATCTCATCCCACGAGGGAAATTTTCAGATAAATCATTTTTGTTTGTTTACTCCACGTGTTTGGATTCTTATAGAAGAACTACAGAAGATCAATTATCGTATGTATCGTAATCGCATCTCGGCAACAAATTATGTCAAAAACTTGTTCTACCAAAACAAGAACGGATGAGGCTGAAAATCGCACAGGCTTTTTACGTCAAACATTTATCCGAATTGACTGATTTACCAGTCGGCAATGCTGGAAGAGGAGCTGATTGCCCAGGGTGCTCCAAATGTTCTTTAAACTTCCGTAAAATGCTATCCGGTTATTAGCAATTTTATCTCCTACCCCTGGTATCTAGGATTTCGGTATGCATTGTATATACAGACTATCTGTAAGATTATTTCTTATCACCAGATAACTTGATAACTTTTAACCCATTATTACTAAAGAGTGAGAGACTGACGTCTTACGTGTAAACTTAAGATAGTGACGTCACTCAAGTCTGTTTTACTGCCCACACTCCCTTTGCATATTTTTAATTGATGATAGGCTTGCGCTTGACCACAATCTCACCTGATGGTAAGCGATGTCATCGCGTCGACCACATTATCGCTGCGATGAAGTGGTCGATGATGAAACACGCTTGCCTAGAAGAAACCTATTCACTCTTTGACTTAAAGGCTCCCAGGTTGTAGCTATCAGGAAATACAGACTCCGGCAGGGAATTCCACTTCTTTGCTGTACACATAATAAAAATATTCCCAAAACGTTTGGTGCGTATGGGTGGGATGTCCACTATGTACCGATGACGCATCGTCGGTCATTCGTCTTGTAGTCCGACGATGGAAAGGGCTAGGAGGAATTAGTTCATGCAATTCCAACGCACATTCCCCGAAATGTAACCGATACAAAACCGACAGACTGGCAACTCGGCGCCGATGTTCGAGGTTCTGGAGAAAATTGCATTAAGTAGTAATACAAAATCAGATGATCTAAATCTTGGAACATCTGACATTGCACTCAGTTTCTAAGTAAAACTATTCTAGTAATACAAGGTGACGTACTTAGGAGCCGGTTCGCCTTCAGCCTCGCACTCGATGATGAACGGCTTGTCGACTTCGCCGGGCTGCGCTACTTGAAACAGAATCTCCTCTTGTGTCGGCTGTTTGACGATCTTCGGCGGTGACGTCACTGAGGACAAAATTTTTAATTATATGACGTGTGCGTGGTGCTAACTAATAATGAATACATATTCGATTTGAGTGATGATTCTTCTTCCTACTAATAATTAAAATGTAAAAGTCTGTATACAGGGTGTTTGGAAGGGAGCTGTACATACGCCTAGGGTAGAAACTAGGGATAGTCTGCTACCTACCCCCGCCCATTATATTGACCTTGGCCTCAAGGTTTTTTTTTAATTTATTATTATTTTTTATTTGACTTTTTTATGATTTTTTGACTAAAACTACCTGTAGCTCAAAATCTATCCATGGGACCGGTCGGCTAATGGTCTTGTTTTAATCGTTAGAGTCTTAGGGTCCTGCAAAAAATTATTTTACACCAGAAAATTGTGGAGAAGAAAAGTTATGGGGCCTGAAGTACCGTAGTAAGGTAAAGAAATAATTTTAAGGGCAACTTTCTATGGGGTTTAAAAAAAAACTAACAGGGTTGGAGTTCTTCTGATTTTTTTAAAACATCCTCAGACCATGCCCTTTCTAACGATATGCTAAAAGTGTAATTATCACTTTTAGTTTTAAAGTATTAAATTATTTCTTTACCTTACTACGGTACTTCAGGCCCCATAACTTTTCTTCTCCACAATTTTCTGGTGTAAAATAATTTTTTGCAGGACCCTAAGACTCTAACGATTAAAACAAGACCATTAGCCGACCGGTCCCATGGATAGATTTTGAGCTACAGGTAGTTTTAGTCAAAAAATCACAAAAAAGTCAAATAAAAAATAAAAATAAATTAAAAAAAAACCTTGAGGCCAAGGTCAATATAATGGGCGGGGGTAGGTAGCAGACTATCCCTAGTTTCTACCCTAGGCGTATGTACAGCTCCCTTCCAAACACCCTGTATTTATAGAAGTTTATAAATCAATCATGCCTCAATGCCTAAACGGCAGGCTTATTACATATCTTTTGCAAGAGCAAAACGATAGCGATCAAGCGGTTTATGTCATAAAAGTCGGAATTACCTGCAGTGTAGGTATGGTAGGCCCTACACAATCGTTTGCTAATCGCTCGCTGTTTGTCAAATGCACTTATTTAAAAAATAAACGGCCAAGTGCGAATCGAACTCACGCACGAAGGGTTCCGTACCATTTTCGCAAAAAACAACAAAAAAAAACATATTTGTTGTATGGGAGCCCCGATTAAAAATTTATTTTATTCTGTTTTTAGTATTTGTTGTTATAGCGGCAAATACATCATCTGTGAAAATTTAAACTGTCTGGCTATCACGGTTCATGAGATACAGCCTGGTGACAGACGGACAGACAGACAGACAGAGTGCGGAGTCTTAGTAATAGGGTCCCGTTTTTACCCTTTGGGTACGGAACCCTAAAAACCGCCAACAACTCGAAAATTTGTATTGAAGAGCAATTATTGCGCAAAAATCGCTATAGTTTTGTTCTTGCAAAAGATACGTAATAAGCCTGCGGATTTGGCTAAATTTTGGAACACAGGTTGACCATGGCTTAGATTAGGACACACGATACTTTTATCTCGGTATTCGTGGGTTAATTTTCGTCTAACATTCGGGCAAAGCCATTGTTTTAGATGTGTCAGAATCAATATTAGGGGATTATTTTATAGGGTGCTAGGACAACTATTTTATTGCTAGATCTAAGTCTTAATAAACGAACTACATGAAGAATTATCTCATTGCTTAAGCATAACAAATGCGTAATCTCTAATTTTAGACTATCTTTTCTTTCCGACCTTAACCTTTTATCTCATAATTATCATTTTGTTTCTGTTACAATGAGTGCATTTCTTTAAAACTTTGTAGTAACAGAATCTAGAATGAAATAAATAATACAATGAAGGAAATTTCAAATTTTTGCAGGTAATGCTTTTGAAATAGTTTAAATGGATTATTTTATGATAAAATCAAAAATATGTAAGCAACAATAATTTTGCAAGTCAGACAGTTCACTTTTAAAAATATTAAATACTTTTTCCAGCTGTTCTCAAATGTCAAGGCAATCACATAACATTGAGATAGGTCAGTGTTTCAGTGTCAGTTAACTTCTAGTGCATATTCATAATGATCTCATACTTTGCCATATAAATATGTTGTATAATTTAATATTGAAAAGTTTTTTTGAAAATTATTTTTGTAATATTTAATTAGTGCATAGGTTGTGGGTTCGATTTCAGGCAGGTGAATTACTTTGTTATTTCATCACCACTGCTCTCAAAAAGGTGGAGGAAAACATTGTGAGGAAACCAGCATTATAGGCTGATTGTGATAAATGCCAATTAAAGCCTTTTCTATCAGAAAGTTCTAATTTAATCATTTAAATAGTAGTGTTGCGAGGATTCCTTAAGAAACAAGGTTGGAACAACATAACAACACACACAGACATGTTTCCAAAAAACATTAGACAACAGTCCTTTTATCACTAAAATGGCCATATGTTCTTTGAGCTGATTGAATTTGGAATTATTTGTTGTTGATTGAATTGTTGCTATGTAACATTATTTATTTACAAAATTTATAGTTTCTTGTGACGGGGACTTTACACCAACCCAGCAAAGGGCATAAGGGCAAAAAGATGATCAAAATAACATGTTCTAAATAAATTGTTAAGACAAGATACAAGAATGAATTGATCAATTGGTGATTGTAAAGGTATGTTGATTGCATTATGATCTAGTTGGCACCAGTACCCTCTCTCGTACTGGTGCAAACTACACATGCTCTACAAACTACCTGCCAATATTTGCTAGTGGCCCTATGCTGAGCTGCCAATAGTGATGATCACAAACAATATATCAACAACACATACAAAATGACAAATTATGCAAATGGTCAAGTCAAGCTTAGCATACAATACCATGTCTTCTTTGTGCTGTTTGCTTCTAAAATATCTAGACATAAGTATATGAAAATTTTGCACTGCCAAGGTGATTCAAAGTGATTTACTGGGCTAATATTTATAATATTTGTATTGTTCTCATGTAAGTCACAATTGTCTTAATGGGAATAAAGATATTTAAAGTGAATTACTGAAATTACAACTTCTCAAAATCCTACTTACTAATCAACAAATTTAATGAATATTAAAATCTGTAAGTTCAGAAGTTTGTTAATTAATTAAGATACAATGGCTGAACTTATTTTATCTTACTAATATTATAAATGGGAAAATTGGGATAGATGTATTTGTGGAATTGTGGATTTATCATGCCAAAACGGCTGAATGGATCTGCATGAAATTTGGCACAGAGATAGATTATAGTCTGGATCAGCATATAGGGCACTTTTCATCCCAGTATAATGTTCTCTTGGGATAAGAAAACACTTTTCACGCGGGAGAAGCCACTAGTTTGCAATAAAATTGGTATAACGGTTTTAATCCCATTACTATGCTCCTGAGAATATTGTTACTTTCACATGAGCAAAGCCACTGCACAAAGCTAATGTTATGGTAAATCTTTACTACACAAATCTCATAGGTAAAAGCGATTACAGGCACCAATGTTTGGGAATAACATCACTTATTGAATATCAATCTGGTTAACTTTTCAATTCGATTCAGTTATTTTAAATCAGTATTAAAATAATTATAGTTAAAATCCATCAAGAAGCCATTCTTATTGGACTTGACATTCCTTGATGATGGTTATAAAAAAAATTGTTAGTTACATGTATACAAAATTAATTAATGTAATGATTATGTTTTTTATTTCAATTAAGCTAGAGATTTTCTTTCCAACATTGCACAAATCATTGGATTGGATTCATTGCACAAATCATTCAACCCCAAGTTATGTATGAATTGATAAATACTACTTTGTTTATTAGTTAGTATGTTACACATGCCATGATGAAGATAGATTTTAAATCAAGATCATGCTTCTCATAAAAAACAAAACAATGGCTGATAAAATCTATTTTAGTACCCATATAGTCGAAGGAATGCCAGTATGAAGGTAGCCCAGAGTTAAATACAATCTATGACATCAAAATCTTGATCACGGTTTGAGCAAGGACAAAACAATGTTGTCAATTACAAATCTGGCATGAAGACTACTAAATTAAGATATGATATGATGCCTATGAGTAATACTACCCATGTAAGTTATCAAATAATTTGAGTACTATCAACATCTTTGTAATTTTTTTAAAGTTTTTTTATTAATGGAAGGGTAATGGCACAGCCACAGATATTATAATACTAGCATACAGATGTCTAATCCCATACAAAGAAACCGTGCCAACATACTGTACTGATTATACTGATTATTTTTTGTACATCGATCGCGTTCGGTTCCGTTCCAACGGATATGGATGATGATCTATCTATCGCCGTGGAACGGACCCGAATGTGAGCGATTTACAAAAAATAATCGTTATAATTAGATGAAAAACGCTAGTTATGTAGGCACGGTTCCTTTGTATGGGATGAGGCATCTGTATGCTAGTATTATATTATCTGTGGCACAGCCTCGTGTACAATAGTAATATTATAAAGAGGTAAAGTTTGTGAGGTTGTAGGGAGTAATCTCTGGATCTACTGAACCTATTTGTATGAAATTTGGTATGGAGATAGTTTGGGATGATAAAACACTTTTTACTTGGGCGAAGCCGTGGGCAGAAGCTAGTAGTAACTAAAATGGGTTGGTTTCAATCACTCAAGAGTATATTTTTAGGAAATCGAGTCTGACTTCCTAAATTAAATGGGAACTACGTAAATGTTGGGTGTTACAAACATAACAAAGGTAAATAACATTTAATTATAACTGTATGTCATAATTTTATATGTAAGCAGGCAATAATTACAACAGTTAAAAGAGAGAGTTGTACATATCAACAAGTCTATATCATAACTTAATTATATTCCTGGAAATGGTGCAACTGAGAAAATGTTGAATGAACTATGGCTAGGAATGCCATAAACAAGTAATATTCTAAGAGAGATAGTAATAAACATTGTAAAAAAGTAAATAATACTCACATAACGCCGCCGCACATGATATTAACGCGATGAAACACAGTATTCTTGTTGTACCCATTTTTGCAGGTGTCCTACTTCGCAGTACTTGAGTATCTAATAAGAAATCAAATAATCCACTTTAAAACTTATTAAAACACATTTCTCTGGTACACATGTTCACCGCACTCGATGACCTAATCCGAATAAAGCTTGGACCACAATGACAACACCCACTAAAAATAGCAACATCAAATACACTAAATTGACGACCTCGTATGACACAAAAACTTGTTACGCAAACTTAAAAAGTACCGCAATTCCCTTAGCCCTTATAGTTACACGGTTTCACAACAGGCTAACGCTAGAAAACCCGCACAAACTCACTATTTGTTGCCGTACACGGCAAATCAATAATTGTATTCCGGTAATGCTAACTCGATTATGTCTTAACATAGATTACATTTATACATTTGAACTAATGAAAGTTATTACCTAAATGCTCGTTTTTATAATAATATCATCGCGAAAACCAACTGAAATAATAAAATTACGGATTTAAAGGCGGGGCCTCTGAGATTCGCTGTCGTTCGTTCGTTCAGCAATTGACGGTTCAATGACTGGCCTGGCATAGACAAATATACTTTTTTTATGTCCCTGACCGTTTTACTTGCTATCTCTTTTGCACTTGAAAGCAAGCTATACTTCTCTTTCATTTTTCAGGCGAACATACTGAACATAGACAAAGGAAGTTTGTTGGAACGTTTAGAAATAATCTAGTTTTGAAATACTGATCGGGTCCACAAGAAAAATCATTTTTCAACGAAGTGATTATAAAATGATCGTGTTTTAAACAATAACCGTTTATTATTTCAACAGTAAATACAATTCATTATTATAAGAAACATAAAAAAAAAATCGATGATATTCAGGGTGCATATTTGTTAGCTGAGTGAGTAGGTGCGGCTTACTGCTTGCTTACTGAGATAACACCGAGAATATATCTACAAGTTTCAGATAGGAACCCTTTGGTCAGTTTTTTTTAATTATTATTATTGATAGGCTCGCGCTTGACCATTATCTTACCTGATGGTAAGCGATGATGTGGTCGACGATGAAGCACCCTTGCCTAGAAGAAACCGATTCACTCTTCACTTAGACTCCCAAGTTGCAGCTATCAGGGGAAATACAGAATCCAGCAGAGAATTTTAGTAATATTGTTGTGGTGGACCCCTATAGGGTATATATGTTCTGTGTGGACTACTCACTACAGTACTTATACCGCGAATTTTGAAATTTGAATAATGAGCGTTTACTTTTTCTTCTACCTACTGGTACTGGTATAAAGCAAAGATGAGTGTGGATGACGGTGTCAATTATAATTTGTTTTTAATTAAATCTGACATTCTTTGTCATGAGCAAGTTTTACAGAAATTATTTAAATTATAGTCTTGTTTGATATACTTTTGTTACTATTTTTGAGAAAATATAAGTATAAATGTCGTTGATTATAGTCTATTAGGACCCACAGAGTACATTTTATAAGGACCATCAGAACTAAAAACAAATTGTTTCCCTTTTCGCACAAGTACTAAATTCCTGATTGCATTTCTTGAACTTGATTATCATGTGTGAGTATTTTTCTTCAGTTATCGCCAGTCTTTATGGCCGGGCTGAACTTAAGTTTGCCGATGCACATGGCATGACGACCGGCTGTTTTAGTATGAGATTTAATACTGCGCTTAATCTAAGTGCGCACTAGCTATTTGTAGCAAACATCAGGCTGGCCAAAATGATTGGGGATTAGTAGTGTCGGTTTGGACCTCGTGTTAGAAAAAAATGTAGGTAAAATGTGGGCTGTGTAGTTCACTAATATTCTAAAGCTGAAGAGTTTGTTTGCATAAAATTTCCATTATGGGCCGTTTATTTTTGGCGCGGGGAGGGTGCGGAGAGGGGTTGAGGGGAGGTTTGGCTACACCCCTGTACCATCCCCACCACTCGGAGCCCCATGGTTATGGTTAAAGTTTTCAGTGTAGACTAAAAAATTCCGTAAATATCCATCGTTTTAAGGGGCGGGGAGGGAGGGAGGGCAAGAGGGGAAGGGGGCTACCCCACTGTACCATCCCCACCCCACGGAACCCCATGGATATGGAGATATTAGATATATTTTTTACTTAAATATAATTAGCGAGGTAAAAAAAAGAGCGAGCGAAGCGAGCTCGGCAGACTAATTGCGTAAATGAATTCTGCAAAGCAAACAAGTCGATTCCTTCTCAAAAACGACTTTACGTATTAATATGCAATACGTAAAGTCGTTCTTGGGAAGGAATTGACTTGTTTGCTTTGCAGATTTCACTTACGCAATTAGGCTGCGGGAGCTTAAGACGGAAACACACTTACGTGTCGTGGCGTGGCGTGGCGCAGGATCCACCAATCAAACGACTCTGTTAAAGCTTACGTCATAACACAACGAGTTTTGTAGCCAATCAAATGCGTCAGAAGGCGCCACGCCACGCCACGACACGTAAGTGAGTTTCCGTCTTTAGTGCACCGACACGGACAGTATTAAATTACTTTAGACCCTTCAGACAGAAATAGGAGAACCCGGGCTCCGTCGACTTTGTTGCTTAAATAGTAATCGTAAAAACTTTATGGGTTCCGTGGGTGGGGATGGTGCAGGGGGGTAGTCCCCTACCACCCTTCCCCTCCCTCCCTCCCTGCCCCTTAAAACGATGGACATTTACGGAATATTTTTGTCTAACCTGAAAACTTTAATCATGGATATCGTCATAACCATGGGGCTCCGAGTGGTGGCGATCATTCAGGGGGGAAGCCAAACCAACCCCCCCTTCCACCCTCCCCGCGCAAAAAATCAACGGCCCATAATGGAAATTTTAACCGTTTGAACGCGCCGATCTCAGGAACTCTGGTTGGAATTGAAAAATTCTTTTTCCAAATCCATCACGAATAGTCTGTATAGTCCATTTATCGAGGAAGGTTATTTATCTATCTATATATAAAAGAAGAAACTGACTGACTGATCGACCAACGCACAGCCAAAACCGCTAGGCCTTAGAAGTATGAAATATGGCGGAAAGGTTTCTCAAGTAACGTAAGTGAGCACTAAGAAAGGATTTTTGGAAATTCCAAAAGGGGGTTGAAAGTTTGTATGTAATTTCTACAGTTTGTAAGTTGGCCACGTGAAATTTTAGTTTTACGCTCTTAGTTGATAAAAAGAATTAATGTACTGATTGGTTTTTGGAAATTCGACCACTAATGGGGTAAAAAGGGGTTGAAAATTTGAATGAAATTTTTACATTTTGAATTGGACACAAAATTTACATTAACGCTCTTGGTTGATAAAAATAATGCATGTATTTATTTGGTTTTTATAAATTCCACCCCTAAGGGGCTAAAAAGGGGGTTGAAAGTTTGTATGTAATTTCTACAGCTTGTTAGTTGGACACGTGAAATTTTTGATTTATGCTCTACGTTGATATAAAGAATTAATGTATTTATTGGGTTTTGGAAATCCCACCTCTAAGGGGGTAAAAAGGGGGTTGAAAAGTTGTATGTATGTAATTTCTACAGTTTGTAAGTGAAATTTTAGATTTAAGCTCTTGGTTGAAAAAAAGAATTCAGGTATTTATTAGTTTTCGAAATTCGATAAAATAGGGTAGTTTAATTAATTTCGGGAATGCCACCCCTAAGGGGGTAAAAAGGGGGTTGAATGTTTGTATGTAAATTCTACAGTTTTTATGTTGGAAACTTGAAATTCTAGTTTTTCGCTCTTCGTTGATAAAAATAATGAATGTATTAATTGGTTTTTGAAAAATCCACCCCTGAGAGGGTAAAAAGGAGGTTGAAAGATTTTATGAAATTTCTACAGTTTTTAAATTGGATACGTGAAATATTAGATTTACGCTCTTGGTTGATATTTTTTTATGTATGTATGGGTTTTTGGAAATTCCACCCCTAAGGTGGTTGAAAGTTTGTATGTAATTTCTACCGTTTCTAAGTTGAACATGTGAAATTTTAGATTTATGCTCTGGGTTGATAAAAAGAAATAATGTATTTATTAGTTTTTGGTAATTCTACCCCTAAGGGGGTAAATTAGGGGTTGAAACTTATATGTTCTATATGTAATTCTACCCCTAAGGGTGTTAAAGGTGGCAATTTGTTGGGCTTATATATTTTAAACTTGGCATAAATACTAACAGCAAATAGTAAAAGTTGTCATTAAAAGTTTTAAAAAACTCGATTTTCAAAATTACCCCCAGAAGATGATTTAGGAGTGTCAACGGTTTTTTGAAGAATCTTACGGCACTAAGGTATTTGAATGATCTACGCGGCCAAAATTATTTCTCTGTTAATATTGGTTCTAAGGTTGGTCTGAGGTTCTAAGCAATATTAGTAAACAAAACAATCGTTTTATTATTACATCGATTTTCATATTTAATGAAACATTGAAAAAAAAAAATCCTTCGCATGGCAAAAGCTCCTCATTTAAGAAAGTCAGTTTTTCTTCCAAATTAGTCAAATCAAAACACTTTTTGCGGTCGAACAAGTATTTAGGGTTCATAGTTCTTGCTCCCGAGGTATTTTATGAACCTAAAATAAAATAGAAACAGACTTTCTATAGAAATGCACTTCACATAAGTGATTAAGTTTTATTAAAAAAAACACTATTTATTTATTTATTAATCACAAAATCCACAGCTCTTAGAAATACCTTAATACACTTATTGTACTACTATTACAGCCAATTACGGATTTACAATTTATTTCTTTACAAATAAAATTGAAACAGAAACATAGAAAACAAAACAAAACATTTTTGGAAACTCGTGTGAAGTGTGCAAGAGGATTGTGTGTGAGTGTGTTATAGTATTGTATTATGCTTTTCAAATGAGAGGAAAATCGACTATCCCCCGCAGCTAGTAACACAACAATCTATTCCAAAAGCCTGGGGTCAGTTATTTATATTAACCCCCAGATTCCGAAACAAACCATTACGCCGCCAACAGCACAATCCTGACGAATCGCGTCACAAAGAGCGAAGCCGCCGACCGTCCTCTCATTCGGAATGCACAGCAGTGTTAGTGTATTGTATAGTGTGTTGTAGTCTGTGTAGGTCTGTTTGTACCTTCCATTCAATTCAATTCCTAATAGTTTAATTCAGCTTTAGCTTTATTAGTCAGTTCGCCACATACAGACAGAGGTTAGTAATAGTTTCCTGAACATATCTTTTTTGGAATTAAATATATTAATGTGAGAGAATTGTTTATTAAAGTGCCTCAGTATTCTATCGATATCTGAGTTTTTATCGTAGTTTGTACTACTATGTCGCATCGAAAATCGAAAAATTGCGTGTGCCAATCCGTCGAGACTGAGTACTCAATCTTAGAACTAAGTCTACTATAAATTAGATATTTATCCGCGACTTGCCGCGGCCAATTTTTTATTATTTTCTACTGAAAACATTAATCTTTCGACTGTATCAAGAATTATTACAGGATCTAACTTGGAAGTAAAACAAATTTCCTATCAAACACAAATCGTAGCAAAAAATATCCAAATTCTATTTTACTTAGTTGATAATTACCTATTGTATCAGGATCCATAACTTTTTCTTTCGATATAAACGCACAATAATAAATATTCACTGTTGAAAGTCTTTGTTTGCTCCCGAACGCCGAGCACGAAACATAGGTACACCAAACGGGCTGACTGGACCTGGGAACATATAACACGCGAACACTCCGGACTGACGAGAAGATAGCCGAACTCGAGGATGAGAGCAGCAGCCTAATTGCGTAAGTGAATTCTCCAAAGCAAACGAGTCGATTCCTTCAAAGAATCAGAATCATTTCTTTCAACTTTTTCGGTATTGCGAAACTAATTTGGAAAAAGTAAATACAATCCTCCTTTGAGTTGAAGTTCATCTACTGCGTTATGTTTCATCAAACTCGAACATTACACAATACCAATAGTAAAGTTTTATCTCGGTTCTTCCACTTTCGTTCATTCTTTGCAATCAATTCTACGTCAAAATATTGGTAATGGAAAGGAGCATAACCTTTCCGTTTCAGAGTGTAATATGCAATATGTAAAGTTGTTTTTGGGAAAGAATCGACTTGTTTGCTTTGGAGAATTCACTTACGCAATTAGGCTGCAGGTTACGGTGGAGTATTAAAGGGTTATCTAAAGTCCGAAGAGAGGGGGAGGACTCGATAATTCTCAAATCCGGTAACCTGCTCTATTTCCGAGGGTGACCGGCAGTCCCAGGGTGGTGTCGGGTTTATCGTCGGGTTTATCGTGAACAACGTGGTGAAGATCGAGAGTGTGTCGACAAGGGTGGCGTACCTTATACTCAGAATATCCGCAAGATATTCGCTGAAGGTCATACAGGTCTACGCTCCGACCTCGGCACACCACGTCGACGAGGTAGAGGCCATGTATGAGGATATCTCTAGAGCCATGCGTGGTTTCAAAACTCACTTCACCGTTGTCATGGGGGACTTCAACGTAAAACTGGGCAAACGAGACGAGGATGAGCTGCAAGTGGGACAATTTGGAGTTGGACGTCGGAACCACCGGTGTCACCTACTGGCCAGTTTTATGGAGAAGGAGGGCCTCTACATGATGAACTCCTTCTTCAGAAAGCGTGAGCACAGGAAGTGGACCTGGCAAAGCCCCGATGGTGCAACTAAAAACGAGATTGACTTCATCATGTCAACCAAGAAGCATTTGTTCAATGATGTCTCTGTAATCAATTCGGTGAAAACCGGGAGCGATCACCGCATGGTAAGAGGCACATTGAACATTAATGTTATTAATGTCTCGACTGATGAAGTCCACACTCCGTCCAGCACAGATCCAGGTCTAAAACCCCGAGAGCTTTCAGCTCGAACTCTAAATTCGTTTCGAGTGCCTAGGGTGCTCCGTGGACGATTACAGTGATGGGTTCGTGGAAGCTGTCCATACGGTCGGGTCTTCAAGACCCGCCCTACAGATAGGAACAAAAAGCTCTCTGATCCTACTCTCAAGCTCATTAAGGAGAGGCGTGAGATGATCTTGCAGTCTTCAGACGATGCGTTGAAATACCGCCAGTTAAATAGACGGATATCAAAGTCCTTGAAAAGCGACCTCCGCCACTTTAATACTGAGCGTATTAAAGACGCGATTGAGCGGAACAAGGGCTCCAAGGTCTTTGCAAGAGATCTGTCAATTGGGCAAAGCCTGCTCATGAATCTGAAGACGAAGGTCCGCCAAACCGGAGCTTCTGAGGGAGATCGAGAGATTGTATGGGCAGATGTAAACGTCAACAAGTAAACCCGTCGCGAATCTAGCGAATGACCCTAGAGCTAGATTGACCCGACACTATACCGAAGACATTCCGGACGTCAGCCTGTATGAGAGTAGGATGGTTCTGAAACAGCTCAAGAACAACAAGACACCGGGTGATGACGGAATTACGGCCGAACTCCTGAAGGCGGGTGGAAAACCAGTACTTAAGGCCCTTCAGAAGCTGTTTGATTCCATCATACTCGAGGAGAAAACGCCACAGGTATGGTGCAGGGGTGTGGTGGTACTCTTTTTCAAGAAGGGTGACAATGCCCTACTGAAGAACGGGCTATCTCGCTTCTTAGCCATGTCTTCAAGCTTTTTTCAAGAGTCATCACGAATCGTCTCGCGCGCAGGTTTGACGATTTCCAGCCTCCCGTACAAGCCGGATTCCGTAAAGGCTTCAGCACCGTAGACCACATACATACGCTGCGGCAGGTTATACAGAAGACCGAAGAGTACAACCTGCCTCTCTGTTTAGCGTTTGTGGACTACGAGAAAGCCTTCGATTCGATCGAGACTTGGGCTGTACTGCAGTCTCTGCAACGGTGCCAAATTGACTACCGGTACATCGAAGTGTTGAAGTGTTTATACAAAAACGCCACCATGTCTGTTCGACTTCAGGATCAGACCTCGGAACCCGTCCTTCTGCAGCGAGGTGTGAGACAGGGAGTCGTCATACCTCCGAAGCTGTTTACCGCTGCACTGGAGGATGTCTTCAAGGTTTTGGACTGGAGAGGGTTAGGCATCAACGTCAATGGCGAGTACATCACTCACCTTCGGTTTGCCGACGATATAGTGGTTATGGCTGAGACCATGGAGGACCTCAGTACAATGCTCGATGATCTCAGTAGAGCTTCCGAAAGAGTGGGTCTTAGGATGAACATGGACAAAACCAAGGTGATGTTGAATGCCCATGTTTCACCCACTCCTATCAAGGTCGGAGACTCTACACTCGAAGTTGTGGGCGACTATGTCTACCTGGGATAAATGATCCAGTTGGGTAGGGCCAACTTCGAGAAAGAGGTCAACCGTCGAATCCGACTCGGCTGGGCAGCGTTCGGGAAGTTGCGCGGTGTCTTCTCGTACAACTTACCACAGTGTTTCAAGACGAAAGTCTATGACCAGTGTGTGGTGCCAGTGATGACATATGGCTCTGAAACATGGTCGCTTACAGTGGGCCTTATCAGAAAGCTTACAGTCACTCAAAGGGCAATGGAGAGGGCTATGCTCGAAGTTTCCTTGCGTGATCGAATCAGAAATGTAGAGATCCGCAACAGAACCAGGGTTACCGACATAGTCCGAAGAATTGCCTACCTTATGTGGCAGTGGGCAGGGCACATTGCTCGCAGAACAGATGGCCGATGGGGCAGAAAAGTTCTGGCGTGGTGACCGCGAACCGGAAGACGTTGCGTTGGAAGGCCTCCCACCAGGTGGACCAGTCAATGTGGCGACGCTTGGGGGAGGCCTATTGTCCAGCAGTGGACGTCTTTCGGCTGATATGATGATAATGATGTTGAAAGTCTTTGTTTGCACCCGAACGCCGAGAACAGAAACATACACCAAACGGGACGATTGATTTCCGACTGCACGTGGAAGCGCGGCATCCACGGACGAGGGACAGGATAAGCTGAGTATTGTTCTCAATCCTGTCCCCTAGTTCAAGTAGTCGTTATTTTTTAAGTTTTTTGAATTTTGTAGCTATTTTAATTATAGCCGCGTAGATCATTCAAATACCTGTATGTGCGTCGATTTGAAACTACCGAACTAGACCGTTTGTCTCAGGCCAAACAAACAAAAACAAAACGCTACAAGAATTCAACAAAAAGTGTAAGGCCAAACAAACGTAGTTAATATTATGAGTTGTGGTGAGTGACGTTTTAGTGTCGCTTAATTTACGCAGCATTCGTTTTCATACTAAAGTAATTTTTGCTCCACCCGAAGTTATGCGACTCAAAAATCGCGACCAGTTTTCTGCTCTTCGGATTCAGCAGACTTGCGGCCCTCGCCAGGACATCAGTCCAACTTGTACGAGGCCTTGCAATGTTGCATCTTCCAGTAACGACCTCGCCACTCCGGAACCTTTCAGTCTCATATGCCATCTGTTCATCGAACAATCTGGTCTGCTTAATGCAACCCAAGTTTGGTAATTCTTGGGGCTATGTCGGTTACCTCAATTTTCCTGTTCGTGTTTCCGAGTCGGATTCGATGAATACCTTCTGTAAAGTCACCGATTTTCATGAGAACGGGTGTTACATGGGTATTTAAGGTGACCTTAGTTTTATCCATATTTATCTTAAGACTCGTGCGAAAGCTCCACTGCACTGTCTTCTTTACAGTATTAGATACTCGCTATGGATCTTATTGTAAAATACGAAATTATGCGAACGAAGTCGCGGGCGGAGTGCTAGTAGGCTATATAACATCACGCTACGACCAATAAAAAAGGAGCATAAATAAAAAAAATGTTTCAAAAACGGGAAAAAATTATTCCGTTTTGAGAGCTTCAGTTGCGTGCGCTGCGTAAACGGTTTAAGTAACGCAACAATCATGTTTTTAGTATATAGGTAGGGTAGATGTGTAGATAGGTAGCCAGTTGACGGGAGCGAAGCCGCGTGGGACAGCTAGTTAAAATATATAGGTCAATAAAATTGCGAATCGCTGACACAACTAACTTTAATTATTTTCACAATAAAACCATAAATCTATATAAAAATGTCGTACCACTACTGAGATCTTTTTGTAAGAAATATCAAATATTTTGGGATTCGAACCCGGAATCCCATGTTCCGCAACCACTAAGGCATAAGCACGCACTGCGACTTTTATTCGCGCGAATAAAAAAAATTTAGTACTATTTGAGCGCGATTTTTTTTCCGCAGTGCATGCAGCTGCATACATTTCTATAGGTCACAAATGTGCGGCAAAATTCGCGTGAATAAAAATCGCAGTGCGTGCTATGCCTAAGACAGAAATCTTTATCCTTTTGACCGCTTACGCCTCAACGAAATACACAGCGCGAATTAAAATCGCACGGAATTCTAATCGCAGTGCGTGTTAGTTAGGTTCAGTACGCGGACAACAATTCGCGTGAATCGATCGGTGCGTATAGTAAGACTAGCTTTCCACCCGCGGATTCACCTGCGTGGACTACACGATTTTGACTGTTTAAGGTTTTCCAGTTCTGGCGGGATTTTGCAAATTATTATCCAAACACATCTTTCCGCCCGCGTCTCCGTTCGCGTAAACCACACAATTTGCTCAAACTTATTATTTTATCAAATTATAAAAATTACTTGTAAATTGATATAAAATGAGCATAAACTGAACTGCCTTCGTGTTTAATTAAGCACTTCTTTGTATACCACATTGGTGACTTTTCTATCTGGTGCCATAATGACCAGGCTGCTAGTACTGACTCGGAACAGGCAACGTAGAATTGCCCGTGTCAGAAGCAATCTTCCCTTAAATCTATGCCTGCCACCCTTATAATGACTGGCCCTGAGATTTATTTATGGTCATTGCAAAGCAGAACTTATTTTGTAATCGTTTAAACTCAAGGACATAGTCAGAGGGTACGAGTATAAGTGGTATTCGAGGTATGAAAACTGATTTACCCCGAGCACATCCAGTAATCATTCATACACATTCTTTTTACCCCTTAATCTGTTGAAATTAAAAAAAACCTTGAAAATATATTTTATTATTTTATATTTAGAGGTTAAATACCACATTTCACTCAGAATAAATTAAACGAAATTTCATCTCGTTTTGTAAAATTAATTATTTCTTAAACGACACCTACAAAAAATCAACATCCTCTCAAAATTTCAAACTTCTATCAGTAGTGGTTTAGGCTGGGCGTTGATATGTCAGTCGGGACATCGCCTTTTATATATACATATAGATAGATATTTTTCTTCTAAATAGACGTGTCGTGTCAGGCACGAACATTTCTGAAGGTATTTAACGATTTTCAACTAAAGGATTCAACGATTAAGTACTTTCTGCCATTTACAGGTGATGAACCCTACCACAATCTAAGATCGAGGCACAGTCACATCATGCAATCACACAAACATTTAGATCACGATAAAAGCGTTTGCAAATCAGAAATTAATTTTGTCCCAAAACAACAGACCAACAACACCCATACACGCGATAACGATGTACACAGCGCCTGTGAAGGCCAAGGAGAGTACTACAAGAAATATGAGCACGATGAATTGCCCGTGAAAGATTCAAATCTTAAAAATATTCTGCCAAATATTCGAGATAAAGGGTCTTTAACTAATTCAGAACTCGATAAATGGGAGTCCAAAATATTTAAAAACATGTCACAACAACTTGAAACTAATGACGATAACTCAAAAAGTAGTTTGGAGTCAAATATAAAATTTTTTAGAACGACAGTTCTAGAGATTTTTGATAACTTCTATGCGAGCATGCAAGATTTTGAACTTTATAAACAAAGATTTAACGAAATCCTTGAAAAAAATAAAGAGGACGCGGTCGCTGACATGGAGGATTTTATAAAAGATATGATACAGCATATCATGTCTTCAGAGACTTTACTTTCTGGTGAAGGCAGGAGAACCAAAGATTTAGCTTCTTCGCCAGTCAAGGAAAAAGAAAGTAGCAAAACTAACGATGAAGCGTCCTTGTCATTAGGAGACAAATACATTGATGGGAATGATGAGCATGATGGGAAATTCACTGATCTAGCGTCTGTATCATTCAGAGACAAACAGACAAATGTTAGCAACTGTGACGACGAATCTAGTTATAATACGAACAACTCAGGAGTCGAAAATTTACAATCGGTTATAGAAGCGTACAAAAACGATAATTATCTCACGGACTCTACTTTAGACGACAATCCTCCAAAAGACAAGAGCACTCCTAGCAAGGATAATTATGTCACGGACTCGACTTTAGACGACAATCCTCCAAAAGACAAGACCACTCCTAGCAAGGATGAAATCTTCAACATTTTTCTTCTAAGTGGGAATCCTTGCGTGCAAATTAAAATAAATGATCGTAACATGTTATCTGAAATTAACATAAAGGAGCCAGTCAAAGACCGAGATAGTGGTAAACACGTTGCGTCTGCAGAGAACATGCAGAGGCTGGCTGCCAAGAAGAAGGAGCTCGAAAACTATGTGAATGTCGAACAAGACCACGACTCGAACGAGCCAGATAGAGAAATACCTGTGAAAGTTTCCTACGCCAAGAAGAATATATATCTCGACGAGGACTTTTCTCAAGAGCGCGATACTGAAAAATCATTTATAGCTAAGCTTTGTAACTTTCTGTGCAAAAAATTCCGTAAGAACTCTTGAGATGTTTTGTTAATTTTTTGAAATATATAATTATGAATTCGTTGTTATTGAACTTTTTGTGGACAAGACAAGGAATATGTATGAAATAAACTGACGATACAATACAACCTCATCATAACTAGATATATCTAAAAGTTCCCAAATGACGGGCAGATCTAGCATAACGAAGACTTGGCAGTCTTGCTTGCTCCATCTTCTGTAGCTGGTACACACACTGCTTAAAATCTGTCCTTAGTGAACTTTGAAGTGAAGCGCCCAAGGATTTTTAGCGTTACTGTATAAAGATAGATATTTTTAATTCAGGAAAAGTACTGTAATTACAAGCCAATCTGCGAATAGTATATTACTGCAGAATCCAGTAGGTAAGTAAGCCTTCCTGGCCAAGTATGAGTTAACCGGACCGAACCGCAGATGAGGTACGGTTATATACGAGGCCTGCAGGATGGCATAATGCTTTTCTCAAAAATGAAAGAAAGTTTAACAACAAATTCGTTTAATTAATATTGAAGGTTACATTCATATTAGGGCAATTACTGATAGATATTGTGATCGATTTACCGGGGTCATTTATATTTGTTTGTTGTACATCTTGATTGACGAACTCAAAAATATATCTATCTCATAAAATGTCATACCAAAAAGAGAGAGATATATATTTGGAGCCTCCCTGTTGTTTGGAACCATGTTCTAATGGCTAAACTCTAATCTGTGTCTGGCTGGTACTATGTTTTTTTTTTCTAAGCAGATCTAAAGAGGATGACCTACTGAAGTTGCATAATGCGGACTAAGAAGAGGGTTTTGTTGTTGATACATAAACATTAAAATGGTTTCAGCAGCACACAACGTCTAAAAACGGGCCCACATAGGTAATGTTTTATTTAAATCTTTAATCTAGGTATATCCTCGCGTTTGATCACAATCTCGCCTGATGGTAAGCGATGATGTGGTCTACGGTGAAGCACGCTTGCCTAGAAGTAACCTATTCACTCTTGATTTAAACTAAAGAAGGACTAACTGGTAACTGAAGAAAGAGTTATAAAATCCGACTTCGCAACTCAAGTTAGAAAAATACTATCTACCTACTTGAGTACAACCGCGGGTGCGAATTGCGAAAGGAGCCGTTACGAGCGCGCGTTAGAGCCACGGGGAATGGTATGGTTCGTTCCTGGATACCTGCGTGCACGCTCCTTGTTTATTTCTCTTTCGGAATTTGAAAATTTTTGTATGCCTCTTCTAATCTGCGGTATTCACTATTTCGTTCTGGAAAGTTTTACGCTTCTCAATTAGTGATGTACCTACTCAGGTCGACTCCGGCCACACCAATGCGTTATTCGAGCTTAAACATTATTAATTTAGAAATCATTATTATTAAGGATGTTATGATTTTATTTTTGTATATTTTTACATGGTTTATGAACCATGTAAAAATATGCATGCATATAATTTACTATCTGTTTTACACAGCTAACAACGTTATTTAAGTAATTTTTCAATGGCATTTGAACAAAAAATTTACTGTGCTAACTGCTAAGTACGTTTTATAAGTTGGTCGACTATTACTCGTAAAATTGTAAAGCCTACTTATCTGTGATAGTTTTCCTTTTCATTTCGTTATATTTACTACTACCGTGAATTTTTTCACATAGCCAAGAGCAACCATTTCGCTGGCAGGGGGGGGACACACAATTGACTTTAAAATAAATTTTCAATTTAAAGCTTAATTTCACGCAAATGGATCTCTAAATCGAAAAATGGTTTTAACAAAACCATAAAATTTTTTGAATGGCCTGTCCAACGATACCCCACATCATTTTTTTATTTTTTTTCTCTTTTTATAGGGCCTTTTACGCATAGCGTATGTCAGTCCCATCGTTTCCTAAGCAATTGTACTTTCACAACACGTGGGCCATGAATTTGAACAAATCTTTCATCATCATTTGGTTGGGATAGAATTGTATGGAACATGCCTACATTAGTTCTGTTCAAATTCAGGGACCTTACTAAATTATTTCTACTTGACTCATATTGGACACATTCCATCAATAAATGTTGTAGGTCCTCGACAAACCCCACATCATGGGATAGTCGAGAAAAAAAAACATATCCACTTTACGTCTATAGGAGGAACCCCAATCATGATTTTATTTTACCACTTAGTCGGAATTATGAATATGTATATCCATGCCAAATTATAGCTTTCTAGTAATTAGATTCTCTAAGCTGCGCACGGACAGACGGACAGAGCGAAACTATAAGGGTTCATTTTTGTTTCCGGAACTCTAAAAATTGGTAGGTAGGTAAGTAGGGTAGGCAGGAAGGTAAGTAGGGTAGGGTTAACAGACAGATGACGGGAGCGAATCCGCGGGCACAGCTAGTCATTACATAAATCCTCTGTAACTATCGGTAGTAGGTGCATAATTAATACGAGATTTTTATAAAAATTTAATCATTATGGGGTGTCTAAAAGAATGAATAGGTGTGTGAAATACTAATAATTAGGTACCTACCTACTTAGATATTTTAGATTTTCGTGTTGCCAACAAATATAATTTGATTTCTTTTTTTATTGCATAGTTACCGTTTCGTTCACATTAAAGTAAAAGCTTTAGACCCAGTTTAAAATAGATTATAATTGCCTAAGTAAGTAAATACCTACCTATCCCAAGAATTTACCAATAGCCAAGTGTACGCACTTGTTAACTTTAACGTTTGTATACAAAAACTTGGTACTTATTTATACGTAACAAACAAACAAAAAATATTTCCTAAGAGTTCTTTAAATAAACTACCAAAAAATATCACTATAAAGTTAACAAAGTGATTTGTTAAGTACCTAACAAAATGACTGTCTATAATATTCATTGTCCACCATATAATATATTATTTGAAGAAGTGATAAAGCCGAAAACTATTTACTATTGGAAATGCAATAATTGTTCACAAAACGAACGAGATATGGACCACCTACCTGCTCCTACTTAGACATGTAGCATACCTAGACCCAATGGTATATTGATTTTATTATTATTAGATAGACAATTAATATGTTGTCGTAAGCGAAAGCGGCAAGTCGACAACCCTAAGGCTTAACACGCACTGCGATTTTTATTCGCGCGAATTTTTGCCGCACATTCTGCGACCTATGGGATTGTATGAAGCAGCACGCATTGCGGAAAAAAAAAAATATCTGCAGTGCGTGTTAGTCAAATTCAGTACGCGGAAAAAAATTCGCGCGAATATAGTTCGCGCGAATAAAAATCGCAGTGCGTGCTTAGCCTGAGGCACAGCATGCACTGCGATTTTTATTCGCGCGAATTTTTTAGTACTATTTCAGCGCGATTTTTTTTTTCGCAATGCGTGCAGCTTCATTCATATCCATAGGTTACAGAATGGCCGGAAAAGAAATCTCGCGAATTTTTTAGTACTGTTTGAGCGCGATTTTTTTTTCGCAATGCGTGCATCTTCATTCATATCCATAGGTTACAGAATGGCCGGAAAAGAAATCTCACGAATTTTTTAGTACTGTTTGAGTGCGATTTTTTTTCCGCAATGCCTGCAGCTTCATACATTTCCATAGATCACAGAATGGGCCGAAAAAAATTCGCGCGAATAAAAATCACAGTGCGTGCTATGCCTACGAGCAAGAGTCAAACCGCGCCAGACAGCGACGGAGATACGCGTTAGAAGAGAGGGACAACGTTTAGGTGAATATCACGTTAGTTAGTCACTTAGCGCATATGCGGGGTGAATTGCACTTTGCTGCATACTAGCAGGAGTCTCTATTTCAATTAATTGTTGCGCGAAGTGACTCTTCTGTACTTGTACTATTATTTATTCTGTGGTTTCTCACCCGCGCGATCCAAAATTCAGTAGATTTTTTTGTACTTGCCTGATTATTCTAAGATGTAAAAAAAGGACTTGGATTTGGTGCGATTGTCGTTATTTTTTAGGGTTCCTTAACCGAAGGGTCCAAACGGAACCCCATTGCTGTCACTCACGTGTCCGTCGTCTGTCACATGGGTTTTTATATTATGGCCACTGACTTATAAACCTATGGACTTGCCATACCTACGAAATTAGCGTGCTTACCTACATAAATCGGGCAATTAAGATGGCTGCCCATTTGCCAATGAGGTAGGCCATTTGCAACTGTTTGACAGCACAACTACACAGATAAACGTACATATACGGCACACAACTACCAATTTTACTCGGCAATCATCATGGCGACCGGTCACGCATAGACATGATTTTGACGTCACTCAAAAGTGTTACCAAGTTTAGTCCTTGACAAACGTTTAGATGTCTCTCTTTTCATATGCAGCTCTTGATTAGTTAAAAAGAGACAAAACGCTTTTTGACATGCATGTGTCGATATTATAGATATTTGTATAACTATTCTTCTTAAAGTAGAATATGCCGCCTCCATAGTTATCCTACCTCATTGTATTATGGCCAAACGTTCGGAGCTACCCTTTAAATTTTCCAGTAATCTTGTTGACCCAAAGCACGACGCAAAATAAAAATTATAAAAAAAAAATGTTTATAAAGGAGGACTCATATACAGCTAAAGGGGTTCGTCAAAAATTTTCTGACTTATACCATCGAGTGGGGTATCGCTGTTTAGAGCTCGTTGAGTAGACAAATATTGTATTTTTTGTTATAAAAATATAACTTAACAATTAAAACTCAAAATTGTCTAATGTGACTTTTTTTTAATTAGCTTCTCAGCGCCTGAAACTGTATTGTGACACTAAGAAAATCCCTGCCACTTTTCCCGGAGCTTTGCCTTCTCCGACCAATCTCCCAGTTCATTAAGGAAATATTTTCATTTTTGTGTTTCGAAATTCTCATGCATAGGTACTGCGCTACCACGGGGAGATAGCGCAATTATGTGGGACTTTATCCCATTAAAACTGCATGGAGTTCTCCTCTGCCACTTATGGCAGGAACACGAGCACGCGTTAGCACTCACCCGAGAACCCGGCGCGGCTGTCCGTCATCGGACCCTCCCGTGGGGAGTCCCCCATCACCGGCGCACTAAAACACATTGCACGCCGTGACCATCCCAGGGATCAAACCAGCACATGGGCGCCAGGCGACTTCGTGTATGGCACCGTTGGTCCCCCTGTGACGGGTCAGGTTTGTGGCCCCGCCACCTACCACTTTTCGGCCGCAGCGGACAGGGAGAGCGGCCAACGTTATACCGACACTCCTCTCCCGCAGAGTGCTTTTTGTATATGTATTATCAGCGTCGCCATCAGACGGTGGCGACGCTGTGCAGGCCGCGGAAGGTAGGGAGGACGGCGCACTGTAATACCGGCACTCCTCTCCCGGCGCGGGCTCCAACGCTGAGCCATGCCACGATGCCTCCCAAGCGGCACCGCAACCTACTTGTTAGCCGCTACGTCGTCTGCTTAATCGGCAAAAGCCCTGAAGAGCGGCCACTCCTCGGGTTCCCTTTCGTTTCACCGTGGGTAACCAAGCCCACAGCCACGGCTACTGAGCCCCCCGGCCCCCCCCGCTCCCCGCCTCGACAATGCGGCCACGCACCGCTCAATATAACATAAATTGTAGTAAAACCAAAAATTCGCGAGAAATAAGGAAAGAAAAACTTAAGGGTGCGGCGAAGCATGAATTGTCCATACAAACCTAATACCTAAATCATTTGTAAGTTGAGTTTATTTCCACCATATTATGCTGATATTCGGATTTAGACAGTATTTATCTAGGTTCGTACGTCTTTATTTTTTCAAAATACTTACCTAATATGAAGTTTAAGCGAATTCCATTTCGTACATTTTTACCGCGTAAATGACATGTTTTCCTATTGATTTTTCTGTATTATAAAAAACAATATCTATAATATTGTCGTAGCAGGAACATAGCTCATATTATCAAGATACAAATAATTGAAAAAGTAATTTAAAAAACATTAAGTTTTCATTCATAATTTTTGGTATTACGGAACACATCAAATAAATCATACTTTTTCAATAGCTATTATTGCTGTCGCGTCAAGCAAATGTCAATGTGTGCGTAGTAGTACTGCTCACGTGCATCGTTCGTACGGGGTTTGTTCGGGGCACTTCGGGTGTGCTTCGGGGATGTTTCACTGTTTGTTGTATTATTTGTGGTTTGTCGATTACTTTACTTACTGTGCTGTAAGTGCGTATTTATTTATTTTCTAAATTGTACTTATTGTAATATTTCTGATACTTTTGACCTATTCTATGAATTTAGATATAGATTTGCCTTGTGATTTGAACTTTGTTATTGAGTAATCTACTTTCTTACGAACTGCGTTGTTTATGGACTTTGTTATTGTTTACAATTTGGTTTGGTTGCCGACATGGACATTGGACTCCTAACGTTGGGATGTTTCTCACAGTTTCCCAATGACATAATAAAATTAGTTACATAAATAGTACCTATATATTTTACCTAAGTACCTATATATTTTATAAATTAGTATTTACCTACCTATCTACCAACTTACGAAGCTTTGTTTTTTTCGTTTTTTAGGGTTCCGTGCCCAAAGGGTAAAAACGGGACCCTATTAGTAAGACGCCGCGATCCGTCTGTCTGTCTGTCCGTCTGTCACCAGGCTGTATCTCGTGAACCGTAATAGTTAGACAGTTGAAATTTTCAGAGATGATGTATTTCTGTTGCCGCTATAACAACAAATACAAAAAACAGAAGAAAATACATTTTTGAGGGGGGCTCACATTCAACAAACGTGATATGTTTGCCGTTTTTTGCTCGATATTAATAACGGCAACAGGTAGACGCTTGAAAAGTTGAAATATTCACAGAATATTTAGTTGTATATTCACTACAAAAAATAGTAATGATTAAATTAAAATAAAAAGAATTAAGGGGGGCTCCCATACAATAAACGTGATTTTTTTGCCGTTTTTTGCGGTAATGGTACGGAACCCTTCGTGCGCGAGTCCGACTCGCACTTGGCCGGTTTTTTATGCATGTCATGAATGAGACAATGCGGGCGTAGGTAATTATCTCAAGGACACCGCTAAGACTTACCTACACTGCATTTTTAGGGTTCCGTACCCAAAGGGTAAAAACGGGACCCTATTACTAAGACTCCGCAATCCGTCTGTCTGTCTGTCTGTCCGTCTGTCACCAGGCTGTATCTCATGAACCGTGATAGCTAGAGAGTTGAAATTTTCACAGATGATGTATTTCTGTTGCCGCTATAACAACAAATACTAAAAACAGAATAAGGTAAATATTTAAGTGGGGCTCCCATACAACAAACGTGATATTTTTGCCGTGATTGCGATAACGGTACGGGACCCTTCGTGCGCGTGTCCGACTCGCACTTGTCCGGTTTTTTACTTACCTACTGTGACGTTAGTTCGGCTAACCCAGGGTAGGGTGACCATACGATCGGATTTGCCTGCACAACCGCGGCTTTATGCCCTTGGTCCAGTTTGGAACGTTTTTTTGTAAAATTCCTATTACAAAAAACTAAAATAAAAAATCCAAAGTCGTTCTAGTTTATTTAATTATTCTGGGCTTTTTTTCTGGCCTTCGGTGACCCTTACCCTGGGGAGGCAGTTCCAATAAACTTTGATAACTGGCTGGCTAATCGACTTCATAATAAAATGCAAATCTTTATAATTTTAAACTCTCGCTGATATGTATTTTATGCAAATATTTATATGTGAGAAAACTTTTCATTGGCCGTTTTTTGCATGTGGTTTCTGCGTATTTATTGTAAAATAAAATAAAATTGTAAGTTTAAACTTACCTATAAACTAAAAAGCAGTGCGTACATAAACTAAAATACTAATATTACTAACGTTTTATTGCGGTCGATTATCTTCTTATGAATGGTACCTACTGCAGATTACCTATTTATACATATTATTATACCTACAAGCAAAATCTTATAAATCAGCGAGTTTTGTGTGGATCTTTGACACTAAGTTTTCTGACATCATTATTGTATTTTTTTTTATTTCGTTCAGTCGACTATTTATGGTTACCCTACCTAGTAACACGATTTTATCACCTTTCGATTTATATTTTTTAAACAGATGAATGATGATCTATAAAGTAAGAACATAACAAAATAAATGTTTATTCAAAATCCGTATTTTTATTTTTAATATTCTTAGCTCAGAGCACTGTTATTTATCGCAGTGCAGTGCGATCAGCCGTTGCAATCGGACGCGACTACACTGAACGCGAACATTATTTAATTATTGCCGAGCGCGGCAAGTGCCGCTGCCACCATGCGTTCGGAAGAACTTGTGGCGAACGAGGTCCTGGCATTCCTGCAGTATCAGCTGGATTTCATGGACGAGGTCAGTGTGATACAGATCTGCACGTCCAACTTCAATGAAGAGGAGATACGCAGGGCAAAAACACTGCTGTACGAGTCGCTACATATGGCTGACCGAATACCGTCCCGTAGGAGGGATGAAAAAGGAGAGAGGAGTCTCCAGGACGTTATTAAAGTGTTAAAGGAGACCGACCCGGACGACGTGCCGACTTTCGTGGCGAAGGATTTGCGCAAGCTACCTCCTGTCACATTCGACCACGTCGACGTCACCAGGCTACTGCGGGACATCACAACCCTCAGGTCAAGCCTGGTTGAAATGCAGTTGAAGTTGGAAGCATCTCAATCTACCATCAGTGATCTAAGTACCGAGATGGCAGTTTTACGCAACACGGTATGTAGGTCACACGAGCCAGCTAACAACGAAAACACACGTCACGGCGCATTCAATGCATCGCAGCTGAGTTTCGAGTCAGCAAAATTTGATTCGTCGCCGGCCGCCGTCACTGCAAGCGATGCAAAAGCGTGCACCGCCCTCCCCGCGTCTCCCAACGTTGGGGCGCCGACCAATAATAGCACGTCAACACCGGGACGTGCTTACTCGGCTGCCGTTATTGCTGCTCCTACAAAAGATCAGCGGCAACCTAAGCAAGCAAGGGGTGTCCATGGGCCCTCTGATCAAGTTCGAAGCTCGTTGCCAGCGGTAACAAGACCAGGACAGACCGATGAAGAAGGCTTCGTTCGAGTGGTGAAGAAGAAGAAGAAGAAGTCTGCTTGTCGCAATCAGTGCGGTTCCGCACTGACAGGGCCGAACATGTTGCTGCGTCCCGCTATTCCGTCGACGCAGCTGTACGTGTCACGTCTGCATCACTCCACGAAGGCAGAAGAGGTCGTGGAGTACATAAAGATCAAGACTAAATTCTCCCTGAGAGTCGAGCAGTTGGAGTCGCGTCACAAGATTAATTTCAAATCTTTTGTGGTGCGGGTTCCGACTCATCATTTAGAGACCTTCATGAAGGAAGAATTTTGGCCGAAGGGTGTCGTGTATCGGCGTTTCCGCGGTAGGTTACATGACACCACGACTCAGCGCAATACGTCGCCGACCCAACGTACTAAATAGATTTAACTTTGTTATTAATTATGTATTAGTTTGTTTTTGTATGTTTAGTTTGTGTATTTTATCTATGGGCCTTAGTTGCCTGAAATAAATAAATAATAAATAATAAATAAATAAAATTATCTGCACTTATGTGTAAATAGTCATAAATTATTAGAATATTAGTATTTTACTAATACTTTGCCTAAGTAACGCTTGTATTATTTTACTTGCTTTCATTATTTATTATTATAATACATATTTGAGGTTTATTAAAAGGAATACCTACATAAATAAGACAAAAGAACGCCAACGGCGGCGCCGTTCGCGTCGGCCGGCTTACCCCCAAGACTCAAGACGCTTTGCCTGCGTAAACGATGTACCTACGTATTTATTCAAGAACACCAATATTATAAACTTTCAACATTGCTTTACAAAATTACCCATTTGGAAAGGTACGCATGACGTATCTGCAAGATTCTTTCTATAGGTACTTAGACAAGTGATAGCTAGCTATCCTAAACTTGAGATATTGTAAAGAAATTTCGTAAAAACGCATTACTAGTCTGTACATTTACCAACGATTCCCCAAAGTAGTCAACAAAAAAAGCAAATAATGAACATACCTAAATAATAATATTTAAAAAATAATAATAAAATGCTTTCGAGTCGTTATGACGGACGATTAGGAAGCTAACTATCGCGGCGCTGTGCGCAGCCGTGGTGTGTGTGCGAGTATCTACCCGCGCACACACACAGCGCCGCGTGTGCGTGCAAACTGAGATAGCAATACTCCGAATGAATTTTTCACTCGCCTCGAATTGCATTTGCGAGCTTAGTTCGCCGCATTCTTAAGTGAATATCGTTAATACATATTTACTTAAGTTTTTATCGCAATGGACTTTCTACAGAGTATTTCAAATTCTTATCTAAAAGATAATCCTAATGAAAAATCTACACTTTTTTTATAATGTTGGTTCGCGTTTGGCCACTATTTTTTATTGAACACTTTTTTGGCGCGTGGCCACAACACTGGGACTTTTTTTATCCATATTAAAAAATACAGTCGAATTGAAAACCTCCTCCTTTTTGGGAAGTCGGTTAAAAACAGGATTGATAGGCATGGAAAAATGTTTTGTGTAATTGCCCTTTCTTGACCGTTTACCAGTAAGTACAACAGTTAAGTTACCTGCCCTTATAATCCCGTCCCAAACAACCCACACTGTATACTTTTTTACAATCAATTTTATATTTACTTCCAAATATATCTGCAGCATAACATTTCGAACCCCCGAACCCATTCCTATCCATACATACTATATAGAAGTCTTTATAATTCTTGATGAGATGTTACATTTTAGCAATATATAAACTAGCTTGTAATTATTCAACAAATACTTTATTGTGGACTAGACAAAAATAGAACAAGGAACATAATCACGATTCACCACATTCTTCAAAATTGGTTATATACCACCTCATCATAGCTATATGTTTACTAACTTGCAGCGCAAATTCCTTCTTCATGTGCAAAAATTCCCTAATGACGGGCAGATCTAGCATCACAAAGGCTTGGCCGTCTATCTCCTCTTGCTTCATCTTCTCTGCGATAAGTTTGCAATCATCAGTGCTTCTTAAGTATGCGTATACGTCGTCGACTGACCAGTCCAGTGGGTTCGGAGACAGCTTCAGTTTCCCCTTCATCCAGGACATCGCCATGTCTTTCTCGAACGTTTTGTTATCGGACGGCAGAGGATCGTAAGTGTTGAATTTCAACTTTTTTAGTTCTGGTTCCTCGGAGTCGGATACGTCGGAAATGATTTTGGCATCTCTGGAGTTGGAACTGCTCTCGTTGGTTTCGTTTTCTGTGTCGCTGTCCTGTGAGTTTTGTTTTTTGACGCAGGTGTTGTTGTATATAGTTTGGACGTCTTTTTTGTTCCAGTGGGCTTCTTTCATTTGGAGGGCAAAGTTGGGTAGTTTGGCGCCGCGGGTTTTCATCTCGAGCTTGGGGTAGTCGTGGCGGCCGCGCTTGCGGCGCGCGGGCGAGGGCTCGCGCGTGGCGCCCGGCGACGGCGGCGTGGAGCCCGACTGCGAGCTGGCCGGGGACTCCACGTCCTTGTTGCTCTCGCTCTCCTGCGACGGCTGCATCTCCTTTTCCTTCTTCTCTGCAGCAGCTTTTCTCTTTTTCCTTCGGCCGTTGAGACTGCCTTTTGGTCTTCCTCGGCGTTCGGTGCTGTGGTCTGGAATTAATAATATTGTAAACATTAAATTATAGTTTTGATGAACCTTCGTAGCACTATTTTTGTCACGTTGCATATTTTGAGCTGTATCAATATATATATAATATAATATATATAATAGATATTATTGATTATTTTTTTTATTATTTGCCTTTTCTCTTAAGTTATAAACAGCTGATAGACAAGTTGCAAGGTCTGTATCACATCATCACCATCGTTGTTGAAGTCATGCCCTGTAGTTTACTCCCATACTAATAGTATACACAGTTATAATAAATGGCGGAAAATATTTAAAAACGAATAAAGAAATACCTTGCACACTTATGTTAAGGATTATTATTCCATGAGCAACAAGGAATGACCTGCCATTCGCATTACCTAGGTATTTCTGCACAGAAAATGACAAGAATAATATTAAATACATTAACTCTTAATTCTATTAGTACGACAAAACAAAATTGTTTTGGTTACCTACATAATAAAATCCTACTCTACTAACGCGAATGTTTGTGTTGATAGATTTTGTGATGATACTTACGGAAGGTAGACTTGTCAACGTTCTGGCAGTCGTTGGGGCAGGTGACGGACTCGTCGGGTTCGAACAGGCACGAGCACGCCTGCAGCTTGTGTATGTATGTATACTTACGGAAGGTAGATTTGTCAACGTTCTGGCAGTCGTTGGGGCAGGTGACGGTCTCGTCGGGTCCGAACAGGCACAAGCACGCCTGCAGTTTGTGTATGTATGTATACTTACGGAAGGTAGATTTGTTAACGTTCTTGCAGTCGTTGGGGCAGGTGACGGTCTCGTCGGGTCCGAACAGGCACAAGCACGCCTGCAGTTTGTGTATGTATGTATACTTACGGAAGGTAGATTTGTCAACGTTCTTGCAGTCGTTGGGGCAGGTGACGGACTCGTCGGGTTCGAACAGGCACGAGCACGCCTGCAGCTTGTGTATGTATGTATACTTACGGAAGGTAGATTTGTCAACGTTCTGGCAGTCGTTGGGGCAGGTGACGGTCTCGTCGGGTCCGAACAGGCACAAGCACGCCTGCAGTTTGTGTATGTATGTATACTTACGGAAGGTAGATTTGTCAACGTTCTTGCAGTCGTTGGGGCAGGTGACGGTCTCGTCGGGTCCGAACAGGCACAAGCACGCCTGCAGTTTGTGTATGTATGTATACTTACGGAAGGTAGATTTGTCAACGTTCTTGCAGTCGTTGGGGCAGGTGACGGTCTCGTCGGGTCCGAACAGGCACAAGCACGCCTGCAGCTTGTGTATGTATGTATACTTACGGAAGGTAGACTTGTCACCGTTCTGGCAGTCATTAGGGCAGCTGACGGTCTCGTTGGTTCCGAACAGGCACGAGCACGCCTGCAGCTTGTGTATGTATGTATACTTACGGAAGGTAGATTTGTCAACGTTCTGGCAGTCGTTGGGACAGGTGACGGTTTCGTCGGGTCCGAACAGACACGAGCACGCCTGCTGTTTGTATATGTATGTATACTTACGGAAGGTAGACTTGTCGACGTTCTGGCAGTCGTTGGGGCAGTTGACGGTCTCGTCCGGTCCGAACAGGCACGGGCACGCCTGCAGCTTGACGCACACGTTGCGGCAGAAGGACGCCACCTGCGGAGCCGAGCGTGCTATCGGCACGTATGCGTGGTAAGTGCTGGACTTTAGTCTGGAACGAGGAGAAGGTACAATAAATTTACAGTTCAGCAATTATAGCAACGAAAGAAGAGACTTTGGCAACGCAGACTAAAATTAAATAAATATTCTCATCTCAATTTAATAAATATTGTTTTATTATACAAGTCAGCAATCAAACGACAACTTTACAGCAACGATAATAAAGATGTTGTAAAATCAAAGTAACTGAAAAGGTTGTAACTAGGTTGACTTGATTGTAAATAAGTGAGAATAGATGGGTAAAAGATATTTCAAATACGCTTATATTAGTGACATCAGTTTCTATATTTTTGTAACTAAATTGGCTATTCATAAGCTAGAATACTTTTGGGTATTTCTGAATCACCTATAAGTAACGGCAAATCGAGATATAAAATACATCGTCGTTAATACTCACTTAGCTCTCAACATCTCGAGTCTCATGCCGTCTTCCGGGGGGCCTTCCGTCTCCCAATCCTTGAGCAGCTTAGCTGGCTTGTACGACGCCGAGATTATCTTATTGAGCACCTCCTTGAGCACCAGCGACAGCGGCCCGGGACCCACGTGCTTTGGCAACTGAGACAATTTGTTCCTACTTATCGATGGCCCAGCGTAACATTTGTAGTTAAAGAATATCCTATCGCACCATTCATCTGAACACTTCACGTCTTCTTTGACCACCTTCTCTTCAACCTTCGGCTGCTCCTTCTCAGTCGTCGTATCGGGAATGTGTAAAGCGTAATCGTTACTATCGCACCAACCGACAGGGAACAACAAGTCACTGTCTTGAGCGTACCAGTACTTCTCTCCTATAGGTAGGAGCTCCACACACAACATGTGTTCTACAATACACTCAACATTCGCTACGTGTATTTCTTCATGATTTTGAGGATTAACGGCTTCTAATTTCATGTTAACTTCGATGTCTTTCAGAGGTACTTTGTTCCCGAAGCAGTAATCGGGGGCTGGGACGGATGAGGTCATTGTGAGGTACTCGTCCCAATCAAAAGGCCCGTCTTTCCAAATTTTAGGAGTTTTGAAGGTGAAGCCGTTCTTCTGTGCCCATCCTATGGGGTATATGTAGGGGTGCTTGGAGTCACACAGCCACGCCATCTTGGAGTCATCATAATCCTCGACGTGGTCGTCAATGACTACGAGGAAGTGTAAATTATTGAACACTTTAGTGACAGTCGCCGGACGAATGGTCCGCATGTCTTGTGGACTTAAAGCTTCTACCTTCATGCCGCTTACGAAGTTGTGAGATTCCAGTGGTTGATTTGGCTGTGAAGAGAGGGTTACGATTATTAAAGGGATGTTCAAATTGAGAGGAAGAAAAGGCGTCGAGCAAAAGGTATCTACGAGGCAGACGTGAATGGGAACGCCGGAAAGATTCGCACACATACACGAATCGTATTGGTGATGTTCTTAAGTAAGCGACAACGGAAGAGTTTAAAAATAAACTTTATTTGATCCCAGTTACAGCAAGACAGTAATTACTTAATTCTACAAAATGTTGATCTTATATACTAATCTTATTGCTAACCAATCATCTCTGCTAATGACGCATGTCCTAGATATTATATGCTGACATATAGCTGTTATTCTAATATAATATAATTATTGGCTGATGAAGCTAATATTGGGGGATTGGGGTTCCTTAACTCCTCCCTCCCTAAGAGAGAAATTATCCGAAGGCGTCGCAGATGACTTCGGAGAATTTCGGCAAAAACGAAAAACATTTAATTTGTATGAGATGACGACAATAATTATTATGATAATGATATACTCTAAAATGGTCCATACGCTAATTTCTATTGTCACTATTTGAGTTGTATCGTCACTTTCACTAAATTTGGCACTTTGTAACAATTCTTTCACGTCACTAAAGTCCACGTTTCTTAGGTCGACTTTCTCCGTCCTTGTCTGTACGTCCTGTTGAAGCTCTGGCATCTCGACCAATGGGAGCTTGAAACTGGAAATTGTAGTGTTTGTGGCGGCACCAACAATTACTCCTCCTATTTGCGTCTCGCATTGTTGACTCAGTGTCACGATATAGGTCCCAAAGATGTTGTATTTGCGGATTTCCTCATTGCAGTTTTCGGTAATGATCAGGTTGTCCCCTGTGTAGACCAACCATTGGCTATCCGTTATCTTCTGCACCTTAGGCTTTTCTATCTTGATACGATTCTTTACGCAGCTATTGTAGTTGTTCTTCATCAACATAATTTGTTCTATACAGGTCTCGACTGGATTCTGAGCTAAATTACTTTCATCGCAAAGAAATCTGTCATTTTCAATTTCAGTACATGAGCTTACCACGGGCATGTATTTCAATCGATTCACCATTAGGTAAGGGTATTTGGGAATAATGGTAAAAGTATCTGGAGAATGGAAAATAGGGATAGGAATAACCTTATAATAATTATATGTTTCGTTGTCTATTAGAGGGACTTCTAACACAAATACTAATCTATTGTTATTTAAATATGATTTGACTATTATATTACGTTCTAGTTTTATTAAATTATTTTTACTAACTGGATATATTGTCCTAGCATGTTTACTAATTATTTCTAAACTGTTGTACAGTTCTGTGCTATTTATAATAGACTGGTGCAAAACATTTAGTTTGCTAAAGGCGATTGCGGACTCTATTTCTTGTATGTTCTCATAACAAGTTCGAAAGTTGCTTAAAATTTGGTACATAGTGTCTATTATTCGTAGTAACTTGTTAAATTTGAATTCATTTTCAGCTAGTTTTTCTATGCCATTAGTGTGTGAGCCTAATCTTTTAATATTTGAATTTATGATTTCTGAGTCATTAACTAATTTATCGAAAGCTTTTTGCATTGATGACACTTTACGTTCGACTGCATGTTCTCTATTCTGGAGTAAAACGATTTCCTTATCATATTTAATTGCATCGTCTTCATCTAAATTACCAGATATAGCTTTTACAAATGAGCCCAGAGGGTTGAACAAAGCTCGTTTGTTTCTATGATTAAGGGGTAAAATTTGATATAATTTATCTTTAGTAAGTCTAATTAAATACTCGATTTGGTTCTCTATACCTAAAGTTTCATTACTTAATTTGCTTTCTATAATTTTCGATTTCATATTGCTAAAATCGCGAATATTATTATCTATTTCTAAGCTTAAGGATTCTAAATCTAAAATCTTAAATATAGTCCAATAATTATTCTTCTTCACTGCTACTCCCATCTTCAGCGACGCTATCCCCGGATTCCGAGTGAAGTTCTGGAGGTCCAGCGTGAATCCTGACATCACTAGTACCAGAAGTACTAGGCATGACCTGTGGAGGACGTTTTACATTTTTTTATCGCCACTCTAGTTGGTCTTTTATTTAATTCTACAGGCACTATATTACGTTCAGTTTCACCAGTGATTTCGGCTTTTTCATAGCGAGGTTTTTCCTTAGCTTTCCTAGTCCTAGTATTCTTCATGTAAATAGTATCTCCTGTCTTAAGGACTGGTGTTTCTTCACCTCCTTTCTTATCTCTTACCTTAAGTTTATCTGTGTTTAATTTATCTGTTACAAATTCGTATAGTACTTTGAGACGTTTCCTATGATCTAATAATAATTTCTGAGTTAAATTTTTCTCCCTATCGACATTAAATACATTTCCGGCATCGGTATGCCCAAAGACTAGTTCAAAAGGCGTAAAATCTGTCGCTGAGTGTATGGTGTTATTATATGCCATAATAGCATACGTCATAACGGAAGCTGCATCTAAATCGTTTTTGTCATATTTTGCTAATCGGTAAATCTCGATGATAGTAGAATGGAATCTCTCGACTATTGCCATAGAACTGGGATTGTTTGGAGTCCCTATGTGCAATTCCATTTTGTATAGACTTAACATTTCTTTAATTAACATGTTATTAAATTCTGTTCCTGAATCACAACTTATTCTACTGGGCAATCCATAAATACTAAAATATTTAATTAATGCTCTAACTATCTCTGGTGTACTCCTATTAGGTACCTCTATTGCCTGTGCTAATTTACTAAAAGCATCTACAATAGTTAAATAATATTTTCCTTCAATGTATAATAGATCCATAAAAGCTTCTTGGAATGGACTATTCTGAGTTTGGGTTAACTGAATTTGAGGTTTAATGGGCTTTCTATCGTACTTCATTTTTCTACACATTTCGCAGCTGTTAATAACTGTTGTAACTATTTCTTTCATGTTTGGCCACCAATAATATCTCTTAAGTTTAGCTAAAGTTTCCCTAATGCCTCTATGACAGGTTTTCCCGTCGTGGTATTTCATAATAACTTCTTTCTGATCCTCTTCTGAATCTGTCAAATTGATCACTCTTTCTGTACATTCTGTTAACTTAACTGAACCCTTTTTAAACAAGTTAATAACCATGTTTGAAAAAGATTTTCTAAACGATGGGTGTTCAAAATAAATATGGTATTTATGTTTAGGATCTATATATTCTTTTAGAAAGTCTTTAACTAATTTGTCATTATTTGTTGGTAAGTGAACTTCAAAAATTTTCTGTTTATTATTAGAAATATCCTTTACTGTCAATTTATCTTTAAACCATGAGTGAACTAAAATTGGTCTAGGTTTAGTATCTACAGCTTCATTTAAAATAGGAATACCTTCATGTTCCCTATTTGAAACTGAATTAGTTGTGACGCCATCATCAGAATCCGAAAGTTCTATCGTTTCTATGGGCGTTTCGTCAAATTGCAGCTCTTCATCTATAATTTTTTGTATTCGCTCTTTCCTATCACCTACGTTAACAAATATCGAATCTAAATCGTCGTTAATTGCATTAATTTTAATCCTAGATAAGGCATCTGTATTTGTATTTTGAGGCCCTTTCTTGTACTTAACCTCGTAGTCATATTCCTCTAAGCGTAAACGCCAACGCGTGAGCTTACTGTTGGGTTCTTTTAATGAATACAGCCATGCTAATGGTCTATGGTCTGTAAAGATAATAAATTTATTGCCATATAGATAAGGCCTAAAATGCTTAACTGCCCATATTATGGCTAAAAGCTCCTTCTCAATAGTACTGTATTTTACTTCTGTGTCACTCAGAGTCCTGCTAGCATATGCTACTGGCTTGTCTGAGCCTATTGATCCTTGTGACAATACAGCCCCAATTGCAAAATTCGATGCGTCGGTAGTTAAAATAAAACTTTTACTGAAATCGGGATACTGTAATAAAGGTGCGTTTGTTAAAAGTTTTTTACATGTTTCAAAACATTCCCTATACTCATCATTAATAATTATTTTACGACCTTTCTTTAAACAAGCTGTTAAAGGTCTAGTTATTTTTGCAAAATCTTTGATGAATTTCCTATAATAACCAATGAGTCCTAAAAAGCTTTTTATTTGTGTAACTGTTTCTGGAATAGGATATCTTAAGATTGCATCAATTTTATCGTTATTTGGCTTCAATCCTTCACTTGTAATAGTGTGCCCTAAGTAAAGAACTTCCTTTCTAAGAAAATGTGATTTGTCGAGTTGTATTTTTAAATTTGTCGCCCGAAAACGATCAAAAACTGCTCTAAGTTTTTCTACATGCTGAGTCAGCGATTTAGAAAAAATTATGACGTCATCAAGGTATACCAGGCAATGTAAGCCCTGGAGACCTCTTAGAACGTTATCCATAGCCCTCTGAAATGTTGCAGGTGCTGTTTTTAACCCGAACGGCATCCTGTTAAATTCATAATGTCCTGAAGGTGTACTGAAAGCTGTTTTCGCCCTATCTTCTTCCTGGACCTCGATTTGATGGTACCCACTAGCTAAATCTAAGGTAGTAAAATAGGTACTATTGCCTAGCATATCAAATAAATCATTTATGTTGGGCAAGGGGTATTTGTCATCGGTAGTAATTTCATTGAGACGTCTATAATCAACTACCATCCTCCATTTTTGCTGTCCTGATGAATCTAATTTTTTTGGCACTAAATGTACGGGAGCACTCCAGGGGGAGTGTGATTCCTGGATGATATTGTCCCTTAACATTTTATCTACCTGATTCCTAATTTCTTTCGATTGAATGGGAGGTAACCTATGTGCTTTAATATTTATAGGATCTTCATTCCTTGTTCTAATTCTATGTTTTACTTGATTTGTAAACGTTAATGGAATATTCTCACAATAAAATATGTCCTTATACTCATTACATAGCCCTTCGATGGTTTTACGTTCCTCAGAATTCATGTGGTCTAACTGTAATTTTTTTAAATTATCTGTTAGCATCCTATCTATTTCTATGTTATTTTCTGTAAAATTAATGTGAACAGATGGGTTCTGCCTGTAAGGTTCGACCGTAAAAGGTCCTGTTACCACTAAGGTTCTGGTTTCATCCGTATAATTCTGAATAACGGTTGATGCGTAACCTTTAATACACTTAACTAATGCGGTGGGCATTCGAATCCCTTCCGAAAATTGTTTAAATTGTAGTATAGCTTCCCCGTCTAGTAAGTTGACTGGCAATCTAACTCTTAATTCACTACGAGATGGTAATTGATATACCTCTCTCATAGGTGGTGCGTATATTATTGGAATATTCGCATTTTTTAAATGCAAAACTTGACTTTCCATGTTTATTTTTGCCTGTAACTGTTTAAGTAGGTTACTACCTATTAACCCATCATACCTATCATCAACACTGTAAACATAAAATTTATGAAATTCCTTACTGCAAAACGTAGCTGGTAAAGGAATAAATGCCGTTTCGCTATGAACACTCGATGCGTGAGTACTAACAACTTCGAAGGGTTCATATTGCAACCGATCCCTAAAGTACTTGTTTGCAATGTGTGGGCTTATGAAAGACCTAACACTGCCTGTATCTATCATAAACACTGCATTTAATTCTGGTACAACTATGTGTGGTAAGTTAAGACGTTTATTGCAATTAATTTTTATTCGCTCTCTAGGGTAGAGGCGGTTATACAAAAATTTCCCTGTCTGGGATCTTCAGGAATTTCCTGGAACTCATTATTTGAATTGTCAAAACTTGGTTCGTTATAGCTATGATTATTAGTGTAATTAACACGGCGCGAACTTGCAGTGCGCATAGTAACGTCAGTGTTCGACTTTGAACCCGGCGGAGATGCTTGCGCTGCAAAAGGTGACGTTCGCGGTGCATATGCCGTGGACTGTTGGCTTTGTTGCGCCATCGGAAACTGTGACCTACTTGTACTATTGTTATGATCATTATTATTTGTCCGATTGAAATTATTTTGATTATAATGTTGCCTATAATTCCTAAACTGCTGCGAATTGTTCATCGTAATTGAACTACTCGTGGCGTTATTCGGTGCAACTGCACTGGATAGGCTCTGCGAATTATACTTCGCACTATTGAAATCGGAAAAAATATTTTTATTAGATCTATTATAATTGCGGTGATCGTTTGTTTTAGAATTATAGACTGATTGAAAGTTCTGTTCTTCTAAAACAATTTTCAATGCGTCTTCTAATGTCGAAACGTCGCGTAAACGAACTAACCTAACTAGGAATGGCGGTAAATTGAATAGAAAAACATTCATCGCCCTATTACTGTAGATTATCTGCTTAGCCTTCCGTAAAGAGTCATCAGCAATAGTCTCTGATATTTTGGAAAATAAAATGCTTCTCATATGCTGTATCCTATGACACAAATCTAAGTAACTTTCACCTTTGTTAATTTTACAGGATTCTAACTCCATTGCTAGACAATCTTCAGTACGTGGGTCGCCAAAGTGTTGATTTAACAGCATTTTTAGCTCATCCCACGTATTTATAGAGTCCCTTTCGCCTACCAAACTAGCTGCTTCGCCTGTTAATCTACTTGTTACTACATGAAATAAATAATTGTTTTGTACAACGCTCCCTTGGAATGTTGTTAAAATGTATTCACATTTTTTAATAAATAAGGGTAACGCTCTAACATCGCCATTAAATACTGGAATGATGTTTACCATCTCTTGCGGAACACGGTTTATACCTTCCATTATGAAGTGAAATAACGAAGCTTCACAAAAAAAAGTAGGCACAAAAATTAATAAATTATCCCTAACTATTTACTACAACTAACAATCTATAAAATATTATTACGGCGTTGTCCAATCCCTAATAATACACACAACATAGATTAATACAAGGTTAGGATGCAAATGGAAGAGCTGAGAGGAAGGTGAAAAGATTTACTCACAATTCCGCAGCTATCTTCATGATCCCTGAATTACTGCTTGGCTCCTGGTCCTCTCCTGGCTTGATGTGGCTTCTTAATGTATTTGTTTGTTCGGTGATCTCTGCTGAACCGTTGAAACGGACGTCGGCTGCTTCCCGTAGATGTGGATACGTGACAGACTGACTACAGAGATCCTACCGGCTGCGCCAATTAAGTAAGCGACAACGGAAGAGTTTAAAAATAAACTTTATTTGATCCCAGTTACAGCAAGACAGTAATTACTTAATTCTACAAAATGTTGATCTTATATACTAATCTTATTGCTAACCAATCATCTCTGCTAATGACGCATGTCCTAGATATTATATGCTGACATATAGCTGTTATTCTAATATAATATAATTATTGGCTGATGAAGCTAATATTGGGGGATTGGGGTTCCTTAACTCGTGCGTTTACGATTAGATGTTTGAACGTAGATGAAGCAAAAGGAGTATGTAAGTGTTCACGCATCATATGCGTGTACCAGCAGCGGCGAGGGATGCGCGGGTGGAAGGGTCACACAGCTGATCGAGCCAACGACCGCGCCGCCCTCCAGCACTACTCGCCTACTCGCCGACAGATGTAGTCATCTGCAGACGTACCATACTGTGCGATCTATTTTTATAATTATATTTGTAACCGAAATAATCTGTATTAAATATAGTAAAAAATCCAAGCGAGTCAGATTTTATTCATATCCTCAACAGTAACGATTGCAGATGGCATTCTTTAATTTCTGCCTACCCCAAGAGAAAAAGGCGTGAGTTTAAGAATGTTCATTTGCAAGTACTATGAGAGCAATAATACTTCTTATCGGGTAACAAAAATTACCGTATTAATTACTGATTACACAGATAAACTTAGAAAGTACATATGAATTTGAAAAAGTCACTCGTACTTCAGTCAGTCAGTTCGTACTTTCTAAGTTTATCTTAGACATCACAGGCAACGGTGAAGGAAAACATCGTGAGGAAACCTGGACTGACATAGTTAATGTAAGTCTGAAATAGCCAAGTCAGAGGCCTGTGGGATTCCCAGAGGCGGCTTAATTAACTCTGACACCAGAAGTGGCCACACCTCACACGAAAGAAGAAGACTGATTATTTAATTCAAAACTGTTATGGTAGATGGCATAATATTTGTTAGTATATTGGAGAAACAGTCGCGGTATAGACCATTGCCCCTTACCATGACAAACAGGAAAATAACACCCGCTGTTTTCAAACAACACGAGCAAGGTAAAACCCAAAATATTAAAAGGAAGAGCGAATGGAGTAGCACCTTTTTCCGCATCACAATTCGTGTTATTTGATCTTGAAAACCCATTCAATTAAGTTTTTAGTCATAGGTAAAGTTTAAGCAATTTCAGTCGAAAGACGACCACTGCTATAGGCCAAGTTATTACACAATCGATCGGTCCTGTGAATCCTGCGATTCTTCCATACAGCGGATTCCCGCGACCTTCACCAGGTCATCGGTCAATTACCATTTTATCAGAAATGATTGGCAGACTGGCTTGTATCATTTATTCATACTTATAGGGTCAAAATAAACTGGCTAATAAAACTCCGTAGAAATTTTGGGTATCGATAAAAAAACAAGTAGGTAAAAACTACAGTTACCAGACTAGGTACGCGGTAAAATGTTGACTTAAAAAACAAAAGACGAGATTTTTGTTTTTGTTATATCGTCATTAGTATTGATAAGGATAACCACATAAGCTGCTAACCAAATCGAAAAGTATATTATAGTTAAGCAATTTAAACAAACTTTTTAATTTCAAGGTGTAGGGAGTAATCTATGGATCTACTGAACCAATTTAGATGAAATTATGCATGGAGTTTGAGACCTTGGGATGATAAAAAAAGCTTGCGAAGCCGCGGGCAGAATCTAGTACTTCATAACACTTACTTGGAACAAGTCTGCGGGTGTGGGCTCCGAGATAGCCTCCTCAGCGCTCTGCCGCAGTTGTGTGCTAAGCTTGTTCTTGCACGAGAACTTGTTCACTTTGCCGGGATACTTGAACTGCCACGGTGAACCCTGCGAAGAAGTCAGTCTGCATTAGATATTTCAAAGCACTCAATCTTTTGCGTACCCAGAGACTATGTCTAAAACAAGTAAAAAATAAAAATTGTCAAAATCCCCGGCATTTTTTTTTATTTCTTCTTTTTAAACTACATAATTTAGACACGCTTCGATCAACAATCGATCGAACACGATATCTTGCGAAAATACTCCGTAACAAACAGAAAACAGCCCATAGCTTTTGAACGGCTTTTTACCAAACATAGCTAAGAACACTCTCGACAAAGTCACCTTTAAAACAAAAAAAAAATCTAAATCAAAATCAGTTCATCCGTTGAGGCGCTATGATGCCACAGTAGACAGACACACAGATACACAGCAACACACGTCAAACTTATAACACCCTGTATTTTTCCGTCGGGGGTTAAGGGTACATAGTCGAAAATTCTTCCATACAAACGTAGCCTAGGGATTATTCCACTGTTTGACGATGTACGTTCAAAATAAAAAGTGATATCAATTTGTCTAATCACTATCTAGCCCTGTATGGAAGCAAAAAGGTAAAAAAAGAAAATATTTGAAAGTTATGAGCGTCGAAAGTTCCACATTTCGACACAAATTTTAACGCATATTTGGGCGCGAATAAATACTATAAGACGGAAAATTGAAAAACGGCCACCATAGATAGATAGATTAGTAGTTCAACAATGCAAATAATTTAATTTTGAACAGATATGTTTAGTCGTTTTTCCATGATATCTAGACTCTCAAAAGTCTGTTTATAAAATTTCGCGCGCTCGGTTTCGTCCTAAATCATTATCCATTTCGCTACAAATTTGCAAAAGTGTGTATTCGTACGCGGACTAGCTTCCTACTGCTCATCACAGCATCTATCTCTTTCGCACATGTTGTCGGTTGATATAAAGTGCATTTCAACCCCGCGCACAAAATAGTTCGTGCCGTCGTGAATGGGATTGCCGAGCGGTATCGCAATGTCACGTGATTAATCCCTTACGTTTTGGCGCTTCGACCGTCGCCAATAGGGTTGTTCCCTGGGTAGAAAAATTATAATTCTATTTAGTCCGTCAGTGAGAATATCAAATAATATTCAACCCGTATTTTTTACTTTATCAAATAAATAAAAAAATACAAAGATAAAGCGCATCAAAGTTCAGAGGCTTGTGACGTCACTTTGACAGTATAAGGTGTAGCACACCGTGACGTCACACGATATTTCAACGCACCTTATCGTCGTAGTGTTTTGTTTACGTGGAAAAAGAAAAAATACGTGTCTAATATTATTTATTTTTAATTATATATAGGTTAACTAACTGACGGACTAAATAGATATTTTTGATAGACTGACACTGCCTAAAGTCGTGACAATCTAAGGAGTCGGATTTGACAGCTATAAAAATACATTATTTATGTTAAACTTGATGCTTACGAATGATAATCTTTGTTATAGTGTATCGGTAACATAGTAATTAATTAGGATTATGAATTTGATTTTTCTTAGACGTACATACAAAGTTATCGCGGCATGTAAAATTAGAAACGTCATCTGACATCTAGACTGTCACGATTATAGAGCCTCAAGAAGCCACTGCAACAACTTGCCAAAATGGGTTTTTACAGACCAATCTGTTACCAAATGCGAATATGTCGACCCTGTACAGAACACACCCAAAGGTTGAAGTGCAAGTACCCATACCCAAGCAAGCACCCTTGAGGACCTTAGGACTGCCACTGATAAACGCGGATCAGTAAAAGCAATATATTTCTTTCTTCGTCTTCTGCTAATTCACTCCCTGCCGAATTCTCTCTGTCTACTCCTATGTAGAATGTGCACGGGGAGGTCCGCCACGTTAGCTTTGCGGTTCATTTGTTTGCCATTTTACCATAGCGATAGCGTGCGTGTGTGTCGCATTCAAAGGGATCATAATCTATACTTCTATACTTAATATTATTATTATTATATATGTCGGAGGAAGGTATATCATTAATAATCAGGAACAAAGAAATATCGCTTGTAAATTTATTAATTCAGTTTTGTTTAATTAGCAACATTTAGCCTACGATTCAATCTCAGTTCGATTTTATTCGATTGACAACACTTTATTTTGCTTATGTCAAAATACTCGATTTTGATTGGATGTTAAAAGCTGTGAACTTTGCCCGAGGTGTTCTTAAACCAATGAAAGCAGGGTAGCCAATAATAATGGCGACCTGAGCGAAGTCTCCCGCCATGTTTGGTCGGAAAAAGTTAGAAAAAGGAACGCGAGGTAGCGCGTTTGCAAAAAGTTGAAAAAAGAGTTGCGAGGAAAATAATTGAGAAGTAGCCTAAAGTGTGGCGTTATAAACTTGAAAGTGTGTTTTGTTGAGAGAAAGCGAAACGAATAGGTGGCCGAATTCGCTGCTTTGATAAGATTGGAACAAGGACTATCTCCAAAAAGGCATAAGTTACCTGCTTTGTAGCATGCCCACGAAAGCCCATAAGACCGAGGGTTTATCGAAGATACCCCGCCTATTTGCGACATATATTATATTATATATTATTATTTCATTTATTCAACTCTTTTCTTATTAATTACATTTTTAAATATTTTTACAAAACACATTTAAAAAAGAAAAACATTTAAAAATATAATAAATAGAGGCCCACCGGTATCGGGAATAGGATCCAAGCTACCGGCGGTCAGGGCTCCAGAGAGAGGAACCGCCTAACAATGCGAGCCGTGTCCAGCAATACTGCTTTCTGGATCAGGCCCTTGATCCAGCCGCCTAACGAGAGCGTCCTAAGGTGTTGGTCGAGGCTCGTGGCTATTAAGCCATTGGCTGACACGACTATCGGTACAATGATCGCTGTGTCCACATCCCACATGTCGACAACCTCGCGAGCCAAGTCAAGATACTTGATTTGCTTATCTTTCTCGGCTTTCACGAGGTTCCCGTCATGCGGAACAGTTATGTCAACAATCATTGCACGCCTCTCGATTCGGTCCACCACCACTATATCAGGCTTATTAGCGATAATAGTCCTGTCAGTGATGATGGACCGATCCCAGTACAATGTGATTTTGCCATTAATATATAATAATAATATATATAGGGAAATTATTAACCGAGGGAAAAATATACTGAATGGGCGACTATTATACTAAGTAACTATTTATCCGATTTGAGTAATACCTTTTAGGAGATTTTTGTGAGCTGCGGTAATAATATTGTTACATACTTTAATTGTATTTGGGTTTCTATTTTTTCTATTTTAGAATATTATTATTTTGAAAATAGCTGAACAACTATCGAGGCGACATCACTGTGCAGTGCGGGAGTTCGGGTTTATTCGTGTCCAAGAGCGAGCGAAGCGAGCTCGGGAACTTAGGGCACCCCGACACGGATAGGTTAGGTTCGAAGGGGATTCGTTTTTTTTTTTTTTTAAGTTTTGAAGTTCGCTCGCTTTGCTCGCTCACTTCAGCTCCCGTCATCTCCTTCATGTTAGGTTACTTTAGACCCTAACATGAAAAAGGAGCCCTGTCGACAAACTTATATTTTCAAGTCGCTGTTTTAAACATTTGTATTCGCCCACTGTTTGTCGCCCACTTAGTATTTCAGTAAGCCATATTCAGTATTTTTTACACCTTTAATTTGAATTTTTTTTCGCTCGTTTAAATACTAGCCATATATATATATCCATTATTATTATTATTATATTACTTTATTAAATTACTTTCTTATTTCTTATATTTTTACAAAATACATACAAAAAAGAAAAACATTTAAAAATATAAAAAATAGTAGCCCACCGGTATCGGGAACAGGGATATTATTATTATTATACGAGTATAAAGAGGTAAAATTTGTAAGTTTGTATGTAAGGGGTAATCTCAGGAACTCCTGGTTGGAATTGAAAAATTCTTTTTGTGTTAGATAGCCCATTTATTGAGGCAGGTTATAGGCTATATAACATCACGCTACGACCAATAGGAGCGGAGCATAAATGAAAAATGTTGCAAAACAAAAAAGAATATTACTTTTTGAGGGCTTCCGTTGCGTGCGCTGCGTAAACGGTTTCAGTTATGCAATCATTTATGTAGGGTAGGTGTAGGGTAGGTGAAGGGTAGGTAAGGTGTAGGGTAGGTGTAAGATAGGGTAGGTACGTAGCCAGTTGACGGGAGCGAAGCCACGTGGGACAGCTAGTATATATAAATAAATAAATAGAAAGCGTAGCTAAATACTCGTGAGTATTTGGCAAAGGCAAAGGCTGTGAAGCAAGCAGGGTCTTATTTGCGCCAATGTCACGCTATTGTCGCGATTTTTTTTGTTTCTTTACATGCAATGGAGGCGACAACTGATACAGATGCAGGTGTTACAAAACTTTTCGGGGAAACTTTTCGTACAACTATACATTTCCAAGGGCAAAACGATCAATATGAATATTTTCGATCGTCCTGTGATTGACCCTACAAGTCTACAACAAATTATGAACACATTACCGGTTAAAGACTTCGCTATTAGTATCGAGGTCAATCAATCCGATCAGTTCAAGTGACGAGAATTACGGTTTCTCATGTTTGCTGACCTACATAGGTACCTACTTATGTATAGTTGTTTCGTTATCAATTCAATCAACAATTTTTTATTTTATTTTACATAGGCCTACATGGGCACTTATAAAACGTCGACAAAAGGTGCACGGTTCGGGTTAGTCGTTTCCTATGGAGAAGAACCGGCAAGAAACTTCATGGTTACTCTTTTATAGCATAGCAATAGCAGTCATTATCCGTCCCCTAATAGGCATAATACATCTTCGAAAAAATCCGAAAAATTAACTAGGTACTCTCCAAATAGTTTGATAGTTTGGACATTTCTGTTTAATAATCCTTCCATGGAATTAATATCTACCAACGTACTCTTCGCCGGCGAGATATACAGACGCAATTTAAAAAGGCTCTTAGTGGCACCATATTCCAAGTGGTCCACACTGCAGAAAACTTGGAGACGCGTCGTATGTGGTCGCGATCTTCAGCAGTGAGGGAGCGACGAAGAAGACTGGCTGAAACAGTCTCGCTGTTTCAACCAGTGATCTATCTTGGTACAAACAATCATTATTAGTATTTTGAAACTTGTCCAGACGAACCGTTTATTTTTGTTTTTTTTTTCGGAGCTGGCAAATCGGAGAGTACCTATCGTTTCTCAATAGTATCAAGATAGAGGATCACGATATATGTCGATTCAAGAGAGATAATATATGTCTTTATTTCCATAAAAGTCAAAGTGTAGGTAGTTCAATGACCGCTATTGCCACTCTAAAACGCAACAGCTATACAGTACAGAATATTGATAAATAATGTAACAATGGAGCTTTGATTAGAGCTAAAATTAATTCGAATCTAGGCTAGACGGAGCGACCCGACGCGACGGGGAGGGCGTTAAAACGTCGATAGCGCTTTTAATTTTATATGAAGGACATTCGTTTACAATTTACATTTTATTCTTTGCGAAGGAATTTGTCATACATTGTTATTTTTTTATTATGAGCCCGTTACGTCTCACTGCAGGGCAAAGGCCTCCCTTCCGTCTTTCCATTTTTCCCTATCTCTTGCTACATCTGGCCAATCCTTAAGATAAACGTCTAATTCGTCACGCCATCTCTTTCTGGGCCTACCGCGTCGCCGGTTCCTGTTATTCGGAATCCAGTCAGTGGTTACTTTTGCCCAATTCTGTTGCGACATGTGGCAGATGTGGCCTGCCCAATTCCACTTTAGTTTGGAGACTGTTTTGCCTACTTCTGCGATTTGTGTTTTGGAACGAAGTATACTGTTCCGAATGCGATCTATGATTTTGACTTCGTTCTATCGCTCGCTGGCAGACCCCGAGTGCGGACTTTTGACGTTTCGTTAACGACCACGTTTGCGCTCCATAGGTGAGGGTAGGAAGGATAGAATAGAATAGAATATACTTTATTGTACACCATAAAATTATACACATTTTCAAGAAAAACTTATTTCTACGGGTACAAAGGATGCACATATCCATGAGTTTCCTTTTTAGGGAAAGTGGAAGTGATCCTTTCATTAGGTGTTTCATCGACCAATAGCTCTTCCATGCGTTTTCGGTGCGTCGAGAAACTCTTTTATCTTGCCTCGCCTGGAAAGAGACTATTTGGCCGAGGTATATGTACTCATGGACATATTCAACCTCCACACCCCCAATGTCTACTTTGCGTTTCGTGCTGTTCGTCATTAATTTCGTTTTCGTCATATTCATTTTGAGTCTTTGAGGCTGGCGTGGCTCAGTTGTTCCAGCATAAGGCTTAACTCAGCCGCCGAAGATGAGAAAAGGACAATGACAATCATACATTAGAAGTTTTAATAAAACTCAAATACAAAAGCCTTGTTATCTCCTAAGTAACTTTCTTTAGTAGAAATAAATATTATTAAGCAGACAGTGAAAGGCTTCAGTCGATTTGGGTATCATTGATTTTCATTGAAATCTTGAATAAAGTAGGTACTACGGAATAGAAAATTTGTAAAACGTATGACACATGAATAAATCATTTTTGTCTTTGAGGACTATATAAAAGCTCTTCGTGTTTGAACAAAAACAATAAATGAATTAAAGATTCAAAGGATTTTGATTGAAGATAAACTAATAACATCGTGACTTGCGTTGCGGGTGGAATCGGGGATGGCCGAGGGGTATGCCTCGAATTAGAATATCATAGGGCAAAACGAAAAAGGTCATTTAGTTGGAGTCACATATAAAAGTTCAAGTAAAAGTCACACAGCTACATAATGGCCCAGTCGCAAAGTTTGATGTAGTTCTGCATTTTTAGTACTTATGGTTATGGACCAGTTAGGGTAGTGTAAATCTAAATTTGAATCTTAGAAAATTTAGTGCTAGCTGCTCACCACGCGAAAAACTGCAAAATTTTGGGATATTTTTCACTTTTTGCTCTAAAAGTCTTAAACTTTGCGTATTTCGACAAACACTCCGTACATTTTTAAAGTTCATTAAATTTGCAATAATTTAAGCCCTACTCAACTGCAGCTCTATAAACCTTATAGGGGCCAAGTTATGATCTTCTCAAAATCATCATAGCCAGCAAATGTAGGAAGAGTTGACGGGGGAGCGTTTACTTGCCTGAGAACTGGTCTGAAATGCGCATACCGGGTATGTTATGGATCAAAGACAAAGATATTTTATTTCAAGTAGGCCACCAAGCGGCACTTTTGAACGTTACATTAAATTTAAAAATAATAATAGTTGATTCTACCGTGCATTCGGAAAGTAGCTTGTAATGGAGAAGAATGCACAAGAAACTCCATACTTACTCTTTAAAAAAAAAATGTTTTACAATATTTAGGTACATAAGTACATACCTTGATGAATGAAATTGAGTTTATACAATACAAATATATTTATACAGTCTTCAGAAGGTCCAACAATACTTCAAAACAATAGTGTTCTGCATATCACTTGTTTTTGCGCCCTAGTGGATGTGGAGCAGGACTAGCATTTAGCCAAGCATTTTTATCAGTGATGTAATCCCCCAACTCATAATATGCCAGCCTGCATAGTGTGCGTTTTATACAAGTTTTAAATTTCGTCTCATTCAGTTCAAGAATGTGGGGAGAAATTTTATTGTAACATTTTGTACAGTACCCCATGAAAGATGAGGCTACTTTAGCCAGTCTGAAACCTGGTTGAACTAATTGGTCCCTATTTCTAGTAACATAATTATGTCTGTCGCCGTTTTTACTAAAAAGATGTAAATTCTTTCTCACGTACATGATGTTTTCATAAATATATTGACAAGGAACCGTCATGATGTTAATGTCCTTAAACAGTTCCCTTAGAGAATCGCGCCGGCGAAGATTGTATATCGCTCTGATGGCTCGTTTTTGCAGAATAAAAATTGACTCAATGTCTGCAGCCCTTCCCCATAGTAAGATACCGTAAGACATTATACTATGAAAATAACTAAAATAGACCAGTCTGGCGGTATCCACATCCGTTAACCGACGAATCTTTCCAACAGCATAAGCCGCCGAACTCAGCCGCCCCGCAAGGGATATCAAATGAGGACCCCATTGCAACCTTGAGTCTAGCGTGATCCCCAGGAAAACCGTTTTATCGACGAATTCTAGCTTCTCCTTGTTTAATATAATGTCACAGTCAGTACTTTTGACATTCGGCAAGGAAAATTTTACGCACTTGGTTTTTTTACCATTTAAAACTAAATTATTGGCAGTGAACCAATCCTGAACCTGCCGTAGCGCGTTATTTACGTCGTCAACCTGACAAGTACGTCTATTTATTTTAAAAATTAAAGATGTGTCATCAGCAAATAACACCATGTTTAGTTTGTTTTCCAATAAACGGGGTAAATCGTTTATGTATACTAAAAATAAGAAAGGACCTAAAATTGAGCCCTGGGGTACCCCCATTTTAAAGTTTAACTCGGACGAATTCACACCGTTTATTTGAACTAATTGCTGTCTATCATTCAAATAAGATTTACCCAAACTTAACGCTGATTGACCTAGCCCGTAATGCTCAAGTTTCAGAAGTAATGTTTCATGATTAACTCAGTCAAACGCCTTCGACAGGTCGCAGAAGATACCTATGGCATCTTGCTACTCTTCCCACGCATCAAAGATGTGTTTTAATAGAGTGACACCAGCGTCAGTTGTACAACGTCCTCTGGTGAAACCATACTGTCTATCATGCAAGATGTTATTCGCATTAAAATGAATGAGCATTTGATTTAACATTATCCTCTCAAATACCTTGCTGAAAACCGGCAACACGGATACTCCTAGGATCGACCTAGAATCCATTTTACACTAACTTTGAAGATCGACCCTCACCGGATGATCGAGCGGCTGTTATCATCATCTGCCTTTTAATGTTCTCACTGCTGGGATACAGGCCTCCTCTCTGTGAGAGAGGGAATGGGCCGTAATCCACCACACGAGCCCAGTGCGGGTTGGTGGATGTCACTACAATGTTTTTTATTTTTTAATGAGTTGTATTGCAATATGTGGTTAGCTAGCGACCTCGACAGTGGATCATAATATATTATTCTTGCCTAACTGTTGATTTATTTTTTACTTCGATGGTCCTAGTTTATCATAATTATGTGACTTCGAGTTACAGCTGTATTAGCTATATGTAGGCGGGCACGCCCTTTATGCCTGGAGGCTTTATAATTCGGGTACTAAGTAAATATGGAGGAATCACAATATCACCAAAGCCACGAAAACCCTATACGGGCACTTGTGTTCCCCATATTTCTATACGCAGCCGAGACCTGGACGCTGAGAGACACTGAGAGGAAGAGAATAGACGCTCTGGAAATGTGGTGCTGGAGACCACTGGCTGCTTGGAGTGTCGTGGACTGAGTTTCGCACTAACATATCCATCCTTCAAGAACTCGGTATCAGGCAGCGTCTATCGGCTATAGTACAAGCTCGAGTACTCCAGTTCTTTGGACACGTGTCCCGACGAGGCAACGACTCTATCGAGCGGCTTGTAGTTCAGGGTAGAGTGGAAGGAATGAGAGCGCGTGGCAGGTCGCCCATGCGATGGACCGACCAGATTAAGTCTGCAGTGGGTGGCCCATTGCATGAGTGCACACGAATAACAGCCGATAGAGAGGGACGGCGCCGCATCATTAAACATATTATGGCAACCCGAAGTCTCACTGCAACATGATGACCACGACCGCTCTGCCAAGAGTGTACCGACGAAGAAGAAGACTAAGTTCCGTTTACGTTTTTATTATTAGTTTTTATTTTCGCTTGAGTTTAGATTTCGATGTTTTTGTTGGTATATATTGGCGTGTGCTAGCTGTCATTATGGCAAATATATTTTATTTTAATTTTTTGTTTTGAGTAATGTAAATTATTTGCATACTATTGTATAGAATCAAGTTTTTGTTTTTTTCTAACTGAAAAGACAGCTGTGCTGCTGGGGAGTTGCGCCACTTCTTCTTCCCAGCAAAAGCACTAGGAAGTGGTGAAGGGCAGGCGTTTTTGGGGGACTGTCTTATGTAATTTTGACGTTCGGAAAGTGCTGATTCTCAGCCTAGTTTGAATAAATGACTTTTGATTTTGATTGATTTTGATTTCACATGTCTTCGAATTGTTGGTTCTAAGACATGCCGGTTTCCTCGCGATGTTTTCCTTCACCGTTTTGAGAGCAGTGCTGATAAAATAATTTACACAAAGTAAAGCGCCTGCCTGCGTTCGAACACTTCGAACCCACGACCTACAACTGTAAGTCGCGGCCGAAACCACTGGGCCACCACTGCTCTATTTATATAAGTATTATTTAGACACAAGCCATATACAAATGGTCCAAACTAAAACCTTGGACAAAGGAATATTCTTTTGTAACTTCCATGTTGGGTAGGGCCAACTTCGAGAAAGAGGTCAACCGTCGAATCCGACTCGGCTGGGCAGCGTTCGGGAAGTTGCGCGGTGTCTTCTCGTCCAACTTACCACAGTGTCTCAAGACAAAAGCCTATGACCAGTGTGTGTTGCCAGTAATGACATATGGATCTGAGACGTGGTCGCTAACAATGGGCCTTATCAGAAAGCTTACAGTCACTCAAAGGGCAATGGAGAGGGCTATGCTCGGCGTTTCCTTGCGTGATCGAATCAGAAATGTTGAGATCCGTAAGAGAACCAGGGTTACCGACATAGCCCGAAGAATTGCCAAACTAAAGTGGCAGTGGGCAGAACGGATGGCCGATGGGGCAGAAAGGTTCTGGAGTGGCGACCGCGAACCGGAAGACGTTGCGTTGGAAGGCCTCCCACCAGGTGGACCGATGACCTGGTGAAGGTTGCGGGACGCACGGGACCGGTCAATGTGGCGACGCTTGGGGGAGGCCTATGTCCAGCAGTGGACGTCTTTCGGCTGATATGATGATGATGATGATGAATTTCCACAAAACAACTTTACAAAATCCCTATTTCAAGACAAATACAAGATTGTTGCACAAATCAATAAATAATGCAAGCTTCCGTCCTTGGACCAAAATACTTGGAAATCAGACCAGACGCAGGCAAGGCGGGGCGAACTTTGAAGACTTAATCTTATTGATCGCTTTCTAAATATAAAACCTGTGAAGCAGGATCGTTTTACAGGAAATATGAGGAACAAACAAGTTTACTTAAACTGATGTAATAGCCTAATAGGGATGATGACTAAAAATCTATTTAGTCCGTCAGTTAGATTCCCAAAAACTGTTGGACACGTATTTTTTTCTTTTGTCACGCAAACAAACATGATGACTAACAGTGCAGACTGCAGTGTGTTGAAATTTCGCCTGACTTCACGCCTTGGTAAAATTTTTACTCAATAGTGACGTCACAAGACCTGAACTTTGATGCATTGTCTTTGTAGTATTTATTAATTTGATAAAGAAAAAACCGGCTAAGTGCGAGTCGGACACGCGCACGAAGGGTTCCGTACCATTATCGCAAAAAACGGCAAAAAAATCAGGTTTGTTGTATGGGAGCCCCACTAAAATCTTAATTTTATTCTGTTTTTAACACGCTTTTATTAGCTTGGTATGTATGTATCTATGTATCAATGTAACGGAATCTTTGAACGTGATTTTCACCCACTTCAAAAGGTTGGATTGATTTGAAACTTTGCACACTTATCAAGGACCGATGACAATGCAATAATTTAAACAGTTTGTCCCATTATCCTTACCAATAAAGCGTGTTTTTTAGTTTTTAGAACTACAATTTATTATTATTTGTTGATATAGCGGCAACAGAAATACATCATCTGTGAAAATTTCAGCTGTCTAGCTATCACGGTTCATGAGATACAGCCTGGTGACAGACGGACAGACAGGCAGATAGACAGACAGACGGACGGATCGCGGCGTCTTAGTAATAGGGTCCCGTTTTTACGCTTTGGGTACGGAACCCCAAAAAATACGTATGCAATATTTTTTGATAATCTAATTGGCGGAATATCATCCCTATTCATCTCACAACGGGCAAATTGTTTACCATAAGATATGAGGATAGAGATGACCTATTATTACAGAGAGGCCATGGCATCTAATCTAAACAAAACTATAACACAATTTTATCAGCTAACCTTGAGTTTGTGTAATGAGTCCAAATAAAAATAATACCTTTATTAAATGGGTCAGTTCCAAAGTCGGTATGACGCATTTCTATTCCGTCCTACCGTCCATACTAATGTAATAAATACAAAATTAACTCTGTCTGTCACTGTTTCACGCTTAAACTGCTCTACTGATTCAGATGAAATTATTGGTATAGAGATAGTTTGAGACCCTGGGAAGGACATAGGATAGTTTTTATCCCGGTAATAATTCCTAAAGGGGATGAAAAGGTGGATGGAAATTTTAAAGGTGAACAAATAATTTCGCAAGTACGGCGGCCCACCCTCATACAATATTATTGCGCGATATAAAAATTTGGCTATTCGAAATAGGTAGAATAATAACACAGACGAAGTCGCGGGAAACAGCTAGTTACCTATGAAAGTTTGAATGTTTCATTCTAACACTCAATGTATTTTGATGAAAGGCACACACACGTCTTTAGATAATTATACGTGTACAAGTACACTAATTAGCAGGCAATAATGAAATTCCTTCTAAGAACAGGTAGTCGTGTGCATTGTGCAATGCAAGACGCCACGGCATCAACGACACCGCCCGGACCCCGCGACCGTAAGGTGGTCCTATGTCGTTAAACAATTATTAGGCCTGGAACTGGAACAATCATTGGAGAGACATGTCTAGTGCATTTTGATGCACTTGGGCAAACTTTATCATTGCAGCGAAGGCGAAATAGATGCCGAGTCGAACGCGAGGCCGTTATGGAGCCGAGATACCCCAATGACAAACGCCCATACGCGTATATCAAACGACGCGGTTCAAAAAAATTTAGTACCAAATTATTGTAAGGACTGGCTCGCGGTTTCCACACTAGTACAATACACTCATTGCGTGCCTAAAAACGGTGAGATAGGGAGTGCATTACTCCAGCCAGATAATGTCGAAAATCTTCATCTAAGTGCAATAGATAATTAGATATACAGCTTCTGTAATTGGTAAGCAGGTTTTTAAATTTGGTAAGCTGATAGTTTTTTAATTATTTGATAAAAACAGTTCCGGCTGCAGTAACGTTACCGCAGCCAGATCTTTTGTTTTCTAACGGATATTTTGAAATAAATGTTATCTAAATAATTAGATATCAATTTGAAATAAATGGTACAACTTAATTTGTATTTGTATTTGCTATGGTTGCGAAGATATTTAAAATCCTGCTGCGGTAACGTTTGCACGATTGCTGCATCTCGAAATTGACTAAACGGATGATTACAACTTTTGTACATGACATCTGGCTAATTAGTTATAATTTGTTACGCAATAAAAGAATCCACAATAATGCACCGTTTTGAAGTTATTTTAGTAAATAGAAATATGATATAATAGGTCCTAGCACGTCCAATAAGCGGTCCAAAGACTAACTTGAAACGTTATTATATAGGTAATTACTGCCTATAAATGGTACTGAAGTTTCATAAGTATCCTTTAAGTAATTAAAAAGTTATGATGAAACTTCAATTGGTGCCGGCCACAGCGCGCAGCTGAGATATTTGAAGACCGATTAAATGAGTTTCCTGTAGTTGTGGTAACTGCATCTTATATCAATAATTAGATATATAGTTCAATTATATAGCTGTGAAATATCAGACTTGTACACTAATTAATTAACGAGATAATCGAAAAACAATACTTATGCGTGGTAGCCCGACCAAATCTAGAATGTAAAAAAAAGCGGCCGCGCAATACATTATACCAACCTTCCAAAACTTACAGGATAATAAGTGAAAATAATACGTGTTTGGTAAAGACGGGTACACAAGTGGTAAAGTAAAACATAGTTATAATTAAATATTTTTGTTTCTACAGATAGAATATTGATTTCTTGCTTATCTGAAATTAAAGAACTAATAAACACCTTCACTTTTTTCACTCTTTTGCTTCCTCCTCCTCCCGTATTGTTCCTCATAACTGAGGGTCGTGATTCCCGTGACAGGAGACCAACTTTTCTCTGACGATGATTCTCCATCTGTGTCTGTCCTTGGCGACGGGGAGTGCATCGTGCAGCTTGTTGTTCAGCATTGCACGTATATGGTCAGACCATCTGGTCGGGCTGCGGCACCTCGGCCTCTTGCCTTTGACCTTGCCAGTGATCATCAGCTGCTCGAGGTTGTAACCATCCTTTCGGGTAATGTTGTGTTGTGTCGTATTGTGCTTAACGTTTCGAATAAGTTAAAGTAAAACAGTTGTAGCCATATTTAAAATTAAGTTTTATTGTAAAAATCACAGATAAACAATAATAAAATGTAATAACATCACAGTGCAGTAAGTACTAACATATTATACAGTAGGTAGGTAGGATCTACTGTTTTTCTAATCTGATTTTAAAAATCACATATTTTGTTACGAAAAGATAGCCGTATTCTTAAATTAAGTTTAATTGTATAAAAATAAAAAATCGACAATAGTAAAAATAAACGACATAGCAATGCAGTCAACTTCTTAGAATACGTACTTTTTGACACAGTAGGTACAAGCTAAGTCTTATTGCATATAAATCACAGATCAATTATATAATATTATCAAGATGCTTAGGCTGCACGACTTAATAAGTCGTCTCAACCGACCATAGAGTGGTCGGTTGAGACGTACATAAGCTTACCTAAGTATCAAATTCATTTATCGATTTAGTTATTCTTATAATGTCTACTGTTGGTTATCCAAACTAAAATGTTAAAAACTTAAGAAATACCTAAGTAAATAAAAATAAGTTGGTTATTGGCAATAATTTGTTAAAGGAAATTTTTATTTGTTTTATTTATTTAAGTAAAGATACGGGCTCATATCTATACTTAATCTAACGTTACCATGTATCGTTATTATGTCGTATTAAAATATAATAATAAATGCCTTTACCTAAATACATAATATAAAATTAACTAAAAACTAATTAGGCGCAATTTGTACCTTGTAAATAGTAAGTAGGTACCTACCTATGTCAATGACAGAATGGTTAAACGTACGTAGGTATATATATGAAAAATGGCACAGTGGACACTTACGTTGAGCAGTTTAAAATTTATTTAAACATTTACTATGGTAGGTTTAATTTTTCAATCAAACTAATTTTATTCGTGACTGTACCAACTTTTAAGCACAATTATGCTAATAATTTTAGAAGGTTGGTAAAATGTATTGCGTGGCCGCTTTTTTATAACATTCTAGATTTGGTCGGGTTACCACGCATAAGTAGTGTTTTTCGATTATCTCGTTAATTAATTAGTGTACAAGTCAGATATTTCATAGGTATATAATTGAACTATATATCTAATTATTTATATAAAATTCAGTTACCACAACTACAGGAAACTCGGTTAATCTGTCTTCAAATATCTCAGCTGCGCGCCGTGGCCGGAACCAATTGAAGTTTCATCATAACTTTTTAATTACTTATAGGATGCTTATGAAACTTCAGTACCATTTATAGGCAGTAATTACCTATATAATAACGTTTCAAGTTAGTCTGTGGACCGCTTATTGGAAGTGCTAGGACCTATTATAGCATATTTCTATTTACTAAAATAACTTCAAAACGGTGCATTATTGTGGATTCTTTTATTGCGTAACAAATTATAACTAATTAGCCAGATGTCATGTACAAAAGTTGTAATCATCCGTTTAGTCAATTTCGAGATGCAGCAATCGTGCAAACGTTACCGCAGCAGGATTTTAAATATCTTCGCAACCATAGCAAATACAAATACAAATTAAGTTGTACCATTTATTTCAAATTGATATCTAATTATTTAGATAACATTTATTTCAAAATATCCGTTAGAAAACAATAGATCTGGCTGCGGTAACGTTACTGCAGCCGGAACTGTTTTTATCAAATAATTAAAAAACTATCAGCTTACCAAATTTAAAAATCTGCTTACCAATTACAGAAGCTGTATATCTAATTATCTATTGCACTTAGATGACGATTTTCGACATTATCTGGCTGGAGTAATGCACTCTGAGATAGGTGCTAGTTTTTGAGTGAATGTGCTGAAAAAAAATTCATGCAAGTTCAGTAACTTACCTTATTGGTAACGAAGCCGAAGCTACTCAGTCGAGGGTTGGAGAAGAAGATCCAGAACTGGGTCAGGTCTTCATCAGCGCCGTCGTATCGGACTAGTAGGCGACCACCGACGTTCTCACACACCTGGGAACAAACTTTTTTATGAGAATCCTATTGGCTGGTTTGAGGTGGCTCGGGAAGACAAGACATGGTGCCTGGAAGGACTTGGGAGAGGCTTTTGTCCAGAACGGAATAGTATAGGGCAGCGATACTAGCAAAAGCTTTCCGAGTCCATCACTAGAACTTTCAAAGTCGATCGCGATGATAAGAAAATTAATAAATAAAAACAAAATAGTTCAAAAAAAAGTTAATTCAAAACTAGTCGTTTCATCGTCTATTTCATTATTTTCTAGTCGTTTTATTTTCCATGAGATTTTGTGTTATTGTTTTTAGGGTTCCGTACCCAAAGGGTAAAAACGGGACCCTATTACTAAAATTCCGCTGTCCGTCCGTCTGTCTGTCTGTCCCTCTGTCACCAGGCTGTATCTCATGATCCGTGATAGGTAGGCAGTAGAAATTTTCACAGATGATGTATTTCTGTTGCCGCTCTATAACAAAAAATACTAAAAACAGAATAAAATTAATATTTAAGTGGACCCCACTTAATGGCTCTTTTTTGCGATAATGGTACGGAACCCTACGTGCGCGAGTCCGACTCGCACTTGGCCGGTCCATGATCCATGCCAAATTATAACTTTCTAGTACTTAGCTTCTCTGAGCTAAGCTGCGGACGGACAGACGGACAGAGCGAAACTATAAGGGTTCCTTGTTGACTTCGGAACCTTAAAAAACATTCTATGTGGGCCCGTTTTTAGTCGTTGTGTGCCGCTGAAACCATTTTAATGTTCATGAAACAACAACAAAAGCCCCTTCTTAGTCCGCATTATTATGCAACTTCGGAACCCTATTACCGCGCGTGGCCCGACACGCACTTGGCCGGTCTTTTTTTACTTATTTGTTTCCATACAGAGCTAGATAATGATGAGACAAATTGATATAATTTCTTATTTTGATCGTACATCGTCAAACAGTGGAGTAATGCCTAGACTACGTTTGTATGGAAGAATTATCGACTAGTATAACTTGTCTTACGAGTACTCCAAGTAGATGTTCTAGTTTTGGCATATGGCTATAGATTTAGTTATTATGTGTTAGATGCGCAGTTTCAGGTTTGAATGAATACAGGTACCTACCTAGAGGCCATTCATTCATGGAAACAATGCCAATCCATAAACGGATAGAGCTCTTGTCCCATATTGTTAAGGAACCTTATCTATATTACTTTCTTTACTTCAAGTAATCTCTGTGGGTACCTGCTAATGAGTCTTGCATTCTGGAAAGTTCTTAGTTTGGAAATTCCTTTGTACATAAACCTGTCCTGTGCTATTGTACTTCTAACTTCATTTATGGTTTGTTTGTGTACAATAAAGAATAAGTAAGTAAGTTATTTTACTGCTCTATCCTTCAATTAAAACCCTCAGATACAGGGTCCTACCTAGTTTGGGGATCACCGTCCGTACAAACTGATTATTTTAATAGTTACAGACCAGATCATTTATGACTATTTATGTAACTAGCTTCTGCCAGCGGCTTCGCCCGCGTGAAAGTCGAAAATTATCCCAAGGGAATATATTCCCGGAATAAGAAGTATCCTATGTGCTATTCCAGAATATAATCTATATCTGTGCCATAGGGGAATGCCCATTTTGTACGGGAACTTGGGCCCCTTTGAAGAAATGTACAACCATTTCTTGATGAATTTGGTTGTATATTGTAGAAAAACACGTTATATTCATAATTAGAAAACATTTTTTATTTATTTTGCGGGGTTCACGAGAAATAACGATGTTTCTGTTCTTGAAATGAACCCTTATTGCAATGCAATAAGGTGCATACAAATGTCCAAGTGAAGAAACCTGATCTGTAGTTGTCTGCACATAAAGAGTAAAGGACACGGATGGAAAAAAACACAAAATATAAATCCTATTTTTGGATAATATTGAAATCGCAGACACGATACCTCATAAGGGGCCTATGTATGGGCAATCTCCTTTCATCCAGATCCGTCCAGCCGTTTGAGCATGTAGAAGTAACAAACATACAAACACACACAAACTTTCGCCTTTATAAAATTAGTGTGATAGCCCTAAGACTCACTTTGTAACAGAGAAACAAATAAAATTACCTATTATTCTTATTCTTACCTACATTCATCGACCACACAGCCTCGTATAGTCGATGCCTACATTATACAGGTCGTTACCAAGTTATTAACCAATAAAAAATGACGCAGACAGCGGTTATAATAACGTGTTAATGAATAAGTCATAAAATGTACCGTATTGGTAAACTAGCGGCTTGTCACGTAATTAAACAATCTCATAATATACATAAGTACAAATATCTAGATAATTTGGTATGTTATTGTATTGTACAGTATTGTTATCGTGCCCAGTGACAAGGGCTTTTCTAACGTCATGTACCCTATAATAAACAGTATTTCTTCTTCTTTTAGTGTCGATGGACAACTAGATAATATGGGACCAATAGGCGGCCACGCAGCGTCAGTGGCGTTCTCAAGGTCGTCTAAAGTGCAGATGTACGTAAGGGCACTTGGGGCACTCCAGCATGTGTGTCATAAAACTCATATACTGCATATTCTCCAGTAGGTATTATAAACCTCTGCCTAAAGAGCTTCGGAAGGTTTCGCCCGGCCGGCAGGGTTCTGGGAATACGGAGACGTTTTGTTCTTACAAAATTTCGCTGCATAAGCGAGCTAACTTAGCATAGCTACCTACCTATTTCATAACAAGAATAATCATAGCTAAGCAATAAAAATTCCTGTCAGATAAAATTATTTAGAACCACCCACACGCAGTGAGTGATAGGGCAATCTATTCCCAGCCTCTGCGAAGGCGGCGTTTTCAGAGAACTTTGCTTCGGGGTTGGAAAAACATTTCGCAATAATTCAGTAAGTATTCAAGGAATTCCATTCTATAGCCACAGAACAAATAATTGCTATTACAAAAGAGCGATTTTCGTTCTCGTCTAATTAAGTATAATGAGACATGGTCCTAATACAATCATCATATTTTACAGTCTCGCTGAAAGCCACGTGTTTAGAATACAAGTTTAAAAATCCCCGACTGTATAAATTATGAAGTCGGGGCTTTTTACTCGACTGAGAGGCAAGCGTTATGTTTTTACACTTTGTGGTGAATATTATAAATAGGTAGTAGGTACCTATCTAAGTTATTATTCACAATAGTAACATTGTATTTTAAACTCAGGACTATAATTAAAATAATAGGTAGATATTAAATATTTTGATTGGTAGACTATAAACCTAGAAGTTATCCTACTATTCAAACTGTAAATGTAGTATATTATTATCTGTAGATACTCATGGCGCTAATTTTCTCATCCCCACATACGGGTGAGAGCTTTTAGCTCGGCAGGTATAGATAGATTTTTAGGAATAAATAAGCGTATTGCGTCCGCATTAGGGAACCGCATGCGGACACTTCTCATTTGCCTTTTGTTTCTTGTCCCATGGAGATTACGGGCATACCACCGCATGCGTAAAAATAGAGCACTTTTGTAGATAGGTAGAGTAGTAGACTTAAGTACATGAAGCTAACATTTCCTAAGCGGAATCGGAATTTCACGTCACGTTAAGAAGGAGCATCATTCAGAGCAAGTATTATAATACTCACAACGGATCTTTGTGTCTCCGAATTAGCTGCAATACCCTGCGTATTTTGTGTCAATGTTCAAGGTGAAGATAGAATTGTATATCATCTCTTTCACTCGCTTCCGTTTGTCGCATAGTCCTATCTCGCTTACTCTATGCAGTATACTCGATGACAAACTGTTTCTTGCGCAATGGTTGGCAGAGCCAACTTCAGAGACACAAAGATCCGCTGTGACTATTATACCTATAATTTGGCAGAGCCAACTTCAGAGACACAAAGATCCGCTGTGACTATTATACCTATAATTTTTGTTTTACTAGATCTATCCCGCAGCTTCGCTCCCGTAGCCTATAACCACAGGAAATACACATAATTCATGGATAAAAGTAACCTATTTACCTATGTCATTATGGGATAATGAAAGCTATCAGTGAAATAATGATTTACAAAAAAAATTATTATGATCGTCAAGCAGCTGTCTTCAGCATCAGATCAAATAAAAAGTCAAGATGGAATGTTGCAAACAACAAGGTGATGCCGGTTAAAACTACGCCTTGCCGTATACATACACAATTACACGCACATACGTACCACGAAACTGCACCTTAGCTTGTCAGTCGAGATTTTTATTTGATCTGAGTCTTCAGCATAATAGTAACACAATATTGTTGAAATAAAAAAATTGTGAGAATATTGAATGCAATAATTTATAGAGAAGAGAAACGAAACTTACCGTAGCAATCCAATATCTGTAGGGATCAAGAACATTCTGAACCTCTACTTTCATTCCAACTTTGATCCTATCTATTGGGGACAACCCCTTATTATTTAAAGCCTCTATGGACACTGATTGACCGTCTAATAAGGCCTTTTTCATAATTTCTATGATTGTATCTCCATATTTCTCATTAATCTCATCAGGAGGTTCTATAAGCTCGTCGTATTTTCCACACCAGCCCAATGGGTGGACCTTGGTAGTGGATATGTCGCACCAGAAGTCGTTGACTGCACCAATGAATTTGATCCGCAGTAGGTGTCCGCAGACCATGGTTATCTCAGCTATCCAGTAGACGTCTGGGTTGTTCTTGTGACACACTTCCAGTAGCATGCCCTGTTTGATGCCATTGTAGAGACTAGTTTCCACCTGACACAAAAGAAATAGTTTTGATTTTTTTTCGAGAAATATTATTATTATTTACAACAGATTGCAACAAAAAAATTTGGTTTGAATGGAAATGATCATCAGTCTCTTGACCTTATCCCGATTTGTTTGTGATTGGCACTACCATGAAAGAAGGGTTTATTTTAAGAAATTTTATTATATGGCATGTTTTATTCATAATTATGATGGTCTACCTACCCTAAGGACTAAGGATGGAAACCAAAGCCCGATATATTGATAGAGATAGAATTAAAATGACTTTATTGGAGCACATATAAGATCATCCCTCAAGAACAACAGGAAATAGGAGAGATTTTATTTGTTTACGATGCGAAATGGAAATATTAAATAAAGTGGAACAAAGAATAAATTGGTGTCAACGTTTTGATTCATTCAGTTAAGGACTCACAAAGCACGAAGAAGAATATCCAAGGATATTATTGAATACAAAAATATAATAAGATTATCAGAATAAATATGTAAATATAAAACCGTACGCAAAATATGCGCTTAGACGTGGAGTTGCGCGGACACCAGCGCATCTTAACTTAACAGAATAAATATGGACTGCTGTGGTGGTCTAGTGAGGAAAATGATGACAGTTGTTAGCAATAGCTTTGCCCCATTTACATGGACTTTAACACAACTGGTGTACTACTAGGAGCAAGCTGTCCCAAAGTTTGGGGAATACAGGTGTGATTTTATGTAATTTTTAAAAAGAAGAGGGTTGTTATAAGTTTGACGTGTGTACCTGTGTAATTGTGTATCTGTCTGTGGCATTATAGCTCCTAAATGGATGAATTGATTTTGATTTAGTTTTTTTTTGTTTGGAAGGCGACTTTAACGAGAGTCTAGTTAGCTATGTTTGATGAGAATTGGTTCAGCCGTTCAAATATTATGGACATTTTACTGTTTCAATTGGGGTGTTTTCGCAAGATATCGCGTCATAATTACGTGTTCAATTGATTGTCGATCGAAGCGTGTCTACTACTAGATAAATTATGTAGCATGAAATAAAAATGTGTCAGGAGTATTAATTTTATAAAATTTTATCTTTTTCTTATTCTTTTTAATTGTTATCATAATAAATAATAACTGCCCACAGACACTGTTATGTGGGATGTTTTTTTATCAACATATTAATTAGATATTTTTCAAGAAAGTTAAAATGGTGTTTTCAGTGTCAGATCAATTAGCAGAGACCTTGGCCAATCAGTTATGTAGATAAGATGAAAATACCACATGCATCATAGATATTACTCACTAATCTGAGATGCATTGAATATTAATTCATCCACATGAGCAAAATTTTTTTTGCAAAAAAGCTTTCAGGATTGCAGTTACAATTTTAATTAATTTTATCATTTTGTGACATTACAAATAATTTCCTGTAAAGTGGTTTCAACAATCTTACACCTAATTAATTATCATAAATATGGTGCCCATGAAGAGTGCTTACATGGACAACCCACACATAGTAACTGTAAAATTATGATAAGTTTTTCCTTGAAATTCATTTGATTCTATAAATAAAGTCAGACCCTATTTAAGTACTTTCTTGTTTACTTGCTTTAGTTAGAAGAAAGGGTTGTATTATATAATTTACATAATATTGTTCTATTCTTAAATAAATGACTTTGTTGACTAGAGACTCATAACTTCTTAACCATATGGTTTCATTATTATTATAATGTTTTGAAACATCATACATATTATGTTATTACAGGATAAAACCCCACGAGGAGCATTATTATCTGAATACATCAACATAACTGTAAAAATATTCATAGTATATAAATAGAAAAAAATACCATGCTACACATCATTTTTTATTTTTATGCAAATGTATATTTTTCAATGTCAATCATTGTTTTCTTTTATTAAATACGGTAAGAAGACCGCCTAATTATTTCTAAGCTATAGTAAAAAAACTAAGTAAATAAAAGACCAATCATAAAAAAAATATATTATACAACATGCAAGAAATAATAATTGAAACTTACATGAGAAAATAATTCTTCAGGAACAGCGACAGTTTTATTCACTTCCAAATAATTATTCCAGTCAAAGTCTGCCATAATTAATTGCTTATTGTTAAGTTAGAAGCCATTAAATTAAAATAATTATCACAAAACAAGTTAATCGAACGGTCGAACTTGTTACGAATTTCAGAAATTCATTCTCTGTCTATCTACATTTCAAGTAAGGTGCATCCGTCTCATCTATTCGATACATTGTTGATTGTTGTCTCTTTCGTATGGTTTTTCATTACAGAAAGTAATATTGGATTGAAATAACTGTATGAAAGAACAAAATAAATCAACGCGATTTATAAACCGGTATTAACTGAATATTACGAAATAATTATGCAATACACGACAAAATATTGATTTAGATTTAAATGTTATTTTACAAACTTGAACAATTTGAATAATTGCATATAATTTTAATAAAACACTTCTTAACTATTTTACTCATCATAAAACGAAACGTAAAATTGAATACTTCAAAAGTGACAGTGCTTCACACAGAGAGTTTGTTACTCTGGTTTGTTATTTATAGAGTTGCGACAAACGCGTTGAAATAACGCGTTTACTATGTAAATCAAAGAAAGGTTTAAATAGCGGTAGCGGTAGTGGTTTACCTAATGAGTTTTATTTTTGTAATTAGGTACGTGGTTTTAGGCGCAGAAATTTAATTGGACGACTAACGTCCGTACGCGAATACTTTGCATATACGCGTGATTTTTTTATTGTTTCACGTTTATGAAAATGCCAGACTTTAATTAATTAATTGGCCGTAATAACATAACATTACACCTGTTTTCACCAAACAGTTATGCTGTATCGACCGTAATAGAACTAGAACACACTTCAATCGTTGTTTTTAAGTTCTAAGTCAACTGGGCAACTGACAATCCAGGCTCCAGGTCCAGGCTCAACTCAATGGCTGTTAGCCCGACTTGGGTATCATATTCAGCATTCAATGTTCAGCAGTAACACTTGTGGACATTAGACTAGAAATGTGATTTAAACTTCCACACGCGGTTCTGTTCATTTTGATCGTGTCTGTTTGCAATTGTACATATAATAATAGCTAGAATAGCTTCCTTTTTGCCCATAAATATTTCTTAGTTTCGAAGCTACTTTGCATTTTGCGTGAAACAACATAATGTATTTTTTTTTATTACTTTTTACTAACCCCGCCAACGAAGTTGGCACCTATTTTGTGCAAACGCATTCATTCCATTCATCTTTCATGCCTCTCGTGCTTTAATTTTTCATACTAATTGTTCTTCTTGCTTACATCTCTTGTATACAGTGGGTGGGAATCCCACTTTATATAGTCACATATGGGCATCTTTATTTATTGATAAAAAATATTAGGTTGATACAGAAAATACAAAAAGTGCGGTTTATCGCTAAAATGTGCAAGAAGTGCTGTTGATAAAAACGAAATATGCATAAAGTGCTATTTATCACAGTCAGAATACAAAAGTGGCAAAGAAGGCAGCATTGTCGTTACGGAGGAAGCCGGAATACGACAAAAAAATATATAGCTTTATTTCACAGAAATACAGATTTAACATGTTTTTGTTAAAACAATTTACATGAGCTTTGGTAGTAAAACAATGCAATACAATCTGAGAACTGAAATCTGAACACAATATGGGAAAACCCTGCCTCTCAAACTAGGAAACCTGTATCTTGAGAGACAGTGATTCAGCTTAAAAAGTGATGACCAATGTCCGGTTTCATTTATCAAGCATCGGGCGAGACAGCCTCTGTGACGAAGATGTTTCTTCCGGATGCCATAGCGGCTTTCCGTATTATAAAACAAGAGCAGCCCACAGGCGTTCTCACGCAGTTTTTGACGGGGCACGGTGGGTTCTCTGAATACTTGAATCGTTTCAAGTGTAAGGAGAGCCCACCGAGCGTCTGCGATTGATCCAGAACAAAGACACAGCTTTGCTCTGGCCCAGGGCTAACGCGTGAATAACCAGGGGATGGAGAGAGCCATGGTTTGCAAGCGTCTGCAATGCTGACATTGAGTCGCTGTACAAACCATAGCTCGTCTCTTGCCGCTTGAGGATCACTTCAGTCGCTTTGCAAATGGCCAGGAGTTCCACCTGGTAGATTGTGCAGTACGCGGCAAGGCTAAGCTTGAGGTGCCGGACTTCGCCTTCATTATCCCAAATGGATAATGCGGCTCCGACCTTCCCCTCAATCTTGCTGCCGTCGGTGAAAATTCGCACCGCCTTCACGTTGTGGCTGTCTAGGAACGTAGCAACTGTTGGTCTGCCCGGCACATGAACTCCAGGACTTGACACCGCACTTTCGATCTCCCTATCTCCTGGCACAAACCGGGATGACCCTCTCCTCGCTTCGTACAGGGTGGCTGCCTCCTGTATGCGCAGTTCTAGAGGTAGTATTCCGGACGGTACCAGTGCCGAGTTCAGGGAGACAGTACATTAAGATTTACAGAGCTTCTGGACGAATCCACGTTGGACCGAGCCTAGTTTCTTCCGTATTCCCAGCTTCTTCGTAGCGGGAGCCCAGGCTGCGGCCGCGTACGTTATTATGGGCTCAATCGTAGCAGTGTCGATTGTATGATCTGAGCGTCCAATCCCCAACTCACTTTAGCGGCGCGGGACAGCTGCTTATAAATGTCAGCTGCACTCCTACAGACGTTCGCGGTGTGCTCGTTGAAGGTAAGCTTCTCGTCTATGGTTAGACCCAACAACTTCATCTTCTTAAACATACCAATGTCGACCCCGGCCATGCTCTGCCTTAATGTTAGATTATAACGTGTTACGAACAGTAACGGCTATAACGTTTTTTCTAGCACATTTTCTTAAAAAATAAAAGCTGTCACTACTCTAATCATTGACAGTTCCAAAACATTTTATGTTATTTCTCTTTTCATCTAATGACTGCCGTCCAGTGTGTAAAAGAGCAACAACGTAAACCTAGCGGTTGTTCTGTAGTTTACATACAGCACAGCATTGACATTTTATATTTCGTTTTCTGTGGCTCAGTGTGACTGTCATCTATCTATCTGTCACTTAACGTGACGGTGACTTCAACAACGGCAGTGTTACGGAGAAACGTCACAAAATTTGTTATCTTTTGATCCAATTTATCTGACAACAATAGAATTTACAGATTGTGTTGAAGAAATTCTAGTACAGAGGTGTACCAAGTTTTTAGTGAAGTGTCAGTGCATTTTGTGGATTTGTGGAACTTTAATTATGTAAATACTTTCTCTTTTAACGCCTGACTGCCTGCGTTGCGACATCGAAAATGAATCGTTATACAAACATAGTGTCATATTCTTTAGTTTCGAACAGCTCGAACGGTACCGATGACGGTTGTATGTTGGTGAACACTACGCAAAATGTGATAATCACAGGCGCATACAACGGTATTCCACAAACATTAATACTCAACTTGGTATCGTGGACATTCCTCATCGCTTTGTTCACTGTGCTGCGGCGGACGGCATGGAACTATGGGCGCATGGCGCTCGTACAGCGCACCAAGAGTCGGTGGACCAACTTGTTCTACCGCGGCGGTGATGGCGACGCATTGGTGAACAGGAGACGCAGCGCCGATGACGTCAACAACATAGATGAAGGGTTCTTTACATGGCTGCCAGCAGTGTTCCGTCTGACCCGAGAGCAGGTACTGGCCAAGTGTGGTCCTGATGCTGTCCACTACCTCAGCTTCCAAAGACATGCAATAACGTTGATGTTCATTGTGACACTAGTCTCTATTGGCCTGATCCTGCCTATAAACTTCCAAGGCACAAATTTAAATGTGGATACCAGTACTTTTGGTAGAACTACTTTGTCAAACCTTCAGGGAACGTCTAACTGGCTGTGGGTGCATACTCTAATAAGTATTTCCTTCTTACCAGTATCTGTGTTGATAATGAGAAGGTGTACTGGACGTAAACCAGCACCAACATCGATGACTGGCACTATTATGATCACTAACATATCAAAAGCTGATAGAAATGAAAACACCATTAGAGCCTATTTTGCCAATAACTTCCCTCACATTCAAATAGTGGATCTGCGGCTTGCTTACAACATCAACATGCTAAATGAAGTTCAAGAGAAGAAGGACATGGTGACTGAAGCTCTTATTTACACGGATTCTTACTTCAAGAAGACTGGGAAGCGTATTACAGTGAAGCCAAACTGGTGTGGACCTGAACTTGATGCTCTGGAGTACTACAGCAATGAAGAGAAGAGGTTGAAAGATGAAGCCAAGAGATGCCGAGCTATGGTACTGAATGATCCTCTAGGCATTGCGTTCTTGACGTTACCATCTTACCAGCTTGCTGAACATGTCATTAGTAACTTTAGTCTGCATTATGGTTGGGTTTTGTCTCATGCAACAAATCCCTCCGACATTATTTGGGAAAATATGAGTGTACAACCTGGTTTATGGTACCTCAAGGCTATTGTTGTCAACTTTTTCCTATTTATTGTTCTGTTCTTCTTAACAACCCCTGCAATTATTGTTAATCTTTTCAATACTATGGTAGCTAAACCAGATTCTCTAGGTAAAATTAGTACTGTGATCTTTGAATTCCTCCCTACACTGCTCCTCTGGACCATGGCTGCGGTCATGCCCGCCATTGTAGCATTCTCTGATAAATTCCTCTCTCATTGGACCAAGTCACAGCAGAACTACTCCATTATGACCAAAACTGTATCTTACTTGTTGCTAATGACTCTAATCCTACCTTCTTTGGGTCTGGCTAGTGCTGAAGCATTTCTCAGATGGACAATAGATCACAATAATAGCTTGCGTTGGGATTGTGTGTTTTTGCCTGACAAAGGCGCATTCTTCGTCAACTACGTCATCACCTCTGGCCTAATCGGTACGGCGTTAGAACTGATCCGCTTTCCGGAACTGTTCCTCTATGTATGGTACTTGCTGCAGTCTAAATCAAAGGCGGAGAAGAGCTACGTAAAGCGAGCTATTCTTTACGAGTTTCCATTCGGAGTTCATTATGCCTGGAGCATAGCAATTTTCTCAATAACGATGGTTTATAGCCTTGCTTGTCCGTTAATCGCTCCGTTCGGCTTGATGTACATGATGCTCAAACACGTGGGCGATAAACATAATCTGTTTTTCGCTTACGGTCCGAGCGACATGAGCGGCGTCGGCGGTGGGAGGATCCACGCGACTGCCGTTAGACTAATTCGAGTTTCAGTTCTACTCTTACTCGTTAATATGGCCGCTTGGGCTGGCCTAAGGGCAGGGTTCGAAGCTAGAACCATTATACTGATCATGGCATCGATCGTTGCTTTCGGCACATTTTTGTTGCTAAGTCCGTTCCCGAGCTGCACGCCCCCGGCTCCACTGCAGGAGGAGTCCAGCGTTAGATTCCCGGAGTACGTGGCGCCCGCGCTGACGAAGCCCATTGATTCCCCTCCTAGTTCGACACCTACGACCCCGGATTACGGGGCTTCGTCACCTGTAACGACGCACTCGTACAGCCCCGGTCCAATAAATATATAATTTGATAATTAGCGAATTTCCTCTTATCAACTAATTGCCTTAACTTGCGGGTCCGCTCATATCAGTGATAAACGAAATACTTGGTCGGGTATCGTTGTTTACGATAGAGGGGAGGATTTAGAATTTTGTATCAATGTAAATAACTAATGCAATATTTTTATATATTGAAGTACCTAGTTATAGAGGTAGTCGCCTGAAATCTTATGTTCGGATCCTAATTTTGGTTTTCATTGTTAACTAAAGTTAGTCCATTGACCCACAAGCGATCATGATAAATATTATTTTACCTTTTACTGCTTTACGCGAATCACTTTTTTTAAAGTATTTTTTTTGTGAACGTAGGTTTGAGTGTTGATCACGCTTTACAAGCACTGTATTGTTGTTAGGTCTAGACTAGAGTAATTAATGTAATTTCTGGATCGTAAATATTTTGGTCCCATACCCAAAAAATACTGCCGCATACGCCTAGTAGTGGCAAACGTAACAATTATAATAATAGTCGCGGTGTTCTTCCGCTAAGCCTAAAATTATAAGACAACACACTGCAGAACCCAGAACATAAGATGTCAGAACTCTCTTAATTTTGTGATTGTTTTATGGCTGTCATTTTTATATTCCCTAATTCTTAGTAACTTATTAGACGTTAATTATGCTTTATTTTTGTACATAATGTAACGAGATCTTTTGTGTTATATTATTTAGGTAAATAACATCCTCATTTTGAAATAAACACTGAAGTAACTCCTATTTCTGATTTTCCTTTAAAACACTCTGCCCTGATTTACCTGGAATAATTGCATCAGTAACAGAAAATTGCATGAATCTAAAATTAATTCGCATCAGCAAGTCAGTATAAGTTTTATGACTTGCTTATCGAAATTTTTGTAATTGCAGCTTATCCTTGAATTTTTCAAAAGTGGATAGTGTGCAATAATGTTCGTTAGCGTTAGTGATTTCAAAATTTTCATTTCTCTGATCGTTGTTTCTGCTGCTAGTGATCCTAAAGATTTCATTAAAATTATTATTCATTTTATGTACCTATAGCAGTTGGTTTTCCATCTAATAAATCAATATGACGACATCCTGGCCAAAACAATGTAAAGGACGTAATTTTGTTCGTGTCTGCATTTTGTCTGCTTACCTACTTATTGTTAAGGTCTGAAATGAAAATTGAATGGAAATAGTTCACAATAACATTTTCTTAGTAATAAAACTACTAAATGAGCGTTTTTCTAACTAAACAAATGCGAAAATTAGAGCCTATCTAATTGGAGTTCTTGCTGACGTCAATTGCTTCATATTATGATAGTTGCACAAACAGAACATGCCCGACGAATAGTCAGCTTTTGTTTTCGATAGTTTTACTGTTTCGTGTAAATGTTGACTAAGTAACATTTAAAAGTCCTTGGTCGCTGACACCTAAGAGTTCACGACCGCACAATCGTGCCAAGAAAACTTTAATTCCACACTTGGAAAATTCATTTTAACGCTGTGGAAATTGCTTATTCCTAGACTTCATTAATTTCGTGCGTTGCTCGTGCTCGTTCTAATAAGCACGCATTAAAAAGCAGTAATGAAGAAGTACGAGTTTTTTACACTGATTTTGAAATAGCAACCGGTTCGTAGACTAGCAGGCAGTCCATAATGCGATACAACGTTGACTCGAAGTCTCGAACACATTCGGCTTGTCAAGGTTTTCTTGATCTTGGTAGGTAAGAGCTTGTTCTTGGCGTTTATTTTAAAAATTATCCAAGAGTTATGAATTATAATTCGCACGTGTTTGAACTATGTATTTATTTGCCTAAAATGTAGTTATTATTGTAAGAAGCTGTAGTTTGCTCTATTCGGTAGTTACCTTGGATGAGATTATAATTTTGGTAGCTCAAGAATTCAGTAGCACTACCGTTCGCAAAGTCTCTTCCATATTTGTTTATCCATCTTCTTGTGTGTCTTTCTGCATAATCCGCTAAATTGATCCAATTAGTTTAGTAGACGGAAGTATTTATAACAGGAAGGAGCTCGTGGCTAAGTAATAACAGCCGCACTGGTCGATCATCAAGGTTAAGCAACGCTTGACGAAGTCGGTCGTCGTTAATGGGTGACCATTTCAACATACTGAGTTTCCTCCGTGCCTCGGAAAGCACGTTAAGTCGTTGGTCCCGGTTGTCATTTGAAGATCTTTGGTGATCTTTGGTCAGAAGCTTGAGATCTGACACCAGTCTTGCCAAGAGGTATCGTGTTATCCAGTTACTGGGTTGTGGAGGTCAGATAGGCAGTCGCTCCATGTAAAACACTGGTATTCAGCTGAATCCGGTAAGGCTGGTAGCCGACCCCAATAAAGTTGGGTAAAGGCTAGGCAGATTGAAGTATTTATAACAGATAACGACAGTAAAGCAAAAGCTAAATCGATTTTCTGTTGAAAAAGTGTCCGTTATAGTCCATGAATGGCTCCTGAACTCATGATTGTAATTGTGCGTGACAGACACGTTTGAATCAAAACAGGGCTAACTCATATCATAGCAAATGCATGTGAACACACATTACATACTAATTGGCTGTATTGAAGCCTTGCGACTGTCATTAACGGTCCGTTGATAACGATCCTCTGGCATTAGTCACGGCTGCGAATGATCCGAATTACTTAAGACTTCAGAGTTGAACATTTGGGACAGTGCGTAGTAAAACCAATTTAATTCATAGCTCTTATTGTTACCTTTTCGCTTGGTTTGTTGAAATAAGTAGGTATCTGTATTTCCTTACCTATTTACTTGAGACCAAAACGTGTATCGGCTTATCGTAAGCACATATTGTAATGTGCCATTTAGCTGTGAACTATGAACCTGCGACTGTTTTCACATAGTTGTGAGAACTAGACGAGTCTATTCATAGATGAGGCGCGTTGTTTTATGTCATGAGTTTGTTTTACAAGGGCAAGTGATCGTACATCCGTATGCCAATATGGCTTCCTTAGTGACGTCGTGATATAGAAAACAAAAGTAGAGATTATTTTCAATAATCCTGGCGATTCGCGTAACGATTCAAATTTCGAATTAATCAGTTAATGGCATTGATGTTAAAAAAAAACCAGCCAAGTATAAAAACAATAAAGCTTTTCTAAGATCGAATAAAGCTGTGACTAATCCCGCACCTATACAACCTTTTTTGATTGAATAAAATTGCTTCAGTGAATAATGGCTTTAGGGATAGTCCGACATGGCAGTATCGATCTGCGAGGTCGTGAACTCCTTGACCCTTTACAAACATAGGTCACAGGTAACCCAGTTTAATACACTGATAACTTGAGCTTTTTTTCTGAACTGACCGATGCGTCTCTTAAACAAAGACTATGTACTCGAATCCATCTACATACTTATAATGATAAAATATGCTAACCGATAGAATACTTTACTCAATTCTATTACATCATCAGTCTAAGGCGTTTGTTTTTTTTTCCTTATCATTGGTGTTGATGTTATTTATTATTTAGTAGGTCATGTACCGAGATTGTACCCCGTAAAGCTTTTAGAGACAAATATCAAAACAGTTGAATAATGTCATGCCAGACCTAATTCTCATAAAACTCGATAGCCTAATGCAATAGTTGGTATGGCATTTTAAAAGACAAGTTTTTCTCGATGGGTTTGGTTTTAAATTAACTACTAAACTTGTTCTTCTTCGTTATCTATACATGTATAATAGATGTGGATACGATAGAAATACATATATTAGATCATTCATTTCTTTTAGGGTGAGGGGAAGAGGGGACCCTTTGGTGAGCATTATTATAGGGGAAAAATTGGTCCGTCTGTGGGTTGTGTGTTGCATTCTAGTAGAGTTAGCCAACAAAGACGAGTTATTGAACTTGAGATTAGTGAATGTCTCAATTAAAGTAGGTAGGTACACTTCCTAGCTGTCTACCAAATAAAATATTATAATATATTAAAACATTATAGCCAATGCGGCGAAGGGCGAAAGTAGATTTCCCACAAAGGGTTTGTCTTTTAGTCATAAATAAAATAAATAAATAAACCATATCGGACTAATTATTATCATATCAAGTTCATGGAATTGATAACAATTTCATCAAGTATACCTACTTATCGTTATTAGCGAGTCACGTTTACTTACCTGCCCCAAAAAGAATACCTAACTTATCATAACAGTTGAGCAAACTTAGTTCTTTGTACCGACGCGTCATCATTTATCGAGAGATTGTCTCGAAAATAGATTGAAAGTAGGTATAAAATTACATAGCAAATCGCCTCTACCTACAGAGTTACCTAATCAGGCACCGACCTTCGCTGTATGAATCAACGACCAGCAAAATGTCGACTCACATGTCGAATTGTCGACTTTACTTTTTATAGCCAACGCTTTTTGGCCAAAGCATTGATCGATTCCGCCTAGTCCAAGAGATAGATCTAAATTAAGTTCTTTAGAAATATTTTTTCTATTCGCCTGGATTAAACCAACGATTATATTGAATAACAGGACACGCTAATGTATTTATCGAATAGAGCGATAAGAGTTGACAGAAATGCCTTTCCATTTGGTCTCGATAGCAATGGGTTTTACGAAATCAAAATTAATGCTGAAAACGACTGTAGTGTATTAAATTATCACGCTAGTTGTTATTGCCATTATCGCACACTGGTGTTGTGCCGATAATGCGCGTCTGATGTTATCGCTAAAACGGCATACCGGTCGGTGGACGGCGTGGAAGTATTCTGTGTGAGGTCATTCGTCCATTCATCGACACTGGTCACAGATTCTGACCGAAAGTTACTTATTAGCAGTTCGCAGATTTGTCTTTATTTCCCTTGCATATTTTTAATTGCTTCTTTCTTCCATTGGCCACGCAATCCATCGCCAGCTAGCTAGATTACGATTTTGGACTCTATTTTCAGTCGACAATTCTTAATTCGTAAACATCACCAAAGTTTCAATTGATCAATCTTCTTTTGAAGATTCCTCTTGCTTTGTTGACTTGACTTTCACTAGCTAATGTCTGGTTTCCGGAATGTAAATTAACCCAAAAAATAGCTAACCAACAAATTGATAAGCGAGCGTCAAAAACTGCAGTGATTTGGTAGACTGACATCATCCAATCGAATCACTCGGCATGCGTTTATTAATTTGACACGTCATTGATTTTCGGGCCAGAAACCACGAGTTATTTCGAAAGAACCGGATATGGGATGCTGTCTACGTCTACCTCAAAGGCGAGAATCCTTCAAACGGTTAGATTTACGACTAGACACTTATCTGAGGTAGTTCATTGGCTCCATAAGATCAGTGTCCTTGTCTACATAAACACAAAATAGGTACATATTATGTACCTATGTTGTGTTTATGTAGACAAGGACACTGATTGTCCTGTAGCACATCATGTACACCTTGATTGTAAAAAAATGACTCTGTTTTTTACCTAGTTGCCTAATTAATTGATGGAATTCTAACCACTTAAATTAGAAAGTAATTACAGCGTCTGCAAAATGAATTCACAAATGCTTCAGAAAAATGAAACTCCCGTTGGCTACGCGAGATGATTGCGTGTTTAATGTTTACTAGATGAAGTTCACAAAAGCGGCGATAAACGATATTTTACTGACGCTACTTTATGTCGAGATCGACCTATATACTTTATGGTTTATTTATGCTGGCTTTGTTCCGGTAATCTCCGCAGCTGTAAATAGCGTCATTCTAGGTAAGAATATGACATGCATCTTAGCTGAGGTCATCATTTTACTGGATTGGTGTTCTGCCAATGTTGGTTAGCTATAATACATAGGTACTAGATTATTTAGAACGAAACTATTAATGTACTACGATCCACACATAGGTCCTACTCATTTTGCTTCAATCAACCTCGACTATAACTGCATAGAACGCAACATGCACGCTATGCTATGTATCAGGTTGCATAAATTAAAACTGTTTAGTTATGTACATCTGTATATATGGGACGGCACACAAAGCATATAGGACGAGTTATACCAAATAGATAAACAGCTAGGTACCTACCTATGTCCAAGATTATTTATTAATCATCATTAGCTTATTTTGTTGTATGTTTCACAAATAATACGACCAATTAATAATTTTATTGATATCTTAATAAACAAATACTGTTGAGTTGGTAATAAATGTTTATTAATTCTATGATTGTTTATAATAAGTACTTGTTTGTGCAGATACTAACTCATGCTCATAAAATTATTAATCATCCTCGTTATTGGAACTCCATGAGATGATTCATGATTCAAAATATAAAATCCTTAACCATGATGCCGGACAGCCATAGGCACCCAGAGGTGTGAACTGTGAGTGTGAAGCATATTTTTTCTGTAGTACGTAGGTATGATATATCTAGTTTTTCGTTTCTAAATACAAAGGAGTTGATGACGAGCAATGTGATGTTATGATAAGATAGGTACAGTTTTCCATTCATGTCAGTGATTGCCATGATTGTGTTTGCGATTTTTTTTCCTTTATTGCCTCTCCTTTGTTGCTTCACCATATTCACCATCCTTCATTCAACCGCGGTCGAATGCCAAAATCTCTTCCAACGTGCAGATAGAGTGCGAAGGACATTGACGTTTCTACGGAATTTCTTGAGGTTGTTTTCATTCAATACCATGTCGCCTTTTATTTTGTTTTCTGTCAATCTTTGCAGTTGATAAACAAATTTGTTAAATTACCTTTATACATACCTACTTGTTCACTTTTATCATAATCCATAACGAGATAAATAACAGAAAGAAATTTGTCGCAGCAAGTGTGAGAAAAATGTGTCCATGCGATAATTATCTGCCTTTTACATGTATTAATATTTCGTGATACTGACTGATCACGTATGATAATCAAATATTTGATTATCTACTTAGATAATTTGAATATCATTTTGATAAAAAATGTGGGCAATAAAATATATACTTAATTTAAATGTATTAATAGGAAAGTAAATTACCTTTTAGCTTTAAAAGTTATTATTTTAGAGAGTTTTATTAACATGTTTATTTTGGAAAGATTGCATTGTATAGTATTGTATTTTATGTTTTTAATTTAATTATAACACTTTTATTGTTTTTTAATGTTTGTGTTTTATTTTTGTTCAAGAGAATCACCCATCTAAAGTACCTACAGTGCATGCTAAAGTTCTGGGCCGCCCTGAAGTTGACTTTCGATGCGCAAGGCACGGTTCGGTTCTGTTTTTGTATGAGATTTACTACTGCGCAGCCATTGTAGCCAACTTCAGGGCGGCCAAGAAGTTTGGCGAGAACTATACACAGGAGTAAAGAAATCATGTGAAGTTTTAATTTGCCGCAGTGAAATTTTATAATATGTTGATCTTATACCTACATAAGAACGCGCGAGCGTGGGGACCGTGCTGTCCCGGGTTCGATTCCTAGATTTCGTTTGCATAATATTAGTTCTTGTTGGTTTAAACGCGCGGTGTTTCGATTTGTGCCCAGTTTTATGGCAAGGAACTTCAAGGACTCGAGTAGGTAACAAATGAAGAGAGACAGCTTCCGTTAACTACAAGAAGGGAATTAAAATACAAAAAGAAAACCGGCCAAGTGTGAGTCGGACTCGCGCACGAAGGGTTCCGTACCATTATCCCAAAAAAACGGCAAACAAATCACGTTTGTTGTATGGAAGCACCACTTAAATATTTATTTTATTCTGTTTTTAGTATTTGTTAATATAGCGGCAGCAGAAATACATCATCAGTGTAAATTTCAACTGTCTAGCTATCACGGTTCATGAACAGGCTGTATCTCATGAGATACAGCCTGGTGACAGACAGACAGACGGATCGCGGTGTCTTAGTAGTGCCCGTTTTTACCCTTTGGGTACGGAACCCTAAAAATTATAGTTGAACATCCTTATTTTAATTATGATTGTGGCCAGGGGCGTAGCTACCCTGCCGCGGTATCAGCCGTATCAAAAGTATACCCCGAACTACATGGGCCCCGGATGTATGTAATCAGAAGTTCGTAAAATCTTATCCACAATAACAGTCATTTTGTTAAGCCTCCTCATATTTTTTTATTTATTAAATCAACTTTATTTGTTATGATGACAGTTAAGGCTATCCGACTAAGCATGCTTCAATTTTCTAAATTGCTCTAACATTCTCTAAGTAAAATCGCAATGAAAACTTAAACTACCCCAGACAGGATTCTCTCATTTGTAATTCCGTATTGCTCGTTCTTAATCCTCGTTCCTCATGACCATTTATATGATATCCAAGTCAAGAATCCAGACACCTATTTAATTAATTTTGTATGCACATTATCTTCCTTTTAGTTTTTGCTGCAGTCGGGTAACAAGAGCCACCTAACATTTTTGAAACGGGTTCCCTTTATGCCTTGCTACGCCACTGATTGTGATGAACGAGTTGAATAGATCTTACTGGCGATACAACATTCACACGTGACAGTGTTTATAAGCTAATTAGGAATGTGTCGCCCAGGTAATTATACACATACATAATGAAGTGTATGTATTATGTTATGTATGTAGATAGGTAGATATTTACCAGACGATTCCAGCTGATAATTACATAACAAAGAATGTGGTAGGTATTCCTTTCGAAACGAATTGGAACAATAGAGTGTTCGGCCTTGCGTTACTTTCTCGTGCTATATTATTTTATCTAAGTATTGGAACTAGGTAGTTTTGGATTTGAAGTACCCTGTAGTGGGTAGGTAGATATCTAAGTACTTTATGACTTGTCGAGTAGCTAAGTAACTTACCTCTTTTGGTTAGGCTTCGAATCTTGAAAATAAATTGCAGTTTGTTAAATAAAATGTTGTGCGTTCGGAATGAGTCATACCTACAGCTTAATCCATAAATCCCCACTCCAGTGGAATTAAAATGACGTATGTCTTGGCGTTACAGCGAGTGTCACTGTCTCTTGCAGCAGATAAATGACGGGGCCAGTGCACTTGCGTAAACAAAGACTTGTGCACCAGATGCTAGTATTATATTAGCTGTGGCACCAGTTACTGCTACGGTCGCAGAAATTAGATTCTATAATACAGGTACCTATTATTGATCAAAGCTAAATGTGCCTTTGAATTTGTTAATATAAACATTTCCGGCTTGCACGGTAAGGTTTCACTATTTTAAAGCCAATGTTTAAGTAGGTAATGTATAATTCGTAAATCGGCCTTGGGCTTTATCTTTTCTACCATGAAGTTTATAAACTATTTATTGGCAATGGCAGCGCCATCTAGCGGTATGTCGGTGCAACTCTTCGAGTACCTCGATCTCGTATTGTTGTGCTGATTAAAACGTAGTGGTTGTGGTTATATTATATTCTCTGTGGTGCTGATGACGGAACAAAAGAATCAAAGCCGAATGCCCTTATGTATTGCTTAAAATCTATTAACAGCTTTTTTAATATGCGGCTTTTGTTTTATAAAAAAAAAACACTTAACGCCACTTACTACGTATAATTTTGTTATTATCAGGTAAAAACACATCGAAAATATATAAGTAGTAATTTAAGTAAGTATTAAAAATACAGGAAAACCGCAGGAATTGTTATTTTTTCAGCCGAAAGACGTCTACTGCTGGACATAGGCCTCCCCCAAGCCACAGAGTACTTTTGTTATATGGCCCCAAGCGTTGCCACATTGATCAGTCCTGTGTGTTTCGCATCCACCGGACGCCCGCAGCTTTGACTAGATCGTCGTTCCACCTAGAGGAAGGCCTTCCAACGCTGCGTCTTCCGGTAGGTCGCCATTCTAGAACTTTTCCCTGCCCTGCCCACTGCCACTTAAGTTTGGCAATTCTTCGGGCTATATCGGTAACCTTTTCCGATGAGGCCCATTGTGAGCGACCACGTCTCTGTCCCGTAAGTAATCACTGGCAAAACGCACTGGTCAAAGACTTTCGTCTTGAGACACTGTGGTAAGTTGGACGAGAAGATACCGTTGTTTTGTATAGGTTAAAAATTAAATTAAAATTATTAAAAATTATTTATTTCTCCAACATAATTAGTCAAACAGATAGTGATTGGAGCCTCCCTTTAAGCAAGTAGTGCCTGTATTGGGAGACTCCGCTCCTCCATACCATTATATAATCCTTAAAAATAATAAATAATTAAAAAATAATACAAAAAACAATATTTGTGTGAGTGTGTAAGTGAATGAGTGAGTATATGTATGAGTATATGTGTGAGTGTGTGTGTAAGTGAGTGAGTACGTGTATGAGTATGTGAGAGTATGTGGGAGTGTGTGAGTATAAATTGTAAGTGTGTAAGTGTACGTTTGTGAATGAGAATAATATGAGTGCCAACATGAGATGCGGGGTGAGGGCGTACCACCATACTTCCTACTTGCACTCCATTGCGAGCAACAGTTTGAGAGGACAGAAACCAATGCGTCATGAAGTCATGAAACATGAGTTAGCAGTGCTTCTGTTTCGTCATAATTTAAAATTTTTATCCAAATAACCAATGTTTTTTTGCAGTCATAGTATTGTTTTGTATATATATTTATTTCCCTATTTACCCTGTTATATAATTGGGCAGAACGTTTTTGAAAATGTATACTAGCAAAGTGAGTTCGTGATTGGGGAATTTGTACAATATTGTCCTTTCGTCTCTTTCTTAGTTTGGAGGTGTCTATTGGTAAACATTTGTGCGTTTTCAAAATGGTCTGCATAATATACAATTTTCTCACAGAGAGCAGGCCACTTATGTGATATAATTCACTTGTAGGGAATCTTAGTTTCTTAAAATACATAATTTTGATTAAAGCGCGTTGTGCACGCTCAACATCAATAAATTTAGATTTACAAGCCCCTCCCCAAACAGGGATGCAATACGTTAAAACTGACTGTACCAGAGCAATATATATTTCATTTAGAAGATTTCTTGGTGAATTGTGCCGAGTATGCAAAGTTTTTGGGACGACATATCGCAATGAATTAAATAGCCAGCTAAGCTTTCTGACTCTGCTCGTTACTTGCTCGAGATGTGGGTACCAAGATAACCTTTGGTCAACAACCACTCCTAAGTATTTAGTATGAGTTACTTTATCTATTATTGGACATTTGCAGTTTAGGTTATTTATATTGTCACATTGATGAATTTTTAATTTAAATTGTTCGTCAGGCTGGGTACGGTTATTAATACTAAAGCATATAAAGTTGGTTTTTGAGGTGTTCAAAGTAAGTAAATTGTTTTTCAACCATTTAGCTATTACAGCCATACCCATCTCAGCATAGACTTTGGCCTCTTTCCAGGACTTCCCAGAAAATACTACTGCTGTATCATCGGCATAAGCGAAAATTTTTGCATTTTTGATGCATAAATTACAGAGGTCATTAATATAGGTCAAAAATAAAGTCGGACCTAGTACGCTTCCTTGGGGCACGCCGTATGATACTTGTGCGTCTTCGCTAGTACAGTCACCAACTCTTACTCTCTGTTTTCTATCAGAAAGATAGTTACGGAGGAGGTCCAAGGGTATACCTCTTAATCCGAATTCACATTCTAATTTATTCACCAGGATCGGAACAGAGACGGTGTCAAATGCTTTTTTCATATCTAAGAATACTGTAATACATTTATCTCCATTGTCAAGACTGTCAACTACTTGAGTTGTAAGAGCAGTTACAGCATTCTCAGTAGAAAAACCTTGCCGGAATCCATACTGAGAGTGTGAGAGAAGGTTAAATTTATTTAAATATTTAAGTAGTCTGTTATTTATAAGCTTCTCTATTATTTTTGAAATTGTAGGTAAAACGGATATAGGTCTATAATTATTGACATCGTCTCTGTTTCCGCCCTTATGTACAGGTGTAATAATAGACTGTTTAAGGGGTGCTGGGAATAAGCCAGATCTAAAGCACAAATTAGCAAGATGTGTTATAATAGGAACAGCTTCCCCACTTATATACTTTAGAAAACCAGTCGTTAAGTTGTCCCAGCCCGGAGCGCTTGAAGTTTTTAAACTAGCTAAGATTCCTTTAACTTCACTGCAGTCCGTCTCATAGAGTACAAAAGAATTAGGCTGATTAGACAAATTACCTGTCGAAATAGGGTGAATTGCATTTAATTGTATATTCCGAGCTAGCTGTTCCCCAATGTTTACAAAAAAGTCGTTTATAAAGTTAACTGAGTCGATAGGGGTAGATTTTAAGTTCAACAGTTCCCCATTTTGATTTTTAGATTTGCTAGAGTAGGTTATAGTTTTTATATTTTTCCAAAGAAGTTTATTATTATTGACTGTTTTAGCTAAAAGTTCTTTTTGATATTTTCGTTTAAGTTTTTTGATGAGATTATTGCAGTAATTCCTATATCGGATATAGGTGATTTTTAGAACCTCATTGTGCGGTTCATTTTTGAGACATTTATGCATTTTATTGCGGTTATGTATACACCGTAGCATACCAGGGGTGATCCACGGTTTAATTATACGCTTATGACAAGGGATGTTTACAATATCAGTGCTTATTTTTATGGACTCCGATAATTTATGCAGGAAAAGATTAGTTAACGCTATAGGGTCGTCACAGGAGAGCAGTTCTGCGATTTTGTGTTCTTTGAGATACTTTAACGCATTTTCATAATTTACAGTTTTTCTTATTTTTGGAGCAAATTGTATGTTCTTTATTTTAGATATAGATAGAAAAGTGGTATAATGATCAGTGATTGTTGTGTGTAAGATACCAACAACTGCCGTCAGTTTATTTTTATTAATTTTCAGCATAAAGTGATCCAAACAGTTATTTTCCCTGGTAGGCTGTGTATGACCAGGGAGTATACCGTATGCAGAAAGCAAGTTAAGGTAATTTAATCTACTTTTACGCTCTTGACTCGGTTCCGAATCTTTTGGTCTAATATTAATATTGATATCTCCCGCTATAATAATGTTTTTTTGCGTTGGTAAAGAGTCAAGCTGTTTGCTAAGCGAGTCGAGAAAGTTATCAGTATTAACATTTGACGGCGACCGGTAGATACACAAAATAATGAAATTAAGTACGTCTAATAGAAGGCATGATGCGTGAGTTAACTTTACTTCCCTAACCTTACATTTAAGTGTATTTTTTACGTAAACAACAACACCATCGTTTTGATTTAAGTGGTGAGTAGAAGTGTAAGAGTGATAGTTGTTTAGTTGTGGTATCTGTTTATAGGCGCATAATCTACATTCCGTCAGTATAATGACGTCAGTTTCGAAGGCAAGAGTGGATAGTGTTGACAAAAAACTGTCAAAATTACAATATATGCTCCTTATATTTTGAGATATAATCGTCAGATCATTACGTTTAACTTGAATTCGTTTAGCGAGGTCGGATGAGTCACATTCAACAATGCGGGTAATTTCAATATTGTCTATTTCATTGAGCGTATTTAGTGTATCACCCATTATGGATATTGTAAAAGGAAAAAATCGTCATTACTAGGTTGGTGTAAAGATAATTATCAGCCGTATTTAATAGTTTAGTAATACATGAACGGTAATAGTTACAATAATAACATAAAAACATTAGTAATCTCGCACATCGCGTAAGAGTAGGGTGGGTGAATAAAAAAGTGTACCGTCGTAAAGTATGTATTATTAAGTAAGGTAATGATTGAGTGTAGTAAAATGCATGGATTCGAGTCGTAACGAGTATTTGTGTACATGTGTAAATGTGGATATAATGTGACTGGCATAGCGTGCATGTGTGTTTATCAGAGCAATTTAGTGTGATACATTTACATTTGGTAGTTAGGAAAACAACAGCTTGCGTGAAGCATTTTATGAGCGCATTAGACAATTGAATTGAGTTGCATAGTCGCAATGCAGTATTAATTAAATGGTACAAGTGACAATGCTTATTTATAGGTAGTCACGATTTCTGCATCAACTGATGGACCTGATCTTCTGTTCTAATAATAACAGTCGGTGATTGTTCGTCTTTTTTTACATATACCTTGCCATATGCAGTCCAACAAAACTTGTATGCGCCAGATTTTGATAAATCACGGGCAAGGAAGAACAACCGGGACGCCTTGGTGGTGAGATGTTCAGCCAGGAAGATAGGGGTGTCTTCATGAGTTTTAAGTCCCAGGTGTTTACAGGAGAGTTTTGTCTTGTTTTTCAGATTAAAAGACTTTCCCATTTTCAAGAATTCCGCCTTCAAGATGGAGGAGCCAGATTCCACAACAATCGGTGTGTTAGGACTATCACTTTTCTTGCCACGAACTCTAAAGATGTCCTTGATATTGTGTTTGTCCATCTTACAACCTATATTGCTAGACAAACAGACAACCATGTTTATAAGGTCCTCTTTGGATTCATCGGGTTTTTTAGGCACATTTTTCAGAACGAAATTCGCTTTCCGGCATCCTATCTGCATATCTTCTAGCTTCTGTTCCAAAATTGCAATATACTGATTACTTTCCTTGGCCTGCTTCTCCAGTTTCACGATCTTCACCTTAAATTCTTCATTTTGCTCAGTCAGTGATGTTATTGAATTTTCAATGTTTACATTTGACTGTTGAATTTTTTTGAGAGTTAAGTTGATTTCATGAATCTCAGTTTCTCGTTTTTCCGTAAAAAGTTTCATCATTTTCCTCATCTCCTCCTTAAACTCGTCTAGCTGCTGGCCAATCGTCACATCCTCTCTGCTACGCTTGGCTCGTTGAAATACGAAGCTGGGTGGTGATTTACTGCTTCCTGCCAGGTTAATGTCCGTATCTGAGATGGACTTGTTCAGGGATGAATCCATCATTAATGCGAGTCGATAACCACAAATATAGCGTAGGTGTTAGCAATGTAAACACTGCACGCAACTTATTCGTAGCCAATTACGTCGTACGAGAGCGATGACGTCGTAGTAGCACCAAAGATCGATGGCGCTCGGGCACAATTCTTGATCGCGTCGCAAGCAGCGTTGAGGAAACAGGACAGCAATTATGACCACGTTCTCTTTTACTCGAGGCGCGCGGGGGACACTCGGGTACGCGTCACCGCGCCGGCTGACGGTCAAGGTTTGACCCAAAAATGATACCTATGACACTAGATAATAGGTGGCACTTCTGTTTGCACTTATATTTATTTTTTGCGGAACGATCGATAACACGTCTGCACTCAATGCCGGCTCGGAAGGAAGAGGTACCTATTAAGTAAAATAAAAACATAGGTATGAAATTTTGGCATGGTTTAAAGGTAGGTAAGTCTTACGCTGAATACACGTATCTATCCTCAACGCAGTTGAAACTGGTTCGATTCTGGCTTATGCATCCAGGTGTAAACCAGGCCATTGAAAAAAAGGTACGGAGCCCGTTGTAAAATGTACGGAACCTTCGGACCAGGCAGGCACACAAGGCGTCACGCGCCTTGCCCGTACGGTGGAGCCGGAGTCGGCTTCTATTAACTGATATCTACAAACCAGGAAACGAACAATCAAAATTATGAAACAAAAAGGTGATACATACCAGTTTTCCCACTTTTTCCAACCCTTAGTTGTTACTAGCTTTTTTTAAACTAGTGGTTGAACCCTGTCTGAACATCCTGCTCGCCATTCAAATAATATCGAAGCTTTTAACAGCTGCTATAAAAATAACAATAATTTGGTCGAAGACTTCTATGCCATGACTTTTTGCTGTGAAAGACATTCTTTCAGCAGAAATATTTGTATCAAAAAAAAAATTGAAAAAATGTAACCGGCAAGTCTAACAACTCAAATAAAAGGCGTGATGGCAATCACGTCTCGTCGTCGTGTAGCATTTATGCTACAGTAGGTGTTGTGTTCCCCCCAGAGGAAGGTCCGGTGACGGAGAGCCGCGGCGGGTGTTCCCGCCATAAGCGGCACAGGAGAACACCGTGGCGTTTTAGGGGTTGGAGACCCACATAAATGCGCTATCTCCCCGTGGTAGCGCAGTGTGCATGAGCATTTCTCCAAGAAAAAAAAAAGGTGTTCTGTCTCTGATGTTATTCTATCAACATAGGGTAATAAACTTGGTTGCCTCGCTCGATCACAAAGTAAGGACATATGAAGAGTCTACTGCTCCCAGTTTCCAAGTTGCCAATGATGTCGGACTGGCTGAACTTTATAGCGACTTTTACAGAGCAAATACCCACACCGCACTGTGACTGTAGTCCTAGTAAGGTGGTGAATTCAAAAATTGTCACACCACCGTCACCGCCTTTCGAGCATCAGAAATCAGCGTCTATTGCAAGTTGTTACCACCACCGGCTTTGTCACCACTAATTAAATATTGGTCAGAAAATCCCAACTATTGTCAGTGGGGATTTTTTTCCCAATTGGTGGTATAACACAGGCGACTGGTCCACTGGTAAAAAAAATATTAGTCCATTTGTTGGCAGTGGGGATATGACGTAACATCAATATATTAGAGTAATAATATACTCGCCTTTATTTTACCTTGTTTATTATAGCGGTATTAAACTATGTGCCCAAATGACCCCATGTCTACATAACTCTGAATTCACCACTTGACCACAGTCACCGTGTTGTGACGGTTTTTGCTCGCGCCAACTGGGAAAATAATATGTGTGTGTATGTCCCCACTGACAAGTTGAGAGTTTTTTCCCAACTGTCACCAGTGGTTCTTAGCACTGGGAATAGACAAAAATCGGCATGCTCCCTGTTGGTACCTTCTACTATACTAGTCTGCTTTAATTAATCAAAGCTTTGTGACTACCTCTACAATCTGTTGAGTAATAATAATGGTATCATCTCTCTTTTACAACTACACTCATTAGTTTCAGTTCAGGAACAGGAGCATAGACTTGGGATTTATAAAGACATTGAGTAATAAACTTTATCATTATAGTGCCATAAAGCACTAAATAACTCGCTACCGCGCTTGAGGATATCCTGAGGTGTGTGACTTTGTCGATGTTCATACAATTTTGCACTGCATGACTTAATACAAAAAGTTCATTATTCAATAGGTTGAATTAGGTGAATACAAAAAATTAATTGGACTTATAAAAAACTTTTTATTGTTCATATAAATTAATATTAACAAGATGTTGATGTATAACTAATGGAGTGAGATAGATCACTGCTAATGTTAAATGTATAATTATGCAGTAAAATTAACTAAACTTCCAACAAATAAATTGACATCTCAACTCTAAATTCTGATCCTAGCAATAAAAATATGATATTCATTTATGATCATTCTTTATTTTAAAATTAACTTCAACAACTCACAACCATTTACAAAATGACTATGAAGCAGTAAAGCTAAAACTAAAAACTCTCAAAAAATAATGACAGATGTGACATAAAAAAAAATCAGTCATGTCACATACTACTCAAAACTACCCACAAAACATTAGCAGTGATCTAATAACCTAACTACAAACTAATGGGCCTTCTTGGGCTTCGCTAGCTTCTCATATTTGCTCTTGGAGGAGTACCAGAGGCCGAAGGGGATGGCGAGGGATGGCAGGGTCATGACTGCGAAGGCGGCCCAGTCCAGGATGTGGGAGGAGAACTTGCGGTCATAGTCCTTGAATGCCACGATGGCGCCCTCACCGGGGGAGCTGCTGATGGACTGCTGGAACTGAAATGAGAAAATTTGCTGTTAGTATATTTTTTAGGAGTGACATGTGGCATTCTGTAGTTTCTGCCTATGTCAATGGGAACATGGTGTGAGTTTATGTTTGTATATTTTTTTAAGAGGAACATTGTTTGCAATGTGGCAGGCTTAGGGGGAGATGATGGGACAAACTTGAACGACATATGTGGAAGGAGGCCTTTGCACCGCAGTGTGATATAAAAGGCAAAACTATCACGTTCTTGCCGTTGGATACTAATGTGCTGAACTATTATGTACACTTAAGGTTACACTAGTCGACAGTACAAACTATTTTGTGTGCGGGGTTAAAATGCCTGCTATCTCACCCAACAACTCTTGCGAAAGAGACAGATGCTGCAATGAGCAGTAAGAAGTTAGTTCACATACGAATTAGCACATTTGCAAGTTTCTAGCAAAATGGATGATGATTTAGGATGAAAATGAGCGCGCGAAATTTTATAAACAGACCTTTGGGAGTCTAGATATCATGAAAAATCAACTAAATGTATATTTTCAAAATAAAATTCTTTGCATTGTTAAACTACTAATCTATCCCTGTATGGTGACCGTTATCAATTTTCCTTCTTCTTATGGTATTTTTGAAATATGGAACTTTTGACGCTCATAAAGGAGATTGTCCATACACAGGCCCCTTATGAGGTATTGTGTCTGCGATTTCAATATTATCCAAAAATAAGATTCATATTTTGTGTTTTTTTCCATGCGTGTCCTTTACTTTTTAAGTACAGACAACAACCGATCAGGTTTCTTCACTTGGACATTTGTATGCACCTTATTGCATTGTAATAAGGGTTAATTGCAAGACAAAGAACACGAACAAAACAAAGAACAACAACAACAAGAACAGAAACATCTTTATTTCTCGTGAACCCCGCAAAATAAATAAAAAATGTTTTCTAATTATGAATATAATGTGTTTTTTCTACAAAATACAACCAAATCCATCAAGATACAACCATTTTTTCAATGTGGCTCAAATTCCCTTACAAAATGGGCATTCCCCTTTCAAATATTTTTCTTTTTTACTTTTTTGCTTCCATACAGGACTAGATAATGATGAGACAAATTGATAACATTTTTTATTTTGAACGTACATCGTCAAACAGTGCAGTAATCCCTAGACTATGTTTGTATAGAAGAATTATCGACTAGTGTAACCTTAAGAATATTATTGGAAATCTGGGTTGAAAAGTTTGCAGAAAATTTTCATTAAATTAAAATACAATATCTAAATTTTTAAGAAAATATTGTGCTATTTCGTATCGCTAATGTGTCTGGGTTTCTATCACCAACTTTTCTACAAAATATTCAAATATATATGTAGATTGATAAATAGTTATTCAGAAATTAATTGATTTATAATATGGGTCCAATCAATGAAACTTGTAATGGTTACTGTCAGTATCAGAAGATGCTCCCTATGTACTTATCAAAATTTAAATATTCAACTATTAATGCCGTTTAAATGCTTTTGTGTACTATAGACACAAACACTAATAAATGGGATAACTTCTAAAAGTGACGGTGTGAATATGATTGCTTGTTAAACTTCAAATAAGATTCTTTTTAGATTTAATTGAGTAGATATTGTAGTCATATTGTATAAAGAGAAAGTAAAGTGATTGAAATGGTTTCCTTTACTACTACATAGCAGTACTGTTAAGTTCCATTAAACCATATGCTGATAGCCTGTTACAGTTAAAAGTGAAAGTAAATAAATCATCTTACCTCAGTGGCGTCTTCACTGGCTTTGTAGGAAACTTCAGCTGATGAGAAGTTGAAGTAGCCGTATTTGCTGGACCTAACTGTCACGACGTGAGACACGTTCGTCTGCGGGGGGATCCTGTCGATGTGCGCCGTCAACTGCCCACCAACTACTTGGAACACTTCCGGGTGGAAACCATTGTCCACAAGCTTCACGTCCACAGCGGGCGCAGTACCGACGTTAAACAGTGTGTATTTCACCAGAATATCCATATTCTCCACCAAGTATTTGTTCAGAACTTGCTTCGAAACAAGCAACTTCGCAATCGCTGGCTCATCTTCTGCGGTCACCGCAGTAGCGATGATGAGGATCAGGGATAGCAGCTTGGCACTCATTTTGTCTGGAAATTTAAAATAGAAGCTGTAATATTGTCACGAAAATAGGTTACAGATTGAAGGCACTCCAATAAGATAATTTTGAATGAAAACAGCTTGATCTTTGTTTATACTAGTTAGGAACAGATGGAAACTGTAATGCTTCTTATTTTCAAAGTAAAATTACTTTTACTTACCTTATTTTACGCTTATTATTAAACAACTAAAGGCAAATTTGGTTAGCGCTGCAAAGGCGATCGGTGACAGAGTGACAGTCGTTCGTACGTGGCTGACGTTTCACTCCACGCAGTCAAAATACTTACCAGGAATAAAAAATCAAATTACAGTTATTGTTGCGTTCATTGTTCGGAATGACTTTTTGTGTTTGTTTTATTTATAAATTTCAGTATAGCATTATATTTTAGAATATAATTAAATAACTTCTGGTGTCCTCACCATAAAATTCAGTAAATAAAAATAAGTAATGAGCAGTCGAGCAAATAAAGTAAATTATGAAACCTGAATGCATTTTATGCAACAACTGTCAAAAAATACGTGTTTGTTTTCTCTCTCAGTTGAGGATTTTATTGAAAATGGATTTCTGCGGAAATTCGAAATAGAATATTAATATTGCATATTTATACATTAGTGTAGTGGTATTATACAAACTAGTAGTAATTTAAACTATGACAGAGAAAGAAGATGTTACCAATCAACCCGAAAAAGAACCATTAGATGACGAAGCCCTAGAAAAGTGAGTTTTCCATGTCCTCTGATATTTAGACACCGGAAACGGCTAAGATGTTGTTTCAAAATATATGGTTATGTTATGAATTAAAAAATTGTGATTAAAAATTTACACAGTGTTTGTTATATTTACATACAAAGTTCCCATTCCCTTGCAATGTTGTGTGTGTTGTTCTTGAATGATATTTTAATTTAATGATAATTTATTTTTAATTCTGCTGGGCGAATGTTTACTTTTACGAGCTGTTAGGACACCTCATCCTATATATAATGGCTCAATTGATACTAAGATTTTGAGGATGTACATGTAAATTTTATGAAATTAATTCTTGTTTCAGACTAGCCGTTGAAGAATTATTACGGGAAGCAGTTCAAGGAGCTGCAAGAGCTGAAATAGTAGGTCCCTCTGGTTGGATCAAAGCTCCTCAAAACAAAACAAACAAGCGTTTTTTAGTCAACACATTACGGAATGCTGTAACCTCTAATAAGTATCACTCAAGCAAACACCGACATTCGCACAAATCTCCTAACCGTGAGAAACATCCAGAACCTTCAATTAAAAAAGACCGATCCAAAAGAAAACATTAAGATGGAGGAATATAATGTAGATAATGTACTGAAAACCATCTTTGATGTCAATGAAACAAACTGGAAACCTTCTGAGAAGATTCCTCTTGTATCCAAAGAAATAGAACAATTAAAAAATGACTTTAAGACATTTTTGTCCTCTACTGAATATGACATGTCAAATATACTGGAAGAGAGTGCAGCATTATGCAATGAAACACAGCGGCTAGCTGAGGACATGGAACTGTGCAAGCTGGAAATAGAGCAAGAGACTATGGCTGATGTACTCAAATCTTTAGCTAACCGTGATCAACTACAGAAAGAGCTACAATCCATCAACTTTGCTATAAACATAGTTGAAGATGTTTTGCATTGTGGAGAGTATGTTAACGAGTTTGAAGCTGGCAGGGAAAACATGAGCTATTCTAAGGCTGTGGAAGCTGTCTATGATCTAATGCAGCATGCTGACACTGCAGCTGAAGGATTTCAGGTCTTAGAATTATACAACAACATTAAACAGACAGCAACAGCTATTTCAGATAGGTTGCATATTGATATGTACAGGGAATGGAGCCTTATGTTAAATTGGAGTATGAAGGCTGGCACACGAAAAACTGTTATCACTATTAATTTAAAATTTGATGAGCCCCTTATTGTGATTGATGTCGTCAGTGCTCTTGATAGGAGTGGTAAGTTGGCTCTTAAAGTGAACGAATTTTCTCTGTTTCTACTAAAAGATGTTCTTATGCCTATAATTCATGGCGATGTGAATGTGTATTGTGAATCTGATCAATTGATGACTATCACCATAAATCACAGGCAGAATTTTAAACCACAGTATGATACTGTTTTATCTAACTTGAGAATAGTCATCCTTTTCTTGAGCAATGCACTGAATATTGACTTTAAGAAAAACACTACTATAATGAGAATGGTTGGCAAAGAGATCAGTGAAACATTCCGAGAAACACTGATCAAAGATTGCCTGACTGACACAATACCAAACAACTTAAGTGATTTACAGTCCTATGGAAAAACAACAGCAGAAATTAATATTTTCCAGAATTTCCTACTACAACATAAGTTTGTTGATGAGGACTTTTCAATATTGGATTACCTAAACGATCTTGATGTTTTATTTGCAAATAAATCAAGCCAGCATTTTTTGGAGACTGCAAGGGCTATCATGCTGAAAGATTTGAGTGCCACAATGTCAATTGGGGTAGAGAAGATGCCAAATGACCCCCTGCCTTTGAAACCTGAACAAGAAGGTGCTGAAGCAATAAGTATTCTTGATAAAACTATCCCAAAGAGTATTTACTTCTTCCCAAGATGCATGATATCAAAGACAGCTCAGGAGTTGCTTGACTTGACATATGGGATAATGGAGCAAGCAGTGCAGTGTGGGGATGTGGTGTGCAAGAAGATGTACAACACCACACGGTTGGTGTATGAGATGTATGATGCTGTGGTACCATATCATCATGAGAACTATCTGCAAACCATTCCACAGTATGTTGGTAAGTTTATTAAAAAAAACATTGTAGCTTGCTCTCTGTGCCTATTGGTTGAGAATGAAGACCCCATATTTGCCCTGCTTAGTCTAATTACTGAAAACATCTTAATTCATTGAATTTCTACAGTATTTTAATTGCGACTTTAACATAGCAAAAGTTAGAATTTTTAAAATGTCTTTCATTATGCGTAGTAGACATGGCTGCCATAACGGTACTCCTTAGTCTGTATTCTGCACTTCAGCTCTCTGATTCTTTTTCTCCATTTGCAGCCCTGTTCCACAACAACTGTATGTACTTAGCACACAATCTCCAGATATTTGGAGACAAGTGGCTGACCCTTATGGAAGGCCGGCAACTCGACTATCCGATCAATTTTGTGGACCTGGTGCAGAAGGTCCGCGATCTAGGCTACAAGCATCTCACCATACACATGCAGCAGCAAAGGAAACAGATACTGGATAATATTAGGTCTTCAGGTTAGTTAGTAATTTTTTTTTGTAGCCTTTTCAGTCCCACTCTTGGGCAGAGACTTAATTCTAATTCTTTCAGTTTTTACAAAAATGGTGATATTCATTGAGTTCGTCATCTGCTTCATGGTCTGTCTTACCAAATCTGTGCTACTTTGCGGCAGAAATATTCTGCCCGGTCCCAATCACGTTAGGCATAATTTTAAGCCACACCAGCTATCTTGATTTTGGAGCGCAATATAGTGCGCAGTGTAGTTTGGTTTGGATGCAGCATAAAGCACACTTACAACATCCTTTAGCTGCAGTTTTTTTTACTACCAACCATGTCTGTTATCGTCAGTAATCTTAAATCCTCATCTTGTTTTAACTAGGCCCTAAAAGAACTATAACCCGTGTTGGCATGAGATATTCTTCAATAGCTTGTGCAGTGGTAAAAATTTGGCAGGTTGGTCACGGGATTGACTGTCAAGAAGAGTGCGATATATTTGATTTGCGTTACTAAATTGTCGAGGAAAATGTAGATAAAGAACTTAACTAGGTTTATAATAAAAACAACAACAGCAACAACAAAAATGAAAAACAACAACAGAAAACAATTCACTCCAATCATGATAAATTACTGTTAAGAAGAACCACCGGAAGAGGTTCCTGTTTCTTCGCCTAGTCATATAGTTAGAAACTGAAAGAAGATGATAATTAAAGTATACATAACATAACAAAAAAAAAAAAAAAAAAACGTTGATTTTACTTTATTGATTATGTCTTTTTGTTTTTCAAGGTTCCGTACCCAAAGGGTAAAAACGGGACCCTATTACTAAGACTCCGCGGTCCGTCTGTCTGTCTGTCCGTCCGTCTGTCACCAGGCTTTATCTCATGAACCGTGATAGCTAAGCAGTTGAAATTTTCACAGATGATGTATTTCTGTTGCCACTATAACAACAAAATAATACTAAAAACAGAATAAAATAAATATTTAAGTGGGGCGGAATAAATATTTAAACGGCAAAAAAAATGTTGTATGGTAATACAACAAACGTGTTAAGCTATTGCATAGCTTCTATCGTGGGCCTTGAGCGCGGGGACCGAATCCAGAAATTCCGTAACGAAAAAACCTCACGCTCCCCACTCCGACGGGCAAGGAGGTGTGGCTTGAAGGCCGTGCATCGTCTAACGTCGTTTCAGTTCGGCAGTCTTCGACACGGCGTTGTGTGCGATTAGACGTATTGTACGACTCTACGAAACTCGCACGAATCGAGACGAGCTGCTCCGAAATCGGACGAATACATAAGCAGCTGTTTATGAGAAAGTATATAGGTGTATAGGTATTTATGTACAACAGTGAATAGCTGTACTTGTAAAATTTGTGTATAAAGTGTTTTGAATATGAATGAACAAAGTGCATTTATTATTAATGAAGAAAGTCACGAAAAAATAATGAAAGAAAGTCAGTGAGTACTCTATATACATACATTTTTTATTTATTTAATAATAGAAAAATTTGTTTTCTTATCGGTCACCACGCTCAAAAAGTGTAACTTGAATTAATATCAAAGAAAAAGCAATACTGCATGAATAAAAAAAAAAAATAAAAAAAAAAATATAATTGCATAAGTTGATACAAAATGCTATGCAATAGCTTTACCGCGGCAGTCCCCGAGTGCCACATCAGTTTTTTTTTTGCCGTTTTTGCGATAATGGCACGGAACCCTTCGTGCGCGAGGCCGACTCTAACTTGGCCGGTTTTTTTACATATTCGTAACATTGCGCGCCCCCGCTCGTCTTTCGCCTGCCGCCGGCTTCGATTCCGGCTTCATTTAGTACGTGTATATTGATAAACGGCACAAGTAAATACGGGACGCGATACTTAAATAAGCTGACAGTCCCGTATATACGGGAATTATGGCATGGTAACCCTACCCACATTTTGCCAGTTATGTTTAAGAGGAAAAGGGGGCAGAGAGCGCCGACTGAATTTCCTTAGTAAAAGGTCATAAATCGAGTTTTGGCTCTCGCCTATTTCCTCCTCCAATATTGGACCAATTTAAAAGATATTCCGTAAACTGAAAATTAAAGATATATATATCGGAAATACGAAGGCTATCTTGGATTAACACTCGATCTTGTGGGCTTTCGTGGGTATATGCATGCTACAAAGCAGGTAACTTATGCCGATTTGGAGATAGTACTTGTTCCAATCTTATCAAAGCAGCGAATTCGGCCACCTATTCGTTTCGCTTTCTCTCAACAAAACACACTTTCAAGTTTATAACGCCACACTTTAGGCTACTTCTCAATTATTTCTCTCACAACTCTGTTTTTTCAACTTTTTTGCAAACGCGCTCCCGCGCGTTCCTTTTTCTAACTCTTTTCCGACCAAATATGGCGGGCGACTTCGCTCAGGTCGCCATTATCCTTGGCTACCCTGCTTTCATTGGTTCAAGAACACCTCGGGCAAAGTTCACAGCTTTTAACATCCAATCAAAATCGAGTATTTTGACATAAGCCAAATAAAGTGTTGTCAATCGAATAAAATCGAACTGAGATTGAATCGTAGGCTAAATGTTGCCAATTAAACAAAACTGAATTAATAAGTTTAAATGCGTCATACTTCTTTGTTCTAGATTATTAGAAATACCTTCCTCCTACACGGCCAACCTGACAGACAAACGGTCCCACGTTTGAGCGACGAGAGAAATCGTTACTCAATTTTATTAAAAAAAACAGACAGAGACAGAACAACAATAAAAAAAATAAGTAATAGGTTAAGTTCGGCCGCTCCTGACCAAATAAAAAAAATAACGTGGTCGTGACATCTTCCTTCTACGTGAAACCTTCAATCAACACCCTATATTACCAGCCTATAACAAAAATCAAGTACTTCTTTACTCATGAAAACGGAATTCTCATAGCTTTCACACTGTTCATTTGTTTTCTCCATGTAAATCTAGGTCTCCACACCGTACACCGTACACAATCATCGTCGTACTATCGAAACAGCCACCTCACCGTTTAGACAACCATATTACCACATTCTAAACGGTTACCGAAGCACCAGAGGTACCAGGTTCCCAACAGGCGTCCATTCGGTCTCGAAGCACTAAGTGTGCCAGAAACCATCCACACGCCCAACACAACATACCATGCCACATACACCAAACAACAGGTCACCGAGGCCCCAGAGGGACCAGGCTCCCCCAGACACACAACAGGTCACCGAAGCCCCAGAGGGACTAGGCTCCCCCCAGACAACAGGTCACCGAAGCCCCAGAGGGACCAGGCTCCCCCAGACAACCGGTCCTCTCGAAGCAACAAGACTGCCAGATACCCATACCACATACACTAAACAACAGGTCACCGAAGCCCCAGAGGGACCAGGCTTCCCCAGACATACAACAGGTCACCGAAGCCCCAGAGGGACCAGGCTCCCCCCCACACATATCCAGCAATGTTTCTTGGTCCCACAGCAATCGCTGTGGCTCCCGATGGTCAACCCTGTGACCATCCTGCAACCATAGTCATCCTGACCAGGCCTCGTAACCCACCTCGGTTACAGCAGTCATCTTTGACCACTCACCACGTAACCCATCTCGGTTACAGCAGTCATCTTTGACCACTCACCTCGTAACCCTCCTCGGTTACAGCAGTCATCTTTGACCACTCACACCTCGTAACCCTCCTTGGTTACAGCAGTCACCGCAGTGACTACTCATCACCGTACAGTCAGTCCTTTGACCGTACACACCTCACCGTACAGTCAGTCTTTTGACCGTACACACCGACCTCACCATTGCTAGATTGATTTGAATCAGTCTTCAACATAGTACATTCAGTTACATCAATGGGTACTTTTTCTTTCAGCTTTTCTCTAACTCATCATAAACCAAACAAAGCCTTTAATTCAACACATAGTTGCGACCATTCAGAACTCCAATAACCATAAACAGCACCTTTAAACCATAACAAAATTTGTTATTTCATACATTATTCTCAGTACAAAATACAACAGCAACCTCACATTCAGGATTTCTTACCCAGCCAAAAGCATTTTCAAGAACTCCATTTTATGTTCATGATTTCATACCAAACCCTCAGTGCGATAGGTATAATCTACCAACTAACTACCATCATCAAACATTACCAATTTTGCAAAATAAAAAGAAAATGAAATCATGTACCTCATGTCACCGACTTTACATCTGTGTTAACATTATCTTATCCAGCTTGGTCAGATAGCAAATAACACAAAATTAAGTTAGGTATGTTCACAATGACCAGCACAGAACATTCAAAAAGTTAGAACACCACAACCATTACTGACACTTTAAATTCCACATTTATTATTCAAGTTAGGTAGGTACTAGACTTCCTACATGACACCACACAATCACACAATTCACAAATTCACACCTTTATTTTAAAGAGATGTTACAATTATTAAAACTTTTGAACAATGTTCAAAATTACCGAGGCCAAGCATCGTTGAACAACGCAGAACAAGAAAACCATTCCAAGTTTCCTCCAAAAAAATGACTCCTGTACCAAGTAAATAAAATAAAACCCAAGTGTCCACAATCCACAATAACTTAGTAAATACATTCGCAGAATTAACTCGCTACACAGAATGCACTTTCAACTTAATTGCCGAATCAACTCTTGACACCGTCAGCTCTCTGACCCATGAAACTAAGAAACTGTTCAATGTAAATTAAAATGTTGCCAATTGAACATTTATCTCATCTTCAGCCACAACTTCAACAGTTATTGGCCCTCGGGCATCTCATAATACCTAAATACATCTGCTAGACACCATCTAAATGTCTAGTTGCACTTTCATTCGCCGTAGTCAATTTAAATCATTATTTTTTTGTAGGTATCGTTAGAATGACATGTTATTATTTGGTTAGTTCTCTACAATGCTGTATATAACAACTACAGACATTAACTTTACCTTTATTCAACCGTTGGTAGCAACAAAACTAAACGCCAACTCTCTAGGCTATAGTCACGTTAATCTTCGTGATATTTTCGGGTTGTAAGATTCCAAATCGAGTCTAACAACAAACTATTTCACTAAACTTAAACACCGGTTTGAAATAATTTTGATCACAATATAACTATTAACTGAAAGTTATCGCAAGTCTTTGGTACAAAACAAAAGTTTAATCCTCACATTGACTCACACCTTGTATCGATTTATTAATAATCTAGTCTATAACTAGTAACTTATAAGTTAAAAATCATCTAACAAGTTATTTGTTTTGTTTCGTCAAACTTTTTTTCAATGTTGACACTTAATGTCACTCTCTGATAGAGATGGGCAAGGGATGGCGATCTGTTATCGATTAATCGACGAATCGATTTAAAGCACAAAAAAAATATAAACAATTTTCCAACCGATATTTAGTACTGAATCGATTCAGCGAATCGATATTTCACCCTACAAAATCGAGATTAGATTTTGCTGTTATGATATGAACCAAAATATTATTTAAGAATAATTTAATGTATTACACAAACTTAAGTGAATTCAACGTAAACAAATATCTTTCCCTTATACCTGATACTTTAATTTAGTTGTGAAAACAACCCTGATCCGCCAAAGATGTTTAAAGATCGGCTATTATTACGATTTTTCTTTTTGCGTTCCGTAACTGTATTCACACTTATCCAGCAATGTTTCTTGGTCCCACAGCAATCGCTGTGGCTCCCGATGGTCAACCCTGTGACCATCCTGCAACCATAGTCATCCTGACCAGGCCTCGTAACCCACCTCGGTTACAGCAGTCATCTTTGACCACTCACCACGTAACCCATCTCGGTTACAGCAGTCATCTTTGACCACTCACCTCGTAACCCTCCTCGGTTACAGCAGTCATCTTTGACCACTCACACCTCGTAACCCTCCTTGGTTACAGCAGTCACCGCAGTGACTACTCATCACCGTACAGTCAGTCCTTTGACCGTACACACCTCACCGTACAGTCAGTCTTTTGACCGTACACACCGACCTCACCATTGCTAGATTGATTTGAATCAGTCTTCAACATAGTACATTCAGTTACATCAATGGGTACTTTTTCTTTCAGCTTTTCTCTAACTCATCATAAACCAAACAAAGCCTTTAATTCAACACATAGTTGCGACCATTCAGAACTCCAATAACCATAAACAGCACCTTTAAACCATAACAAAATTTGTTATTTCATACATTATTCTCAGTACAAAATACAACAGCAACCTCACATTCAGGATTTCTTACCCAGCCAAAAGCATTTTCAAGAACTCCATTTTATGTTCATGATTTCATACCAAACCCTCAGTGCGATAGGTATAATCTACCAACTAACTACCATCATCAAACATTACCAATTTTGCAAAATAAAAAGAAAAAAGAAATAAAATAAAACCCAAGTGTCCACAATCCACAATAACTTAGTAAATACATTCGCAGAATTAACTCGCTACACAGAATGCACTTTCAACTTAATTGCCGAATCAACTCTTGACACCGTCAGCTCTCTGACCCATGAAACTAAGAAACTGTTCAATGTAAATTAAAATGTTGCCAATTGAACATTTATCTCATCTTCAGCCACAACTTCAACAGTTATTGGCCCTCGGGCATCTCATAATACCTAAATACATCTGCTAGACACCATCTAAATGTCTAGTTGCACTTTCATTCGCCGTAGTCAATTTAAATCATTATTTTTTTGTAGGTATCGTTAGAATGACATGTTATTATTTGGTTAGTTCTCTACAATGCGGTATATAACAACTACAGACATTAACTTTACCTTTATTCAACCGTTGGTAGCAACAAAACTAAACGCCAACTCTCTAGGCTATAGTCACGTTAATCTTCGTGATATTTTCGGGTTGTAAGATTCCAAATCGAGTCTAACAACAAACTATTTCACTAAACTTAAACACCGGTTTGAAATAATTTTGATCACAATATAACTATTAACTGAAAGTTATCGCAAGTCTTTGGTACAAAACAAAAGTTTAATCCTCACATTGACTCACACCTTGTATCGATTTATTAATAATCTAGTCTATAACTAGTAACTTATAAGTTAAAAATCATCTAACAAGTTATTTGTTTTGTTTCGTCAAACTTTTTTTCAATGTTGACACTTAATGTCACTCTCTGATAGAGATGGGCAAGGGATGGCGATCTGTTATCGATTAATCGACGAATCGATTTAAAGCACAAAAAAAATATAAACAATTTTCCAACCGATATTTAGTACTGAATCGATTCAGCGAATCGATATTTCACCCTACAAAATCGAGATTAGATTTTGCTGTTATGATATGAACCAAAATATTATTTAAGAATAATTTAATGTATTACACAAACTTAAGTGAATTCAACGTAAACAAATATCTTTCCCTTATACCTGATACTTTAATTTAGTTGTGAAAACAACCCTGATCCGCCAAAGATGTTTAAAGATCGGCTATTATTACGATTTTTCTTTTTGCGTTCCGTAACTGTATTCACACTTGCATTAAAAAAATACCAACGCGAATAGTTAGAAAGTAAGTTAATTTCAAAGAAAAGCATATTCACAAATTCCCTTGGTGATCAAATCAACAACAACCTCAGTGGTAGTAATATTTACGGGAAATCTGAAGTGACACCTATTGATAACAAAAAAATAATGCATGGCTGAAATTGCTAGTGTTCAAACAAGTAAAAGAAAAACGGATTGCTAGTATCTTCACTTCTCGATTTTCAGCAAACTAACAACCTATTTAATAATCTGTATGTACGCTTGTGACAGCACTAGTGGTCACAAAACCGTATATTGTTCTAACATCATGCAACATAACATAATGAAATTTGATTTCTTTGCGTTTTGTACTCACGTTTCAATGCTCCGGGTACATTTTAAAGATAATATTGCGAAAATCGTTTCGTTGTTTGTTTTGTTGGTGAACAAAACGATTAAAATATTTGTAGCAAAATATTTCAAAGCTCGAACACAACATAGATTTAAATAGATGGCGTGACATGCACCGACTTCTCATTCTGTTTATGTAAAAATAATATGTTCGTTTTTAAATTGATCATTAAAAAATACATGCACCTATTCAATAAGTTCCTCCAAGCAGCATATTACGGCAAAATGGGGTCCCGAAGCTAATTTCGATGATTATTGAAAGAAACACAGTATCAATACCATTACATAGATGGCGCTGTTTGAATTTTCTACTCTTTTAATGTAACTTACCTTACACATTTCCATGAAATAAAATAATGCAATAGTTATAAATTGCAATGAAAACAGCAATTAGTTATAAAACTTAGGTACTTCCAAACCACAATAGATCCCAATGGGTCGAAGTGCCCCGAGTCATTTCTCGGCCCCTCCATAAGATAAGATAGGTACTTCCAAACCCAATACATACTTCGGCTGCCACAAATGTATGCCGATGCACAGATAGTTGAATGCAGATCAAAGTCACATACCTTTAAGCCTGTACTCACGGGAAGGTCAGGCAGCAGCGCTTAGTACACCAGGCACAAAAGCAAAATTTTGTCACTGACCATGCACGTGTCCAGACTCCTAGCTGCTTTCAGAAAATATCAAATTGATTGATCACCGCAGCGGCATGTATAACACCACAAAATTTCCTTATTCATAGCGCTGTAGGTTGCAGTTTGTGTGTTGCCTCTTGAATTGGAACCCGAGCTCCGCACTTGTTTCACCACACGCAGCTGGTCACAACAGGTCTTGTGGTATCCACAGCAATGTTTAAGGGCTCAGACGTCCCTGTTATCTGTTGCATGTTGTGCGAATGGCTGAAAAATTCATGTCTATGAATAAGTATTCCACAAGCATAATCATAATGATGTTTTGCTAAATCAAGCTGTAGCTTAGGATGTTTGCTATCTTGCATTGTATTTGCACAAGTCGTCTTAATCTCTTGCGAACTCCGCTGACGGTATGAAACTGACTGAGTTTCATTTAGCATCATAACGAAAATAGAATTTTATTTTAAATTTTAGCCACTTTACACCAAGCTAAACTAACAATATTGCGGCTAAACTTCACAAGACATTAGGTAGGTACTTATTATTATCAGAATACTTAAGTTTATACTTCCCTGAACATCACCACCACAGTTGCGTTTCCTCAGTATCTAGTCAGGATTGGGCATCGATATCATCATCAACATTATCTGCAGCCCGACTTCGCACATTGTCTAGTATAGGCCACACTATACGGTTGAATTCGGGCAACATGAATTCCTGTCGCCAGTAGCCGACGAGTTGCGAAACGTCTCTATAAGTAGGTAGCTCGAGCTACTTCCATGCCATTTTCTTGCGCACCAAAGAGAGCGCGCCAGCCATTACTCGTCTCATTTGGTCCATTCTCCATCATCGCTTTGTATTTGCACTGATCCCGGACTTCTGATATCGGAAATACGAAGGCTATCTTGGATTAACACTCGATCTTGTGGGCTTTCGTGGGTATATGCATGCTACAAAGCAGGTAACTTATGCCGATTTGGAGATAGTACTTGTTCCAATCTTATCAAAGCAGCGAATTCGGCCACCTATTCGTTTCGCTTTCTCTCAACAAAACACACTTTCAAGTTTATAACGCCACACTTTAGGCTACTTCTCAATTATTTCTCTCACAACTCTGTTTTTTCAACTTTTTTGCAAACGCGCTCCCGCGCGTTCCTTTTTCTAACTCTTTTCCGACCAAATATGGCGGGCGACTTCGCTCAGGTCGCCATTATCCTTGGCTACCCTGCTTTCATTGGTTCAAGAACACCTCGGGCAAAGTTCACAGCTTTTAACATCCAATCAAAATCGAGTATTTTGACATAAGCCAAATAAAGTGTTGTCAATCGAATAAAATCGAACTGAGATTGAATCGTAGGCTAAATGTTGCCAATTAAACAAAACTGAATTAATAAGTTTAAATGCGTCATACTTCTTTGTTCTAGATTATTAGAAATACCTTCCTCCTACATATATATGTCCCTATGTTTTCCTTTTTTAAGATATATTATATTTAGAATCACTAAAACCCTCACAAAATGCTCAAAATTGCGCTGTCAACATAGGCTTAGTGTACAAATTTGACAAATATAAATGAAAAAAGGAAAACATAGGGACATAGTATATATCTTACTTTACCAGTTTATGGAATATCTTTTAAATTGGTCCAATATTGGAGGAGGAAATAGGCGAGAGCCAAACCTCGATTTATAACTTTTTACTAAGGAAATTCAGTCGGTGCTCTCTGTCCCCGTTTCCTCTTAAATCCAGGGCGAGCCTATTGGCATCAACCGGGCACAAATACAGACTCCGAAAAGTGAATGAAAATAAATAGTGAATATTTTCGTTATAAAATGTTATTAATGTGGCCTTTACTCGTGATTTCACTTAAAAGTTTATAACATATCGTTTCGCATCGCTGGCATTGTTGAACGGTGTATATTATTTGTTATGACTTATGTTATAGGTAAGTTCTAAAGTGAAAATAATAATGAAATGAAGGCGTACTTTCTTATATAATTGTAGATAAAATCTATCTATTGAAAATATTCCAATAATGTAATGTCTTGGACTCCATGTGGAGACACCAAAAAAAAGTTGATTGAAAAATGATAAACCTTCATCCAAAATGCGTAACAAAAACTTTTGCCAAAACGAATGCCCGTTAGGACGCGGCGACGGCAGCAATGGACCCTGGTTTATGCAGCATCCTCTACCCAGGGATGGTGAACCTATGGTACGCGTGCGGCGTGCCTATGGTGGCACACGACATTCAACATAAAACTGTAAATAAATATTAGGACTGCTGTAAGAATTAGCATTTAGAGTTTTATTTTTTGTCAAAGTCAACATTTTTTTGTGGCACTTCATTGTCACATAAAAAAACCGGCCAAGTGCTAGTCGGACTCGCGCACGTAGGGTTCCGTAGGTACCATTATCGCAAAAAAACGGCAAAAAAATCACGTTTGTTGTATGGGAGCCCCACTTAAATATTTATTTTATTATTTTTTTAGTATTTGTTGTTTAATAGCGGCAACAGAAATACATCATCTGTGAAAATTTCAACTGTCTAGCTATCACGGTTCATGAGATACAGCCTGGTGACAGACAGACAGACGGATCGCGAAGTCTTATTAATAGGTGCCCGTTTTTACCCTTTGGGTACGGAACCCTAAAAAGTATATAATTTAAATGCCACGTTTTCTAATAAAGGTTCGCCATCCCTGCTCTAACCACAGAACAAAAAAAGCCTACTACAGTAGAAGTCGCAAGTGGGCGGGGCCCGCGTACCCCGAGTTTTGCACAGTTCAGCATGTTTGCTTCCGCGCACACACTAAGCACATCAGTCTTGGTTCAACCGTCACGGTGACAAAAACTTGAAAAAAAATACAGCAAAATGCCTTATTGTGCTGTTTTAGAATGTAAACACGATAGCAGAACCAAAAATGTATCAAATGGAGGTATATCTTACCATCGGCAAGTCTTAATATATTTTATTTCGATAAAAATGTAAAACCAATATTTTATTAAACAAGACAAGTAAAAGTTGATTTTATGATGTTAAATTTAAGGTCTACTTTCTTTAAAACTCAAACATTGTTCTCGAAGATTCCAACTTTGCACATGTTACATTTAGCTACTCAATTAGAGATTACCAATATCGATAATGAGTTATCGAAACTTTAAACTTACAATATTCGAAAAAATCTTCTTCTTACGCGCGAAAAACATAACCCTTTCCTTGCAGCCGTGTAAAAATAAAGATTACGACGAATTGAGAACCTCCTCCTTTTTTTGAAGTCGGTTAAAAAGATAACAGCCTTCTAATTCTACATAGTGTACCTTTAGTTTCGACAAAGTGAAAAATAAAAACAGATGAACACAGAACCTCCTTCTTTTTTTAAGTCAGTTAAAAAGTGTCTTATGTGTTATTCTGAAATTTAAGATCTTCTGGTGTATAGACCTAAAATTCATCAGTTCGTTAAGGAGTTAGTCAAGCTAACCATAATACGAGTGTAGCCGCAGGCGAAAACGCAAGCTTCCCATATCAGTAGGACGTATTGTATATGTAGTGTAGTCTATCGCATAATTCTATTGATAGAAATAACACCACATACAAAGATACGCCCATCTTTGTATCAATAGAATCATTTTCAAAATCGGATCAGTAGTTTACCATAAAATATCTTAATTATACTTTCTATAAATCGTAAGTATTAGAATAAATTTATATAAAAACGTGATTACAAACATAATAATATTTATCGACTAGTTATTGACTGTATTTTGTTTGAAAATAAAACAAAATGTCGATAAATAAGTCAACGACAGTGGTACATCCTTAGAGGAGGACGAGTAGTAATGACCTCATTTCGCAAATATAAATCTTATTGGTAACGAAATACGGCTTAATTGAATGCAAATAAATTGAATGCATTTACTATAATGACATCTAGCGGCGGGTAGCGTAATTTGCTCATTAAACTATTCCGTGTGCGCTTTAAACGGCAAAAGTAATAAATACTCAAAAAGAGTAGACAATAAACCAATTCTATGGTCATAAAGCTGTGGTTTATTTTCAAATAAGCGACGACTGACATATTTTCTACTTTCATCTAAAAATTAAAATACCAATCACACCAAATATTTCTTAGTGTTATGAAATACAATTAATCAGTATATGTGTGAGTTTGGGTACGCTGATTCCGATACTAATGAAGCTATATGCGATTTCTACTGTCTTCTCTGTTCTGTGGCTCTAACCATTCTCAGTTCGTCATTATCATCATTTGCTGCGTTGTTCTACGCATTTCTGAGCATAAGCTAAACCTCTATTCCCTTTTGTGCCATACTGCTCTGGTCAGTGCAAGTCCCGGATCTTACCCGTGATCACCCTAAATACAGGGGCGGTTAGAATAGAATCTTTACCGTACACCGAAATAGCTAGACTCTGGCTATTGTAACTATGCAGCACTCATCATCCCCAAAAAGATTTGTATGTGGTATGCTTTTACATCTGTCACTTTTGTGGTACTTGAGCTGTTAGATTGCTTACGCAGTACATTGCTTTTCACAAATCCAATTAGAAAAATGGTTAAAACCTTTTAGAAGTGTTGGAGTGCGGGCGTTATTATATTATTACACTAGCTGTGTCCGCGGCTTCGCTCTCGTCATCTGTCTGCCAACCCTACCCTACTTACCTTCCTGCCTACATACTTACCTACCAATTTTTTTCTAGGGTCATCATTCTTTCGCGGAGAATCTTAACACCGCCATTCAGAAAATGACTTCAAATGCACAACGCCATCTATCGAATATCGAGTTTAACTGTCAGAGTATCTGAATTGCGTGTGTTGTGATAATTTTACTTCTTGAACACGTGATGCGTGCACAAATAAACAGACAAACCAACAAAAATTCTAAAAATGCTGGAAATGGGTTCTGTTGGTTATCCTTTAACACCCTGGCTATTTTTTTTGGAGATGTACAAAAATTACTTTTCTACAGATTTATGATATGTATTGATGATGATTGATGATAAGTAAATGCCAAGATGTGAAGGAACAGCACGATGTCGTTCTTAGCCAAAAACGACAATGTTTACAAGATATCGCAACGTTGACGTATAGGTCGATCTAACGATTTTGATATTTTTACTTTTGATTTTTGCTTAATAGATTATTTAACTAAGATTTATTTTTTCGAACACTCATACGCCTCTTCATGTTGTTTACATGAAGATCGTGTCAAATTTCAACATTATGAAGCAAAACAACAAACTTTGTGGGTCTGCAGTAATCACACACTGAGAAAACGGTCACTCACAGTGATAAAAATGTATCAAATCCACACTGCATCGTACTAAAGTGACTATTGTTTACTAGAAATTAATCAAAACTATAAATAACTAGCTGTTCCCCGCGGCTTCGCTCCCGTGGAACACCACACAGGACCCGTTTTCGGGTTTGAAAAATAGCCTATATCACTCAGGAATAATGTAGCTTTCTATTGGTGAAAGATTTGTTTAAATCGATCCAGTAGTTTCGGAGTCTATTCGGTACAAGCAAACAAAAAAATATTTCCTCTTTATAATATTGGTATAGCATAGCCGTGGTATAGATAAATCCTTTTTCGCAGTATAGACGGTGTTTACCACATTTTTGAATAATGCATAGTTATAATAGCCAAACTCTACAGAGCTCTTTATTAAAATTGCAGTTTATGTACGCATGAAATTGATGGAGGCGCTATTTTGTTTTAGATCTCAACTGCATTGTCGTGAAAGACGTGTTGAGCGACAACGCGGAGGCGGCCGTCCGGCAGTGCCTGCGACAGCTGCACTTATTGAAGAATGTCTGGATTGGAGTTTTCCCTACTAATGTCTTTAAAAGGTACGATCGTATAAAGATAAATAATTATCTAGATATTCACTTTTTTGGGCCTTCTATAAGTCCAGTTTGAAAGTAAGGGTGTTTTTCCACTATATGCCTTCTTTGGTGGACAAGCTCCCTTAGACAGGATTTTGCTCTAAGATCTTGTAGCTGTCCTTAGATTGGTACTCATTCATCATCATTAATTTTCATTTGGCGCAATGGTTGAGCGATTGACTGCTGCGCTGCGTGCCGCGGGTTCGATTCCCGGACGGAACAAATATTTGTATGACATACAGATAGTTGTTTCGACTCTGGTGATTTGTGTATGTGAGTTTATTATGTTTGTAAAGCACCCACAATACAGCCGAAATTCCTAGTGTGGGGCAACGTTTTTCTTAAACAAGCAAAAAGTTTAATTTTAAACTGTCCCTCGTCTGTCAACTAGTTTTAACAGCCAAACGCGGTTGGAGCTAGACTTTTAAAATTTTCACAGTATTATAAGCATCTTGTTGACCCAAAGCAATACAAATTGATAAAAAAAAAAATTAAAATATTTTAAGTGTGGCCGCGCCCATAAAACTAAAAGGCGACGCGAAAAAAATATTTGACCTACCCCATCGAGTGGGGTATCGTTGTTTAGAGCTCGTTGTGTAGATAAATACTGTATTTTGTACGGCAACCTAATTGGGCGAAGTCCGACACGTCCGGTTTTTTTTCTTATCTGTTTAATATATTTTGTACATTTTATTGTTATTTTTTAGGGTTCCGTACCCAAAGGGTAAAAATGGGACCCTATTACTGAGACTTCACGATCCGTCTGTCTGTCTGTCTGTCCGTCTGTCTGCCTAGCTGTCCGTCTGTCACCAGGCTGTATCTCATGAACCGTGATAGCTAGACAGTTGAAATTTTCACACATGATGTATTTCTATTGCCGCTATAACAACAAATACTAAAAACAGAATAAAATTAATTTTTAAGAGGGCTACCATACAACAAACGTGATTTTTTTGCCGTTTTTGGTCGATATTAATAACGGCAACAGGTAGACGCTTGAAATATTCACAGAATATTTAGTTGTATATTCACTTCAAAAAATAATAATGATTAAATTAAAATAAAATAAATTAAGGGGGGCTCCCATACAACAAATGTGATTTTTTGCCGTTTTTATTTTATTTTAACGTTGCCCCACACTGGGAATTTCTTCCTGTATCGTGAGTGCGTTTACAAACATTGAAACTCACATACCAAGACACCCAGATCCGGAACGACTATCTGTGGGCCATACAAATAATTGTTCCGTGGGGGAATCGAATCCGCGACACGCAGCGCAACAGCCGATCGCTCAACCACTACGCCAACCGTGTCGTCAGACGAATAAAAGCCGTAATGATTTTCTTTTCAGACTTATGGCAACCCTAGTCAATATGTTTTTGGACGAGCTGATCCACCGCGTATGCACCGTGGAGGATATCTCCATGGAGATGGCAACACAGCTCACCGAGATGTATACCATTGTTGTGCAGAAAGCTCCACAACTCTTCCAGGTAATTCTTTGTTTATTTCAAGGAGTTTCCTGGCCTGCCTAGAGCCAGTTCATTGATTAAAATATGTAATTGAACGATTTTTTTTATAATTCATACGTATTCGCATTAATTCGCTTACAAAATTTACTTTATATTAATGAGTCTTTCTTAAACTTCAAAAAGCAAGCTTGTTGGAGTCCTAAGAATCGTATCTTTTTTATTTCTCTCTCTATTCCATTTTTCTACAGGATCAATATTCGATACTATTTTCACGTAAAACTTTGTTTGACCTTCCAGGCTCCTGAAGACATAGAACAACACGTGCAATCCTGGATCAAGCTCCAAGAGCTGATCTTCATACTAGGCGGATCCCTCAAGGACATAGAAAACCACTGGAAGGACGGCACCGGCCCGCTAGCCATCCACTTCAGAAATGAAGAACTCCGAAGCCTGATCAAAGCCCTATTCCAAAACACACAGATGCGAGCCAACCTTTTATCCAAAATAAAGTAATTAAAAGAAATAGAAATAATTCTCTGGGGGGTGACCATAAGCTCTTAGAGCGGTATCAATTTGAGATCGAGTAAGTGACAGATGTATACACGTCAGATACATCTGTCCCTTATTCGATCTCAAATTGATACCGCACTAAGAGCTTATGGTCACCCCCCTGTTCTCAGTGTTTGACGTCAGTATCTCTTAACATATTATTACCATGTCAAATGTTTTAATGTGTCTTATTAAACATTTATGTAAGAATTGATGTTACTCATAAATAGATACATACATACTTGAATAAGTTACATTGTAAAACATAAATTAACCAAATAAATGTTACAGAAACATAGCAGAACATTATCTGCAATTCAGTTGTTTTCATGTTTTGGTGAAGAAATATTTTTTATCTTTGTTTCATTTGGTTTTTATTTTATTCCCATTTTGTTTCCAATATTTCCTTTGAACATGGAGCAACTATTATTGATTGCTCCCTGCCTCCATCCTATGATTTAATTTGCTTGTTTCAAGGAAAGCTAAAGAGTTATCATAGCTCTGATTTCAGTGAAATGATTCCGAAGAAAAATTAACAGTATTGCTTTTTTTATACAAAGAGTATAGAAACTACCAAAATGCTCGAAACGGCACACTCACACAAACATGCGCACCAACGAGACCCTTTATGGGTTGATTAACCTAACGAGTACCTCGCCGCTCGTTCGTTCGTCACAAAGCAGTGTACGCGTTTATGTTTTTTTTTGCAATCCATTGCAGACGTCAAAACTGAACTGGAGTGGTAGCGTGGTGTGTTTGTTATATAGCTTTTAATACTGAGTATGGGCTTAATTATCGGTTATAACATCATCGGATACATCGTCAATCGTTCAATTTAAGTGTGTTTGAAATAGATCCGAATTGAGATGTCCGTCACTACCGCCGGACCCCAAAGCCAATGGCTTCCATATTTGGTAAATAATTACTACTCAAATTGTACCAATTAGAACTCGAACAACAAAATTGGTACCTACCTTAGTGTTTTTCGAGAAAATCGATTTTGAAGGTAAGTCTAAGTCTAGGGCATGAAGACAACAAAAAAAAAATTGTTTTTGACTTCATACCCCCTAGAGGGAGCCATATTCAATTTAATGTGACGTCATAATCATATAGCCTAAGCCTATAACCAGCGAACAAACACAACGCTTCCAACGACACCTCATTCATCAAATTGTGATGTAGTTTAGAAGTTACGAGAGAACAGATGAATATACAAACTTACATACATACACACATACCGGTCAAAAACATAACCCTTCTTTTTGTTTTGCCGTACTTGGGTAATTTTATGCTTTCAAGGAAAGAACACACTTCTAACGAAATGTAGATGTAAATTGTAACGTAAAACAGAACGTAACACAAAGCCAAAGAGAAAAGAAAATAAAGAAACTCCCTTTGCCTTCCCGAAAGGGAAAAGAAGTATATAAAAAAAAAAAAAAAAAATAGGTTTTTTGGCGGGATTTTTTCGAGTGAAGTTCAGCGGCTGTTAATATTATTTGCAAATTGATTCCTAGTGGATATTGTGATATAAAATTGGTGTAGTTTTGTGTCTCAACTGTCTACGCAACTGGACAATATGTGAAATCATTAACAGAAGCGATCTCAGGATAGTGGAGCGGAGAATTTTATTGTAGTATTGACTACCTCCGCTAAGCTTACTGGGAAGGCTGACTCAATACAATTTGCTGCCAAATACTCCATAAAACATTAGAATCTGTTACATCCGTATTCTAATGCATACTAAAGAATGTTAAAATTGCACTGAAGACTAGGCAGCATGGTCTCAGACCTTAGCCTGTTCCGTCAGGAACAAATACAAAAAAAAAAAAAAAAAAAAAAAAACGTCAAAACAAAAGTCCAGGCCTGCGACAGCTTAGTTCCAAAAATTTTGGTTGGCGCTACTGTGGCAGAACGCTATTGGCTTTATAGCGGTAACTTCATGGTACTGTGGTATGTTGCTGACTTCATGTTAATGGCAGCCATCGTGTAAAGTTATCTGTGGCAGCCATTTTGATAGTTGAGTTGAGTACCTACCTACCGCCATTCATTTCGAAACTAGTCTACCTACGGGATTATTTTGTCCTCGCTTTATTGCTTGAGTTGAGATAAATAATTCCAAGTTCCTTGTTCGATACGAACTCCAGTGCTTTGGTCCGCGGCCATGGCTCCTATCAAGTGCTGTGTTGTGGGTTGTACTTCAACCAACGTAACTCATCGCCTTTATAATTTACCAAAGGACGATAAACTTAGGGCTTTGTGGCTGTCGTTTTTGGTGCCTGTGAATTCCAGACTTCTTGGTCTATCAAAGGATCAGTTATTGAATAAACGTGTGTGCCAAAAACATTTCGACAAATACCAACTGGATTACAAGGGTAATCGCCTCAAATGTGGTTATCCATGTCTATTTTCTACTGAAGAAATCGAGCGTGGATTGCCTATAGCCGGTAAGTGCATTAGCTCTGCATATTAAATTACTTGTAAATCTTTGCTGAGCTGGTTCAATTTTTCATTCAAATAATCTTATTAAAATACTTCTTGAAGCTCAATTAATATTATTGTAGGTAAATCTTCCTGGTTAATAATTGTATCTGGGAAGGCTGCTGCTGCGGCTTTGGGAGTTGTATATATTTGAGCCATTTGCAGTTGGTTTAGGCCCATAGGGTCCGAGTATCCATGGAGTCTTGGTATAGCAGGAAGCATTATATGGACTCTTCGCGTGACCAGAGGGCTGGCCTTTTCTTTGGCCAAAGAACCTGCATTGGCAACATGGCAACTTTTCCAGCATTCCGGACACATTTCTCATTTACATCTCCTTTAAACACGCTTGTACATTATTATTAGTTTGTTATACAAGCATTTAATTTATTTTGTTTATTTTCAGGTGATTATTCATCTTCAGATCATAACTACTGTAAACAGGCAGACATAGAGGAAATCGCTTTAGATCTAGTTGTTGCCCAAGGTAATCATTTTTTTTTTTAATTTGTGATAGGTTCGCGCTTGACCACTATATCACCTGATGGTAAGCGATGATGTGTACAGTGATGCCAACTTAGCAACTTTATAGCTACATCTAGCTATTATTTGGAGTTTAGCTACAACATAATGAAACTTGTAGCTAAAATTTTTAGCTACTTTTTTTAGCAACTTTTCATTTTATCATGAGATGTGAGAAATAATAGACAAAATAATGCAACAGTGGCACATTCTACATATGAATAAGTGGCATTCTCAAAATATAGTTAAATTTTGGGTCGAAGTACAAAAATTTATAAATTCTTCCGGTGACAACATATACCAAGATATAAGTACTCTTGCTTGAACTTGCGTTTCACTGCCATATTCTAATGCAGAGGTAGAGGTTATTCTCTCAAATGAATTTAGTTAAAAATAAGCTAAGAAACCGTAATCTTCCTCTTTAATTTATTTATTTTCATTTATTTTTTTATTCAATTACGTACACAAGACATTTTTAACTCTCTTGTTGGAAGTAATGAAAATAAAAATTTCATTGTAACCTACTTACCTACTGTGTGTAACATTCAACTACTTCTAGCAACTTTTTGGGGTAAAAAAATGGCAATCTAGCAACATTTTAAAAATTGTCTAGCAACTGCGTAACGCTAGCAGTTGGCAACACATGTGGTCGACGATGTAGCACGCTTACTTACTTATTTTCCGGTCTTAGTCATACTTTGGCGAAACTTTTTGTTTGGTGTACTTATGTATTGGTTCGATTCTCATACCCCTTTTCTGATTATAGAGCATCCAGTTGATCATTTGTATTCAAGACCAGCCACAAATCCACCTGAATCTTCAATTCTCAATACAGGTACTAATTTTAACAACTTTTAAGTATTTTATTTGTTGTTATTATTTTATATGCTTGTAGGTAAATAATAATAGCCGCACGGGTAGATTTTTAATGTTGAGCAATGCATGCAGAGGTCGATCCGAAGATGGGTGACCATCTTTACATAGCGAGATGGCTCCATGCCTCGAAAGCATGTTAAGCTGTTGATCTCTGCTGTCATTTCAATATATTTGACAGTTCTTATGGTACTCAGAAACCAGAAAATCTGATACCTGTCTTGTCAAGTAGTACCATGTTACCCAGTTACTGGGTTCTGGGGGTCAGATAGGCAGTTGCTATATGTAAAACTGGTAGTCAGCTGCATCCGGTTAGACTGGAAGCCGACCCCAACATAGTTGAGAAATGGCTAGGCATATTGAATATTATTATTTTCTTTCAGTTATTGATTTTAATATTTATCAAATCGTGTAGAACCTCAATTGAAAACAGTCAGTTCAAAACTATTAAGTTGACATCTGCTAATATTTTGCAATAATATGTATACTAGTATGTAAGAATTGATTCTGATGAGAGCGTCTTGTTCAATTCTTTTATCATGTGTGGAAAAACATTATTTTACAAAATTTATATGTTTTATTGCAGATTACACTACTGTCTTTGAATCAAGTGAAATACCATCAACAAGCAAGTGTTTAAATAACAAACCGATTGACTCCTTTGAATCCCAAGGTTTGAATTATATATTTACTTTGATTTATAATTCATTATGCCTTAGTAAGGTTCACAAAAGATTACCTACTTTGATTTGATTAGACACCAGTGAAACAAAATTGGTTTCTTTACACTAACCTGAATTTTATTTTTTAGGACACACTACTTCACCTGGCTTGCAAATGACAGAACTCGTGGCAATTGACTCAAACCACTCAATTTCAATGTTCGAAGCAGAATCAACAGGTATATATATTTCTATATTTTCAGTAAAATCATCATTGTGTGTTTCTTGAAAATTTGCTGAACCGATTTTGATGAAACTTACACTGTTCCCTAAGTTGAATGCTTAATCCACCCTAAATGAAAAATTTAAAATACATACACTTATGACATTTGGCACATCTGGTTACAAGCCCACATAGAGTTACATATTACCGTGTGAGTATTGTGCATTTCCAACTATATAGCATACAATACATATATAATAGATAACGCCTTCATTTAAAGTTAGTAATACCCGAGTACCTACCTGATATTCCTGAATTGCTCTAGCTAAAAATTATGTTTCTTCTCTTTACAGATTTGATTCGCAGTGTGGAGCAAATCCAAATAAAACAGAAAGCACAAAAAACAATTCGTCCTAGGAGAGGAGGTATATTTTTAATTATATTTTATAAACTTAAAGAGCTTTTTACAAAATTCACAGTAATAGCTAAGTATTCTTAGTTAAAGAAAATTAAAGTCTTTAAAATACAGTTTAAAACATTCTACACCAAGAGATATGATAATATTCTTTACGCTTTTTCGCTACGTGAATAAAATCTAAAAAAGTATTTTGTCAAAGTTTATATTAATACTGTTATTTGGTGCATCATTTAGTTGAATAATGAAATTATTCTTTTGCAGCTAATAAGTTCGGTGAAAAATGCAGGTGCTTTATAAATAAAATGAGAACTATTGCGGTTGAGGAAGACAAGACTCCGAAGACAAATTTGCAAAGATTGGATGCTGCTAAGGCTCTAAATTGTACCCGACTGTTTAATAATAAGTTTGATCAAATGTCACAACAAGCCCAAGACTTTCTACTCATGCAGCTAAAAATGGCAAACAGAAAGAAGAAAGCAATAAGATACACTACCAGTGAAAAGCATTTAGCGTTGACCCTCATGAAGGAAAGCCCGAAAGGGTATAGGTTGTTGCAAAAACTATTTAATTTACCCAGTAAAAGAACATTAAACCGTCTTGCAGAAGATATAATATTTAATGTTGGACTTAATGATAATATTTTTAAAGTTTTAAAGCACAAAGCAAAAAAATGGGACTCTAAGAAGAAATTATGTTCTATTTTATTTGATGAAGTTGCATTAACACCTCATCTCACATATGTGGAATCCCAAGATGAGATAAGAGGCTTTAAAGACTTCGGATATGCAAGAGATTTGAGGTTTACCGACCATGCTCTAGTTTTTATGTTAAAAGGAGTGTGCTCAAACTGGAGACAGCCAATTGCCTTCTATTTTTGTGAGGGAACAACTGCAGCAGCTACTGTAGTAAGAATATTGAAGGAAGTGGTCACAAAAGTGCTAGAGTCAGATTTGGTACCAATTGCAATCGTATGTGACCAGGGCTCTACATTTAGAACAGCAATAAATACAATGAAAAGGGACACTGAACGTGTAAGAACTTTGAATAAGGAATATAATGGTGAGTAGATAAACTTTCTTAACAAATAGCCTTTGTATGCACATTGTATAAGTAGGAGTTGAAAATTATTTGGGATAAAACGTATTCATCATCATTACTTATATAAATATATATTTTTTCATATTATGTCCAGGTTATCGTCTTTCTGCTAAATTTCATCAAATGTGTAGCTCTTAAACCACAGTTCATTAATCAATCAAATTAACTCCAACTTATTTTATTTTTTGTTTGCAGACGGAACTATTGATATATCAAGTACAAAGTTAAGTGTGGTCTATGATCCTCCACACTTACTTAAGGGTCTTCGAAATAACCTTCTAACCAAAGACATGATTTTCAAAGGCAAAGTAGCTAAATGGAAAGATATTCAAACAGTATTTGACTCTGATTGCCAACTAGGTCATACAAGAATGCATAAAAAGCTAACAGAGCACCATGTTTATGCAGAGAAAATGAAAAAAATGAAAGTTAGTGTAGCTGCCCAAACTCTGAGTGCAACCACCAGTGGATTGCTTAAATACACTGCATTATTCAGTAAGTTTTTTGTCAATGTAATCTAATTATGCTACTTAAATGACCATCTTCTTAATCACTCACTCATTTCATTTTTGTTTATCTATTGAGGAATAAATGAATTTACACTATCTATTTATATTTTGTGAAAAAAATAAGATTCCTAGTAATTGAGGCACAATCTAATCTTATGTACTAAGGATAATATTCATTGCAATATCTTATAGTATGATAGGGTAGAAACACTTTGTTCTTGATAGTTTGTGTTATACTTATAATTATGTAATATTTCAGAAACTACGGCCACCGGTGAAAATGTTAGTGAGACAATGGCCACGACAAGCGAAGCTGTGGACTTTATTGATAAGCTGTTTGACAGTGTAAATGGATCTCGAGGGAGCACTGTGCAGGGTAAACTGCGTGGACCTGTAAAGCCGAACTCGCATCAAATTTTCAATTTTTGGTCAGAAGCCAAACGAATATTGAAAAATATTGAATTTATTGATACTAGTAGCAAGAAAGCGCGAAAATATAAGAAAACCTATAAGGTTCGAGTTCCTTCTCTTGATGGATGGGTTACAACTATAGAAAGTTTTGAAAGGTTGTCTAAACTGTTGTTCGACAAATATGAAATACAGTATTTTTATCCGAGAAATATAAATCAGGATCCCCTAGAGAATTTTTTTGGTAGAATCAGAGCCATTAACTATAGGAACGTCAATCCTGATGCTAATGCGTTCATAAACGCATTCAAATCGCTGCTAATGTCCAATGTTATGGGTCCACATTCAATATACGCAAACTGTGAGGAAGATAAAGGGGAGACAGTAGTTGATTTTTTAAAATTCGTATCCTCATCCAATGTTGATGAGAGTTCCGCATCAACATTTGATGAGGATAAAGAAAATTCAATGTGTGGTGGGCCCATAACAATGACCCAAAACACTAGCAGCGACCAATCGCTAAATCCAAGAAATGAAAGGTTGCGCGTGCATTCTTCTGCATATACAGCAGGGTATATGTGCAGGAAAGTGACAAAGAAATTTAATTGTAAACAGTGCTCTGAGACTTATACCCAAAGAAAAAGAGATGTAATTCATAAATGGATCGAACAACGAGAATACACCCTTCTAAAACACAGTAATTTAACCTACCCTTCAAAGAGGTTTTTAGTACTATACAGGGATATCTCGGGCCTTATACATGATTATTTAAATAAATATTCATACAAAAAACACGTAAAAATACATTTAAAAAGTGAAATTATGAGAAAAAATTAGGTAAATTGGTTGGGGTGTACACATCATAAAAACGATGTCCAGGAATGGTTACTTAATCTTATGATACGCACCCATGTACATAATTGGTGCAACATAATAAATAAGATTTTAAAAGGAGGTATTCAAGAAAAACTTGTGAAACAGATGTGTGCACCGCAACAAATTGCCTTTGAGAAATATAAAGCCCATAGGTTAAGAGGAAAAATAAATAAAAAGTAAACTCTATAAGTCGTTTTATTTGAAAATTTCTGAACCTTTATAATAAATTAGGAGAACCCCCTCGCAGAATTTTTCGTGGCACATCACTATGCTATCGATATTTTACGACATACTTTTGTAGTACGCTGGGCATCACCAGGCGATAAAACACACTAGCGCTTAGACGCATATTTATGGAACTAATCGTTAACCATACCACTGTCCTATCTGTCTCTGACTAGTATATAGTTATCTGTGCAAAAGTCGATTATTATTATTTTGTGCAGTTTAACCTATAAAATTACAAACTAAATCTATTATTTAAGTCTATAATGTATTGAATGATAACAAAAATGAATACAGTAAAAGTGCTGTTACGGAATAGGAGTCCTACTGTATTTTTCAACCGATACTATGCTACGACAAAGAAGAAAATTCCGGATCCAGATGAGGATGAATCTCTACCAAGTAATTGTCCTATTTTTGATCTAATTATTAATTTAATGATGATGTTAAGTCAACGTTTGGTCACTTTTAACAACAATATTAGTCAATCATACGTAATTTGTTTTGGTCAATGCTGAGTAACCTCAAAACAATAATGAAGTTCGAAATTGAAGATACTGCTTTCAGTCAGGCAATGGGTAATTTCTGCTTTAGAACTGGCATGCAACACTGGCAGTTTGTGACTGTGCTAGTATAGAAAGTAAAACTGCAAAGTACCTAAGTAGGTACTTTGCAGTGGCGTTTTTAAGTAAAAACGCCACTAATATCAATAGTTCTCTTTCTTTTCTAGTTTTTCAGTACCCAACAAGCAAGAGCTCAGACCGGAACATGTACTCATGGGGTCTTGCAGAGACTGGCGCACTAGGGATTCATATGCCTCGCGCGAAGAAGGGCAGGAAACAGTACAGGAATAACTTCTCACTCTGCTGGTACCCTATGAGATCTAGTTTTGCGGAGAGATTTGATGTGAGTGTCTTAAAAAAATACACTAATATTATAAATTGGAAAAGTTTTTGAGTTTGGATTCAGGTAGGACTGATATTACATAATTATATTCATCTGATAAAAAAAATCTTGTCCTGATACAAAGCTACACTCTCACTTGGTCTGCTGAGTGTCTTTTTACCCCAAGACAGACAATAAAGCTATAGAAATAAATAAATAGAAATCACATCACATCATCAGCCTTATAATGTTCCCACTGCTGGGACACAGGCATCCTCTCTGTCAGAGAGGTAATAGGCTTTAATCCACCATGCGGGCCCAGTGCGGGTTGGTGAATGTCACACATCTTCGAATTTTTGGTTCTAGGACATGGCGGTTTCCTTACCATGTTTCCTTCACCGTTTTAAGAGCAGTGGTGATGAAATAATTTACACAAAGTAAAGTGTCTGCCTGGGTTCGAACTCACAACCTACGATATCTAAGTCGGGGCCGTTACTGTTAAATAGAAATTACAGACTAATTACATTAACTTTCCAATTATTCCAGGTTGAACACATAGCTGCAGGGTACGGTTTCACAGTGGCATCTATAAAGACGGATGAGCAACATAAAGTGTTTGGGACTGGTATCAACACTGACTCTCAAATAGGCTATCATGCACCACGCATGGGCCACCCACTTGAATTGCTGCTCAGTCCAGCTCCCATATTCTTGCCTTACAAGTCTTTAGAAACTAAGGTAATATTACCATATATTACTAGTTTATTGGTTTGGAAAAATAAACAACTTTTTTTACTGACTTCACAAAAAGGAGGAGGTTCTCAATTTGGATGACAATATTTTTTTTTATAAATCATTTTTCTACTAAAAATACAACCATCTTCAAAAAAGTTTTTTAGTTTTGCATCAGATTCTAAAAAAATACAACTAAATAGACATTGCCGTATAAAATTAATACCAATGACCTGCGTTAATATGCAAAAAACCAACAGTATAACAACTTTCTAGCTTTTTCTTGACGACAGTCTTTATTTCCAACTAGCTGACCCCCGCGGCTCCGCTCCCGGCAACTGGCTACCTACCTACCTACCCTATTTTTTTTATTTCCCATAACTACCCTACCTACCTACCCTATCTACCCTACCTACTCTTTTCTACCTACCCTACCCTACCTTACCTACCCTATCCTACCTACCCTACCCTACCTACCCTTACACTGTTGTACTACTATACGAATGTAACCAATGTAATTAAAATTTAGAACATTAAAGCTGCTATTGTGAGTCAATCTTAAAAGATAGACATATGCTGTCGCGGACTTTTTTTTAGAACTTTTAAAGAGGAACAATTCCATCATACATGGTATTTGCGTAAGTTAAACCGTTTACGCAGCGCACGCAACAAAAGCTCTCAAAAAGGAATATTTATTCCCGTTTTTGCAACATTTTTCATTTACGCTCTGCTCCTATTGGTTGTAGCGTGATGTTATATAGCCTATAACCTTCCTCGATAAATGGACTATTCAACACAAAAAGAATTTTTCAATTCCAACCAGTAGTTCCTGAGATTAGTGCGTTCAAACAAACAAACAAACTCTACAGCTTTATAATATTAAATAATAATATATAGTATAGAAGTATAGACTAGTATAGATTATATCTTTTCATATCAATTTTTTTTTACAGATCATCGGCATTGACGCAGGTCGCGCCCACACAGCGATACTGACAGACAATGAAGGTGTGTTTACACTGGGAAACAATGCATATGGCCAGTGTGGACGAAAGATCAACCCCAATGAGGAGTACAAAGGAAGTATGGTGTCTCATAATATCAAGCGGTTGGGCAACGAGAAGATTATCAGTGTGTGCTGTGGACAGGATCATACGTAAGTATGTGATATCCATGCTGATATTATTTTATGAACCGACTTTCCAAAAAGGAGGAGGTATAGAACCTCTCAGTTAGACTTTAGGTTTTTTTTTGTGTGTGTCACCGATTTCTCCGTCAATTGTGGACTGATTTAGAAAATTCTTCGTCAAATTTAATTAAATTTGATGAAGAACTTTGGAGATATACAACAGAACACTTGAGATAAATCTCTCGGGATTGCTGCAATAGCATGTCTGTTTATACCATTTCATAACATAACATCACACCAGTATGCTATAAAGGGGTATTCAGATGTGTACATTTCACCTTGGTACACTCTCATTTCACCAGTTACGTTCAAGTTTCATGGTATTCGGGTAATGTATTCTGGCATTATAGGTACCTTAGGTGCACCTTTTGTCGACGTTTTATAAGTGCCCATAGGTTAGGTTAAAACGGGCTGTTTTCCGCAACTCCACGACCAAGCGCATATTTTGCGTACGGTATAAGTGCCCATGTAGGCCAACGTAAAATAAAAAAAAAATGGTTTTGATTTCTTACTATAGAACATGCCTATTAGGTACCAACAAAAAAGTGTTTTTTTTTTTTTTTTTACAATAAATAAAGAAAAGAAAACAGGAACACCGACTATCGAAAAAGAAGTTATTTTTCACTTTGTAGTGTTTTTATTTGGAGGTTGGTTGTAGTTTTATGTATAAAAGTTTTTACAATGCATGTCATCGAAAAGAGCGTTTTCCAAGCAGCCAAACTGGGCGGAAAGTGTCACTTTTTTTACTAGTGCTTTTTACTTTCCTGTACTTTTTTAATTTTTAACTCCAACGTCAGCCCGCCGCATAGAGCTTTTATTATTAGAGAAAAGTTTAAAAAATTAGTTAAGTACAGATTATCATTCTAGATTTAAATTGATCAATAAATTAAATTTAAATATTCATAAAATAATCTTTGGATATGCTGAGCGCCCTTGAATAAGCGCCATTTTATTAATTTCTTGCTTGGTTCAGATATTTTTTTTTATTTCCTCGCACAATGCATAGTAATATGTTGTATGATACACGTGCGTAAGATGATTTCCGACTCGTGTCGATTTATTATAAAAATATCACTCATCGGAAATCACCTACTTTCCGCACTTGTAGCATAAATAACTATCAGTTATCTTACAAGTTTGCAACATCGAATTTTATGCACATAACATTTCACAAGTTACATGTTCTATGTAATAGAGGCAGCCTGAAGTAACGGGCACACCGTTACTTCAGGCTGCTACTGAGTAATTCTTAATTCCCATCTGACCCAATAACATTGCCTGAATGCAGTGCATTAGGAGGACTCAAGCAAACTGTGTATAGTTCTCGCCAAACTTCTTGGCCTCCCTGAAGTTGGCTTTCCGATGCACATGGCTCGAATCGGTGCTGTTTTTGTATGAGATTTAATACTGCGCAACCACCGACCGCCGTGAAGTTGGCTACAAGCCAACTTCAGGGCGGCCAAGAAGTTTGGCGAGAACTATACATATACATTCTAACTAAAGTAAAAATAGTTCATTCTAATTTGAATATTATCCCTATCATTAATCTAATGTAGTATTGTAGTCCTGAAAATGAGTTTAGCTAATTCCTAGCTGTTAACTTTATAAATCATGTTTCAGTCTATTCGTAACAGAAGGCGGCAAAGTCTACTCTTGCGGCTGGGGTGCGGACGGTCAGACCGGGCTCGGTAAATACGACAACCAAGCAATACCCGCCGCTGTGAAGGGAGATATTACTACAGAGAAGATTGTGAAAGTCGCTTCTACTGGCGACTGTGTGTTGGCGATAAATGGTGGGTTTTTAAGACGGTAAAAGAATATAAGACCAAAGCACGGCAAGTCTCAAGGGAGTCCTTGGGACTTGCCGTGCTTTGGTCTTGTCGTGATTTGGTCCGATTCATCGCGAGTGCGATAAATCGGTCCAAAACGAAAGCTATGACCAACAGCATTATGCATAGAGTCGAGCTGGATAGGCAGGAAATACAATATTGTCGTTGAGTACAGATGTGCTCATCGACATTATTGTAAACTACTTGTTAGTTAGAAATAGTTTCTATCGAAAGAGCCAGGAGAACGAAATCGATCTTAAAAGTTTTGTCTTGGGGTTTGTCAAAGAGCAATGAAGCGCAGCATTCTAGCTGTTAAAAGAACTGAGAGAATAAGAAACTCCACTCTGCACTCTAAAACGGGGATCACATGGGAGTTAAGGCTGCCAGGCTAAGATGGGGTTGCGTGTGTCACGTCAGCTGTATGCAAAGGGTCCGCTCAGCAATAGTCGCCACAAGTTGGCACTCTTAAAACAGGGATCACAGACGTGGGAGTAAAGGCTGCCGGGCTAAGATTGGGTTGCGTGCGTCACGTCAGCCTTATGCACAGGGTCCGCTCAGCAATAGTCACCACAAATTGGGTACCTTAGGATGGTCTGCGCCGTAGGCAGACCCAGAAAGAGGTGGCAAAACGACCTAGGTGCCTACTGCAGGGGCTGGTATCACGTCAGCCGTATGCACAGGGTCCGCTCAGCAATAGTCGCCACAAGTTGGCACTCTTAAAACAGGGATCACAGACGTGGGAGTAAAGGCTGCCAGGCTAAGATTGGGTTGCTAGCGTCACGTCAGCCTTATGCACAGGGTCCGCTCAGCAATAGTCGCCACAAATTGGGTACCTTAGGATGGTCTGCGCCGTAGGCAGACCCAGAAAGAGGTGGCAAAACGACCTAGGTGCCTACTGCAGGGGCTGGTATCACGTCAGCCGTATGTACAGGGTCCGCTCAGCAATAGTCGCCACAAATTGGGTACCTGAGGATAGTCTGCGCCGTAGGCAGACCCAGAAAGAGGTGGCAAAACGACCTAGGTGCCTACTGCAGGGGCTGGCCCGAAATGGCTCAGGAAAAGAATACTTGGAAGGATTTGGAGGAGGTCTTTGCCCAGCTGTGGAACAGTATTTGCTAATATAAAAAGAATATGTAATTTCAACTTTAATTGAGCTTTCCATTTAATCCAAAAGCGCACAAAGTACAGCAGCACCTGTATATTCAGAGCTCCTATTTTATTAATAAAATGTTTCTTAATTTTGTGTCAAATACCAGTATAATCTTTATACAAGTATATATATAACTTACAACTAAATTACCAATTATGATTTTCCACAGACCAAGGTGAACTATTCGGCTGGGGCAACTCGGAGTATGGTCAGGTCCCGATGGCATGTGGCAAGGAACAAGTCAACATGTCGTACTCCCTGCTAGAATTCACTCGTGGGTTAGGCAAGATTACCGATATAGCGGCTGGTGGATCTTTCTGTTTGATCGTTAATGGTGAGTGCATGTAAAATACTGTATCTGGAAAACTCACTCAGGTCCCATTAAAACCGTATCCGTATCGTCAATTGTGTGCTGGTTTACTGTGAGTCAGTATGAACGTGAATAGTGTACGAGTATTGTGAGATTTGTGTGAACGAAAAGTTGAATACATAGGTACTATACTCTTAAAAGATAGCTTACTCTCTGCGACAGCTGTCAGTATTAATACAGTACAATAGCGCTTGACATCCTTAAAACAATAACGTATACGTCAATTTGACATTTGTCGCAGAGATGCAAGCTATCTTTATAAAGTATAATTAATAATAGTCACGGCATTTCACAAGGCAGAAATTACAGAATACCACCTGCTACGATTTTACATCTTGTTTACACTTTGGAAACTAAACTGCGTAACACTCGCTCAACGGCTGACAATACATTTGGTGTAATGCGGCCTAAGGCCAAAATTGCTTTTACAAGATTTTGGTGATATTAAAGATTTTCACCTTAATACTGTTTGTTTCACAGAGGCAGGCGACGCCTTCGTATGGGGGTATGGCTTGTTGGGACTCGGACCAAAAGTAGAACACTCGAAAAAGCCAAAACAGATCCCTAGCCCTTTGTTTGGACGTAACGAGTTTAATACAGAGGCTCGTGTAGAAAAAGTAGCCTGCGGCATTGGACATTTAGCAGCTATAACTAACGATGGACATTTGTATATGTGGGGCAGAAACAGACAAGGCTGCCTTGGCCTTGGTTCCAGTAAAGACCAACATTTTCCATTAAAAGTAGCCATCGGTGGTTATGTATTAAAGGTGTTATGCAGTGTTGACCATTCTGTGGCTGTTTGCAAACCATTCACGTAATTTATTCGTATTTTTAAGACTGTTATTTAATAAATATATTATTAGTTATCCTATGTTGCTTTATTTGAAGTTTATTACAGTAGTATGTTTCAGGCAAAAGTTTCACAAACTTGTAATTAAATTGAGACTAACAATATATCACGGGAATTTAACGCGATTTCGATTATTTATTTACCTATTTCACCCGACGTTTCGGCCGTGTTGCAACGACCGTGGTCCCGGGTTGACTGGTGCCCAGTGCCCAATCTATTACTATACTCTATGACTGGTGCATAGTCTCTAGTATATAAATAGTAGTCTATGGACTGGTGTCTCGGTGTATTGGCTTGGGGCAGAAAATTCTTCCTCTACCCTCACATTTCTACACACAACATTGACCGTGTCCTTATTCTGCAAGTTCGCCGACTGCACAAAACGAGGTAATGTTCCGGTTGTTTTCCGTGTCCCGTGATATATTGTTTTTCAATTATGAAACGCGAAAGTTTTAAAGTTAAATTGAGACTAATATCTTAACTTTCATGTGTAAACTAAAATGATGTTTCCTTACAACACATTTATGCACAGATTTGAAAAACTAAAATCTAGTATATATTAGGTACTCACAGCGGATCTTTGAAATTGGCTGCAAGACCCTGCGCAGTAGCTATTTTTGTGTCAATGTTGAAAATAGCATTATATAACTGCCTCTTTCACTCGCTTACGTTAGTCCCATCGTTCTATCTCGCTTACCTACTCTATACTCGATGACCAAACTGTTTCTTGAGCAATGGTTCGTTGACTGCAGACCGAAATTGAGAGACAAAGATCCGTTGTGACTACTATATTTGCCCGTGGTCAGTCTAGTCCCACTTGGGGTACCACGAACAAATATTTTTGCCCGTGATACCCTCGCTAATCCCCAGATAAATAAAAATCTCTTCGCTTAATAATGCATTAGGTGACCGATAACCTATGATAAAGAAAAATAAGTTTATTCTATTTCATTCCTCAGTTAAAAGTTATCAGACGTATATAATAGTTGTCTATGTATCAGACTATTGAAAAATCGGGCCTCATAAGATAGAAAAGGTGATTGCGTCCGCTCCTTGCCCTAAATATATTTTTATTTTGAATTTCAATTTAATATGGATGAAAATGGCGAGATTTCTTTTATTGAACGTAAAGGAGGAAGTTCTTTTGAATACCAATTATCAACATGAACATAAAATTTTGAAGGACGGTTGGTTGAGATTGCGGGCGGTGTATAAATAAAGGCAACCTATAAGCGTATACCAAAGAAAAACATTTTTAATTAATGCACTTAATTCTATACTTATTTCATTCAATGTATGAATGTTTGTAAGACAGGCTTTTTGGTGAAATAAATAATTTATTATTATAATTTTTATTATTATTCTCGGAATCTCAGACCAACAAAAAAAGACCTTTTTTTGTTGGTCTGAGCTCTGAATTAATACCAAGTATACTCCAGCACTCAGTTAACAATTTTAGGGTCCGCATCCAAAGTGTAAAAATGGGGCCCTATTACTAAAAATTCGCGGTTCGTGTGTCTGTCTGTCACCTCATGAACCGTGATAGCTACACAGTTGAAATTTTCACAGACCATGTATTTCTGTTGCCGCTATAACAACAAGTACTAAAAACAGAATAAAATAAATATTTAAGTGGGGCTCCCATACAACAAGTGATTTTTTTGCGATAATGGTACGGAACCCTTTGTGCGCGAGTCAGACTCGCACTTGGCCGGTTTTTTAAATGTACGCGGTTATTATGGGCTTGGTCAGTAAATCTTTTACCTTCCTGCATATAAGCAAACGTTTATCAAATTGTGGATCTAAAAATATAAATTTTTGATGAATAGATTTTATTGTTCAAATTTTTCTATTAGTATAAAACCAATAAACACTTTTGGCATAATCCACTACAGCATGCATATTTTGCTACTAATGCTGCTTCCTCTTTGTTTCTTTCTTCTTCTTCTGTAACATTCAAAACTCATAGTTAAACATGCACTCAAATTCGCATTACCTACATATTTTTTCTTATGTAGTCCAAACTAGATTTTCAAATAAATAATTGATATTGTATTTTATACAATATTATGTTTATTTTATAGTCTGTAGTATTATATTATGTGACTCAGTTTAATGCTCCATATTTTTTTCAAACTCTCTCTTACATTTTTTATATTCTTCCAGTGTCGTGTTATAATAAAAAATCTCATGTGAAGTGGCCAAAAATTTATTTGTATTTCTTTATTTGTCAAGCAATTAAATGTCAAATTGAAATGTTTGGGATGGGGCAAATGGGGTATCACAGGCAATAAGAATATATTCAATAAGAAGAATAACATTCTTCTTGAATATTTCTTATTTACACAAAGTAAAGCGCCTGGGCTCGAACCCACGACCTACAGCTTGTAAGTCGCGGCCGGTACCACTGGGCCACCACTGCTCTCTCTTTGTGTAAAATTATTTCATCACCACTGCTCTCAAAACGGTGAAGGAAAACATCGTGAGGAAACCGGCATGTCCTAGAACCAAAAATTCGAAGACATGTGACATCCACCAACCCGCACTGAGCCTGCTTGGTGGATTACCGCCCATTCTCTCTCACAGAGAGGAGGCCTGTGTCCCAGCAGTGGTAACATTAATAGGCTGATGATGCTATGTGTGATGCAATATTCTTATTTCATATTTAATGGGGACTGCAGGCAAGTACTGAGAAAAATATGCTTATATGTGGTGGTGGAGAATATTATTTTAACCTATAATAACAATACAGTTTCTAGCTTTGACAATTTTCTGAATGAGAATTATAAAATCTACAATATGATGCTTATACTTCTAAATGACTTCATTTGCGTCTTATATTATTTTATTGAAGTGATATGATATTTTCAAGAGACTGCATGACAAGACAGATGGTTATAGAGTGGAAAAGGAATACATACTAGCACCACTATGAATACCTTTTGAGAATTCATAGAATATTATAAAATAATAGTGTATTAAAACTAGTCCCTATTTACTTTCTAAAAACATTAAATACAGGAGCATCCTACAAACTAAAACTAAGAAAATATGCACAGCACATCACTTTCTCGCAAGGTTTATATAGTAAACCTTCAATTCTCTTCCAATGTCCATGTTGTATATTTTAAAATTATTATTGAAAGGAAGAGTCCCCAAAAGAATTGGAGGGCTCTCCCGATCAATAGCACATTGACTATTGTTTACATTCATCGTGAAATGGCTCCAGGGTACGGAAGTCTCGCCATGCAGGAGGCAGTAGTGATGTGTGGTGCAGGTGGCAACCGCACCTCTTGCACACATCACTAAAGAGATTCACGTAGCTATGTAGCCATGTCATGAATGAACGCACAGCCAGTTCCGGTAGTGTAGGAGAATAGAAGTGCAACATTGCAGCGTGAGCATTCTCTGTTACTTTTCTGAAGACATTATGTCTGGACTCCGACCAAAGATCCAATGATTCACCATATCCTTTAACCATGACCCACTCCATCAGAAGGCCTTTGAAAGCCACCACAGCTTTTAATACAGTGCTTAAATTAATCTGCACAACAGCATTACTTGCAAATGGTCTTGATATAGTTATCTTCATGTCATTGTATGATCTATCAATGTTGTTGATAACATTGTCGACTTGAAGAGGTGCAACGTTGTGGTTGCTTTGCAGCTTCCCGCGCCGTTTCGTACTCCCTGAGTTTATGTACGAGCGTTTCAGCGAGTTTTGGCTGAGAAGTGTATGCGCGAAGGAGCTGTACTCGTGAATCTTATCTGTCCATTTGTAGCTGTTTACTAGCTGAGTATACAACGCTTGGCGGTCTTGTGTAGTTTCTTGGCTCAGGAATGACGTGGTGCCTAAGTTAAAAGGCGCCGTAGGTATCGGGAGTCCATTTACTGTTTGTTCCAAGTCTCGCAGGTTAATGTTCACGTTGTTTAGAAGTTCTTGAAGCTCTAGAAGGAACTTATCTTTGCCGTCTTCACCGTGGTCGGCGCGTAATCCATTGGAAAGTGTTTCGAAAACATGACTGACGCTGGACCGCAGTGTTCGGAGTGAACCAAGAGCAGAGTTCAATTGATCTACGTTTATCGTAGTGTTATTCATCTTGAGAAATGTTCTTATCACAATGCAGAATTTAATAATATGAGGTCGAAATCACCAATTCACCGCACAGCAAACATCCACAAGCTATTTTGATTTGATGACAGTATGACAGTGACACTCATGAGCATGACACTGCACTGACAGCCCATAGTAGTGGTTAAAGTTTTTTTTGTTTTTTTATAACCTGGTCACATGGACCTTTAAGTCAAGTCTTATTTTATTCTTGAATTCTTAAAAATGTATGGTTATTTATTTACATATGTACATTATTATTTACAAACTAATATTAGAACTAAAATAATAAACATATGTACAATTACGGAGCGTCAAAAAATTCGTCCACATCGCTGTCAACAGGAAAAGTGCCTAGAACGCTGGCAGCATTGCCACGTTGGATGGCAATGCTGATTCTTTGGCCAAAGAAAAGGCCAGCCCTCTGGTCTCGTGAAGAGTCGACCAACCGCTTGGCGATATCCCGAAATAATAGGTGTGCACTCGGACCCCACGACCCTAGTGTTAGTGTTGAATTCTTTAGTATGCATTAGAATGCGGATGTAACATAATTCTAATGTTTTTTGGAGTATTTGGCAGCAAATTGTATCGAGTCAGCCTTCCCAGTAAGCTTTGCGGAGGTAGTCAATACTACAATAAAATTCTCCGCTCCACTATCCCGAGATCGCTTCTGTCAATGAGTTCACTTAGTGTCCAGTTGAGACACAAAACTACACCACTTTTATATCACAATATCCACTAGGAATCAATTTGCAAATAATATTAACAGCCGCTGAAGTTCACTCGAAAAAATCCCGCCTCGACGAGTAAAGATCTCCCTCTAAAAAAATGTATGTACTCTGTGGTGAAGATACACTCCACAGAGTACTTTTTTATTCACTCCGTTACCGTTATTCCAATAAATTTAAATTCACTGTTGAATAGAATTTACGTAGCAGCAAAAATCGCAGTGTAAATATGAGAAGGTTAATTTTTTTTAAAGTAATTATGGATATTTAAATATACAAAAACAGCAAATAAAATAATTAAAATACTTACGATTTTATTATGATGAATCGTTGGATTCTTCTCCATATAAACTGACATCATTACTTGAATCCGTTAATCCTCAGTAACATGAATTATTATAAATTCTCGACTCGAGTGCACAAATTGTAAAACGCAACATCACGATCCCAATCTGGCAATATCTGCGTAGGTATATATTGTTACTGTTATTAATATTTACCACTTCTAAGGGCACTATGGGTGCATAAAGATTTGGTTTCAAACAATACAAAAATAAAATACCAATGTGTTAAATCGATTAAAATTTCTTTATTGATAAATGAGATCGAATCGGTACCGCATTAGTTCATCACTAAATAATTAGTTTTTGAGCTGTCCAAAATATGCAAAATTACAGGGCTGGACGTAGAGTAATTGACATATGCGTTGCTTACTACACCATTGTTAGGTTTAGTTTTAATATTTTGTAACTCAATTTAGTGCTTCTATAATACTTCAGTATTTTACAACTTCATTTTACACTGTATAGAACAGCGACATCTCTGGCAGGGTGGCCCTATATGGTTGGTCACTGTTTGTCAATTACTAGTTTGGAACTTTCAAACGAGAGTGCAGCACCAAGCAGCAATCGGCCCTCTTTGGTGTAGCTCGTTGCGTTTGAAGTACTGAAACAACGAAAGCAAGTAGCAACGGGTGGCTTTAGGTACCTAATGCAAAAGTTTGAAAAATATAATTTATGAAAGGCACAGAAAACTACTAGGTACTGGCCAAATTTTCTATTTAGCATATAACTTCAAAATGGAAAACGCTTTGCAAAAAAACTTAACAAACCCAACACGATTCATTCCGTAAATCCCACTTTTGGCCAAACTAGCACCAGTAGCAATAATCGCCATAATAAAATATTTACTGATTATTTTTTATCATTCTACCGTGGCAAAATGTCTGAACATTCTGACGACCCGCCTACCGATGCGTTCTTCCATTATCGTGCGACTCAACTTCGCATTTTGTATGCAAATGTGAACATTTTCACGGCAGCCATCTTCCCAAATTAAAGCTAAGCTTTTTGGCTATACAAAATGGCTATATTTAGAAAGATTGTAGTACTATTTTGTTAAGGTTAGCAGTTTATTTGGTTTTTGGTCGTATGTGATGTGTACTACATTACTTTTGTATTAAACTCATATGCGAGTTTAAAATATTTTTCTTCATTTCATTAAGTAGCAAAGTTTACTTGCATATTTACATAATTTTATGTAGCTAAAGTAAATATAAAAGTTGTGAGAATTTTACGGCATCCACATAAGGCTATCAATCTTTTGTTGGTCATGCTAATAAGGCACTGGCCTAATAACCTACACTTTATTTGGTAACACCGAACCTATTCAACCTTTTTCAAGCTCGTCGGAGGTTGTATTTCAACAAACGCATTTAAAATTCTAGGCTAACTGGCTCACAATAACGATAAATACATATTGTAAAGTTACGAGGATTGTCAGCTGGTTTTATTAACGCTTGCTGTCGCCCAAAAGTTTAGATTCTTTTTTGATTTGATTCACAACTTTTTCGACAGGATCCCGAATTATATTCAACGTTTGATGGCTTGTACTCTTGCAGGGTTAACAATGGCAACAGGATTGTATTTATATGAACAACTGGAGTAAAAATTGTCATAGGTAAGTACCTATGACTATTTTTTTTTCATCCAGTTCTACTAGCTTAAGTAAGCGTAGAACTGGATGAAAAAAAAAAAAACTAAACATTCCGACTAACTTTATGACTACTAGGAATCAAAAGCAAAATCAAATATTTTTATTTTACATAGGCCTACATGGGCACTTATAAAACGTCGACAAAAGGTGCACGGTTCGGGTTAGTCGTTTCCTATGGAGAAGAACCGGCAAGAAACTCCATGGTTACTATTTTTTTTTTTTTTGTGTTTACAATATTTCCATGTTACAGCATTAGTACTTGGATATGGGGGGACAACGTAGGCCCGACAAATAATTCGTACGAAATTGAAAAAAAACAAACAAAAAAATAATGTACGAAATAAAAAGTTAACAAATGTTAACAATCATCTAGAAATCTAGAAAGCCTACAATGTCCACACATTCACAATCGGTAAAAGAATCTATACAAAGGTAAAAAAAAAAAACAAACACAACACTAAATTTAACATGTGGCACAAATACTGTAATCAGTGCTGTAACTATTCTTAGCAAAGGGCTAATAATGATGATTGAAAAATATTGTAAAAAGTCTAATTAAAAGAGAAAAAAAAATAAGATTGAGAATAGTTAGAGATATCCATATATTTGTGCCGTTTATGAGTTACCAGGGAAGCCGCATGCGCAGAGGGTGTCAAAGCCAAAATTTTTATCTTCAACGTAGTCCTTGATTTTATAATATGCATTTTTAATAAGGACACGTTTGATGTAGTTTTTGAACTTTCCATCGGTCAGTTCTATAACTGACTTAGGCAACTTGTTATAAAAGCGTATACTGTTTATAAGAAAAGACTTGCTAGTTTTCGTTAATCTGAATTTGGGTATTACAATTTCGTGCTTATGGAAGTCACTTCTAGTTTTGAATAACAGAAATCTATGCTTATCTGGTCTAGCGAACGAAGTCCTTCTCTGAAAATAGGCTCAATAACAGTGGGTAGGTATCTCAATACCTGTCTGGGTAATATCCAAAGCTTGGGTAGCAATTTTGGCAATGGAGTTGGTCTTTTACTTACCTATTCAAAGAGGTAATTTCCTCCCTAATTAACTTTAATAGAAAATTCAGGTCATAATATCCTTGTTGTGAGCTTTGTTATACCAGTAATAGTTATGAACGTTTGTTTACCTATGATGTGATTAAATCACGCTGTTTTACTATATCATTTACAGGGTGGGCGAAAAATCGTGGATCAAACGAACAAGGCTAAGGCAAGTTGGGTGTTCTGTGTGAACGTCAAATATTGCCCTGCTTCGTTTAATCCACGATTTTTGGGCCACCCTGTAAATGATACAAAACACCTTTGTGTTTTTGAGAACATAAAGACAGATAGCTGCCCATAGCTAAGCTACGAACGTTAAGTAAATGTTCGTAGCTTATTTATGGGCAGCTATGCTTTGCTTTACATGAAAAGTATTTGTTTCCTGATAGCTACAACTTTAGGGTCTTTAAGTGAAGAGTGAATAGGTTATTTCTAGGCAAGCGTGCTGGTGTTATTTTTTTTTTTTTTATTTGTAATGGCTTTGCTCTTGACTCTAGTCTAGGTTCGCGAAGGAAGGAACGAAGGAAGTCGCAGAGTTCGCGGTGAGTCGGAACTGTATGCGGTTGTGCCCCAGTGAGTCGGGGTGTTGATATCCCAGTGAGACGGGATAGTCTTGCTGGCTCCAGTGGTTCGGAGCGGTGATGATGTCCCAGTGAGTCGGGACAGTGCTGCTGGCTCCAGTGGGTCGGAGCGGTGATGATAGAAGCTGGGGGTGATGACCAGGAATGCGCGTCCGCTGCATGCTGGTGGTCAGGGTACCCCCGTAGATGCCGTGGGTACTGGCTGGCTGTGTGACTCACTGCTCGAAAGCTTGAGGAAGTGATGCTGACGTCACGACGAAGTTGTTCTGCACGAAGGCTGCGCTGACGTTCATGTTCGGGGTCACCAGTTTGAGGGTAGGCGGAACAGGGTGTAAAGTCCCACAAACCTCCGTAGAAAAGGGAGGATCCCCGACCAGACGGGTGTTGTGTCTGGTCCGGGCAACTGCCCGACGGTTGTTGTCGGACTGTTGTATGTGTTCTAATCGCGCCGAAAACTTTACTTGCGCGATGCAGGATTTGTGTGACGTCATGTCATTAGTTCGTAAGTGGCGGCGCTGGTGCCGCTACACTATCCTATTCTACTCCATTCCATTCTATTCTAACGTGGCAAACCTCTCCATGCACATCTTACGTAGCAGTGGACGGTCGCCTTAGGGCTGATTATTCAATAGTCAAATAAATTTTATCTGAAGAATTAATGTGGCAACTTGACATACGTTCGATACAAAACCTTTTAAACCATAATAAATTCTTCAGATAGGTAAATGATATCTGACAATTTAAAAATCGATTTAAATTAGATTTGAAGAAATGTTGCTATTCTATGATAGTTTTTAAGACAAATAAGTCGGTACTAAGGTTCTATTCAATTTGAGTATTGCAATATTTACATATGTTTTGAACTAGCACTGCAGCCAATGCACCTTGTATTAGTTTCCAATACGAAATAGATACAATCAAATGTACACCTGTGTATACTCCATACCTCCGCTGTCCGATGCAAATAAAAGCATTGAATGAAAGTGAAAAATATTACATTTTCCGCTCTACTTTCCACGATCGTTCGTATGAAGGTATACTTTATTTTTCCGATGTATATCAGAAAACTTTATACATTGTTGAATTGGGAATATAAAATCATCAATTGTGAACAACTGTAGTGAGTATCTGTTGATATGGTATTTTATTTCTCAAATATATTTTATTTAAATAGCAAGTAATTATATGAACACGTTGTTTTAACAAATGAATACTAAGTTTGTATGTTGATTTTTACTAAAATTAAGATTTTTTCGAAATGTTTTGCCGAAACTGGTCTCAATTTTAATTTTATTTTGAGAAGTCTCGAAGTCTCTCTACTTTGAACTTGGGTTGTCTCGCGTTCTGGGACTTTAAAAATATCGATACTATTCAAACCTTAACTATATAATGTAGGCATGCGATGGACAATGTTATAAATACAAATATAAATACAATAATAATAATAATAAAAAGGAAACAAGGTGCGCGCCTTCAACGGTTGGGTCATGCCGGTATTGATGTACTCTTTCGGCATACTCAAATGAACTCAAACGGAACTCGACGCCCTGGATAGGCGGGTCCGTACACTGCTGACTGCATATCGAATGCATCACCCACGATCGTCGGTCATGAGATTGTATATCCCGCGGAAGTGTGGAGGCCGAGGCTTTTTAAATGCTAAAAACCTCCACAACCGCGAAATATGCAATCTCAGGGAATATTTTCTACACACCGACGTGGGTATGCATCGAAATGTAGTAGCAGTGGACAAGGGACTCACCCCGCTCTCCTTGGCGAATGAGAACTGGCGCAAGCCTGTAGTGCTTGACACTAACGACCGCAGGGAAGTATGGCAGAGTAAGGAGCTTCACGGACGCTTTTTCCGGGCCCTACATGGGTCCGATGTGGACGAAGCAGCGTCCGTAGCCTGGCTGCGTTTCGGTGACCTCTTTGGGGAAACCGAAGGTTTTGTCTGTGCAATTATGGACGAAGTTATCATGACAAATAAAACTACCGGAGATTTATTGTGAAGGATGGCACGGTTGACATCTGTCGGGCATGTCACCACCCGGGTGAATCGATCCGCCACATTATCTCTGGATGTTCTCGTCTAGCTAACGAAGAGTACTTGCATAGGCACAACCTTGTAGCTAGGATCATCCACCAGCAACTTGCTCTGAAATACACTCTTGTGGTATCGGAAGTACCGTACTACAGGTATGTGCCCGACCCAGATCTCGAAAATGGCAATATCACATTGTACTGGGATCGGTACATCATCACTGACAGGACTATTGTAGCCAATAAGCCTGATATAGTGGTGGTGGACCGAATTGAGAGGCGTGCAATGATTGTTGACATAACTGTCCCGTATGACGGGAACCTCGTGAAAGCCGAGAAAGATAAGCAAATCAAGTATCTTGACTTGGCTCGCGAGGTTGTCGACATGTGGGATGTGGACACAGCGATCATTGTACCGATAGTCGTGTCAGCCAATGGCTTAATAGCCACGAGCCTCGACCAACACCTTAGGAGGCTCTCGTTAGGCGGCTGGGTCAAGGGCGTGATCCAGAAAGCAGCACTGCTGGACACGGCTCGCATTGTTAGGAGGTTCCTCTCTCTGGAGCCCTGACCGCCGGTAGCTTGGACCCTATTCCCCATACCGGTGGGCCTCTATTTTCTATATTTTTAAATGTTTTTTTTTAATTCTGTATGTTTTACAAAAATATTTAAAAATGTATAAAATAAGAAACGAATTTAAATAAAGGACATAATAATAATAATTATTATATTTTAAGTATGTCCACTCTAATCCCAGAAACAGCAGTACCAGATTCCGCTGTAAATAAATAGATTTCTCATCCATAATTGAATAAATTTTCAACAAGAGTCCGACATGCTTATTATAATTCTGCTCATCCCTCCAAATATTAACCCTTATACTTACATATGTATGGGCAATATCACCAGAGTGGCACGTAACAATCGTGTGACAGACAGACAGGCTCTGACATGGGGTTACAATGGGGATACAAGGGCTGCCGGAATATCAAAAAGAAAAACCAATCAAAAATTAAAGCACAATGCATTGTTCTGTGTGTTTGATTTTATATTATTTGAATTTGTGATGATTGGTAAATGTATGCAAAAACTGGTGGGTTAATGAATGAGTCATAAAAATCTGTTGGGACTGTAAAGGCTCATTATTACCTTTCTTAACTTGGAATCCAACTCCTGAAAGCCAGAAACAACAGCGGCGGCCACCAGAATAGCGTCATGGTAATAACCTAATGACGCACAATGAGTCTCTTGGATCCCGCAGTGAAAAAAGAACAGCGGAGCATTAATAAAAGCTATAATTAAAAAAAAGGACGAAAAGACAACATATGAAAAATAAAGACAAACAAAAGAAGACTAGTAGGTATCTGACGCGAGGTCCAGAGACAAAACCAGGGCCACTCTTCAGCGTCTGGTAAAACCAGCTCATTATAAGCATCAAGCTACAAACCTGAACAACATCACACATCCTTACGCCAGTGGGCTTTAAGTTGATAACATTCCATGCCATAAGGAAGTTAGCGATCAGATTCTTTAGGCTTAATCCCTTCGCCTTACCATACCGTACCATAGTGTACGGTGCAGTGATCGTATTTGTGAACTGAGTGTTGTTTCATTATTCTTAAAGCGTTTTTATTAAAGGGTTGGTTGGGTTGAAAGTTAAGGTAGATGTTGATTGGTTTTGGGGTGGGCAAATAGAATAACTATCAGTCATAAAACCCCTAAAGAATTACAAAAAACTAATTATTAAAAAAACAAAAATCTGACTGCAAAAAAAATATTAAATGAAAAAAAAAATACTAGGTATAATTTATTACAGACTTTTTAGTTTTATTAATGAACGAGTTCTCCAAATAAGTTATGTGGTAAAAGATTATTTATTATGCTATCAAAGTTACGCTTACCTTGAATTTGTGCCAAAATAGTCACATAAAAGTGTTACGATATATATATTTTTGTAATGGTCTATATATAGATTTGATACCCACATTGTTATGATACGAAATAAGAAATTGTATCACTCCCTTTTTGGGGGAAGAACCATATTTAAAAAATATTTGGCTAATCTTATGCCACTCCCACAATTGAAGCGAATCCAACGACACCTCATATGTCATAATCCATCAAGCCGCTTTGGCTGTAGAGCCATAGAAATTGACATACATACGCTTGAAACATTACCCTCCCGCAGTCGGGTAAAATACCAATAAATAAAGACAACGCGAGTTCGCATCGCGTGTTCGATTCCCGCACGGAACAAATATTTGTATAAAAACATTATTATTAACACGTTTGTTACATCTATCACGCCTTTTAGGCGTGACGAAGAAAAAGACTCACTTTAATGACACACGAAAAACATTACTCTTCTTCAGGGAAAGTCGGGTAAAATGAAAATACATCCAAAGTTCGAGGCGACTCGATATTTGTGTAGCGGTACACTACAACAACAGCGTAGCACTATCGGCTACGTCGTAGTAATTTCGGCTACGACGTAGCACTGTCTGCTACGCTGTAGCAATGTCGTAGCATGTATTATAAGTTTGTGTTCGATTCCTAGTTTACCATTAGATGAAGGTATTTTATATTTAATTGGTTTAATTTATCAAAAGATCGACGAATTATTTATGATATGAAACTACTAAAACAGTATTATTTAATCACGTCATAATTTAACCACAAAACCAACTTCAAAACAACGCTAGAAGAACGTTCGCAAAATTTCATCTAGTATTATTGCATTTTACATGTTGAAGCCGCAATTTTTTACTTTAGAAGATGCCACATAGTGCCTGAGCGCGCATCATGAGAATCCATCTGGAGCATTTACCTGCGTTTATATGAGGCACAGACGAAGACTTGCCGACGTGTATGGAAATTTGGAGGATTTGTGCGGGAGTATGCCCCGGCAGGCATAATGTGCACCAGGCTTTATTCACGCGATTTTGAGCGTGTTTTTTTAAATCCAGTAATGTTTGTTTAAAAATGGAATCTGTCTATTATATTTTCGAAATTGGAACTTAGCGTTTTGTTTTTACATTCAGCCATGGTCATGTGACATTTTACCATTAAAGGTAGTTTTTTTATAGGGTTTCTATACTTCAATGAAGGATAGTTTGCTCTATTTGTTTATAATCAAGTAAAATTTAGTTACTTCTAAATGTTATCAGTAAGTTTTATGGCGAATAGAAAACACTCTTATTCAAGAGTCGTATATGGTTTATATCTGAATTAAATGTGATTCTATGTCGTAAAAATGTAGCTACCCTAAAATTATTTTCTTTTCGACTAGATTTAGCATTACTTATTCATGTAATTTGAATATTACATGTTTATGCAAATAACGAGATGCCATTAAGCAAATAAAAGAAACTGTAATGCCAAAAAATAACGCAAACTAATCGTATGTACATATTTACATTTACTTAATTAAATGTTCAATTTGCGAGCGTAATATAATATACTGCCAACGAAATCTTTTAGCCGCATGTACTTTCAGACATAAATTTATCAGATTAATATAAAAAGAAATTCACCAATTTGTTATACCTCTCACACGTTGCCAATAACCTGTACTTACTTCTAAACGCGCGATATGGCTCGATTGAGATACATTTTTATGTGGCATATCAGTGCAAGCCTGATCGCTATAAACTCGCTGTGAGCTCAAATCGCACAGTCCCGGCTCAAGCTTAAATGTTATCACAGAGGGCAGGCGGCCATTCACCCCGTTCTTATTTTGAATTTACTTTGTTTATGGTAATAATTGTTTTTTTATATACCGTTGCCATTTTTTCCTTTTGTCCAGTATTACTGAAATACATTTAATTTTTATAAAAATACCTACACTGAACAGCAATTCTCCATCTTCACTAGCGAAGCAAAGACACTATCTCTATGTGGCCAGTCAAGATAGAAACTAGTCTATTTTTCCTTGACCTAATATTTTCTTCGTGCAAAACATTTGTTAAGGTTCAATGACTCGGTCGAGGTGTGATTGAGATACAAACAACTAGATTTGTGAGGTTTATATCTAGAAAGTCAGAGATGAAAATATCTTCGTTTTTTTTACAATGGTGTTCTTAATAAAAGATGAAACGGTTTTATGAATGGCTGTGCTGTATAATAAATTAAGCAATGACTCAGTGCTTTCAGTTAAGCAAACAAAAAAGCACATAGACAACCTCATTTCTCTAAAAGCCACTTACCTAATTTTTTTCGATTTTCATCTTAACTTTTTTTGGCACACAAAGCGTTCAGAGTAAGCACAGATATCTTACAGAAAGCCTGAAAAGTTCACTTTCAAAATATTAATCTCGGTAAAGGCGTGGTTGGGTGTCGATTTTTATCAATTTACATTGGCGATTTTAGTCATATTTATGGGCGAGGCAGGGTTGAAAAACGGGTATTCTCCGAGAAGAATATTAAGTAGCCTGTGTCAAACGTAACGTGCTCTATAAATAAAGATTTTGGAACTATCAAATGGTTCTGTTTAAATAGATAATGTTCGGATCATTTGGGTGGTGAACTATCGAAAACTAACGCGTTTTAAGCTTTGAGGATTATTCTACAATAGCTGGTTTTAGCCAGCATTTCTATCTATTGATGGTATAAATGGCAGGCCTCGGTATCTGAATGAATGACTGGCTTTGCAATGACCACTAAAATGTTAATCAAAACTATCGATTTTCCAACACATATAAATAAATGTTATTCAGACAAGTCTGCAGACAAAGTTAAACTGAAATCGATTCTTCTTTACTATTTTTGAAGCGAAAATATCATTCAAAGACATAATATTTAAACGGGTACTAAGAAGGGATAAGCTACACAAAATAGTTTTGTTATTAAAACAGTTTTTATTAAAAAAATGCAATAACAAAGGGTGACGCAATTTCTCAAGTTGACCTGTCGAATAAAGGAGACATACGAAGTAACCCCGACCAGTTGAAGGTAACTTTGGATGATATTATGTACATGTTCAGAAACTGCTATGTTCTCAATATTTAATTTTGAAAGTTATCTATACTAATATTATAAAGAGGAAAGATTTTTTTGTTTGTACCGAATAGGCTCCGAAATTACTGAACCGATTTAAAAAATTCTTTCACCAATAGAAAGCTACATTATTCCTGAGTAACATAGGCTACTTCTAATCCCGAAAACGGGTCCGGGGGGGTGGCCCACGGGAGCGAAGTAGCAGGGAACAGCTAGTATTTTATAACAAAGAAATATTACATGTATATTTTTTATTTGAGGCTGTTTTTTATCACCGGAACATCTTTATTTTTCTTTAGTATCTAGCAAAGGGCGTGAAAAAATTTTTAGGAGTATTTTAACAAGCTGTTTTAGCCGTTCGCATTTATTCAATAATCCCCAGATTCACATAGGTCTGACCGTTAAAATGAACGATTAAAGTCAAATGACGTTTGCACAACAGAAATAACGTTTGGCTTTCGTGCGCTACACGTATTTTGACAGATAACAGGATTGCTTCAATAGCTCAATAGTTACATTTTTCCCTTACATCTCGATGGGTATCCAGCCTCCCCTAATCTAAATCTGTAGGAAAAATAAACAAATTCGTGACAAAGAAGTGCCGTAGTCGCAATTTTATGCTTAGTTTACCTTTTTGATTTTCCTCAACTGTTATGACGGTGCTTTCACGGTTAAGCAACTGTTTAGTAAATTGAGGCATTTTTAAGCTTAAGAATGTTGTAGTCCTTAGCTACAAAAAGGATAGGTAATCAAAAGATAAAATAAATAAAATGGTTTTGGTAAATTGTAAATGCTGTATGGGATTATACTTAAGTAGGTACACCTAAATAAACACAGAGGGCGGAATAGCGTTCGAGTACCTATAGTCTTACCTACTTCCTCAAGCTCGTTACCTCAGCTCTGTACGTTACCATACATCAAAGTTGAACGAGATTTAACGAATTGTTAATGAATAGTCTATCTTGCGGCGCGCTCCTCTTAATATTTTATTGGCTCGTAGGGATGTGCCCTAAACGCTCCAAGGGCGCATAAAGATTGCCGAGTCGCCGGAGCCACCCGCCCGGGCTGCAGCGACCTTGGGCCGTTGCCCTACTTAACACCCTTCATTTTTATCGCCCCTATGATTTTCAGGGTGTGCCGTACGTCCATACAAAGTTTATACGACGCTTACTATTGAGTGATTATTTTATTCTCGAGATGATAATAGAGGCTTTTTCATGGGGTAGGGCTCAGGTCGGCGGGGTGCCGCGCGCACCTGTCCTGGCGGCTGCGCAGCGGGCGCGGGGGAGCGGGCGGGGGCGCGGAGCGGGGCTCCGGGGGCGGGCGCGCCCAGTCCCGCGCCGGGTGCCGCTGGGGCCGGCCGCACGTTGTCTCAGGCCGCATGAGCGCGCCAGCGTGCTAGCGCAGCGTGCGCGGGTGTGGTATGCCCGCGCGTCGCCGCTATGGCCCCTATGTTGGTGGCCTTGGCGCTGCTGGCTTTGCTGCCCGGTGAGTGTCCGCCTCGCGGCGACGCAACAGGCGTCCGCCGCGCCCCCGCGTTTGTTTACCCCTGTGGGGATCGATTGGCGTGATGGTGAGAGCTGAGGTGTTGTGTGTGTTAGATACCATGAGCGAGCCAGGATTACGGATGACGGATGTAACGCGGCTCCCATGCCGCCCGGATAATCAGGTTCAAAATTCGGCCAGGTAAAATAGGTTTTCGCAGGAAAATTTCGGATTTGGAAGACATTCGGAACTCATTCGCAGGCAGTTGGTCTGTTTTATGTTTATAAGTTGGTCGGGCACGTGTTGTGCTAAGTTCCCGCTCCGCAGCTCGGGTCGGTATACGAGGTAATAAAACGCAAAAATTCAGGTTTTACGAGTGAATCTGTACGTAGTTACAGTGATGGTAATGATTTGGTTACCGCGGCTCGCAGTCGAGGTGCCAACTTTATGGTTCGCGTCTGTGAATTTGAGGTCTTTCCTTTTTAAGACTCTTTTTCGCCAGGAATTCGGTCGGGGAAATGGTTTTTATGGGAGTAGGTACCCGTGTTTTATGTTCTGGAATTGTTCTGTTCGGCGAAAAGCGTATTTTCTCTTATACATTGAGTTATTTGGAAGAAAATGGCTTAACATATATATTTTTCTTGCAAATGTTGGCGGTTTGAAGTATAACGCATCAACGTAAAAAAAAAACACCTTTCCTCTTTAAATCTACGCACATGAAAAGCCAAAGTCAAAAATCACATCTCGCGTCTAAAGTTAATTAAGTCCTAAAAAGCAGGAGTCGCCCAGAGGCAGGTATCGCGATGAATAAATTCATGAGCACTTGGCAGTCTCCCGGGACTACAGCCTCTGTTGACTTGCCAACAGGTTACAATCTCGCCTCTCTTTCGCCCTCTAACTCAGTTAACATCTTAGTACATTATCGTGTAAGAGCGTTACGCAGCATCCTAAATTAGGGGCTGACGAAGCTAAGTTTTCACTGAGATTGGCACTGTATATTTTTCGCTGAGAATTAGTTAGCAGATTTGCTAGAACATGGCTGTCTTGCTGGAAGGACAAAGAAGCCGTTATTGGGATTAAAGAACCCAAAGATCTGCGATAACCATAGTGTTTTGTTTACTTACAAGAAGCCCAGATTGCTTGCAAATGGTTCTGTAGCAATGGTGTGTAAAGAACAAAGGAAGAGTATGGTTTAAAAAAGCTTTAAAAAAGAAGTAAGATGCTAGGTAGCGTTCATACGCTTCCAGCTTCTTACTCATGTATTGAAACCAGAATCAGAACTGTAAAGTTACAGCCCTTGTGCAGGTCTATATCACACAAAGAGACTATGGTTGAACTACCTACGGGTTTAAAGTTGATCCCGTGGGTGTGGGACAAGTAAAAGGGTCAGTTGTTGGTCCGGGAAGGTTCTAGGGGTTACATGTCCCTTTTAACTTGCCGATGGGGTTCATGTTAGTTTCTGACTATGCCCAGATTGGGTAAAACTTTCACACATTACCTACCTGTGTAAAAGTAATAGGCGTTGTTGGCTCATCTGTGGCTAATAAAGAAAGCCAAGATAACGTAGTATTTCAAAAGACGTCAGACGTTCTACAAGTCTAGGGTGTCTAAAAAGGTTATACCTAACTTCAGAGTTCAAAGAATTCTAGTAACTTCACAGGCTTTTGATCCGAAACATGGCCAGTTTTAAAAGGGATTCAATTCAATACCAAAGGAAATGCGTAGAAAGATAGCGATCAATCTTTTGAAAGAGTAAAAGTGAACTTAACTTGCTGTAAAACGCCATTACCGAATTAGGTTACAGGTAGATATGTACAAAACAGCAATCGATGGAGGTATCTCTGCGCCTTTCATAGATAATAATGTTTCAATCTAATTCAAGCAATCTATAAAATGTAGCAAAGCTTCTATAAGTTATTCTTGTTTACCCCACAACCCAGATTCCCACAATATACCCGTAATGAAGATCAAATTCTATGAGAGTGAAAGAATGGCGCTCGTTCATTTTTCTCGATAAAATATGCACACAACGTAGACCCGCGCAACACCCGCCCGACGGACTGCTCGAAAGGGTATATTACGCTATCTCTCTCAAAGATAAACCATATATTATTCTACTGGCAACATTTTCAACCTGCATCATACCTTTTTCGTATAATCTTCTTTAGTTTTCATTTGAAAACAGAACACCATTTGAAGTTCTCGCTTGATTACACGAAAAAGTTGATGAAAGATACAAATTCAAAAGAATTTGATGAATGCTCAGAGATAAATCTAAAGTAATAATTAGTGATTCTTTGTTTTGTCCAAAGAGGGCAACAGCGGAAGGGACCAGCTTATTACAGATGAGGAGAAAGATGGGACATTGAAAATAAAGCTTAAAAGATACAAACATAATGCCTTGCTTCAGAAGCAGGTTAAACGGCATGAAATTAGGGCGTTTTGCTCGGAAGATTTGGTCTCCCTCGAGATCATCAGGTTGGCAAGATAATGTGATTTGGTTAAAGGTAAATGTTACAGGGTTTCCGAGAAATATAATTGTTTGGACGCTTAAACCAGCAGACATTCGAAGAGATAAATGACATAAAATCATGATAATTGACAAAGATCTAATATGTTGTGGTGGTATCTTCATAACTCTCTTGTGCCTATGTAAGTTTGCTATACTTATAAATTTGCTTGCTCAATTACTAGTAGTACTGTGTTTCCAAAAATACAATTTTCACATTTTAAAATTCAATTTACAAGTAAAAACATAATCATTATAAAAATTGCATAAATTACAGATTCTTGACAAGCCAGTCAGTCAGTCAAGTCAGTCACTTCTATAGCCAGTCTTTGAATAGTTCAATAGGGTGAGAGTTGATGCCGTCAAAGTATTGTTCTATGGCCCCTGAATTCATAGACAATGCCCCTGGTCTATTGATTTTCACGTGTGATAGAAGTAAATTTTCCCTTTCAATTGATTTCAATGACAATTTAGTTCTATTATTGAAGTAAAATCAATACTATCGCAACGCTGTGACAGACAGTAGACTCACAAGCAAATATCTTTGTATTTGCTCCACCTCCACTAATTTTACTGACCATAAGCCACAAAGTAGAAGTCGATTAATGAGCACAGATAAAACCAACGAATCCATAGACCAAAATTACATGTTTTCTCTGTTTTCTGCTTACTGGTTAAAGGACATAAAGCGAATTGGTATGTTCGGATCGGATAGAGTAGAGACTTACTTTGTGTGTGAGGATACCTTTTAATTAAACAAATAGAAAACTCATTTCGGTAAAAGATTGCCGCTTAAAACTGGCTACAGACTGCCTAATTGCTTATGGTCGACTTTAAGTAGTTCTGAAACTTTTTCTCGTGGATGGATTCTATTTCTGGCTCTATGAACGAAATTAAGGTCTCAAGTTTTAATTTGTTTTGTCTTATCTTTGAATCGACATGGCTATTCTCGCAATTCAGGGGAGATTATTATTAAAGTAGATACTGTTAAGTTGAGGCAGAGATTTTTACGAATATCTTTAACGAAATGGAGGAGAATTACCCAAGTACCTAGTTATTGTAAGCTTTATTAATTTGTTTATAGACATACAATTTGTTGTTTTATTATGATTGCATTTGCACTTAAACAAAAACGAGTACCGATATATGTACCGTGATCTTACTACACATAAAGTCAACGTTGAGGGTGCTGGTCTGATTTCCCTGAAGATTCTTCAGAGTCAGTACATGTGCCCGGTTGATGGCAATAGCCTCGTCCCCTAAGCTACTACATGCAACTTGAGCATAACTGGCAAAATGTGGGTAAACTGTAGGTGCATCTCTGCCTAAGCATTAAAATTTCCGATGTGATGTTATGGTAATTTTTAACCGACTTCCCAAAAAGGATGAGGTTATGTTATGTTATGTTTTTCAATTCGGATGATAAACATTATTTTTTTATTCATAACTCCGTCATATATGAACGGCGTTGCAAAATTCTTTTTTTGTTTGAAAGAAGTTTATGCCGAAATGGTCCCATTTAAATATGGTGAAGAAATGATGAAGAACTTCGTAGATATACAACAGAACTCTTTAATAAATGACGGCAAATCTTTCGAGATTGCTGCAATCGTATGTCTATTTATGGCTTACACCATTTCATAACATACCTTCACGCCAGTAAGCTCTTAACGGGTACGCAGATGTGTAAAGTTCATACTGTACATTCAGTCAACACTGTGGGCATTATAGGTACCTTACTATAGAACTTGTCCATTATGTACCACTAAAAAGAGAGAAGTGAAAAGGATTTGTAGTGTTTTCTAAAGTTAAACACTACAAATCGAAAAATAACTTGTATTCCGGAGTCAGTGTCTTTGGTACCAACTGTTTTTGTATTTTTTTACGTTTTTTTCATAATATGTTTGTAACCACAAAAATTATATAATGCAAAAAATAAACTAAAATTGGCAGGTAAAGCCACTAACAGATTATGACTTGGTCATTGAGTGCAACATGTGGCGGTATATCAGTTGATTCCATTACAATCAAGATTGTGTTGCCGAGCGTTTAGCTAAAGGGACGCCATTAATTCTAGATGATAATATTTTAGATGTGGTCAAGAAACGGCCACTTAGTTTTCTTTGGGTACAAAATGGGGGAATTGGCATTGTATTGATGTCGTTGATGATTTTTACGGATTTAATTTATACGAATAATAAGTGACTTGGTTGGGATCAGTTTGTGTTTTCTGAAGCTGAACAGTTTTCAGTACATCCTACTAATATAATAAATGTGAAAGTTTGTATGATTGTGTCTCAATCACGCAAAAACAGCTAACGGATTTGGATGAAAATTTGAACACAGATAGTTTATAACCTGGATTTAGAAATAGGATACTTTTTATCCCGATAAACTCGGTATGATGATTCCTTGGGAAAACAAAACATTGCTAACGTGTTCGAAGCCGTGGCCAGGGGCTAATTTGCAAAGTAGTAATGCGAAAAACACTATCACTTGGAAGTCGTGTATTCGTGCGTACACAACGTTTTTTATTTGGACCAAAACCTTTGTACGAACCTAATTTAAGTCTAGAGACTCTCAAAAATGTATTCGTAAATCCCTTTCTTACTTTTCAATTTCAACCAATAGTTTGTACACAAAAACCATTTTAAAAACCGAACCAAGAAAACCTCTTATTGAAAGCTTAAGCCTGAAATGTCTAGAACGTGTCGATATTGCTTACTTTACTGCAGAACAAATGGAAAGGAGATTTACAGCGAGTACTGTAGCTGCATGTGACGATCCATCATTTTAGTGCCATTACGGTCGGTGAGACAGGAAAAAATGAGAGAAATATGGTTTAGAGTAGGAAATAAGTTGTAGTTGATTCGTTGGGAAATGAGTGGCAATTAGATTGATGGTTTTGTTATGGTATGTAATTTTAATGAAATTTAAAAGTATTATGTCTCAATTTTCTGTCGTCAATATTTTGATATTGGTGTATTTCATCTTGGTTTATAGATGGCTAATCAATAGTAAACTACTGAAAACACAGCTTACGTAAGCTTGTCGAACGGTTTATAGTATACTAGCTTCTGCCCGCGTTTAAAGTTAAAAAAACATTAAAATCGGTCCAGCCGTTTCGGAGTCTATAAGGAACATACATAACTACATTCTTTCTCTTTCATATATATAGATCTATCAAACGTTTTTAGTGACCTACCTAAGTAAACATAAGTAGACAAATAAAAGCTAAATAAAAACGACATTAATTGAATTTGTTTTAAGAAAACGGGGTTGAAAGTGGTATTTTTTTGTGACCTTTGGGCATTAATAGTTTTAATTATTTATTTTGTTAAATTTTAAGCTGTTTTTGTTTTGTCAATAAACACATTTTTCTTTCTTTCTTTGATTCTATCAGAAATAATGACTGTCGAATGAATTTTACTTGTCATTTTAGTAGCGCATATCTATCCCAGAGCTAATGCATTTTTTGACAATTGTTGACGCTCGTGGAGTGTCACTTTATCTAGCTGATTCATGTTTCTCACCAGTCCAAAAGCGTTATTTAAGAACCTCAATATCAATTCCATCGACAGTAGCTCAACTTACTCCATCAGACGCAAGATTTACCGTGTAGTGTAGTGCAGTGTGCCTATCCATCATTTTCATGCCATTACCATCGCGAGCTGAGATCGCGGGCTCAATGGCTCGACACGGTTCCCAGCGTTTCACAGCGTTTCGCAGCGTTTCATAGCGTTGCGCTGACGTGACGTCATTTATCCTGATAATGCTGTATCGGTTTAGTCGGTTAGAAGAGTTGGGCACGGAAGTGTGTCGCGATTTATGGTAGGTTTTTGTTGTAGGCTGTTTTAAGGGTAATAATGGATGGTACGGTTCGGTTCTGGCAAGTGTTTACATGTAGGGAGTAGGGTACTTGATGTGTGTCCTCAATTTGGTCTTTTAAAATAATTGAAGTGGTCCTTTGTTTCGAGGACACTGCCTTAGACACTAAATTATTATTCTTCCTCACATTTTTCTGACATCGAGTTTACCTATTGGTGGAATTAGTTTTATTGTATTTATTTTATTTTGTAATCTGTTCTAGCTGTCAAAAGTGCTATTGTCTTGCTTGGAAGCGAAACGTCAATTTGATAGTTTTTTTGGTTTTCTATTTTTAACTAACGAAAGAAAAAGGAGCAGGTTCTCAATTCAACTTGTATATTTTTATGATGTAGAGTGGTCCGATTTCATTATTTTTTTCTTAGAATGAGTATACCTCAAAGTCTCAGTGGCTTCATTCAAATTAAAAAAAAAACACATCTTAAGGTAGAAAATGGTTTTGTTGATAATTTTTTCACTGATTTTCAATTGTGAAGCGAAAACCAACTTTAAAAAAAATACTAACGAAATAAGAAAATGAAAAGAAAAATAAAAGAAAAACTCTTAGTCTTGCATTTTGAGGCGGCGCCAAAAAATCATCAACGAAGATCAACCTAGTTACAATCATTCTACGGTTTAGTTAATTAATTTGCATGATTGTTTGTTTGGCGCCAACTCAAAATGCTAGACTAAAAGTTTTATATTTTTTGCTTTCCAGTTCCTTATTTTTTGTTACAACGTTTTTTTCACTAAATTGTTCGATCTTTATTCTGACCAAAACTATTTGTCTATCACAGCTTTTTATGTGTAGGACGAGCGAGTTTAAATATTAAATTGCATGCCTAAAAATTGAATATTGGGTGAAAAGTAGTATTTTATTATGGCCGAAAAGTTTCTGTTAAATCCGCAGTAATATTATAAGTGCATGTTTGATATCTACGTTTTAGAAACTTACTTTGGGTACATAGTATTCACGAGACATAATAACGTTCTATCTATACTCTATACTAGTACTAATACTATTATAAAGAGGAAAGATTTTTTTGTTTCTTTGTTTGTTTGTACCGAATAGGCTCCGAAACTACTGGAACGATTTAAAAAAAAAAAACACCAATAGAAAGCTACATTATTTCTGAGTAACATAGGCTATTTTAATATCCCGAAAACGGGTCCTGTTGGGTGGCTCACGGGAGCGAAGCTGCGAGGAACAGCTAGTGTTTTGTATTTAAACAACAGTACCTGGGCGACCGAGCTGTGCTCGGGTGAAAATAGAGAAAAAACATTTTCTAAAAATTTAAGAGATTGATTTATCACCCCCGAAACCCCCTGCATACTAAATTTCTTGAAAATCGTTGGAGCCGTGTCCGAGATTCAGATTTTATATATACAAGAATTGCTCGTTTAAAGGTATTACATTGTGTGTAATCCAGCACGTTCTTAATATAGCAAAACTGTTACATGTCTATACATTATACTCGTATTCATAGTTAGGCAACACAATATTCACCAAAATATGTAATCCACACTGTTTAAAAACATCCCAACGTTATTCTCACTCATCTTATATATTTCACTATTCTCTATTTTTATGAAACATTCTGAAATGAGTCCATCAGGAACCTACAATCGTTTGATAAACTACATATTGCTGCTCAACAAACACCACAAAATTAACAGCATTAACAATAAAATAACATTTTGTGTACGTCAGTTGATTTATTCTCCGTGTTTTTGTGTTCTCTCTGTGGCCCACAGTTAATTGGTATTGACACAGATTTATGTTTTCTGTTTTGTTAAGCATTTTCGCGAGTGTTGCCCGATTGTGTGGCGTGAGTTCGACAGTTTGTGAAAAGAATGAATGATTGTATCTTCGTGTTGTTTTTTGGTTTGATTTATACGCAAAACGGCAAAACGGATTATTTGATTTTAGAACAAAAAAATACGGATGTGATTTAGGGAGAGCTTCCCACATTTAGATATTTTTAAAGAACACGCAGCTGTAGTCACTTTTTTGTAGTGTTTTCAGTCCTTTGAAAAACAAAACGTAAAGCTTAGTTTCAAAGCTTCGTAATTCTTAGTATTTCGTAAATAAGATCTTGATTCTCTGATGAAGCTCCGTGCTAAAACGAGACTTGAACTTTACCTGAAGAGCAAATATTTAACCTTTTCTTTGAACCACTTTGACACCTTAAAAACGCCTTCAAAAAACCCTTTGATGTGACGCAAAAAGAGCGGAGTTACTTAATTATCCTAACAAATAATTACCATATTTATTATTTAAATTTACCCAGACGTGGGATCAGGGATTGCTATTAAAGCAATTCGGGGTGGAGAATCACATTTTTGCAATATGGCAACTCTGTGGGTAGAGAGGTTCGCAGAATATATTGCTATGTCAGTATACGTTTAATGTGTACGCCATTAGGACGGCTGTATATTCTGAGCTGGGTAAATGATTTTAATTATCATTATTCTCTTTCTTTCTTTTTGTGTTAATTTGGATGTTGAGAGGGAAACGGTGTTTTGTTGCTTTATCACTTATTTGTGTAGATGTTCTTTGTGAAAGGTCTGATACATCGCTATGTTGTTCGACTGTTACATAAAATGTAACGTTTGTCTGAACTGTGAAGAAGAAATTGAAATGCTTTTCTGGCAATTCTCATGTTTCGTATTGTTGTTTTATATTGCCTCTGGGCTGGATGCCTCTAGATAAAAAATGAAAATGGGTCCCTACTGAAATGCCAACGTGGTCAATAGGCTTTAGAGAAGTGTTATTCGATGTCAGCGAAGGTGATAGTCGAAATATAAAAACGTTAGGAATTGATCACTTGACCTTCGATATCGCTTGTAAATCCCATACAATTTTGCCTTTTTAACTGACTTCCCAAAAAGGAGGAGGTTCTATGTTCGCAATTGTGGACCGATTTCATAAATTATTTTTTTGTTTGAAAGAGTATGTTCCGAAATTGGTCCCATTTTAATTTGGTGAAGTACTGACGAAGAAATTCGAAGATATACAACAGAACTCTTCAATAAACAACGGCAAATCTCTCGGGACTGCTGCAATCGCATGTCTGTTTGTTGTTTATACCATTTCATAACATAACATCACGCCAGTACGCTCTTAAGGGGTACGCAGATCTCTCATTTCACCGGTTATGTTCAAGTTTCATGATATTTTGGTAATATATTCTGGCGTTATACGAGTAGGTAACTTACTAAACAACTTGCCTATTAGGTAGGTACAACTAAAAAGTGAAAAATAAAAAAACTTTTTACAAAAAAATACTACCGACTTCCAAATAAAACTACAAAGTGAAAAATAACTTTATTTTTGGAAGTCGGTGTCCATAACGCAATAAATTGGTACCTACGAAAGACACCGACTTCCAAAAATAAAGTTATTTTTCACTTTCTAGTTTTATTTGGAAGTCGGTAGTATTTTTTTGTAAAAAGTTTTTTTTGACAATCGCTATCGCTACGCTTTTGATGATAGAATGCCACTTGTCTAGGGCCTCAGTAATTTAGTCCAATCTCAAAAAAAAATGCAACTAGTAAACCCTTTGTTGCTTACAAGCTGTTCTCCTATTTCATACTTAGCCAAATAATGAATAATAGCCCAAATCCTAGGTTCAGTAACTAGCAAAGTTTCCACCGATCAAATTAATGTGAGGGTTCTAATCTATTATACATGTGTGTGCCCGAGGTATTGGGTTATTGAAACCTGCTGAATTACGAACTACGGCAACTACCCCCTTGCGGTAAGTGTTGTGTGTTATGGCTGTAGGGGTAGTTCGCGGTGGATATATGTATTAATTTGGTTTATTTTAAAGGTTTTGGTATTTTGTTTAGGTTGTGTATCTTTCTACACGTTTTTCACTTGGTCGACATTGAAGCCAGATACAAGACCATTAAAATGTATCCAAAACATAAGCTGAAAAACATGGATGTAAGAAAGAAGAAGACAGAAAAACCCTGTAATGAATTGCCTTAACGGAGAAGAACCATAAGAACCATAGACTAATCCAATAATTACTTAATTTTTTGCGAAGTCTGGTTGATATGATGCAAAATGCATTGTGGATTTCACGTGTTAACCTTTTGAACGCCAATGTCGGCTATAGCCGACATGAGCAAGCGTGCCCTGTGCGCCAACGACGGCTATACTCGACAAAAAACAGGTCGCAGAAAAATACTTGGCGTACAGGGCATAGGAATACCGATATGGCGTGGCGGTGAAAAGGTTAACGATGGCACAAAGTAATTTATCTAAATGAATTTTAATATGTCGTACATAGGACTTCTAACTGATTCATGGACACAGAATAGAAAAACGTTTCTCCGACACAGACACAACACAACAAACACAGAATTAAAAAGAAGAATAGTGAAAAAATGTGCAATCACAAATTGCACTGCGCGTACCGAAAGGGTTACCGACTCAGACAGCACAACACCATATTTCTTCACTCTATCAAACTGAGTGGAATGAAAAGCGCTCTGGTGAAAATGATTGAAAAATGTTACCTACTTATCTTATTAATCTTATTTACTATCTTATACATTACTGTCTAAATGGTTCTTAGTAGTTGGTAACCGTAAGTTCTTTACGAAGTGATGAAGGGAGCGTCATGTTTCCACGAGGTATAGTTCGAAGTTCTGGATTATCATGTTCCGTTTTGAGACTAGTATTGTTGCTCTGTATCTTACTAGTCTGCTAGGAGATAGGTATTGCTATGTTGCGGCTTTGAGGTGCAGCTTTGAGTATTATGGCAACGTATGTAATTCTGATAGCATTGTGAAACTTGTTAACGTTTGACGCTTTTGCTCATTTGTAAATTCGTATACTATACTCTCTCGTTACGTAGTTTCTGCCTATCCCCATGGAAAAAGGCGTGACTTTATTGTATGTAAGTAAATTGAAGTTTTAAAGGTCCAATGCTATAATTTGACAAAGAGTCAAATGAAGTCTTAATTAAATTTGTATATTTGATTACAAGAATCAATTTCATTTCTATCCTTGCACCCGAAAAACACAAAACAAAATCAATTGCCAACTGAACCGGACTCAAACCCCGAAAAGTTAAATCAGCAAATACGAAAATCGGCTTATGGCAGCTGAAAAATTTAAATACAAACAAACAAATAACCTTTGGGCAATCTGAATGAACCCGAAGAGTGGCCATTGGGGACCGCAGTAGAAATCGCGGCTCGTTGAGTTGTGTACAACGACGGACGTGGTGCCAGCTTGCCAAGTAACAGGCTCCTAAGGGGTTGTTCGTCAGCTGCGACTGTGCGACTACTGGTAAAACAAATATTTGAACGGAAAGCTGTTGTGCTGTTTTTGAGTCGGGATGTGATTGTGAATGGTCCTTGCCCTGTGGTGTGAGATTGATGACTCAATCATGAAAATTAGAGTACTAAAAGATTCGTTTTTATCCTCTTGTTATAAACTCAGAGTAAAGAGACAATGCTACCAGTACAATATCCAGGTTTAACACTCATTTTTAGAGGATTTGAGTTAGAGTTTCAAATATATCAATCCTTTTTAATAAAAAATATGCATGACAAATTGACAATCTCACAGAAATTTAAATGCACATAATCCATACTAATATTATAAATGCGAAAGTAACTCCGTCTGTTTGTTACATTTTCGCTTAAACCGCTGGACCGATTTCGGTATGGAGATAGTTTGAGACCCTGGGAAGGAAATAGGATAGTTTTTATCCCGGAAATCATCCTTTAGGGGGTAGACAGCGGGTAGAAGTTTGTATGGTGAACTAATAATTTCTCAAGTAAGACGGTCCACACACCTATATAATATTATGGCCCATTAAAAAAGGGGCTTTTCAAAGTACTAATGCTACCCAGATGAAGTCGCGGACAACAACTAATATCTAATAATGTAGGTACCCCAGTTCTATAAACTGGTAGATATTACTATCTACAGGCCACAATTTCCTTTAGGTTAATTTCTCGAGACAAATGATGATGTTTGAAAAGCGCAGTAAAGTTAATAGCCCCTTTATTGCAGTTTCCTTTTCAATCATAAGTTCACTATTGTGCTAGGTACTGAATTAAGTTTACAATTTAATCAAATATCGTAGTTTTGTATCGAGCTTTTTGGGTCTAGATCAAGTGGCATTCAGCGATAATGATCAAAAACTACAAAATAACACTGGGATTGACAAGCACCAGCGAAACGTCACACAGATATTTTGAAGTGTCCGATTAAATAGTCGACTTAGCGAGGACCACCTCTAACGCTCACTCCGATATTGGCTCACTCACATCAAGAACCTTTGTATCGATACCGATATGGCGCGTGAAACAAAAAGTCTGCAAGAAATATTCGATAGTTTTCATTTACCGTTCTTGTTTCACGAAAAATTAAAAATAAGTAAAGGCCTTTTAGGCCAAAAACCAGATAATAGATTAACTTGAAAAAAAATTCGCGTGCCTATGTATAACGGCGAAAACATTACAAATAAAAATACTAGAATAAATAATGAACAGGTATGCGTAGGAATCAATTAATGAATATAAAGCAGAGGAAAGTTGCGGAATTATTTTCCGCTTCATTCCCTTTTACGATGTTTACGCGAACCAACAAGGTTCGCGTAAATGATTTAAAAACTATATCCTCATAACACTTTGAGTACCTACAGCTTAGTTTCCGTGTAAACTACCTGGACTATATTATAATGAGTTTATTATAAGATTGTGTTCCATTGGTGTAATTGCTGCAAGGCGTTCCAGTGCGAGGTTAAACTAATAAATAAATAATAAATTAATAAATAATATAAAATAACAGATGGCGCGTAAATCGCATTCGATCCCATTCAAAAGCAGATTTTTTTTATTGCAGACATTTTAATTTTCAAATCATCTTCTACACTAGCATAGAGACGCCAATTAGTCGATTTAGTTTTTAAAATGCCCGGTTTCACGATACAATTTTTCGGTAGTGAAACAGAGGCCTTTGGCAGCGTCCGAGGTTTTGTGGTGTGAGAGGGTGTGAGAATTTCAATTAGCGCGGATTCACTTTTCACCGAGATTCGCACCAAAATACGGGCTTTGCCACATTTCGCAATTAAGCTTGGTTTACAATACGACAAGTATGTCCTGTTGGTATGGAATGGACGGCCGGTTTTTGCATAAATAGGTCACGCGTATTAATAAAAAAAAAATGATGTACCTACGTAATCGTTTCCAAAAATTTTAAAACGCTCTTTACAATTTCAGCGTCGATCTCTTATTCATATTAAAATTTAAGTTCTTATGCAAACCTCGCTTCGAGCCACAAAAATATTCCATACTCTTTTAAGACGTTCCCTGTTCAAGCACCGAATTATTCATGAGTTGTATTCTTCTAGCACGAGTGAAGCGCCCGCATAAGGTTCAGCTAATAATGCTCACGTCAGTTTTCAGCCATTACCCACAAAATTTTCCTCTCATGTGTAAATGCTTAACCGACTACCGAATTGTAGGCTTTGAGTTGTAATTACGGTGTTTTGTTCGACAATTGTTTCGTGGAATTGCCAGTGACCGTGGTCTTGTTTTAAATGTTGGTTGTTGTTTAAATTTTAATTGATATTTACGGTAAATTAAGACGCTTGTTTAAGTAATGTGCTTTGAATTAATTCGTTTTAATTTGGCGCTTTGTTCAAGTGGCTTAGTTGGGGACGTGACGTTTCTGCTTTGTAAATTGACGATACGGTTGGCTGTGTTTTGGTGAATTTGAAAAGGGAATTTTATTTATAAACGTTCATTTGTTTTTTTATGTGCCAGTGTTAATAAAACGGAATCCAAAACTGAACATATTTTAAAAATTAAATTTTTAATTGGAACACAACGTATTCTTGCTATGACAAATCCTTCTATGCCCACCCAGTGTTCACCTATTAGAAACATTTGCACCACAAAATCTCGTTGTAAACCGCACTACAACTACAAAACTACAATGCAACCGAGAATATGTGCCATAATACAAGGCTGTCCTTGCGACGCGGCGCAGACAGGCTTCAGGGCATGAAGGGCGCTTCTCTGCGGCGGCCATTGTTATTATAAGTAGGTACTACACGCCAGTGGGTAATGCTGGCATGCGATTGATTAAGCAACGTACTAGATAGACCGTGTGAATGAGCTAAACAGGTGTGTGGCTGTAAATAAAATCTGTATAAAGCAAGTATTTATATACCAAGTATTTATTATTGAAGACTAATTCCATATATAAACTTCGTCACAGATAATATAATATTGTATGGGATAAGGCATATATAACTAGCATATATATGCCTTATCCCATACAAAGAAACCGTGCCGACGTAACTGGCGTTTTTCGTCTGATTAAGTTGATTATTTAACTAAGAACATCGATCGCGTTCGCTTCCGTTCCACGGATATAGATGATGTTAGCAGCGACTTGCAAGTAAAAGGGTTTACTCGGTTCGTGAATTTTTTTCATTATTCAAATAGTGACGATTTGTTTTATAGTATATTTTTGCACGGTTTTTACAGCTTCATTGCACAGAAATATGTTACAATAGAATATTAAACAATCGCGTGGAATGCCTCAGAAATTTAAAACCACGCCATCTATTGGCATCAATTTCTAGTTATTAAATTAAATAAAGTTATTAATTTCAAATGATCCGTTCAAATAATCAATCAAATATGAATTAAGACCCCAATATTCCATAATTTTGTGCTTAGTTGATTAAACAAGAACATCCAATTTTTATGTTCAATTCCCGAAAATGTTAATTTTACACACAATTCAATAACAAATCATGCACCGATTGCGCCATCTAGTTTTTTTCTTTTCTTTAAATCAATTTATTTGAACCAAATTTTCTTTCTTAGTGTTGAGACCCCGTGACTTCGTCAATATTAGAACAGAACTGTCACCTGTCAATTTCATATTAAAAACGTCATTGCTTTCCTCTATCTCACTCAGAATGAATGATCTCGCAAGAGCTAGGAGCTGTGTGTTTGAAAAATCCTAATCAATATTCTTCAGTTTCCGGTATCAGAGGGGCAATACTCGTTTTTTTAAGGTACGTTCGCATTTTAATCTGAGTGTCAATATCAATCTGTCAAAACGCCTCTGATTTCCGTACATTTTGACAAGTTCTTAACGTTGATTGTCGGCGAGATGAGATTGTACCTATAGTGAATGCCACCCTTTATTTTGTATTGTGCGTTTAGTTTGTGCAGAATAAACAATTTTTCTTTCTTTTTTCTTTTCTTTTCTTTAATTTAAAAATGTTTTTTGCTTATATCCACTCGTATGTAGCCTCTACCCATTTGTTTAAGATTTTTAGTATTATTGTTTGCCCATAATCTCCCAGTGGCAATGTTTATTTAACATAACACATTTTAAATTTGAAAACAAACTACGATCGTTCGAAACATTCGGCTGAAAGATTGTGGAAGTGATTTGATTGGCTTTTGTTTTTCTATCAACCAATCACAAAGCTGAGATTTTGTGATCTGAAACTTGATCTGCCTTACAAAAAAATTTAGCAAAATAAATATAGGGACGTGATGTTCTATAGTGTGAACATCAATCCTTCCCTATTACCTATCATAGTAAATATTATAAACGCGAGTATATTTTTTTGTTTGTTCTGCTTTCACGCCCGAATACTCAGCCGATCGTCGTTTGACACACGGATGGTTTATGACAAAGAGATGGAAGGGTTGCTACCCTAAAAAATAACAAATAGAAACCCAGCTTGAGTTTCCAATGATCAAATACCTAGAAAACATTGTGGCATCTGGAAAGACTTTCACTACATCTTTCTATTGGGTGACTTTTATTTTATTCATTGGCAATATTTCATAGAGTGTCTCACTCAATAATTTTTACTATGGTGTCATCTTTGAAATATGAAAAAAAAACAGCTATGCCCACATCTTAGCTGTCCTTTTTTCATATTTTCGAGTAGATCCCTTAGTAAAATATGGCTAATAGTCTCATGCCCCATACTCAAGTACTCAATAACTTATACCCCAATTAAGATTGCCAAGTCACCGTCATTAGAAATCCTATATAATATTTCTTTATTTATCTTTTTTCTAATGTACCTAAATCTTCATCATTGTCTTCTCGCAAATTATTCAAGTACTAACAAATGCATACTAACATCTTGTCTGCCCGTTAAACTACTAACAGCACTTAGCTTCGAGTTTTGTTCAGCGTTCAGTCTCCGCAGTCGAGACAAATTCCTTGCTTATCTGTGGATCGTGTAACTACAAGTAATTGTGTTCCTCTTCCTAGCATTTGATGGAATGCTGTGGTTCTGGAAATACTTTTTGTGACAAGAAAGCTGTTGTTATTGGGTAAAACTGTTCAAGTTAGGGACTGATGATACTAGCTACACAAAAGGGATTGTCGATGCACTGTGATTTTTGTGTCCGTGTAAAAATGATTTAAATATGAATCGCAATACATTATTTGACATTTGTGAATTCTTTTTAATAGTGTTTGAAAAACGAGTATTTAGAATCACCTCAATATTCACACCCTTTCTAACAATGCAGTATTCTACACAGTCCACCCATCGTTTTTTGTCTTCCTCTACCCTAACCGGTGTCTATATTATGACGTGTCACAAACTTTAAACAGATAACATTACGGTCACCGAGAACTATTATATGATTACGGTCCGGAAGGATCTTGATGTTTAAGTAAAGAAAGAAAGACGAAAGAAAAAGTGTTCATTTGTCACAAAACGACATACAATAAAAGAACATGCTTATGCTAAACCTTTAACAATAGTATTAGTAGTACTTAAATTAAGTTAGTAAAGACGAGAAATAAATCAAACAATACTACTACCTACATTTTATAAACCTATAAGCCCTTCAACTAAACCAATTTATTCGTACAGTACAACTAATTTCTTAATATCCCTCGGCAATCATCGCATTTCCGAATACCAACAAATGCTAATTTCCATATCAATCAATTATTAGATTTATCGTGTATAATAATTTGAATCCAGAACCAAGTAGTTTATTGTTGTTTTGTTTCGATTTCCGTGTGAAATATAAAGAGCTGTAAAAATAGCAGCGTTCCCCCTATTTTTTAAATATATTATACATTATGTTAAAAGAGTATTAACAACTCTTTATACTTCCAAGTTGATTGCGAGCGTCCGGTCTGCACCAAGTGCAAAGGGAAACTCATAGAGCATCATATTATGCTGGTGGGCAACTGATAGAAATCCGACGTCTGACGAAACACGAAGTTTGCTGCGGGACATTAAGAAAATGTTTGTACTGTACGAATCTTTCTGACAGGGCTTATCTTAATTGACAAATCTCATCCAATTCTTATACCCTAGTACATAACCGAAAATTATACTGGAGTTTTCATGTTTAGGAAGCACGTTTAAAACTCCACATTTTGTTAGAAGGTTCTATAACCATATGAAGCCGTTGTTAATAATATTTGCCTCCAAATATAGAAGTTTGGTCAAGCATATGAAGCCACCCACGCTTGGCTGTCACGTTCGCTCGAAAAAATACCCAAATATATACTCTGAACGATGTTACGTACATAATATTGAAGGGACAAAAGATTTGGGCTTGTTATTTTGTGGATTGAACACTAATTTCGTAACTAAATGAGAATCATGATGGAAAATAAGGTTGTTACATACCCTGTTTTATCTTTGACTAGATATTATTTCTAGTACTGACATTGATATACTACTACTATAGATATACTCCTTATTGATATAGCGTAAACCTTTACGATAGAAATCTTACTAATATTTGAATTGCGAAAGTTTGGATGGATGGATGTATGTTTGTTACTCAATCACGCCAGGATGGCTGAACGGATCTGGATGAAATTTGAAATTTGGGAGAAGGCTATTAACAAAAGTATCTGCTTCTGCCAGCGGCTTCGCTCGTGTGAATGTCGAAAATTATCCCGAGGGAACATATTTCCGGAAAAAAAAGTACCCAATGTGCTATTTCAGACTATAATCTATCTCTGTGCCAAATTTCATTTAGATCTGTTGAGTAGTTTTTGCGTGAAAGAGTAACAAACACACTTACACACTCACGAACATTCGCCTTAATCATTTTAGTATGATTACGGTGCTATATGTAATCCAACGAGTGTAAAAAACATATCAAAGTACTAAATCATAAGTTATGACTGGAAGTGTGATAAACAGCTCCGCAAAATCTTATTAGGTTCGCGTATCGTTCGCGTATCGCCGATGTATTAGATCTTTATGATAATGGCGTCGTTTCAGAGAAGTTAAATAGAATATTGCTAAACATAAATCAAATGGCAATCTATTACGAACAGATACACAAGTTTTATTCGTGTTTTTTGCCATTAAGTAAATTCGTTTTTTTTTGCGAGAACGATGTTTCGTATATATGTAAATAAGTGTAAATAATGAGAGTGAAAAGTCTTGTAAGCAGGGTTAAACAGATATTTTACTTGATTATGTTGAATTTTCTCCTATAACACGGCAATTTTTTTTTTTTTTCATAAAACCAGCGGTTCTTATATAATTTCTACTCATTTATGTCAGACTTCATCCTATCGATAGCATTTATTTTATTTCTGATTTCTTAATTATTACAATAAAAGTTTATGTATGTGTATTACTACTGTTATATAATAATAAAAATAAAATTGTTTATTTATACAGAAAATACACACAGACACATTTCAAAAACAAAGTGATGACAATACAATAAGCTCAAAAAATATATATATATCTAATTTAGCTTGTACACAGAAGATTTAAAGTCCATGATACATAAAAATTAATGAACCCTGTCTCTTAAACTAGGAGACCTGTATTATAAGAGACAGTGATCGGCCTAGATTTGAACTTAATAAAACTAAAATTTACAAGAGTGCAGTGTGACGATATACATTCATATAAATATAAATCAAATATGTATGAGTGTCGAGTGTCGAATTTAAGTATATTACGTTTATATTCATTAACATTTATTTACACCAATTAGCAAAATTACATGTCACATCGATTTGATGAACCACTAATGATTGAACCTTACCTACAACATTATGCTCCGCGCTTGCAACAGTAAAAAAAAAGGTCTTTGAAATAAAAAATCACAATACAGGAAGAAATCAACTATTTCGAATTTAAATGACTTTTTCTGTATGTTCAAACTGCAACTCCACCTAAGCAATTTACAAGACACACTGCTAAGATCTGTAGACAGACACAAATGGTGACACAAATATCCACGCTGCTTACACTAAGAACAGCTAGAGACACTTGCAATAAATGTCAGACACACTGACGTAGAACATTAGTATCCTCATATAATTATGTTAATGGTATGTGCGAATTTCGCAACAAGCTCAAAACATGCTTGCTCAAACTGTTTAGTTGAAATGTTCCTTCTATTTCTATCTTTCTGCACCCCTTGGATTTTTTTAACCACTATGCTGTTTCACGTTCTTTGATAAACCGTTATCCTGATATTCAGGCATTTATAAAATTATTACACATACACAATAACTAACTAAAAAAAAACAAATAACTATACTAACTTTTATTAAACTTTATATTTTTAGTTAATTATATACAAAAGAGTGGTACACCTAGGCGACTTTGCGCAAAGAACGAGCCAGCTCTCTGGTCACGCACAGTGTCGATCAGTCAGCGGGAGACCGCCTTAAAAAGCAGACGTGCACTAAGGCCCCATGGCCCAAGCGTTATCCTTATCTAATTTCAAAAGTAGATGTATTTATAAATCTAAGATTTTAGTTATGTATTTTATTGTAATATAGTATGTATTATGTTTACACGTCGGTATCTGTTTAGTTTATTTAGTATATAAATTTTTTTAATACTCAATGTTTTTTTATCTTGGAATTCTGTTGTGCACTTGGATCACTGTCCTCATACGCAAATTTCCTATTACAACTGAGGTTTGCTGTTAGAAAACCCAATTATGGGTTAAGCTCGCCTATGTACATAACCTGTCCATTGTATTTGTATCTTCATGTTATGTTTTGTGTGCAATAAAGAATAAGAATAAGAATAAGAATAGATGTGAACAAAAATACATAATGGTCTAGACAAGGTGAGATTCTATTTGCGATAATTATAATTACTGTCGAACAATCCAAAAAAAATCTTATTGACATATTTCGATACAGCATGTCAATCCAATTTCAGACTTTTCTTTTTGACAATCTTTAGACCCCAAGTTTAGCTGTTTGTACCATAATATTATGTGTCCTGATATATGACTTCTTTATTCTAATATAACTTTTATTGGTATCATATTAAATATCTATTTATTTCACTTCTGAACTCACCACTACCTCTAATAGTATTACTTCACCAATATCACTTTTAGAAAGTAAAGAAATACACGAAAAGGAGAAAGCTTGTAGCAATGAATATTTCAGAGGTTCTGTACTTTTGAAAGGCCCGTATTAAGGCCACTAGCAATTTATTTACTTTTGTATAGAAAAAAAGGGAATCTCGCCGCGATTTTGGTACAATCGTCTTATGACCCTTATCTTCGTGTATAAAATGGTATTTGATATTTGTATGTGCTTGCGTTAGTATCGTTTTGTATGGGTTCGACCTTCAGTTCTGTACTTCTGTTGTAAATTACTTATTGCAATAACGTAAGTGGTTTCGTTCTGTTTTTCTAACATACTTTTTAGGATTTTGCTGGTTTTTCCATTGTTCATTGGGACCAATGTACCTTATACATAACGGCAGCATTTTATTTTTAAAATTTATAAGTATGCTAAAATAAAGACGTCACGATGTTATAATGGCGAAATAGTTAAATGTTAGTTCCAACTAACTCAGCACTAAGTATGGTTTTGCTTCTATGAACTCTATTTATTTACAAAATTTCGGTTTTAAAGGTAGAGGTTATTTTACAATTATCGGGTCCACTAACCATGAATAGTCCGAATAACACAGTCACAGACTCATAGTTTATCAGATTAAAATCACACAGTTCATTAGCCACACTCACAGATCACGTCTGATTACATCAAAGGAAAGGCATTTATCCGATAAGGCCTGTTGTCTATCTAATTAGGCCTCCCCCTTTCAATGGACGGCGTATAAAGACGAACGAATCGGCGTTTTCTATAGACGAAGTTTGATGAAAGAAGGTTTTTATGTGTGCCTGTATTTTCTCTGGCAGTGTTACTCTGAGAACATCGTTTCGAAATTCGAATGCTTTCGATGGTAAGGCCGTGATGATTTATTTGAAAAACAAAAGTGTTGTAAACGTCACTTCGAATTTGAAATTCGAACACTCAAAGGTTGATTCAATTTGCGATGATTTACTTTAAAAACAAATGAATTTGATTTCGAATGATTGTATGCGGTCACTTGGATGAGGTGCGAAAACAATGATTCGAATGACTAGACTTCCTGTTATTTCCATTCCATCCACTTAGTTAATTAGGTAACTAATTGTTACGATAGTGGTTTCATGGTTAGTGTAAGGGGTGTAAATTGACCTCAATACTAAGCCGTCCCACGCCTTGTTAACTTGGGAAATAAAGGATCAAGCTTTTAGTTACATTCATTGTTCTTTTTCTTACCAGTCTACCAGTCGAATTGATTCCCCTCTTTAGAGAAAGATGTTGCAAATCGAGCGTTCAAATTTTAGATAAATTAGCTAAATACCTATTTTTATTATTTTCATGTTGGATGCTCACTCAAAGTATGAAATTATATAGTACTTACTAGCTTCTGCCAGTGGCTCCACCCGCGTGTTTGTCGAAAATCATCCTAAGAAAACTTATCCTGCCTACAAAGGAGAATATTTGCGAGTGTGAATGTGTGTGTGTATGTTTGTTACTCTTGCAATACTCATTCATTCACTCACAGACATAGACCTATTCCCGGTCTATGTCTGTGCCAAATTTCATCCAGATCCGTTTAGTAGTATTTGCATGCAAGAGTAACAAACATACACACACACATTCACACTCGCAAATATTCTCCTTTGTAGGCAGTATAAGTAAATAGATTACGAAACCAATCACGAAAAAATAAATATAAATAAGAAGACCTATATGGTAGGTACAAAATCAAAGACAAATCACCTTTCGTTCCAAGAAAAAAGGGCATAAAAGGAAATTCGGGCTTAACCTGTGAACAATCATATTCAGGCTCAATCAATCAATGATAATGGATATCAGAACAAAAAACATGTATCATTTATTTATTAGCATTCTCCTTACATCTCGTGCGAGATATATTCTCGTATTTGTTGTGATATATCTCTGTTTTATTTCTATTGGAAAACAAAATGTTTTATGTGAGATAAACAAGCCTTGTTTGTGAGGTTTGGTGACGAGCTTCTTTTGTGAAGCCTCGAGGAGGTATAATAATGGAGTTGGGATGAAGTCTTCAGTTGTTTTATTATTGGAATACCTATAATACTCGTACTTACTGAGATGTATGGAAGAAGAAGTCGTGTTGCGACGACCGTCATTGAATTTGGTTAGAGCTAGAGAGAGGATGATGATGAGGACAATGATAATATAAGAAGTGCCTTATTAATTTCTACTAATATTATTAAAGCATAGAAATGTAGTAGGGCGTGTGTCCGAACCCAGGCAGGCGTTTTACTTTGTGTAAATTATTTCATCACCACTGCTCTCAAAACGGTGAAGGAAAACATCGTGAGGAAACCGGCATGCCCTAGAACCAAAAAATCGAAGATATGTGACATCCACTAAACCGCACTGGTGGTGGCTTACGGTCCATTCCCTCTCATATAGAGGAAGCCCATGTCCCAGCAGTGGGCACATCTCTAGTCCGAAAATTTTAAGCCACGCTATGGACAGTTTTCTGTGAGCCCGAAAACGAGAGCGAAGCGAAGTGGAAAAGCTGTACGTAATAAAAAGCATTTACCGAAACTATGGTTTCTATACTTTTCATAATACAGAAGTTAAACTATAAAGGAACAAAGTCTTTTTACTTCAAGCAAAACCTATGTCTTTCAACCGGATCGAAGTCTGGATAAAAGCCAAAAGACTATTAAAGTAACATTTTATTAATATTCCAAGTCGTTAACAACAATAAAAACATTTTAAAACCTAAACTTTACGCGATTGTCTATAGTTAAAGTCATATTATAGACTTGTATAGTCATAATCATAATCATAATCATAATATTTATTTCAACAAAAACAACACAACAGATTACAGCAATCTTACAGGCAACTACTAAAGGTTAAAACTTTACAAAGGAGCCTCTGTAGCCGAACTAAGACGGATCTTGTATCTCGGCATACAGCGCCGTACCCTCGAGAATAGACAATCATGTGTAGCGCAAAATACGTGCATAAGATTATACGTTTATAATATATTAATACAGCCAAAACTAAAATAAAAGGTTAAGAATTATAAAACAATAATTTAAAAATTATAGATGCAAGTCAAAAAATTCAAATTAATAATTATAAATTAGATGTCAAAAATCCAAAAATATCATCATCTTCATAAAATTAAAAACTAAAAGTAAGATAATTATACTAATAAATCATTCTATTACCCAATTAAATATGTCAAACATTAAAGTTAAATTAAAAAAGAGTAAAAATAACAATTAAAGAATTATAAATTAATTGCCAATCTAAAAATCAAAAAAATTAATCAATAAAATTTCCAAATTCATTAAATTACTAAAATTATAATAAATGTGTGTGTGTGCCTGCGTGTGTTTTTGTGTATTTGTAGAGTAGTGAAAGTGTGGGGGTGTTGGGTAGTGTGGTTACGAAGTACCGAAAAACTAAGAATGTACACAATATAATAGAACATCAATGATGTCCCATTCGTAGCCAGTTACACAATCTTATTTTCATTTTCATTTCTGAACGAGAAACAGGTCCTCCGTTTCTTCGTAAGAAAGTGCAAGTAGGTAATTATGTACCCTTTCCTTACACAGAGATTTGTTTAGCGGGTATATACTCACTTCTTTGTTGATTTTGTTGTAAAGAAAAGGGGCCACAAATGTGTAAAACCTTCTCACAAAAGACGTTTTAGGCTCAAATGATCGCGTACATACATCATGATTTCTACGTTTACCGGCCATGGACGGGTCATAAATGAGTTCACTGTGCTTCTTTAATACAACTCTTTCTATGAACAATTGCCTTACAGTAGAAACTTGGCAAAGCTGATATAACGTTCTTGTTGGAAACAAAATTGGCTTGAAATTGCTTACTTTCAGTACCGCACGCTGAGCAACCTCCAAACCCTTGATAGTGGTCTTAGCAGCACCACCCCAAGACAATATGCAGTATCCAATTACAGACTGACATAGTGCAAGATAAATCCTTTTTAGTAGCGAAGCTTCTATGACATGCCTTAGATTTTTAAAAACATATATAAGCTTACGCACCCTGGCAGACATTAACTTAATGTGTTCCTTAAAGCCGAGACTACCATCCAACACGATGCCCAAGTATTTTATATTATCAACACATTCCAATGGTTGACAACCGCAGTTTGTTCTGAGGGTACATTTGTGTGGGATTATGTAATGCTCGCTGAGAACGCCAGTATTTCGGCGGATAGAGAACGCTAAATATTTGGTTTTGTCAAGGTTAAGGGTCAGAATATTGTTTTGCAACCACTCCTGAACCATTTCGAAACCGACTTGGGCAGCATCAAATACCTCATTCCAACTATCGGCGGAGAAGAGGAGAGCAGTATCATCCGCATAAGAGATTATTTCGCCTTTTGGTAAACATAGGTTAGTAAGATCATTGATGTACACAAGAAATAAGGTGGGCCCCAGGATGCTGCCCTGCGGGACTCCGTACGATACAGGAAGCTCTCCACTGCAGTGGCCGCCGACCCTCACACATTGATATCTTCCAGTAAGGGAGCTCTCAAAGAGTTGAAGCTGCCTCCCTCTTATGCCAAGTTTTCCTAATTTGTGTATTAAAATAGGGACAGAAATAGTGTCAAAGGCCTTCGCGAGATCGAGAAAGATTGAAAGACACTTTTTACCTTTATCTAAATTAGTTGCGATATAGCCAGTTAATTTATGTACTGCATCATCAGTTGATTTTCCTACACGAAAACCAAATTGATTTTCAGAGTAAAATTTATGTTGTTCAAGATAGCTGACTAATCTGGTGTTTATAATTCTCTCAAGAATCTTGGACAAAGAGGGTAAGATTGAGATTGGCCTATAATTAACAAAACGATCCCTATCCCCTCCCTTATCTATTGGACATACTACGGACTTTTTTAATGCCATAGGGAAGGTGCCAGTTTCGAGACACAGATTGAATATTACTGTCAAAGGAGGGACTAGGAATTCCTTGAATTGTTTTAGCACTTTATTAGAAATTCCGTCCCAGCCTACCGAACATTCAGTTTTCAGTCCATCTATGTGTCGGGCAATCTCCTCTTCACTGGTATCTTTGAGAAAGAAAGAGGACAATGGAGAAACATTTTCAGAATCAGCCGAAGGTAAATTAATTGTGTTATCGTGCTTCTGCATAATATTTTCAGCCAAGGACTTGCCTACATTTATGAAATATTTGTTCATTTCATTGACTGTTAATTGAGGAGAGGAACAAATTTTTAACAGTTCTGAAGGACAACTGTTGTTCTTTTTAGTATTAGTGATGTTTTTAATGGCATTCCACAACTTTTTTGGGTCCTTGCCAGCCATTTCCACTTGATTTTTATCATAGGATCTCTTGACATTTTTCAAAGTTTGGTTACAGAAATTTCTGTAACGGGTATACGTAGTTCTTAAAATATCGTTATCAGGGGACTTCTTATAGTTTGCATGTAAGCGGTCTCGGTTTCTCATGCATCGCAATAATCCCGGAGTGACCCACGGCTTTATTGTTCTTTTACGCCTTGACTGTGTAATTAATTTAGAGTTACTTTGTATTGACAACTGTATTTTATTTATAAGATAGTCTGTCGCAACGTTGGGGTCCCGTGTTAGTAATATGGGATTTAGATCTATGCTAAGAATGTCTTTTCCTAGGTTCTCAAAATCAACTTTTTTTAAAGTTGTTGTTGGGTAGTTACATGTATTTTTAAGTTCCATACAAAAGAGAACAGGATGGTGGTCAGTCAAGGTAGTTTGTGGTATAAGAGTCGTGCAAAAGTTTTGTGTTTTAAGTAGAACGTGATCAATACAAGTACCGCTTGCAGCACGAGTAATTTCAGTGTGCGCCGGTAGAAGTCCATGAGAAGCAGCTAACGTAAGATAGTTTTCGCCAGGCAGTTCGATTTTAGCATCATTAATTGCTATATTAATGTCACCAATAATAATGATGTTATTGCAATGTGATAACCTCGATAGAGTACTGTTTAGGGAGGCTAGAAAGTTATCCAAATTCTTATAAGATGGGGAACGGTATACCGAAACAATTGCTGCAACCTCATTTTGAAGTACTAAACAGTTTCCTTCCAAGAAGTCAGGCTCCTCAACACTAAAATTTAAACGATCCCTACAGTAAACCACGACACCATCGTTCTGTTTTTGGTTTCCTCTTGTTGCATAGGATCGATAGCCCTGTAGTATGGGTACGGAATTATCTTTTTTTAACCAGCACTCCGTGAGTACTAGTACGTCGCATTCTACTTTTAGTCTTTGTAACATAGTTTCCAATCCCAAAATATTGCAATGAATACTACGAATGTTTTGAGTCAGAACCGTGAGCCTGTTATTTTCCGGTAAGAGTAATTTATGACAATTATCCAAGTCACATGTCAGACCCCTTGAGACCACTAATCTGTCAATATTTTTAGTTATATCGATCAAGTTATTGAATTTTTTATATTCACAAATTGGTCAAAGAATTTTGTTCGAATTTTGAGTTTAGCAAGTACTGAGAACTGGCACAGTGAAAGTGATTTATTTTTCGGCACGGACGAGTGATATATGATGTGAATTATGTTTAGTGTGTATGTTTGTCGGTGTATGCTAAGGCAATTCAAATAGTTTGCAATATAGAAAAGGTATAAAATCAAAGTTATTGCGATAGTAATGGTAGATACATAAAAGAAAAACAACATATCAAATATAAAATTAGCATGCAAATTTAACAGACAGGTGGTTTTTTTACGCAGTATGTGATAACAGACCAGTCATACAGCACTTTTCAGTTTTTCCAGGTCAGACTCTGAGTTTATGCGAGTTTGTTGTTCATCTACTTCTTTACGGAGATAGACATTACCATGAGAAGTCCAGCAAAATTTATATCCATACCCTTTTTGAAATTGTCTTGCCGCATAGAACAACCGTTGGCTTTTATACGTCAGGGTTTCTGAAACATAAACCGGTTGCGCCGCAGATTGAAGACCTAAATGGGTAGTGTTCAGCTTTTCTTTCTTGTCCCTGGACCTGTTAAACTTCTTAACTCCTGCGACGATTTTGTCCTTTAGAATGACAGTATTAAGGTCAATTATGACTGAGCTGGACTTATCCGTAGCGTTAGTTCTGTGTATGTCTCTAATATCTGAGAGTTGTAATTTAACATCAAGCGTCTTCCCCATATTTACAACCAGGTTGCAGAGATGATCTTTATTTTCCCCATTTAGTTTGGGGACGTTACGAATCTCTAAGCCCGACAGGCGGGACTTACGTTCTAAGAACTCAATTTTCTCCTCCAAATGGGTAATATATTTTTTATCTTCTTTCCGCTCCGTCTCAAGATGGGTGATGCGAGTCAAAAACTCATCGTATTTGCTTGATATGATCTCCACACTCCTCTTCAGTTCCGTATTTTGCTCCAAAATATTGTTGACTTTTGTCAATAAGTCCTCAAAACGACTTTCTTGCAATTTTGAAAAATCTGTAAAGTCGTTCTTCGTTATCGTGCTGCCTACCTTCCCATCAACACCAATAAACTTGCGCTTTTTGCTTCGTTCCGTCGTGTTTGCTATCACTGATGGATCAGGCGTCGGGACATACTGATGCGATGTTGGCTCAACAGCCGCATGACGTTTTTGTACGGAGTCCTCGTTCGCTGATTCAACAACGGATGACGTCGGTAGCGGAGAAGTGGGGGTCTTCCGGTTAGTAGGCATCTTTACCGTCGGTTTTGCCAAATACTAGGATGTCCGATATGGAGCAGTGGCTATGCGTGCGAGCAAACAATTATTACGGGGATCAAGCTTATCTGGTCACTATCGACAAATTCGAAGAAATTTGCTTTCCGTCCAACCTAGCAAGACCTCTTTAAGGTGCGTGTCGCAACTTTCACATATACGGGTTGTAATACTCCTTAAATATCTGTCAAAAATCCTTTACGCCGCATAAAAAGTTGAGAAACAAGATTCATCAAAAATAACTCGTCCGCGACCAGGATCGAACTTGTTATACTTTGCTCGGCAGCCGACCTCGAATAGCACTAGACCAGCCTGACGACAGCGATGTTAATAAAATTTTGTTTCTGTTCAGGCCGTGAGTCGCTGCAGGTTCAAAAGTTGAGGTAACCGTTCGATACTGTCAAAATCACGGTACCAAACAACAAAACACTTGCACCCACACTTTCAAATTGTTATTTTTTGCTTTTCTGGTTTTAGTTTTGGTTAATTAGCACTAATTGTCCGTATAATTTAAATTGTCTTTTTCACAGTTTTAAACTCGATTCGTTATCTACTTTATACAATATATTTCACGTTATTAGATGCAGATATTACACAACTTTTTTATTTTAAGCTCAGAGACGATACGAATACGTCTGACTTGCACGAACGCTCGGGGGGGGGGATAGTGGCCCTGCTGTGTCTGTCTATGCACATATAAACTCAGAACATAATATAAAATTATATGCAACATTTTACGCCATTGCTTTTAGTGCATTGTCAACCAGAATACAGATTTGAAAATAACTTTTTGAACGGCGCCATGTGACATTAAAATAAAAGTAGACGTTGTGATCGGTGCAGCTGACTAACTGAAAGAATAGTAAAAAAAATTGGCAGGGTTTTTTTCTCGGAACTGATATATTTGGGTGTACTTTACTTTTGTGATCGATATTGCACCTTTTTAGGGTTCCGTACCTGAAGGATCCAAACAAAGCCCTATTACTGTCACTCGCGTGTCCTTCTGTCTGTCAGTCGTCTGTGACACAGGCTTTATAGCCATGGTTGGTTGGAGCTACAGTCTTCGAATTTAAATACCATATAAGCATCTTATTGACCCAAAGACATACCAATTCTAAAATAATATATTTAAGCGGGGCGTGGAGGAAAAAACATAAACTTCCTATTTTTTATCTTCCTATTGACCAATGAACTTCAAAAATTTAATAGTGAGATGATACTATATTTATTTCCAATTGACAAAATATGTGCACACTTAAAAACTAAACAAATCTAAACTATAGTAACTTATGCTAAACCTAACTACAGTATAATCTCACTAATCCGGCACTTCAATAGACCGACACGTCCAATAATCCGGCACCCTCCGCCCAAGCCTCTCTCGCCCCTCTACGTCTATGCGCTCCGGTCGCTGCGTCGTCGTCTGGCTGGCAGTCTAACCTCAAAACTTATCATGTGTATGTGCATACGTATTTACTTATTTTTTTGAAGTGAGAAATACATTATATATATTCATTAAATATTCATTATGATTTTTCTCTATAATCCAGTAAACCGAACATCCAATAATCCGGCACTCTCTGGTTTTTAATAGTGCCGGATTAGGGAGATTATACTGTACTTACATTATATACAAAAGAAGTTACTCCTCCATATCACTTTAATCCGGGACCGTGCCCAGAAGACTGACAGCATTGCCAAGTTGTAGGGCAATGATGATTCTTTGCGCAACGAACTAGCCAGCCCTCTGGTCACGGACAGCGAGAGAGCAATTGGGCCCCATAAACCAAGCGTTTCGGCCCCAAACGGCTATAAAATAGTTAAAATTAGACAGACTTTTCAGACAAGGCTTTCTAAACAAGTACCACATAACTTAATTAAAGGAACAAGTGTAAAATATGATTACTCAATAGAGGCATGACCTCTTTCGCTTAATACCACTTCAGTTTCAAACTCCATTCTCAGTATAAACCAGTAGTACAGTTGTGTTCGCAGATTATTATGATTAGTTCACTTAATGTGGCCTCATTTGCGAACTGCGAACTAGTAGCGGTTCACTACGCCTTGAGCCGTGAGAGTGAAGTAATCAACGCGGCTCAATAATATGCGTAAGGCTTCTAATGTTTTGTAGAAAGTAGGTGAGGCGGAGACGAAGACTGAAGGGGTAGTAATCAGGTTACTGAGGTGTTTATATGGTTGAGGTTTTTGAAAGTTCTTGAGTAAGTTTTAATCAGGTTATTGAGGTGTTTGTACGGGTGATAAATCTTTTGAAAGTTATTGAGTTTGTCGTTTGTCACACACATATACACTAAAGATACACCACTGTTTTGGGGACTATAAGCTTAGTGTTATGTGTGGTTAGATAGACAGATAATATAATTGGATATGACAGTCCATGGTAAATAGAAACATAGCGCTTTAATTGTAGATGTGGAATTAGATATGTCGAGCTTTTTCTTTTTCGGATCGTACGACATAACCTTGTAAACAGGCGCGATTTGAGACTAATCGCTTCCAATAATGTTAGACTTCTAAATAATCCAGTCTTTTAGTAAAATTATCTTCTAACTAATCAGTAGAAATGTAAGACTGACTATCTTAAGCTCTTCAATGTGAACGGTTTACATTTTAAGGATATAAAGTCCATACACGTAATTCGTCTGACCAACTTTGTAAAGTTTTCATTAACTCAACTTTTCAACTTTTCATTACTCCAGATTAATATCTAAGTACACACTCCACACATCGTGTTTCCACTTACTTTTCATTAGTAAAGTATGTTGGGCTCGCTCTCCGTGGAGCATACAGCATGATTGCAATGCATAACTTATAATAGCCTGCCCTTTGCCTTTGAGCATTGCTGTTCCCCTTAGCTGGCTTTTTTTTTTGCAAGTTTTACGCCATGTATATCTTTATCCTGTGCCTGGCACAGGGTTGCCTTTGCTTAAAATAATATTTTCTTGTATAGGTAGATTTGTAATGTCAGCAATATGGACGCCATGGTGATACTTCTGTTAATTAAATTGAACGTAGATTATGTGTTTTCAGTCACTTTTTCTAAAGTAACAACTTATGAAGAAGTAGCAAAAATTATACTTTGGGTAAAATAATCTAACATCATCAATCAGTGTGGTGACGCTTGGGGGAGGCCTATGTCCAGCAGTGGACGTCTTTCAGGTGATGTTGACGATGTCGAAAATAATCTAAGGATTCCAAGACATAAATATTTTCGGAATCTTAAATCGACGAACCTTTTTGTTGTTAAGTAGTAGGTATATCCTCTCACAAAAATGGTAACAGTTGCCATGCCGTTCTATTGTTTATTTTCAAGGCTTTTTTTATACCTTTTTATGAATATCGGAAAGAAAAATACGTCATTGTTTCGTCGAGATTGTGTCGAGGTTGGGAGCGGTTTCGATGATTCTTCGAGAAAGTTTTCCTTTCCGTTTAGTGAGTTGCTCGGTACAATGATGGGCGAGATTTCTTCCCTTTTTGCGGTGTTTTTTTTGTCGTGCCACGGAAGGGTGGTTCGCCGAAGATTGTTTTTTCACTCGTTTGTAGTTTTCTTGTGGGTTGATTGAGATTTTGATGTAATAAAAAGGAGTTTGATTTTTTATTGGATGGTTTGTGTCTTTATTTTTTGTGAGGCAACTTTGATGTTTACCATTCCTGAAAGACAGTAACATCGCAATTAGTTATCGCTACAAAGGACCTTAATTTCTTTTTCCTACAAAATATAAAAAATGTTTTTCCTCAAACATCTTCCCTGCAAAAAATGTCCCCAATTAGCAACACGTGTACCTTTTACGTACTGTCATGTGTAAAAAGACGAAAGTTCAAGATACGAAAAAAAAACACTTTTTAATGCCGCTATATTTCTGGCTATACCTCTGTAGGAACACGATTCTGTAGACATCTAACCGTGATGACTTAGGTGAAGTGAACTTGAAGTAGCATCGTCGGTTGAAGCTGTCATTTCAACCGACGGCTCACTTTGAGTTCACCACACCACACCTAAGCTGTGACGGTGACCGATTTCCAGAATAACACTACTGTTTACATGTTTACATAATATTCTATTTTAAGCCCCACATTCTCATAAATTCTCCATATTTCTCTTATACCTACACAATAATAATGACAAAATTTCATAATAAATTAGCTCACGACATAGGTAAACATGTTGGCTCACTGAAAGGCTAGCTTCTAAATTAATTAAACTGAGAATTAGAGGCTCGTTTATAAAGGTACCTACAGGAGGGCGGAAAGGGGGTGAAATTAGGTTAATATGTCGTTTAGCTATTTTATATTAAGAGGGGAACTATGCTTATGAATTTATGGCCTTTATGGGCAATAAAGGGCGATACAATGGTGTACGCAAAGGGTAAAATAAGACCCTATAAAAGTAAATCAAGTAAGGATGAAGGTACAGAGTGAATTATTCACTGGTTATTTTTCAGGGTGTGAAAGTAGTCATGTCTTTGACACGGTTGACTGGAAGAAAATGCCTAAGGCATTAAGTCTGCAGTTAGCGTTTGTTTGCTTAAGAGCAGTGGTGGCCCAGTGGTAACGGCCCCGACTTGCGTGTCGTAGGTCGTGGGTTCGAGGCTAAAACAAAGGCTCTTTACTTTGTGTAAATTATTTCATCACCACTGCTCTAAAAACGGTGAAGGAAAACATAGTCAGGAAAACGGCATGTCCTAGAACCAAAAATTCGAAGACATGTGACATCCACCAACCAGCACTGGGGCTGCGTGGTGGAAGGCCCGTTCCCTCTCTCACAGAGAGGAGGCCTGTATCCCAGTAGTGGGAAAATTAATAGGCTGATAATGAATAAAAAAAGAATGCTCAATAAAAGTAAATAAATGAAAATGAAAAATTTTAATAATATGGGATGAACTCTGAAATTGAGGGAAATTGCCATTGAATAAAGTTTTCTTGTATTTGACCTTTTATGAAAGGAAAAAAAGTCGCTTAAGTTACGTTGAAGAATAGTGAGAACACTGTTAGTGACCGACCAAAAAATATTTTATTCCGAAAATATAATTCGGTCCGACCCTAGAGCACTGTAGCATGCAGATTTTGACCTCTTCCGAAAATAATGTGAAGAAGGTCGATATAAAAATGTTAAATCAAGATAATATGTTTTATGTACCTAAAGTACAGTATTATTTTGTAAAGATATTGAATATTTTGAAATAGACGTTACTATCGCGATTGCGTATCCATCTTCGACTATAAAACCCTTACCCTTTCTAGCAATTTTATGACTCACTGGGGCTGATATCTTTGCTGTATGTAGTTTTATCGAACTATGTGTACTTTTACTTTCGTAAGATTAGAGAAAAACTAAATTTCTGTTGCTATGTCGATTTTTTGCAGCCTTCATGGCAAAGTAATACCTATTCTACATTGACCATAGAGTACCCACACGACCGTTGGGTACATACTAATTCCATGCACATGGTATAGGTTATTGACATATTAGGGATGACAGAATAGGTCGCGGATCTCATCGCGGATAAATTTGAAAACGAGTTACAGCGGCCCTGGCTCAAGCAACTGAAGGAACACGGGTGGGTTTTAGTCAGTAAAAGTCTGACACGCCCTCCCGTCTCACCCAGGGTGAAGACACTGGATGATTTCAAAGTCAAAAAAAAAAAGGGATGACAGAATGGCATAACGCACAAACCTAAAAGTGGCACATTAGAAGTAATCACAAGGTGAAGTAATTTTGAGATAGTTTCACTTAGCCAAATAGGCAAAATTTCTTCTACAGGAACCTCATGATAAAGGCTTTTCGTATTGACATAATTCAATTAATCCACTGATATTGCAGACTGCTGTGACTTTGTAGGTAATAATATAAAAAAGTAATAGGCTTTTACCAGCACCAACTATTATTAGATAACATGACGGGTCACCTCAACGTAAAGCAGTTTCGTTTGACTGGTCTAACTTTAAAACTGCCCTGATTAGTGCGAACCAGCCACTCTCTCTCATATAATAATAATAATAATAAAATAAAAAGCCTTTTATTTCATGCATTGAATAAAGTTTCCATCTGACAAGTGTAGTTTTAAATACAATGACAATTAGATTTCTAGACTTATAATTCTATTCACAAACTTAAAATTTAATTCAATTCATAATTCAACACAATTCACTGATTCATTCCGCTAATCCAGTACTAAATTAAGATTAAAGAATACTAATATAACTTGTATAAGTATGTGATCATTAAAATCAATTAAAACATAATAACAAAATCAATCAAAAACAAATCAAACCAAATTAAAAAGTTTAAATAAAATAGAATCAATTAGAACAAAATCATCCAAAATAAAATGTTAAAATCAATTCAAATAAAATAAATTAAAACAAAATAACAAAGTCAATCAAAATAAAGTAGTAAAATAAATCAAAACAAAATCAAACCAAATTCAAATAAGTTAAAATAAAATCAAATAGAATCAATTAAAACAAGATCATCCAAAATAACATGTCAAAATCAATTTAAATAAAATAAATTAAAACAAAATCATTCAAAATAAAATACCAAGATCAATTCAGATAAAATAAATAAAATTAATCAAAACAAAATCAATAAAATGAATTTCGTATTTAAAAATAAAATAACATGGCATGTATGAACCTCTCACATGGTGAGAGTGAAGGCCTCCTCCAGGGATGCCCAGTGATCGCGGTCGCTGGCTTCTGACATCCAATTATTTCCTGCTACTCGTGTGATGTCGTCAGCCCATCTAGTGATTGGTCTTCCTCGTTTTCTATTGCCTGTAGGGCCAGGCCATGACGTCATCCGAATAGTCCAACGGTCATCACTCATTCTCGCTACGTGTCCTGCCCATCTCCATTTAAGCGTTAGAGCATAGGTGACAGCATCTGTTACTTTAGTTTTTTGTCTGATAAGGGAGTGCCGAATTTTTTGAATTTTTCTGATTTTTGTGATACTTCTCTCCATGCTTCGCTGGCAGGACGTAATTTTTTGCTTTACTCGATGTGTGAACTTCCATGTTTGACACGCGTATGTAAGTGAAGGTAGCAAACACGAGTTCATGACTTTACTCTTGATTTTCATCGGCATTTGGCTTTTTAATATTTCCTTTACGCTCCAAAATTTTTTCCACGTCGTTATAATTCGTCTATCTACTTCTGCGTCGTTGTTATTTTTATCAAAAGATATTTGTTTTCCCAAGTAGATATAGCTATCAACGTACTCCATTGGTGTGTCATTAAGAAGTATTGAGTTTTGTAAGGAATTAGTCATAACCTTGGTTTTACACAGATTTATTTCCAGTCCGGCCTCTCTGCTTGCTTCTTGTAGCGTGTTTAGCATTAACTCCAGCTCTGAGCTATTTTCTGATAGTAGGATAATGTCATCGGCGAACCTCAAGTGACTTATATATTTTCCTTTCACACGTATGCCCACTTTTTCCCAATTTAATTTGCCAATTATAGATTCTAGGACCGCTATAAAAATTCTAGGTGATAGAGGGTCACCTTGCCGTACTCCTCTTTTGATGGGAATTGGCGGTCCTCTGGTCTCGAGTTTCACTCTACTTGTAGTGTTCTCGTAAAGGTATTTCAAGACCTGTACGTATTTGTTTTTCACGTTTTGTGTTTGTAGAGCTTTCCATATAGAGGTATGTAAGAGTGAATCGAAAGCCTTCTGGTAATCAATAAACACTATGTAAAGAGGACGTTGATATTCTTGATATTTTTCAATAAGCATCTCCAGAGAATGGATGTGATCCACCGTTGAATATCCTCTTCGAAATCCCGCTTGTTCGATTGGTTGGCTTTCCTCCAGTGTATCACTGATTCGCTTCTCTATGGTTGATGAAAATAATTTATACAGTGATGGAAGGAGGCTAATTGGTCTATAATTGCCTATGTTTTTTGGGTCACCTTTTTTAAATAACAGTATAATATCAGACTCTGACCATTGTGAAGGTGTAGTGGATGAGCTTAGAATCAAATTGAATAAGTATGTCAGTGGAGTTACAAGATGAGCACAAGCTAGTTTTATGGCCTCATTTGTAATCTTGTCTGGTCCTGGACTCTTCTCTGCTTTGAGGTTTTTTATTCCTATGAAAATTTCAAGTTCATCCACTGGTGGTATGTCTTCGTCGACGCTAGTATTTTCTGGCTCATTTTGGTCCATATCTTGTAGTATCGGGGCACTATACAGGTGTTTGTAAAAGTTAGTAGCTATGTGAAGGATATCCTTTCGATCGTGTGTTATTTTTTGTGGTCCTTGTAGTCCTTCTATCCAAGTTCTATGAGATTGCAGTTCTTTATAAGCTTTCTTAAGGCTGCCTGTAGAATCAAGATGTCTTTCAATAGTAAGCTTCCGATGGTTGGCGTAGTCTCTTTGAACACATTTGCTTCCTAGTTTGTAGAGAGCCTTCAACTCGTTTTTCATAGCTCGCGTTTTTGGTTTTATTTTCTGAAGCTCACTTCTTCGTTGTATTAGCTTTATAGTATGGGTTGATATTGCATTACTTCTTGTTTTATCTCGATTTGGTATGAGAGCCTTCTTCAAACTAGTGTCTAGTACGTTTATTAATTGGTCGTAGCAGTCCTGTACTGAGTCGGTTTCAAGGCAATTCATAAGTTCTTGTTTGTGTTCGTTGATTGATTGTTTGTATCTTGAAACCTCTTCTTCGTTTTTTAGGAAACTTCTTGAGTTGTTAGCATACTTGATTCTAGATACCTTTGATTTTTGTATGAGAAAAGTTGCTCTAACAAGTCTATGGTCCGTTGGAAAATTTAGATTGATGACTTCCATATTCTGTACGTTGTTTGGGAAAGTTGTCATAATGTAGTCCAGTTCATTTTTAGTGGCGCCGCCAGGAGATCTCCAGGTCCATCGTTGTTTACTTTTCTTTTTGTAAAAAGTATTTAAAATAGAACATTTGTTTTCGTATGCGAATTCTATTAGTCTTTCGCCTCTGTTATTTCTTGTACCATATCCGTGGCATTTCATAATCAAATTTTCTTCTGGTTTTGGTTGACCAATTTTGGCGTTAAAGTCGCCCATGACTATAATGTTCTCGCCTGAAGTTTCCAAGGCCTTTTCGATGGTGTCGTAAAATAGCTCTATTTCTGTATCATTTGCAGCCTCTGTTGGGGCATATACTTGTATTATGCTGACTCTGATATTGTTGATGTTGAGTGTTAATACTGCCACTCGTTCTGACAGACCATTGAAGCTCACGATGCAGGACTTGAGGTGTTTCTTCACGAGGAAACCCACACCATAAAGACCTGGGGTTTCTCCCATGTAGTGAAATATCACATTTTCATACTCCTGAATGGAATTTCCAAGCCTTCTTGTTTCAGCCAGACCAATGACATCGTATTTTATGTTTTCCAGTGCATACATTAATTCTAGCAGGCGTGCGTGTGTTGACAATGTCCTTACATTGTATGTCGCTATATAGAGCAGGTTATTGTTCGAAGATTCTAATATAGTTGCAGTTTTTACCCCTGGAGGGTTGTGGTCTACTTCTCCCACGGTGACCGGCCGGATTGGGAGATGTGTTTCTTTTCTTAAAAGTGTTTTTTGTATATTTTTCATGTGAGAGGTGGGTGTTGGTTGCTACATGTTATTGTTTCTGTTTTCTTCATCTTTCGACGTGTTATTTGAATTTTTTGCACTGAAAAAGTTCAAAAGCCCTGGTTTTATTGGCCCTTCGGATAGACTGGACGATCTGTGTAAATGAGTATTGGTTTTATTCTTCTTATTGGCCTGCATTTTGTGTTTATCTCTAGGGGTGATATCTGGAGAGTTGGACAGCCGTCTTTTATTTTTGGTTGATGTGTTCTCATTTTTATTAAGAATTATTAGTTTATCATACTTTATAATTGCTGAGTGTCCTTTCTCTTTCTCCATCCTGACTTGTGCCTGCAACTCTCTTCTTTTTTTCAGGACATAGTCTGGGTAATCTTCCTTAATGTAGTATGGGGTGTCCTTTAATTTTTTATTTTGTTTAAATATATCTATTTTTAAACCGAGTGTTAGAACAGTGAGTATTACTGGTCTAGGTCTTTCTCCTTTTTTTCCAATTCTTTTGGCTTCCTGTATATCCCTGCGATCAATTTTTACAGTAAAGTGCTCGTTTATGAAGCTGACCAGGATACTTTCCAAGTTGGAGTAAGACGTTTCAGTTTCGTCTAGCCCGAAAAGAACAATGTTCCTTTGTCGTGCTTGTTTTTCTAGGAAATATAGTCTTTTCTCTTGGTTCTGCAGTTTATCCTTGAGGTTTTCGTATTTTTCTTCCCATGTCTTGAACTTTTCGTCCAGTATATTATTGATGTTACATGTTACTTGCTCCGCCACTTTTTCTCCGCTTTCCTGAATCATGGTTTTCTGTGCGTCTAGCTCGTTTTGAATTTTTCGGAGTGCACTCAAGACTTCTTCCATTTTTATTGCTTGATGATTTAAATATTTAAAATATTTAAAAAGACAGGTGCTTGTTTTGGTACTAGTGCTGCCTCTCGCGGCGCGCTTCCGTACTGGTAACCCCAATAGTCCCCTGGTAACTCGATCGATCGGTGAGTGTCTGAGGTTTGGTGTTTGTTGACGTAGTCCTCGCACCTTTCAAAAGATGGCGCTGAGGTTGAAGTTTGCAACGGATTTAATGCTGTATTTTTTAATAATGTTTTATCGTCTTTATTCACAATATTTCTGTTTATTCCACACTGTTCACGGCTTCACAAGTCAATTTACTAGTTATTGTTTCCGAATGAACGCGAGGTATCAATAAGTGACGTTTTTTTCACTTGAGTTTTTTTCACTGTTTTGTCTTTTTTCACTTGTTAACTATTCAGTGTCCACAATGTATGTTGTAAGTATTTGTGTCTTTTAGCCAGTTTTTCTTCTTTTCACTCTGTATGTGCACTTTTTTTTATTTTTGAACGTAAAATAAAAATAATTCGGAGTGTGATGTAAACAGTAGCACCATCTACCCACTTCCTCTCCTATCACTCTCCTATCTCTCTCATATATATTTATTTATTTATTGGCCTATCTACAATTGTTACACTAAAAATAACCTTATATCTAATACAAGCAATAATATATACTAAGTGTACAATATGATGCGATAGACACAGCATGCAATATATCTCATATATATCTCATATATATCTCATATATATCTCATATATATCTCACCCATACTTTGTGGTGTAGGCTGTTATTAGGTCATATGGGTGCGAACGGGCTATTGTGAGAGGACAGAGTAGGTATGTGTAGGACGGTAACCCGTGTAAGTGTAGCGTGCGGTGTAACGTGCACAGAAAGAGACAATTAGGTATGTAAAGTTTGCCTAGCCATCAGGGATGAGACGTGATTTTTTATTGTGTTGTAGACTTGTAGCGTTACATGCAACACACATCAGACATCCATTTGATTTTCATATTTTACGCTGTTCTTTTTTAACCGACTTCAAAAAGGAGGAGGTTCTCAATTCGACTGTTTTTTTTAAATGTATTTTAACTTAGAATTGTTTACTAGGTGAATCAAGTAAAGCACGGTAGAATCAATTTTTATTACTTGTAAATTTTAATTGTTGGCCTAGTTGAAATAAATACATTTGACTTTGACTTTGAATCGATTTTGATGATAATTTATTTTATTTTATTCCTGTTGCTTCTTATGTGGTCACATTTAAATTTGATCAAGATCTGATGAAGGAATTCGTAGATATACAAGAGAACTTTTCAATAAATACGGAAATCTCATCGGCATCTCTCGGGATGCCTGCAATCACATGTCTGTTTATTGTTAACACCATTTCATAACATAACTTCACGCCAGTACGCTGTTGAGGGGTACGCAGATGTGTAAAGTTCTCCCTGGTACACTCTAATTTCACAGGTTGTGTTCATGTTTTATGTTATTCGGTTACTCTAATCTGGCATAACATAATTAAAAAGTGAAAAATAAAACATTTAAAAAAAAAATACAACCGGCTTCCAAATAAAAATACTACAAAGTGAAAATTAACTTCAATTCCGAAAGTTATTTTTCACTTTGTACAAATGTTTTTAAAGCTTTTTTTATTAATTTTGCTGTGGGATTCATGGCAGTTGTCTTGGGTCTCAGTGATCGTTGCTCCGTGATTCGTCGAACTTCATTGCCTCGCTTTTGATTTTTAGATTTTTAAGATTGTGAACAGGGCGACGGGTTTGTACAAAAAATAAGTTTATTTGAAGACTAGAAAAAAATAAAATACACTTTTTTGTTTAAGAGATGGCTAAGAAAGACTTTACTCTTCTGATTTAAAATGATCGATTAAAAATTATTTATAACAGACTCATATAATGAATCACCTCACTTCTGACCTAGACTAGAGTCAAGAACAAACCCATCTAAAATAATAATTTATATAATTTATCTCTTTTTTAGGGTTCCGTACCCAAAGGGTAAAAACGGGACACTATTACTAAGACTCCACTTTCCGTCTGTCTCTCTCTTTTTAAAAAAAGCGTTGCCCCACACTAGGAAATTCACCTGTATCGTGGGGGCGTTTACAAATATATAAACTCAGTAGTAACGAGTCGTTACTCGTTTATAATGTCTGTCTGTCACCAGGCTGTATTAGGCACCAAACGTGATATTTTTGCCGTTTTTCACGATAATGGTACGGAAACCTTCGTGCGCGAGTCCGGTTAAACTTGGCCGGTTTTTTACCTACCTGTGGTGAAGCTTAAAAATAGCGTTAGGATTTAAACGAGTATTACTATTTGTATATTTGCAAAAATCAACAATAAATTAGTGTTTTCAAGGAGAGTTATTTAAATATGTCAGCAATGATAACCTTGCTTTGACTCCCTAAACGCTATCCAACGACCATCTTGTTAGTACAAGCGTAAATTATTCTAACATCCACTTCTGGTATCAAGATTATAATAACAAATTAAAACAAAAGGAGAACGACAAAGTGAATTGTTAATTTTGAATTTAGCTTGGCATTCACTGTCAAGAGTGAGTGAATGAATGGATCTCATGGGACCGAATGAGTGAAGCCACTAAGTTGAATACTCCGTCGGCGGATCTAAGTTTTTGTTTCATTCTTTTGTTTCAATCGGTCCCGGTTCTGGTTGGAACATTTCGTGAGTTTTCATCAAACCTTCGTCTGGTTGGATTGTTGCCTGCCAGACTATAGGTCGTTTAGTTTCGACAACAGTTTCGATTTTCCGCACAACTGAAGTCGGTTTGGCTTTTGATTGAGTTAAAGAATATTTCGACTTACTGTGCAAAATGTATTTTCATAAAATCAGCTTCTGATTCAGAACAATGGACCGAATGACTTACAAGTTTCAGTATTGTCATGGTAAAAGACACACAAGTTTTACAGTGGACAACGAAATGTAGTTCAAATCAATCAGTTGATTGCAAACATGTTGTAAAGAGGTGGACATAAAGTGTATAGTTTTACATATAGACTCTGTAAAAGTACTTTAAGTAAATTAAAGACTGCAAATTATTAAGACGACGACTAACGCCAACGACCTTAAGGGAACAAACGCGCACTCGTATCACACCCGCGCGACCCAAAATTTAGTAGATTGATATACTTTCCTTATTATTCTATGACTTTAAAAAAAAAAGCCTCAGATCAAAATGTAGATAGTTAAATTGTCTTTGAGATGGTGTCAATTTCATTTAAATATGCCCAGCGGTTTTGTTGCGATTGACGTGTTCTTGTCCGTTTTAGACATAACTTTACAAATTAATTACACTATGTTATACGAATAAAACTCAAAATTTTCTCAGATCAAATTATTAAGAAAGTGGTCTAATGTAACATATTTTTTTTCCAAAAAATTACGACTAGCCGTTTAGACGTGATTCTCATTTTAAAATCAGCTACACAAGGGAACCGGCGCCTTTAATAGAAATTTAAACTTTACAAAACGGTGCCAGCCATTGCAAGAAAAATGTCACAGTTTCAAAGTCAATAAAATTTAAAAATAGCGTTAGGATTTAAACGAGTATTACTATTTGTATATTTGCAAAAATCAACAATAAATTAGTGTTTTCAAGGAGAGTTATTTAAATATGTCAGCAATGATAACCTTGCTTTGACTCCCTAAACGCTATCCAACGACCATCTTGTTAGTACAAGCGTAAATTATTCTAACATCCACTTCTGGTATCAAGATTATAATAACAAATTAAAATTTATTAATAATTATATATCAGATCAAAATGTAGATAATTAAATTGTCTTTGAGATGGTGTCAATTTCATTTAAATATGCCCAGCGGTTTTGTTGCGATTGACGTGTTCTTGTCCGTTTTAGACATAACTTTACAAATTAATTACACTATGTTATACGAATAAAACTCAAAATTTTCTCAGATCAAATTATTAAGAAAGTGGTCTAATGTAACATATTTTTTTTCCAAAAAATTACGACTAGCCGTTTAGACGTGATTCTCATTTTAAAATCAGCTACACAAGGGAACCGGCGCCTTTAATAGAAATTTAAACTTTACAAAACGGTGCCAGCCATTGCAAGAAAAATGTCACAGTTTCAAAGTCAATAAAATTTTAACTATAATTTCCAATATGTACGAAATACAACATGATAAGAACTAGAAGAGACCAAGACAATCATGCATAAACATATATTATTGATTTCCTGCTTCTTCCTACATCCCTAATTCTGCTCAGTAATTGCATTCATACACGTGACGTCACAGTGGTTAATCCGTCAGATAATAAATTCCCGGCCACTGAGTACCTCTAGCAATTTATTCCTCGCTAATTAATTTGGTTCTCTCTGTTTTCTTAATTAATCTGTCCGCGTCTTCAACGTGTCGTGCTGACTCAAGTGTTTGTGTTCTTATTTCCTACTCTAGTTTATTGGCTAACGTGATTTAAGTATGATTGTTTTCGAAAAATTCTTCTTCTTCTTCTCTGTCGTTTCGCTCTTGGCAGATCGGTCGTGGTCACGTCGAGGCATCCATGTCGGTGTTATATGCGAACACAGCTCTCCGCACGATCTCTCGCCATCTCTCCCTGTTGGCGGACTGTTTGGCGCAGTCAGTTAAGCGGCCTCTCACTGCGGATTTCACTTGGTCAGTCCAGCTCATAGGTGACCTGCCGCGCGATCTGGTTCCCTCCACTTTACCTTGTACCACCAGCCGCTCTATGGAGTCGCCATCCCGCCTTGAGACGTGTCCAAAAATTGCAGTATGCGCGACTGTACTACGTTCGACAAACGCTGCGTGATGCCAAGTTCCTGGAGTATGGACACGTTAGTGCGGAAAGCCGTCCACGATATACCGAGCATCCTTCTCCAGCACCACATCTCCAGAGCATTTATCTTCGCCCTTTTCAACTCACGCACTGTCCACGTCTCGGCCGCGTAAAGAAAAATGGGGAAAACAATTGTTCGTATGAGCCTAATTTTGGTGGCTTTGGTAATGTTGCGATTCCTCCACACTTTCCCTAGCTTCTCCATCGCAGTTCTGGTCATGGCCATACGTCGTTTCACTTCATCTACGCAGCTGCCATTGTTTGAGATCAAAGCCCCAAGGTAGACATAGGTCTGAGCCCCGTCGCAGTTCGCAATACGTGTCACTTCGGGCGAGTTGTCGTTGACGCGGTCCACGATCATTATTTTGGTCTTAGATCGGTTTATTCTTAAACCAAACGTAAGGCTTATGCGCTCCATCCTGAGAAGTAATTCCTCCATTACTCGCAAATAAGGTGGTGTCATCTGCGTACCGCAAGTTTATGATTTTACATCCACCAATTACAACACCATCGGTCCAATCGAAAAATTACCCAAAAGAAAAAATTTAAAAAAATGGTTTAATTTTTTAGGTACAAGTATAGTATAACATGTTCGTTTTAAATAACCACAAATAATTATGTTTTCACAAGAAATATCTATTTGAATAGTGTAAATATTTAATTAGCCTTACATAAATCAATTCTGTAAAATCTAGACTTTTTAAAGGCTTCCACGATAAAATTGCCTTGATTAAACCTTCATAAAATTAATACCTCTCTGTTTAACATATTATTCTGTGTATTTTCTGCTAAAATAAATAGGATCTAAAAAGAGTAAACCCGCACCTATTACGGGTATTTATGTACCCGATCCTTATACCGCCTACACAAAGAACAGTTCTACGCCCACTGAAGCAGTATCTAGAAAAAAAATACGTCCGTTTTAAATATGGAGTGCCGCCTCGTCGCGTCGGTCTTGTAGAATAATTTGGAACCTATTTGATTTATTGTACGCGGTGCTTTAGTGTCTAAGATGTAATAATTTATATTAAATTCTTGAGTTTATTAATTTATTCTTCAATGTTTATTAAGTTTAGTGTGTTCACATTTTGTTGTATTCTTCTGGGTACTTATCTGTTATTTCAGTGTCTGTGTTCATATTATTAGCCAGTTATCTAAGTAGCGGCCATCTTGAAGGCTCTTTCAGTAATAAATAGTTCTAACTATCATCTGCACCTACACTAGGTGGCTAGGTACATATTGAGTTAGAATCTACACAAGATTATTGCCTCAGTATTACTAAACCAATCGAATCTCTGATATTAGTTCCGAGAGCAAACACATTGCACCACTTACGTTCTAATTCGCTCAATTCCCCTCAGGGATATCTAAGACAACTTACAATATATGCTCATCCCACATTCGTCCTATGTATACGAAGATCGCTTTGAAGTCGGCAACATTAATAGAATATGAAATATACGTATTTCTATCTATTCGTGTATATTGAGTGTTTCATGCAAATTCGCCTATCTACCAAGGGCTGACAGTCGGATGAGATGGGTTGTCTAAGGGACGGCCTATTAAGTATGCTTACGAAATTGTGGTATATTTGAAAATATTTTAAAAGTGGAATATTATCTATGGATTTGCGGTGGACGCCATCTTGTTTTCGGTTTCATTATGTGATTTGGTTTTAGATGTAACATTGAAAAAGGTTTTCAGTGGATCCATTAGATGTTGTTAATATTTTATAGATGTTGCTTTTGTTGTGCTGACTTTTGGTTTTCTAAACGAAAATTTTTACAGCTTATGGTACTTATTAGAAATTCTATTGGTAAGTCCTTTACAAATGTCAGTTTTTATATAATCTTCCCGTCCGCGCGTCCTTCAGAATCTCATAATGGACAAAGAAGAACTTAGAAGCACAAAGTTTACAAATATATTCTTCTCCCCTAACGCGACAGTCACAAACCGTCCTATATAGAACATAGTACACATAAATTGTCGCACTTTACTGAGTCGACACTTAAGACCTACTTTGACCCATTTACTTAAGTTCTCTCTTGTAACTCGCGTGGGATGGAACACATATTCATTACATTATTGGGATTGAGTTCAGCACATCAGCCCGTAAATGTTTAGTACAGAACATGGCCTTTCTAATAGACTGGCTACATTATTGAATTACCTATAATCATCAATCTTGCGAAACGAATAGTTTGGAAACTTTCCATCATCATATTATAACGCTGTGGTAAGATAAGATAAAAAACTGTATTTTTATCGAGGGATTAACTTCTAGGAGTATGTAACCCTTTTCGATAAAGATATTTAATAACACACTTCACATTGGAAGACGGTTAAAATGGCCGCGCGTGGATCATAAAGACTGTCGCATTTTTGACATAACATAGATTTAAACAAATGACAGTTCTAAAATCAAACAAGCTTTTCAAATCCCCTTGGCCGCGTTCTATATCGCATGTCATCCTTAACTAGGATGTTTGTAGAGTTATTGATTCAATTAAAATTAGATTCTGCTCTGAAACGCTGCCACATCCATGTTTGTTGTTTAAATAATCTTGTAAATTGGGTATTTGCTTGCTTGGCGTGATGAATTACCATAATTGCGTGTTGTATTATGTGCTTTAATTAATGATAGATCATGTTACATATGAATGTAATGTTTGAAAGGATGATTTGGCTTAGCAATGAATGTAGATTTTTAATTTATTGAGAGTCTAATTTTAATATTTACGTAACTTTTATCTGAAGAATAAATATGACAGTTTGACGTACATAAAAGCTGTGCTATCATATTTAAGTATTTTTCAGATATTTTTGTTTTGATAAGTTTGGAAATAAGAATTGTATAGATGGCAAAAATGCGAATACATTACACAATCTTGTAGGGTAGGTGTAGGGTAGGTGTAGGGTAGGTGTAGGGTAGGTGTAGGGTAGGTGTAGGGTAGGTGTAGGGTAGGTGTAGGGTAGGTGTAGGGTAGGTGTAGGGTAGGTGTAGGGTAGGTGTAGGGTAGGTGTAGGGTAGGTGTAGGGTAGGTGCAGGGTAGGTGCAGGGTTGCAAATGTAGTATTGGAAGGTATAATCAACTCAATTCTTTGCAGTCATCTGCTAGAGATAGGTTATTCCTAACCTTAAGTGCGTTTCCCAATAAAAGAAAATATACATTTTCTCTGGCCCTGTCTTGCAGACAAGTCTATCCTTAGACTATGTGAAAATTTATACAAAAACTTTTCTATCAATCAGAGACAATTTAAGCAACTTCTTACTATCCTTCTCTCCTGCGAAACAAACAAAACTTTCCTCTTTACAATATTAGTAGATACAACTACACAATGGAAAACTAACAGTCACAGACTAGCGACTGCCTAAATTCGGCTACCTTGCCAACTCGGGGCCATAACAAAGTACTTGCTACTTCCATACTTATTTCTTCCAAATATCCGACTTCTTGTTTCAATATCGGTCGTTTGGGATCCGTTTTTTTACGTCCACGATTGTAACAAGTCCCTCGTACTTTTCGTTGGGCCATTTGTCTTGATACCAACTGTTTAAGAGCAGTATCGAGCAATTTAAAGTTGGAATTTTGTTGTCTTTATTGTTTTTGTTAGTCTGTTTCATAACGGAGTGAGCTTGTTTGAGTTCTTTGTTGGGAGGTGAGCAATAATGAGGATTATGTTTTTGTGGTTTAGAGGTGTAGATGTCACAACTTGTAGTAACTGTCTGTGGGGATGTCTTTAGTTCTTGTGAGACAAGTTCTTATAATGGTGCTTACTTTTGATTGACTCCCTTCTCGTTTTTAAATTTTGCTGCATTGAAGTTTTTCATAGGTTATGGTCTAGCCCGTTGATTAAACTTACTTAACTCAATATAATAACTCGTTAATCTAGAGTAGTCTAAAGCAATAGAGATAGATTAGAGAGTAAGTTATGACGCAAATAGGTACTCTTTAATTTCACTAGGAAGTTCTCTAGTGTCCTAGACATTAATACATTCTATAGAATATAAGTTATAATTAGTCCTTATGTTACTATTAGCATAAGTATTTAACTATAATACCTACTAGAGATATTCCAAAATCATTTCTACCTAAGTGTTCCCAAAACGAAAAGCACCAACGACCCGATACAATCTTCACCAGTCATTTTTGTCCCAAAACATTTGTGTCTCGACCAAACAACACCGACCGCCATACTTACCTCAAAGGCCCCTAGGTACTCGTAAAATACATTTTATGATAAGTTCGGAAACCTGACCACCTGTACACAAGGGTCAGTCGTAACTCGCCATCGGTCTTGAAGAATCGAGAATGGAACGTTATTTTTTATTATAACCTGAGCTAGATAGGCTACACTATAGCTAGTGTTGTAGTATAGCGGGACTGCGGGATACTTTAGCTCGTGATACTTTAGCCCGGGATCCGGGAGAGTGGGATATTGTTGAACACTTCAGCGGGATCCTCTCGGTCGTTAGCCGGGACTGTCGGTAGATAATAGTGATGGCGCTGTCCCGGGGTGCGGGCTTTGTGTTGGATTTTTGTGTTGCCGTGTAATTAGGTTCTTTAAAGACTATAACGTTAAGATGCATTATGGTTAATAAAGTCGATGAGGTTTTCATTACGAGATGAAGACTCTATGGCACATAAACTGTAGCGTAGATTTCAAATTGCATCCTTGTGAAGTAAATTCTTTATTTACGAGAGTTGTTCCTTGTTTTCGTCAATTTAAATTAAATGTTGTCGCACTTTATAAAGAGAGGCAATGATTATAAACTTAAATTGATATTAAAACCTTTTCAATGACTAACAATATCTCTTTGTCTTTGTCATTTAAGTACGTTAACTTATAAATAGCCAATTTTTTCAGCGAAATAAAACTTTATAGAACCCTCTAGAATTCTTTACGCTGATGACGTATTTCATGAGCTGAAGCTTTTTTACATGAAATGTGTAATGGGATATTCTATTTAATGTAGCATTAAAGAAATATATGGACGATAAACCGATTTGTTTGTTGGTATTTTTGTCGTAAAAAGGAAGTTAATATACTTTAGATTGCAGGAGTGTGTATAGCAAAGATATAAGAGTGTTTATTTTCATTATAATTACAATCTTGCGACATTTTACTGCTCCTATTCGTAGTAGCTTTTGCCTGTGACTTTGCCGCGTTAAAACTGTATTATTATCCCAAGCGAACAAACTACAAAAAGTATTACATCCTAATCATGGTCATGGTCCACCTGTGTGCCAAGTTTTATAAGAATCCGTTCATCTGTTATGGCGTGAAAAGGTAACAAACAAACAGACGGAGAGAGTTATTTAATATTTATAATAATAAATTTAAGTGAGAATAGCGGCAGTTGTTTCGATTTAAAAGGAAATGTATCGAAGTGTGAACAGTTTGGAATCGTTGCAAATCGGTAATACGTATGTATGTATGTCGTTGTGTGTATTGAATCGGAGCGAAGCTGGAGTGAAGCTGGAGGCAAACTTTAGCATTGTTCGCGCTCACGAGTTATCAGCAGCATTAATATTTGCATATAATATGTAGATATAGTTTAAGATGATAATTTGAACTTTGACGCTAGACGTATGCAATGCTAATGTGTTAAATTCTATTATGTTCGTGACAGCTCAAGTCTGATTATGGATATGGCATCTAAGAGGCAGTTTTGTTTCGTTAATTTGTATACACACTATTGCAGAACACGTCATTGCTTCAGGGCGCAGCGACTAGAGACACCATGCCTATAATCGTGCTCGTGTAAATGCGCTGAGCACAAGTTTCGGCGAGTCATTATTGTGAGAATTACCAAGGGCCGTCAATTTCATTTTTAACCCCCCGACGGAAAAAGAGAGCGGTGTTTTATGTTTGACGTGTGTTGTTGTGTATCTGTGTGTTTGTCTGTGGCATCATAGCGCCTAAACGGATAAACCGATTTTGATTTAAATTTTTATTTGAAAGGTGACTTTGTCGAGAGTGTTCTTAGCTATATTTGGTGAAAATCGGTTTAGCCGTTCAAAAGTTATTGGCTGTTTTCTGTTTGAATCGGAGTATTATCGCAAGATATCGTGTCATAATTACGTGTTCGATAGATTGTTGATCGAAGCGTGTTTACTACTAGATAAATTATGTAGTTTAAAAAGTAAGAAAAAAAAATTGCCTGCGGTTTTGGAAACTTTTAATTTTTACTTCAGACAACACACACACTTAGTTTGTATAGAAAGTTTTGACAATGCCGTCTAGCATTCGGCTAGCAGTGACCGCCGAGGCTTCTTGCCGCTCTATGCATACTGGAGTTGAAAAAGATTAATTTGCGAAATAAAACTCAGTAATAAAATACATCAAAGAATTCTGAAACATTATTCAAAGCAAAATATACAGCCAGTAATATATTTTGACGTTCACCGAAAAAATTATTACGTAAAAATATTCATTGAAGCATTTTATTCGTAACACAATGGGGTTGTAAAATAACGAAACGTAATAATGTCCTCCACATTGTCCTAATATGAGGTTTATATTACCTACCGTTTGCTCTGCCACGTGCATTTTACGGTGGTGACGGTGTGGTAGAATAGGGTTGGCAGAGTAGAAAAAAAAATTTTTGGCTGTGCAAATAGGTGTGTACGTGGGCGAGACCGCGACAGGTGTTGCACACAAACTATTGTCGATTTTAATCGTTAAAGTCAGTTATATTGTTGAAAATTATTATTCTATATTGAATGGAATGCCAAGTTATCAAGTTACTATTGGAGAAAGAACAATACGATATTATATTATTACTATAAAAATAAACAAAAATTGTATATCAACGAATTATAATTATAAAACTAGAGGCCAAAAAATATCGCTTGTTTTGAATATCGAAGTTAATAATTAAATGGTTTTTTAACAGTTTAATAAAAAAAGGTTCAGGAATTTCAAGTACGACGCGCGACACAGCTCGTCTGTGAGCGAGACCGGCCAGCGGTCTGCTGTCGCGCGACGTGTCGCACGTCGCAATCTCATGCGCGAAATCACTCCCAAAGTGTAGTGTCGCGCGTCGCGGACTCGCGTCGTGGTCGCGCGGTGAACTCGCACCTTACCAAGGTGATTTTATCAATTCATATGATGCTTTCTAAGTTTATCTTGGACATTGCTGGTATCGGTAAAGGAAAACATCACGAGGAAACCTGTATAACCTGTGTAACCTGTGAGTGGGGATTAAATGCTCATGCCTTCTCTGTATGATGAGATATCATAGCTGGTATTATAATTATTTACTTTTCGAAATGGATTTTATAAATGATTGAGGAAACCTCATTTCGTCAGGGATCTGGTTATTCTTTTTTATTTTTATTTACGGAACATTGTCTTCTTTAGAAAAATTCATAATCAGGAATTATTTGTTTAGTATACATTAGAATACGGAAGACGATGCGTTGGAAGGCCTCCCACTAGGTGGACCGATGACCTGGTTAAGGTTGCGGGAATGAATTAGATGCGAGACGCACGGGATCGGTCAATGTGGCGACGCCTGGGGAAGTCCTATGTCCAGCAGTGGACGTCTTTCGGCATCCGATAAAACGACCTGTCTGTGTGTTATACCGAAACTTCATCATCATTATATTGTTTCGTTTGAGGTTTGACATCCCTACATCTAGGTTATAAGGTACACACCAATAGTAACACGATGACAAAATTTTGGCACAAAATAATTTTTATTTTACCGCGGACTGCACGTATTGTTTACGGCTCAAAGTTGGTTGTTTGTCTCTGAGCTCGTTCCATAGAGTAGATAGGGTAGAATTCAATTTATTTCCTGTTGCCAAAGAAAAATTGCTTGGTTTATGTTTATGCCCACATGTCTATCCATCTATCAACACCATCTCACAAACAGCTATAGCAATAGCAGTATTAAGAAAAAATTACAACCGACTTCCAAACAAAAACACTACAAAGTGAAAAATAACTTCAATTTCGGAAGTCGGTGTTCCTGTTTTCGTTTCTTCGTTTTTTGACACCGACTTCCGAAATTGAAGTTATTTTTCACTTTGTTGTGTTTTTGTTTGGAAGTCAGTTTTATTTTTCACTTTTTAGTTGTGGTACATAATGGAACACTTTGGAGAAGTGGGGCCAGAATAGATAAACCCAATAACATGAAACTTAAATAAACGAAACCGGTGGAATGAGAGTATACCAGGGTGAACTGTTCACACCTGCGTACCCTTTAAAGCGTACCAGTGTGATGTTATGTTATGAAATGGTATAAAAAATAAATAGATATGCGATTGCAGCTATCCCGAGTGATTTGCCGTCAATGAAAATACATAAATAAATGGGACCACATGACAAACACCAGCTTTCGAATAAAAAAAGAATCATCAAAATCTGTTCACCCAATAAAAACTTCTGAGGTAACACACATAAAAAAAAAGTACAATCGAATTGATAACCTCTTCCTTTTTGCGAAGTCGGTTAAATAACTATCCCTCATCCCGTATCATAAATCCGGGTGAATAGCCAGCTATGGTGGTCATGAGCGATGTCTTTATAAACCGCCACTGGCTGATATATTTTATAATCCCGTCATGTTTTATTTACGCCATACATCACTGGCTTTGTGACCTCTTTATAAAACGAAAATTATTGATGCTAAAAGTTTGCGTCATCATAACCGTGTGAAATAATAATTTCGAGATGAAAAGTTAGTTTAAGAAATGTAAACTGACTGCCTGATGCCTAGAATAACTATGATTTTGCAAATTTTCATAAATTTTGTCGGCAATAATGATGAACTTCCATAAAAGATTACTTTATGCTCATTTTCACTACATGAACTTTTAGGTTATGCGTTGTTATCGGTGAATGACATTTCGTTTTTCAAAGAAAGAAAAAGAAAACTTACGTGCAACGACGTCCTTGAATATAGAATTTTAAGTTATGAAACAAATTAATAACAGATTACTTTCAGTAAACGCGTTTACTTAGACTTAAATTAGCCATAATAATTAATTTCGTTACTTTAGATTCTTATCCACTAGAGACATCGCCAACTTTGAAATCCCGTAATCCCGGAATATTGGAAATTGGATGCCCTAGCGCTCGGTAACTCGGTAGTTCTAACAAACTTGCAGTATTTATGATTTCTTCCTTGATAAACTTTAACGTACTTAATAAACTCTTTTTTTTTAAGTCTGTTAATAAAAATGGCCGCTTAAGAGTAATCAATTTACCCCACAGTTCTTTTTTATTTAAACAAGACTTTTTTAAATGTGTTTTGCCACGATTAACTCGCATAATAAATGTATATATACGTCCTGTATTGACTATTTTTACGACTAATAAGCCAGAGCTTAAACAAGCATTCTTTATGAATGGAACTCACTACCTGCATCTGTGTTTCCGAACGCATTCAACCCGAATCTCTTCAAAGTTAGAGTGATCAGGCTTCTCCTGGGTAAGCTCGCTCCATCGTCGACTCTATCTCTGTCACCTCTGACCTAGACTAGATTCAAGAGCAAAACCATCTAAAAAAAAAAGCTTGTAAACATTCAGCCCAGTTGCATCCAAATATAAATTTTACTACAAAAACAGTTTTATCCTGTCCTTCACTAACGGAAACCAAAGATTTGCAACACATAAGGAAATGCATTTAGCTAAGTTCAACTTTTCATTGCGATGTTTACATATGAATTTGATTCGAGCTCAGAATTTACTTTGTTGAACGTAGCGTAAAGATACTTGAGATTTTCGGTACCTACTCGCTTTATTCGATTTGATTTGAGTTTAACGAGTCTGAGAGATTTTTGCTTGGGAGTTTATGATTTTTATTTTAGCCTCTAATATGGTACGGTATAAATATAAAAAAAATTGGAAAATTTGGTAACGGAGAGTTTGAAAAAGTGTCTGTCCTTCTAGAATTTTCCTTATTATAAAATGATAATTTTGATAGCTACGATTTATTATCTTGATGTTATTGTCATGGAGGTTACTTACATGCCCTCTAAAAATACTTTCTATATGATTCTTAAAAGTTTAAATAAAGGTTCACTGGCGTGTTCCTGCATCCAAGTATAAGATGAGTCTTTTCTATTTTCATTCATCTCTATTTATTATAAATTCTACCTTACCTACCCCACAAATAATTTTTTCCTTGCAATATTGACCCCATCAAACACAAATCTCTATTCCAAATGATTGGCAACTCATATTAATAAACTCCGAGCCAAATAAAGGGTATCTTTACCAACCAGACAGTATTGTCTCGAGCATAAATAATCTCTGCACAACTATTTTCAATTTAAAAACATTGTAAGCCACCTCCCCCGGGGGGTGTAGGGGGGTGATAGCATCGATCGGGACACAATAGCTCTTACTGTGGGGATGTTAAGGGGACGATGAAACCCATTGGACCTACGTAGCTGGCAAGTGGTGAGATATTGTGGGCCAATTTGCGTTACAAGTGGTAAGAATGATAGCGAATTTGAATATAGAATGATGTGCTACAAACTTTATTGTTGAGAGGTTTTGATAGTGGGAATGGAGATCCCTTTGGATTGTGTGACAATTGTGGAGTTTTGAACAGTAAGACGCAATTTATAGGAAAATCTATTTGCTCCAGTTGTAAAACGTAATTGTTGCAACATTGAAGTTGCAAATATTGCGTATTTTAAAATAAGTACCTGGGCGACCGAGCTCTGCTCGGGTGAAAATAGAGCCTAGATCGATTTATCGCCCCCGAAAACCCCTGCATACTAAATTTCATAAAAATCGTTGGAGCCGTTTCCGCGATTCAGATTATATATATCACAATAAACTCGTATACAAGAATTGCTCGTTTAAAGGTATTAGATATTTAATGTGGTGTATGTTTCAAGAAAAACTTCTATATTGATCATCATCAATCCTGAATGATGATGACATCATTTCAGACGAAAGACGTCAACTGCTGCACTAAGTGTCGCCGATCAATTGATGACAAGATAATGAGAAAATAGGTACCCATGAAATTCTCAGAAAAAGAAGCCATTTTAATTGTATCTAGTAGGTAGAACGTAGTAAAGGTAGCATAAATCAAGTCAATTCTCAGAGTTGTACAGAACTCAGAAGTCAGTACACCTGTACAGTCAAGTACAGACAAGTTATGCGCTTAAAAATAAAATAAAAAAGAGGTTTTCTACTTATTTAGACTTTACGAACAACAGGTTGGAAATGTACTAGACCAACAGCAGAATTTTCCACAGGTTTTCTTGAGTTAAATCTAGAATTTTATCTTTTCAGGGTAAAAATATTTTCCGAAATGTTTTTGAATATATTCGCATCGGAATTATTTTGGTCTGAAAATTAGATAACTAAGAACTATTTCTTTGCAATTAAATCTAAAGCTTTTTTTGCGAGCAATCAGCAGAGAATTTTCTCTTCTCAGAGAGCAAAAATATTATTTTTACAAAACCTAGAATAAAATCAGTTAAAGTTAGGGTAGAGAGTTGTGAGAAAAATTGTATTTCTTCAAAGAAGAATATGAAAAATTCTTCAACGGAAAAACAAACAATTAAGATTGGAATTTTCCCATTATGTAATTGACGTAAACCCAGACTTAACATAATCATAAGAATAGTTTATTTGTCGCATATCAAATCAGGCACTATTAAAAGATTTTTGATAACAGACACTGTACGTTGTAAATTACTTTCACAACCTACATTAGCCGTTATCAAAACTCTTTTAAAACTGCGAAGTAAATCGCAATTTAACGTCATTTTTATCATAAACACGAATAACTGCACTAAAGACCAAACTGCCTCTAAAAGCCAGGCAAAGGAAATTATAAAGCAGAGCCTTATCAAACCCCATAATTATGCACGTAAGTGTAAAATATGGCCGCGATAGCATAAAGGAAACTGCAAAGACTTGTTTATGCGACATGACACAGCAATCCGATGCAGTGCGGTGCAAAATAAATAGACCAGCCGAGATATGCACTGCTAAATAAATCCAAGGTACAGAAACGCAGTGACTGCTAGCTAACCTGTATAAATAATTCATTCGAGGAAGGCATGCATATTGCATGACGTGCTTTTGTTTATATATGCCTGATTCCGATGTCTCGGCTTATTTATAAGATGGTGGCCGGCTTATTAATAATTGTGTGCGACGGATGGCTGGAGAGTAATAGTTGTGATAAGATTTGAGTAGTAGGTTGGTTCATGGTGATTTAGTTGCTTTTGGAGGTGTCATAGCCTAGCCGTTATTTGTACAAAACTGGTAAAGAAGAATGGAAGACATTCTGGTAGTCGTTATAACAATTGTATGTTACTATGAATAAAGATATGCTAAAAAGAGGAAAGTAAATATGATGAGATGTCGTTGCTGCATAAAGATCTTGGAATTTTCATATTCAAAATGAAATTTTCCTGCGCTTTCGTTCCGTGTCGCACATTATTAAAATGCACAAAAACATAGGGAGACAGCAACAATTCTGTGCTTAATTAAAATCGTGAACCAGGAAAAAGGGCAAAAAGGGGTTTCCTGTCAAGTCTAAGCCAATTCCTTTTACCTGGACGTCGGAACTTTAATAAATTAAGGCTGAATCGTGTAGAATCGCAAGTAACCATGACGCAACACCCTCGGGGGTAATCACGACTTCGTTGTTAAAGACTTCATTGAATTATTTTTTAAGTTTATAAAGGTGCTTGTTTTTTATTACGGGTGGGTGATTTTTTTTTGCAAAAATGTGTAATATTTTTGTATCTTGGCCTGCGGGTTTTGAGAGTTCGAAATTTACTTTTAGATCATTTTTTGAAATATAATTCGCCGAATGTACCTAAATTACATAAAGCACATACTATATTTATCTTATGGAAATATAATTAAAAATAGATACCTGTATAATATATACGTTCTGGAATAAAAAAATAGCCTATGTCACTCAGGAATAATGTAGCTTTTTATTGGTAAATGATTTTTTTAAATCGGTCCAGTAGTTTCGGATCCTATTCGGTACAAACAAGCAAACAAAAAAATCTTTCCTCTTTATAATATTGGTATAGATTACTAGCTATCCCACGCGTCTTCGCTCCCGTCAACTGGCTACCTACCTACCCTACCCTACATACATGAATGTTGCGTAATTTTAACCGCTAACGCAGCGCACGTAACGGAAGCTCTCAACAACGGTTTTTTTTTCCGTTTTTGCAACATTTTTCATTTATGCTCCGCTCCTATTCGTCGTAGCGTGATGTTATATTATAACCTTCCTCGATAAATGGACTATCCAACACAAAAAGATTTTTTTCCAACCAGTAGTTCCTGATATTAGCGCGTTCAAACAAACCAACTCTTCAGCTTTATAATATAAGTATAGATAAAAATAATATCTGTATAAAGATTGTAAGTTGGATGGCAATAATATTAGTCAGAATTCAAATAATTAGGATTATATTTCATTGTTATTATTTTATCACCATCAAATCCTCAACTCACTGCATCAAAACGAGACCTCTGAACCCAAATCTATTTCAAAACGCCGCCTGTCCGTACCGAGGTCACCTGTCCGAGGCACTTGCAAGTCTAATGCCCATCAACGCTTGCTCCAACGCCTTCGCAAGATCTCCTGCCACGATACGACTGAAGGACTCACAGAGCACGGAATTATCACGCCGGCAGTGACTATAGTAGTTGCCAGATAGTTGCAATAGACCCACCTACATTTATTGACATTCTTAATTAAAAAAAATGGGAATAAAGACTAAAGTTTTACTGAACCAAACCAAACTACATCTTTATTGATTCTTTATATTTTTGAGGAATGAAAACGATTGATAATTTATTGTAACCTTATTTTTTGTTATTGGGGGGAAATCTTCAAAGGAGGCCTGGAGTTTTGGGGATGTGACGAAGAGATATTAGCGAAATTAGATATTTATCTGGCGCTTACCATAGTTATGTCATGACCTATAACATCCATGCCCGCGCAAGAGCAGCGCTCTTTAGCACAAGTTCCAGCTGTGAAAACCATAGTTGGGGTTTTTACGAGCTTTGGTAAACGGTGATACTCACTGACACGCTTGGTTTCTATGTCAAGTTTTGACAATGCCACTACTACCAGTGGCTATCAACGCGTCTCGGTGTTCTGCAACACGACCAAAGGACCAAAGAACCGTATCTCAAGAAACGACCTCCGGTAAATTTTCCCGGAAAAATTCTCTCTTATCCGAGAGTCCCGTCTTTTGTTGACTGGGCTCTTATAAAAGGCTCAACAAATATGTATGTATATGACGGTAGGTATGGGGGAAGTGATTCTGTATGCTTGCCTGGCAATTGGGTGGAGACGATGCATAATTTTATTGTGTGTATGTATTTTGAGGGTTTCTTGTTGAAGGGTGAAATGATTTTGGTATGTTGTGGTTGTCAGAGCTTGCAGTTAAACAAAGAATGAATGTTTTGGTATTTATGTTTGATATAAAAACCTGAGTAAAAAATATGTGGTAGTTCGCCACATTTTTTTCGTCAAAAACACATCATCACATCATCAGCCTATTAATGTTCCCACTGCTGGGACACAGGCCTCCTCTCTGTGAGAGGGAAAGGGCCGTAATCCACCACGCGGGCCCAGTGCGGGTTGGTGGATGTCACATGTCTTTGAATTTTTGGTTCTAGGACATGCCGGTTTCCTCACGATGTTTTCCTTCACCGTTTTGAGAGGAGTGGTGATGAAATAATTTACACAAAGTAAAGCGCCTACCTGGGCTCGAGCCCACGACCTACAACTTGTAAGTCGCGGCCGATACCACTGCGCCACCATTACTCTAAAAACACTCATACTCTAATAGTTTAGTATTCCAGATGCTCATGCTCAACTCAACTCAAACTGGCAATTGACAGATTCGATTGGTTGGTTTGTTATTTTTGACATTAATGTGAGCAAGTCCAAGATCCTAGACACCCCTAACGTTACCGTACTCTTTTAACACAATATCAGTGGAATTGAGTAGTGTTGCAGTCTCGGAGGTACGGGAGTGCGCAAATCCTTAAACTTAGGCTAATTACGAACATATATATCCTATTTCTATTTTTTATTCTGTCTGTTTTTCATTTTGTATGTTTTATTTTTACTTTACTATGTTTTTAACTTTAGATTAATATTTATATCACAGAACAAAAAAAACGCCTACTACAATAGAAGTCGCAAGTGGGCGGGGCCCGCGTACCCCGAGCTTTGCACAGTTCTGCATATGTTTCCTTCCGCGCACACACTACGCACATCAGTCTTGGTTCAACCGACACGGTGACAAAAACTTCAAAAAAAAATACAAAAATGCCATATTGTGCTGTTTTAGAATGTAAACACGATAGCAGAACCATAAATGTATCAAATGTAGGTATATCTTACCATCGGCAAGTCTTAATTTATTTTATTTCGATAAAAATGTAAAAACAATATTTTATTTAAGAAGACAAGTAAAAGTTGATTTTATGATGTTAAACTTAAGGTCTACTTTCTTTAAAACTCAAACATTGTTCTCGAAGATTCCAACTATGCACATGTCACATTCAGCTACTCAATTAGAGATTACCAATATCGATAATGAGTTATCGATACTTTAAACTTACAATATTCTAAAAAATCTTCTTACGCGCGAAAAACATAACCCTTTCCTTGTAGCCGTGTAAAAATAAAGATTACGACGAATTGAGAACCTCCTCCTTTTTTTGAAGTCGGTTAAAAAGACAACAGCCATCAAAATCAGCAAAGTGTAATAATAATAACACATGAACATAGAACCTCCTTCTTTTTTTAAGTCAGTTAAAAACTGGCTTATGTGTTAGTCTGAAATTTAAGATCTACTGGTGTATAGACCTAAATTTCATCAGTTCATTAAGGAAGTTAGTCAAGCTAATCATAATAAGAGTGTAGCCGCAGGCGAAAGCGTAAGCTTCCCATATCAGTTGGATGTATTGCATTTGTAGTGTAGTCTATCGCATCATCAATCATCAATACATATAATAAATCTGTAGAAAAGTATTTTTGTACATCGAAAATATTGCCAAAAAAATAGCCAGTGTGAAAAAGATAACCAACAGAACCTATTTCCGGCATTGTTGGAATTTTTGTCTATTTATTTGTGCACGCATCACGTGACATGTACGAAACCAATGTAAATAACTTTTATACATAAACATTATGCGTACCTTGAAGAATTACTTAGTTTTTGTGTCATCGCAAACGGTTCACTCTATCAAAAGTTAGATGAATTTAAAGTGTTCAAGAAGTAAAATTATCATAACACACGCAATTCAGATACTCGGAGAGTTGAACTCGATATTCGATAGATGGCGTTATGAATTTGAAGTCATTTTCTGAATCACGGTGTTAAGATTCTTCGCGAAAGATTGATGTCGAACAAATATGGTCGGTAGGTAAGTAGGGTAGGCTGGAAGGTAAGTAGAGTAGGGTTGGCAAACAGATGACGGGAGCGAAGCCGCGGTCACAGCTTGTAATTAATAATAGTACACCAAAGACTACGTATACGTACAGTACTGTCTTTCCTTTCATTTTTTAAATCCATGGAAAGGTTGTCTTGAAAAGATCGCTTTTAGCGATAAGGCCGCCCATTGTGCCACCCAGTGTAATGTTTTCTTCGTCTATACTTTCTGTAACTTACATGGTGTACATAATAAAGAGTATTGTATTCTATAATTCTATTGATAGAACAAAAACACTAAGATACGCCCATCTTTGTATCAATAGAATTATTTTCAAAATCGGATCAGTAGTTTACCATAAAATATCACTTTCTATAAATCGTAAGTATTGGAATAAATTTATATAAAAACTTGATAACAAACATAGTAATATTTATCGACTCTAGTTATTGGGCGCACGGTTGGCGCAGTGGTTGAGCGATTGACTGCTGCGCTGCGTGTCGCGGGTTCGATTCCCGCACCGCAACAAATATTTGTATGATCTACAAATAGTTGTTCCGGCTCTGGGAGTTTGTGTATGTGAAATTATATGTTTGTAAACGCACCCACGATACAGGAGAAATTCCTAGTGTGGGGCAACGTTTTTTTTTAACTAAACTGTATTTTGTTTGAAAATAATACGGGATGTCGATAAATAAGTCAACGAACATGGTACATCACTACAGGAGGACGAGTAGTAATGACCTCATTTCGCAAATATAAATCTTATCGGTAACGAAATACGGCTTTAAATTAAATGAATTTATTATAGTGACATCTAGTGGCGGGTAGCGTAACTTGCTCATTAAACTATTACGTGTGCGCTTTAAACGAAAAAAGTAACAAATACTCAAAAAGAGTAGACAATAAACCAACTCTATTGTCATAAAGCTGTGGTTTATTTTCAAATAAGCGACGACTGACATATTTTCTACTTTCATCTAAAAATTAAACTACCAATCACACCAAAGATTTCTTAGTGTTATGAAATACAATTAATCTGTATATGTGTGAGTTTGGGTACGCTGGTTCCGATACTAATAAAGCCATATGCGATTTCTACTGTCTTCTCTGTTCTGTGATTTATATATTGAAAGTTTAAATAATTTTGTTTTTTTGACCATATGGTGTAAGCTGCCTATATACTATGTATACCTGTAATAGGCATAGGCTCTCACATACCAGCACCTTTAATTTTCTCTGTTTACAACAAACTGTTTTGTATGTAATGCTGTTGGTGTACCTTATAATAAATAAATAAATACTTGAAACGTACTCGTACTTGCTAACTTGGAGTTTAATTTTCATTCAATACCTACCACACATTTTGTGTAGAAAGAATTCAGTAACGTCTGTGGCTCTTGCTCTATTGAGTACACATAATATGTCAAGCTGAAGAAAGTCGCGAGTTGTGATTGGTTGGCAGTTGATTGGTAGGTGTGGCTAATGAGTTTCAATCGAGTATGAGCATCTGGAATACGGGCTAGTCATTTCACCCGCTCGAATGAACTTCAACTCAGCCTCACGCAATCAAAAATACTGTTACCTATTGTTATTTATTGACATTAACGTCTTGACTCCAGTGTTTTTTCTCTCATCGTGAGTGGAGGATGTATTTTTCATCATCAAATATATATAATCTTTTGTACAATTCAAATAACTCTATAGTCTTATGATTATAGCCACAAACAGCTATGCAAAGCGGAATCAAAAGCAACGGAAGGTCGAGCAGGGTTGTTCTAATTACTCTCGATCGAATTAGATAGGGATACACCCTGCCTAACAACCTTTACTATATGTAGGTACATGTACATATTATGTTAGATCGAATTATAACTTAATTTCATCGCTTTGTATGAATGATGAAATTAGATGTACCTACCCATAGTTTGATATAAATGTTATGTTCAGACACTCATTGTTAATTAGTTTCTTGATGAAGTGCCGAAATGGATGTTAGTTGAGAGGTGATTAATGCCATAATGCATAGTATACAAGCAAAAAGTTTACTAAAACTGTAAACCGAATACGATTTTTTTTGCCGTTATTACGCGGGCCATAATAATGAATTGATTTACACATTATAACATCAAAATCGGATGAATAGTTTAGGCGCTACGGAGGAATATAAGTAAATACATACATACATACACAGACTGCCAATATCATAACCCGTCCTTTTGGCTTCGCCATGATCGGGTAAAAAGTGATATCACATTAGGACGATTGGCTAAAATGCTGAGCAAATGCTGATTTTGTAACCCTTGCGACATGAGCACGTTCAGCGCAATTTTTTAATGAATGATTTTCCTATTTGCTTTGTGATTGTTGTGTTCTGAATTTCTATAATTCAGCAGGGCTAATAAACCTCACGATGAAAGTCTCCCACCTGAACATGAGCTACCTTGCCTTACTTGGAAGTTTATATGAACAGAATCGGAACCCAGTCTGCCCGAAGCAGACTGGGTTTCGAGTCTGTTATAATGCGCACAGCGAATGAATTGATCTCACTACCTGCGTCTGTGTTTCCAAACGCATTCAACCCGAATATCTTCAAAGTTAGAGTGAACAGGCTTCTTCTGGGTAAGTTCACTCCATCGTCGACTCTGTTTCTGTCACCTATGACCTAGACTAGAGTCAAAAGCAAACCCATTACAAATAAAAAACAGGAAAGACAAACCTGCTTAGGTTAACGCATATATGCCTCCACTCTTACCATATCAACTTATCTTATATCGAGTCTGACTGCCTGCATATTACTTGAACTGATGAACGCTGAACGTTGACGTAGCCGTATTCGGCGCTTACTCTAAGACCGGCTAAGAAGATAATTTATTTATTGTTTTTTTTACCCGCCAATACGATTTAAATCTATCCATGGCTTGGATGGACGCAAATGAGGTTCAACTTATAAAGATTCGATATCCATAGATACTTTTACAATAGCAGAGACTTTGCCTTTTCACCGTCTAGAATATCGGCCAAGTTAGTCAATTCTTTATTATTTAGCATTGACGTTGCCTTCGCTTGATCGGAAATTTATTTTATGAAGTCGTATTCTTGTTGAAAGTTTGGTTATTTTAAGCGATCTATGTGCTGTATTCTTGGAAAGGCTGTTTTTGTTACAGAAGTTTTAAAACTGTTTCTTACTTCTTTTGAATTGACTCTGGAATGATGTTATGTTAATGCTGTTTTTTTCTGTAATGGAATTCTCCATTAACACCATTTAGTTAATAATAATCATTATCATCGTAAAAGAAAAAAAGAATAATTGTTTATTCTGCACAAACTAAACGCACAATACAAAAAAAAGAGTGGCATTCCCTAAAGGTACAAATTAGCCAAAAGCCTCGTATTTAAAACGAAAAATTATAAAAGTTTGTCAATTTTTGTCTATTGCTTGATAAAGCAATATACAGTTATCTGTGGGTGAGAGGCCAAAGACAATTTATTTGCGTAATATGTATAATTTTTGTCCCTAAATAGAGAAAGAACTATAAACACATCAAAAACAAGCAATAAACGCGAAAACATTATCACAAGGACGTACAACCAGCCGCAGCAAAGTGAGGTTAAGTGCGAATATTGCTTTCGTCGCCAGGAAACTTCGCGAAACATAAATAAATACTTCTCCAACTTACATCGGGGACAAGTGTCGCCGATTTCCTTGAAGACAAACACTACACGATAAATCTTGGCCACTTCAACTCGCAAATTCGTCGCAAGAAAAATATTTTCCCGCGCGCCGCCATCTTGCCAGTTATTGGCCATAAAGTGCCCCGTGTCTATGGTCGTACGTCTGAGGTAAACGGGCAAAGGTCTTTCATGTTACGACCTATGTTATTTTTTATTACTTGTTGTTAATAGTGTTTTGTTTTTGGTTTACAACGAATGGATATGACATGGATAATGGTTGTGATGTTGTATTGAAGGGGTGAATGATTATTTTATGCTTCGAAGTACCTTTAGGGTGAATAATTAAATACCTTTCTTTATTTGATAGAAAATTAGCTTCTTGCTTCGTGTTTTTTGCTCTTTATCTCTCTTTTACTCAAAGTATTAGTGGCTAATATTGATTTCGCATCAATTTTCCCATCCAAACTATGTCATTATATTTTTACGTAAAAGAGGTCAGCATCACAGTTAAAATTGAATCTTATCGCCCGAAAATACGAATCAATATCCTATAACAGTAACATAAACCCCATTCTCTTCTATTTAAGTATTGTTCAAAAACTCTGAAATCCGTCGCCATTGGGGCCTTGTTTGAGATTGTCCTAATTACTTTGTTGATCTTACTCGTATTTTATTTATGCGCGCTGTTTCTAATTCGTCGATAAGCCATGGATCAGAGGGAGATTGACTTTCTTGTGTATTTAGTCGAGTTCTTTATTGCCATGGTAATGTTCTGGGGTTCAGAGAAGCTCGGGACTGAGTAATAATAGCCGCACAGGTTGGTTTTCAAGGTTAAGCAACGGTGGCTGATGTCGGTTCGTGGTTGGATAGATAGATAAAGCAAAGAAAACATTTATTTAGTGCACACAAAATTCACAACACAACACACAAAATCACAATTAAATTATTTCAATTTACATGTAAGTATGTATATAATAACAAGGTGCCAACATACAAAAAAAAACCGGCCAAGTGCGAGTTGCGACTCGCGCACGATGGTTTCGGTACCATTATCTCAAAAAACGGCAAAAATATCACGTTTGTTGTATGGGAGCCCCACTTAAATATTTAGTTTATTCTGTTTTAAGTATTTGTTGTTATAGCGGCAACAGAAATACATTATCTGTAAAAATTTCAACTCTCTAGCTATCACGGTTTCTGAGATACAGCCTGGTGACAGACAGACAGACGAACCGCGCAGTCTTAGTAGTAGGTCTTAATAACAGGCGCACGGAGGAATGCGGCTGTTATTATCTTAGGTACAGCCTGCTAGAAACATAAGAGTTCAGAGTATAATAACGATCGTGATTTATGATTACACTACTTTAATATATTGTATCATATAAACCCTTTTCCTTCTTTCACTACCTCTTTCTTGACTTCATCTCCACTCAACGTAATAATCATCTGTCTAGTTGAATTTTCCTCATGTTTCTCAATGTACCGATGCATTTTTCAACCTTTCCATTCGCACTTTATTACCTTGAAATGCTGAAGAAAATTGCTGGGAAACTACCACGTCTTATATAAATTCTAAGCGTGTAATGCCAGGAGCCTCATGCCCTCACACGTGAGGGGTGGTACCTCTACTATATTATTACTACTCACTTTATTAAAAGACATATTTTGTCTGTTTGTGAACTGAATAAGTTGGGGGATTTTTGTGAAATATGGATCTTAATTTGAGGTAGATATTGTTGAATATTTAAGTTAACAGGTGGGGTGGTTTTGTGAGTAAATAATTCTGATTATTGCGATGTTATGTCTATTTCTTAGTAAAGCAGAAAAAAATTCTTCCATGACATAAAAAGTACGATACCGGGAAAGTGTGTATTCCCTGGTATAAAGCTTCCCCTTAATTTGATCAAAAAGGTAACATGCTTTAGTCAAGCAACCATGCCAAATACACAACGAAATACTCTCTATTTAAATATGCATTATAAGCCTAACGATTAAGTTGAAAATCAAACCCAAAACTCATCGTGACGAATCCTTCACTCTCAATTTACAACACATCCTTATTCCACCTTACGTACAATGAAACGTATTTTATCCCAGGAGTTATGAACCCCTTTTCATTATAAGGTCTCAAAGTCATTAATCATGTACTTATTTAATGACTTAATTGTAAAATTTGTCGGACCTGCGCCGTGTTTGACGCGCGCCTCTCGGTCCCAGCCTCTTAAGGATATTGCGAAATAATTAATGTCACAAAATGATGTATGGGTCTCTCACAAATGGCTTTAGAAAATGAATTTTTGAAGGAACAAATGTTTGAGTGTTTTAGGTTGTCATGATGTGTTTTAATATACATGTGTTTTGTAGTGGATTTTAAATAAGTATGTGTGTGTGTGTGTGTGTGAGAGAGCGCTTTCAGTTATATTTGGATCGACAGTTGTGCTGTTGATATAAAGTAAATAATTATCATCATATATTTACCTAATAGCTAACTGTTACCGTGTTCTTTTGATTAATTGGTTTTGGTATAATTATAACAGAATCTGTATAATCGGTATAACTATATTAGGTACATTTAGACTCTGTTGTTTAGAGTATTTTATGCGTTTTGATATTCGCTGCGCGGTAGAAAATGCCGCTGGTAATGTCTCTCAAATAATCAATTTTTAGATCGAGGTTCCATAAGAAAAAAGGTCTTTGGAAAATATAGCGTTTAACTGCTAACTATTTTGAAACAAAAAATCATCTTTCATATAATACAATTTGCTATTTAACAATCATGAAATTCGAGTAAAAACGAACATGCCAAGAAGCAATAAAGAAAACTGTTTACGCAAACGTAAGTGAAAACGAGATAGATTCGAAATTGAATTCAAATGTTGGATACTTATGCCAATAACGATAGATATTGAATCTCTTGGCACATTACTGAAGTATGTTCTGAATGGGTAACTTTCTATAGAACTTTATTTCCTTTCATATTAATTTTATTGACGACCTCTTCTGATGAGATTCTAAGTGGTTTATTCAGTGATAATAATTATGGAAAGTATAATAAAAATATGAATTGCGTTTTTACTTGAACATTTTTTTTTCTTTTTATTCTAGAATGTTGTCATGATTTAATTTGTAGCTTTATTGTTGCCAGAGTTTTATTACATGAAGGCAAGTGCCTGAAGTGAATGTTGTCATTTTCTTTCCTGGAAATGTACTGCATTTTTTATTATATTTTGTTCACAGTTTCCATTGCAGTTAAGTCAAGTCTAATTTGATGGAAAATAGTAGTATGCTTGCTTTTTTCTACAGCTTAGCTCAGTAGTTTATCCCGAAGAAAAATTGTGTAGCTTTCTTCAATTAGTTCCAAGTCATCTATGCGCGCGGCGTCATGTGTGCGTGCGCTTGTCCTTATACATTATGCATTTGTGTGGCAGTGACGCGGCAGTAATCGTCCGAACAAACAACCACCCACACATGCTTACCCACATATAGCGCCGCGCGCAAAATTGAGTTCGACTATCTATAATGGTTTACCAATTAAATCAGTATATCCTACAAACCGAAAAAAAAACATCTAAATAATCTGATCCAAATAATCTGAGTTCAGATTTACTTCAGTGATATTTTTTTGCAATTAGGTCTGGTAATTTCTTATCTACCAGCAATATATATCAAACAAAACATAACGTGACCCAAAGATTAATTTTCCCGCAGCCTTGTCCATTTTTGTGTCATAATTTTCTCCAGTGTTCTGTAATATTTCTCGCCTCTCTATTCTATGAATAATGGCGGCGATCCACCCATCCCTTACGATTATAATCTATGTCATAGATAGTTATCGTCGAGACAGATTGCATCACATTAATCTTGGTTAGCGATGAATGAGAGTGGGTATAAAAGAACGGCCACAAAAGAGCGCTATTGACGCGTTAAACTATGTTTTTCTTGTGTTATTTAATGTTTTTTTGTCGTAATGGGCTATAAGATTCAGTATTTTTCCTTTTTTAGTACTAATGCTTGTTATGGCCCAATGGTAACAGCCCCGATTTATATGTTGAGGTCTCGAACCCAGGCAGGCATTTTACTTTGAGTAATTTAATACGTAACTGTTGTAAAAATGGTTTAGAAACCGGCTTGTCTTAAAACCAAGCATTTGAAAGGTAACATTCAATAAACTGCACTGGGCCCACGTGGTGGATTGTGGCCTATCACACAACGGAGGCCTGCGTCTGCATCTCAGCAGAGGAAACTTAACATGCTGGTTATGTAGGCAAAGGGTAGTCAGTTATATAACAATAAATTGTAGTTCTACAAACTAAAAAACACGCTTTAATGGTAAATTGAACTAAAAAGTCGCTAATCCTGAAGATCTTGGTAAGGCTAATGGAAAAAACTATTTAAACGCGCACGGTAGAATCAACTTTAATTACTTGTAAATTTTAATTTTTGTTTGACTTGCAAAAGTACTTTGACTAAATTATTGCATTGTCATCGGTCCTTGATAGGTGTGCAAAGTTTCAAATCAATCCGACGTTTTGAAGTGGGTGAAAATCACGTTCAAAGATTCCGCTACATTGATACATAGTTACATAGATACATACCAAGCTAATAAAAGCGTGTTAAAATAGCACTAGCTATCGTGTTGTAGTGCTTTCCCCATTAGCACAAAATGTGACTTTATCTATTTAAAATCGTTTATATCATTCCCACCACACCACAGCACAAAGAACGCACCGATATCTATTTTTATCGTTTTATTAAAAACCCGTGTTTAGCGGGCCGTGCAAAAAGAGGCATGTTCTAACGTGTTCCAGCGAACACGCTGACGTGAGCGAGTCTGTCACGTCGCGTTTGTCACATGTCACGGTGCGGGGAACATGTCGATAGAATGGTTTGAGACTCAAAAGATTAATTGGAGCGTGGGTTATTTTTTTGGGTTGGTTTTATAGTGTTTGATTTCAGACAGGAACATAAGTAAATACTTTAACAATAGAACTTTTGTACAGTTTTGGGTGACTAAGGCGCAGGCCACACAGAAATAGCGTCGGGCGCGGACATGGCACAGGCGGTTTCCTATTCCATTCAAATTTCATACATAATGCATGGAAATAAAGCACAACTTAGGACACACGGTATGTCATTGCTCGGACGTGGTAATGACGACATACCGTGTGTCCTAAATTGCGCTTTATTTCCATGCATTTTGTATGAATTTTAAATGAAATAGGAAGCCACCCGTGCCATGTCCGCGCCCGACAACATTTTTGTGTGGCCTGCACCTTATAGATATTGAAAAAAGAAAAACAAAAAAGGGATAAATATGAAACGGCCATCGATCATTCTTTCAAGTGTAATTTTTCTTTCAAATCTAATTAATTTAATTGTAGAAAGAAAATAAAATGACTTTTTTCTTCCATTTATTTTACTCTTATTTTTTGTCTGCTGGACGTGACTTCGCTTCTGCGCTCATTAAAATAATACAAACCCTTATCTTTGAGCATCTCTGAGAAAAATAAACAGTGTTCATAGTGAGTCGTTGTATGAATAATATCTAGGTATGTACCTTAAAAGCACGTTTAACTATGAAGCGGTCATACATATTTACGAGCGGTTATAAATCTATGTCATTGACAATTAAAGTTAAAAATCATAGACCGCTTCAACTACTAAAGAGCAGATACCATTACCAATTATTATATTCAATCAGTCTACGGTTGATATTTTGTATCGAGCGACTGTCTACCTGAGTTTCACAACCCAGTTACTGGGTAACGCTAACGCTATGATCTTTAGTAAGAGATTTTGTTGTTGAGCTGTTGTTGTTGTTGTTGTTGTTGTCGAGTTGTTGTTGTTGTTGACTTTTGGGTTTCTTGATTCCTGTAATGACTGTCAATGGTATGATCGTCATCCAGGTCCAACTACTTAGCATGATTTCCATGAATATAACGATATTCTCCCTATTGCTCACCATAACAAATACAATTAGGCCGTTTGTTCACGACGCGACACACCGCACCGCACGGCTCACGCATGGTTCGTCACTCACGCGCTTATAGATCAATACAAATGCACTGCAGTGTCGTTGCAGAATCGTGTCTAGTGAACAAACGAACGGACGACAGATCGTCTGCAGTGTGTCGTGTGTTTAAAATCGTGACCGCAAATTGTGTCGTGCGGTGCCTCGTGAACAAACGGCCTTAAGATTAAAGATGGTTCTTTGTATGGTTACTGGTCCACTAACAGAAGGCGGCCAAAAATGGTCCAATCCCATTCCGTTCTTTTTGAAGTTTTGCAATTTTAATGATACTGCTATTGGAATGTTATCGGTTTTTATTAAACCGCTGGCCTCTGCAAACTTGAAGATTAACTTGTGTGGCAGTAATATTAACCTCAAGCTCCTTAGAACTACTAAAGAGTACCATCTAAAAATAATAGGCGATATTGTGACCTAAGTTTTCACCACTATTATCCCGAGCTCAAATAATTTGCATCTTAATACTAACTTTACATAAATCATTAGTTTCTTCGTAAAATATAAATTTTCCTTTGTATAATCTAGAAGTATTTTGTAGTAACTTTTCTTTGTCAACGTTTAGGTACCGTAATAAAACAAAGTTTTGTGCCATCCACAAGAGAAGGTCACTTTTGGTATTATGCAGAAACTAAAAGAGTTTTAAAAGCATAATTTTAATAAGTAGACGATATTATTTTCACAAAAAATCACAACAACGAAGAAAAAAAGGAAATTATTTGCTAAACTGGACTGTTACCTTGATTCAATTTAATTGTCTTACAAATAAAGATCATCTAAAGACGTTTAATTATATGAGAACGTTTATTATTGTCAACATTAGATTTCATTATGGTGTACGCTCACTAACATTGTAACCTACGCCGTAGCTCCGTAGCACCGTAGCGTCGTAGCATCTTAGTGACGTAGAGTAGTGCTACGAATGTGCGATAATTAACTTTTGTCTGTAGACGTTTGTTTTTTGAGTAATTTTGCAATAATGTGGTATTATGGTATATGGTAATTAATTATTTTTATGATAGTCTGTTTTTGAAATAATTATGAAACATAAAATAGTATCTTTGTATACTAATATTCAGAAATTCTAAAACAAATTTACCGACGAAGTGCTTTGATTTTCCGATTTATAATTATTTGATTGCAGTTAGAAGTCAGTAATAAATATAACACCTTAAAACACCACTCTTTTCAATAAATTGCACCTTAATTTACATTCCAATAAGCATTTACTCTACAAAATCCAATACTGACACTAAAATTACTACGCAGTCGCGTCTACGTACTACGGCGTAGCAACACACTACGGCGTAGCAATACACTACGGCGTAGCATATCACTACGGCCTACGCGCTACGTGGGCAGGTAAAATCGCTACTATATTATAGAGCACAGAGTCAGTTCATCATCAGCCTTTTAATGTACTGCTGGGACAAAGGTCTCCTCTCTGTGCGAGAGAATGGGCCGTTATCCACCACGCGGGTCCAGTGCTGTTTGGTGGATGTCACATGTCTTCGAATTTTTGGTTCTAGAACAAGCTCGTTTCTTCACGATGTTTTCCTTCACGGTTTTGAGAGCAGTGGTGCTGAAATAATTTACTCAAAGTAAAGCGCCTGCCTGGGTTGGAGCTGACCCCCGTGGCTTCGCTCCCGTTAACTGGCTACCTATCTACCTACCCTACCCTGCCTAAGCTGCCTACCCTGCCTACTCTGCCTAGCCTGCCTTCCCTGCCTACCTTGCCCACCCTGCCTATCCTGCCTACCCAACCCTACCTACCTACCTAATGATTTTTATCTATCATCAATAGTTTTTTCAGCGCACGCCAAAGAATGAATTTTATAGGAAACATTATGCTACCTTGGGTTACATTATTGCAATTTTCATAAGGATCTCTATTTTTTTTAAAATATATTATAGCATATGCCACTCAAAAATAATGTAGCTTTCTACTGGTGAAAGAATTTTCAAAATCGGTTCAGTAGATCCAGAGATTACCCCTTTAGTATAGATACTGATCGCAGCAGCATCCAGTTAGTCTGGAAGTCACCCCAATATAGTCAGGAAAAGCCAGGAAGATTGATTGACATATTTATAAAATTAGTGTGTAGCGTCTAGTCGCAGCCAGTTCGATGATTCCGTGCTCTATGCCACGTATAATCACTACATTTTTCAAGCACGGTCAGGGTTGTCACCGTTACCTTTTAACGTTGATTAGTTTTTGTGAATGTAACTACAAACCGGCAGCCCTGCATACTCCACTATTTTGCTGATTGTGTTCGTCGTAAGCGATTTCTTTGTTCAGTGGGATTTAGAAGTATTGTTCTCTTTCGGATTGTTTGAAGGTTTTTCCGCTTTGAGGATTTATAATTGTGTTTGTTAGTTTTGGTTTGCATGTTTTCGGCGCGAGCTTTGAAAGTCACGTGGGGTTGCGTCAAAGGGTTGCATTTTTTGTGTTTGTTCTCTATTTGAAATTCGTAAAGGAATTTGAATTCTTCATTTGTTTTTACGTGTTCATGCATTTATTTTTTAGTTTTCATTCTTCTTTAGTAATATATAATACCTGTTATTCAAAATTCGAAGACATATGACATCCGCACTGGTCCCGCGTGGTGGATTACGGCCCATTCCCTCTCACAGAGAGGAGGCCTGTGTCCCAGCAGTGGGGAACATTAATAGGCTGATGATGATGATGAACTCCTGTAATCACCGAACGGTTAGGCAAAGACCCTGTTTGTGAAGCAACCATTTTTTGCTAGTTATGGAGTTCCATGTAATAGGAGGCAAGCCTATTGCTATCAATCTAAACTTCAGATTGCTACTACAAAATTCCAGATGAAAAAACCCTATAAAACTTTACCTTATTCATGCAAAGCAGTAGTATTTGCGAACACTATACTGAAGAGGCAGTCTCACACAGCATTGTTTAACTCTTGATGAAAAAATATCTCAGGGAATTTAAGTAGCTTAATTTTGAAACATTCAAATAAAGCCACTTTGTCTCTGATCCAACAAATCTCAATAAAACAACAGAGTTTCATTAAGCACAGCCGTGCATCAGCTCCATAGTAAAAATAATTAATTAAACCATCCCCCTTCTCTCCCCACTTCAACGACGGGGGGATGTTAGCTACACAGATGTTCTGTTTAATCTAAATGAATTCTTGACGTTCAATCATTGTTCAGAGCTCGTGGTTGCTACGGCGTAGCTGTATGTGCTACGGCGTAGCTGTGTACGGCGTAACTGTGTACGGCGTAGTATTTTGTAGTAAAACGTAGTTTGAGGCGTAGATATGCGAAATTGTGTGTTTTGATTGCAGTTATTTGTAAAAATTATTATCTTAATAGGATAAACACAATTGCAGTCAACGGTAGTTTACAAATTGAAACCACTTTTTCCTGTGGGGTGAAGACAGTCTGGTCTCTTTTAACGCCACCAATAAAACAAGCGTGTCTCTTTACCACTAAAAGGAGTCGTTTCGACCAAACTCCTACTTTTCGGGTTACATTTGTTCCTTTAACTGATCGGCTCGAGCTCCTTTGAGCCTCCATTGAGTACAAAGTCCAAATTGCGGCCAAACAACTGGGCATACTAAATAGAGTGAAGCGATTCTTTACGCCTGGACAGCTTTTAACCACTTTACAAAGCGCAAGTTCGAACGAGCTAGATATCAACTTGCCGCGCTTGACTCGGTGGAATGCAGAGCTGAAAGGCTCACTGGCGACGTTAAACTGGTTGGCCGCATGGTGTTCTGCTTGTCGGTCTTCTACAGATTGTACTGTGAAAGATTTTTGAGTTTATCGGTTACAAACAATTAAATCCTTCCTCTTTATAATATAAGTGTAGATTGAGACGGTTTCCATAGCCAATCCCAAAGGAGCCGTGCATTTTGGGACAAATTAGCCTTGGTCATTTACACCCGATTTGGTCACCCTATAGTACGTGCAGTATTTTCAGTCATAATGTAGCTTTCTTTCAGCAAAAGACTTTTCGTAATCAGCTCCGTATTTTCAGAGACCATCATCGAAAAAATTAACAATTTCACCTCCTAATAATATTAGATCAGATTTAAATCTCTAACCTAATAAGTCAAACAGCATCTAAAATTAATCCATTTCGTTCCAAAAGCAAAACAAACATTAGCATCGAGTAAAACACATATTAAACGTTGATTGGTGCGCTGCCAAACTTTCCTGGATAATCCGGACGAGTTTGTTGAACAAACGATAATATGAACACATACACACTGCTAACGTTTAAACCTGAACTGAACAGGAATACCGGCTTCTACTAATTACATTTTATTTGTACTATTAAGCTTAGTTTCTCCTAAACGCGATTAGGTAGAGATCGGTATACATTGCGGGTTTTTTTCAAAGTATAACAACAACATAGTACAACCCCTACTATTAACATGTCATATACCGACGTTTATTCGCGATCCAATGCTTTATAAATGCAGTTGACACTTAAAGTACCGGCACAGAACCTGCAATGTACACCGATCTTTACTATCTAATCGCATTTGGAAGAAACTAAGTTTAGGCTCACTGCCGAGCAGAACGACTCCGGTGACACTGACGCCGCGACAGTGTGAATTCACGGGAAGAACGTCTTAAGCGACTTGTGATACGCGTTGCTTACACGTTTTAGTCATGAAGGATCGCAGCGGCTCGAACGTGTAAAATACGCGTATTACATGGCGTTTCAGACCTTCTTGCCGCGTATTTCTAGTGTTGCCGGTGCCGCTCTGCTGGTAAGTGAGCCTTGAGCGTAGTCTCTCCCAAACGTGATTAGAAAGTAAATATCATTATACATTGCAGGTTTTGTTGTGGTACTTTAAGCGTCAATTGCATTCAAACAGCGTTGGAGCACAAATATAAGCTAGATGACATGTTAATAGTAGGATGGTGGTAAAGGTTGTATGGAGGATTACTGCGAGTCATATTCAGTGGAGTTTGAGCCGTTTCCTTGAGCAAGGCTTAGTTCTTATGTGCTATGATCCTTTGTATTGTGAGAGTGGAAGTAGTTTCAGAAATCAGCTGAGAATTTTGAACGGTTTTGTACAGTTCAGTTTAGGTAGATATTAGGACGTTTTATTTGCAATTTTGGGCTTATTTCCATGTTGAATTTTTTAGGGTTGTAATTTTATGACGCTTAAATCCAGTAGGTTATTTGTTGTGTTTGATGATTCGAGTCCAGTAGCAAAAGGACTAAACGAGTGGTTTTCTGTGTAATGGATCGTTGTTTTAATACTGTTACGAAAATATGATAGCTAGCAAGTAACTGTTTTCTTAAGTATCAGTGAATGCCATTGTAAATTGTAATATATGTACAAATACTTTTAATATAAGACTTTTGTACGGATCGCAGAGTTGAATTTTAGTATCAGGTTGTTTTCTTGTAATTACTTTTTCAGGTTGTTACTTTGGACGATGTATCATTATGGTGTCTAAGGCTGGCTAAGCCTCTTATATTATGACAAGAGAGGAATTTTAATTGAATATGTAGATACGGCAAGTTCGAGGAATTTGTTGTCTAAATCATGGGTTATGGTTTCAATAACGATTCTAAAATGTTTTGTGTAACTAGCAGATACGTAGTTCATAAATAAACACATTTGTGTCAGTAAAAGCACAATTTAGGACGAAGAAAATATACTACAATTTGTAAATCCTAAAAACTTATAATTTATTCATAATTAATGATTGAGCTACTACATTTTTGCGAAAGTTTTGTTTTAAAATTCAGGCTCGTAATTAGCCGTAATGAATTTCTTCCCAAGTTATTGGTAAATCCCTGGCACTTAGTCGTTTTCATTCTTCCTAATGGACGAATCTCTGGCTCCATCGGTAATTAGATTAATTACTTTCTTTTATACATTAATGTTAAAGAAGATATTCTGTATTTCGGCTCAGTGGACCGAGACGCTATGTAGGTCATTCTTTACAAGCTAAGTTATATTCATATTTTAAAATGTAAAGGCTGAAGTTTCTCTTAGTTTTAGTAGTTAGGTAGTTGAATAATCTTGACATACTCTCGATTTATAAATTAAGAATTTGAAATTGAGTATTTGTCAATCTTAACTTTAGTCTGAAATCTGAAAATTTGACCTTAAAGTAGGCTTTGACACTTTCTTAATCTTAACTCAGAATACTCAATTTAGTAACCGGCCCATATACTGATTGTTTAATTGAGAAAATGAAATAGTAGTCAAAATTTAGTCTGAAAAGTTGGCATTCAAGTTTTGTCAAGTTCCTAACTCCTCATTCTAAATTCATAAATTGGCTTTTGACCATAAAGCTTGCTTTTAAAACAAGAGAAATCACGTTGTGCCACTTCTTGCTTGATCTATATTAGACTATTCTTTTGGTTGATTTCTAGAACGTTGTCAATTGAAAGTGTCTTAAGTTTATAATGAAATTAAGTATTAATAGATAAGTTAATCACACAGGTAGCCGTAAATTTTAGATCATAAAGGTGATCTACAGACAAAATAACCCTAAATTATATTATTTTCCACACTGATTTCACCTACAAATAAACACCCATTTCTAAAACAAAACCAACGAGTACATAAAGCCTCCTTCGAAATCCGACAGACAAGACGTAGAGACATCCAATCGATGCAGTCTGACAGGCCTGCCCTTCGCTTTACTGAGCTTGTATCAAGACTGTTCGCCGGGCAGTAACTAGGGCAAAAATTGAGGTGGCTTGCCCGAGCGGTTGCCATGACAACGCCCCCTCGGCTGTTGCTTCTGCCGACGGATTTGCTCTCTTAGTTGAGAATAGGTATAGTATTGTAGGTTATTTTGTTCGATGGCTGGGTGTACAGTTTGTTTAGTATTTTAAGTTTCTATGAATTATGTGTGGCAGATTGTTTTTCCAGAACATCTATTATTTATTCAAACTTCATGCGTAAAAGTATAATGGCGGACTTAATGCCATCATCATTCTCTATGGTATTATCTATGTATGGTTCTAAGTATTGATGTTTTATAAAGAGACACGATATGAATTTTGACATTACTTATTACATCTGATACTGTGCTTTATCTAAATTAGTATTATAAAGAGGTCAAAATATTTGTTAGTGGAAGGGAAAACTTTGAAACTACTGCTCTGAATACATAAATTCAATCACTGATAAAATATATACTCTACCGTTTAATGCCAGGGTTAATTCCTAGCCTGGAAATTTTTAAGATGATCAAGTCACGGGTGCGACGATGCGGAGTAAAGCTAGCAATAATCTAGATACAGAACTGGACAAACTACTTCATTAAGTTTCTACTAATTATTTCATGAATCCCAAATCCAAATCAACAGCATTCATCTTTTTACCCAAAGTTCCAAAATACACGACAAATCAACAACAATAACTTAACTAAACAATTCACATCAAATCACCCGGTAACCAAGAACCCACATTGTTAATTTATGTCGTCATCCCAATATTTATTGGCTACCCAATTTACGACTTAATTATATCGGCCGTCAATCTAAGGGTCCTAAGTTAACAAGTGACCACACCAGAAGGAGGAAGTTAGGAAGTTTGAATTTTGTACTTAAGGGTATCCATCAATTATTATCAGTAGTAAACGTAAAATAAAACCTAAATGTATAGTTTTAAAATATGTTTCATCTTACTTATATGTTACTTATATATTACTTATATGTTAGTCCCAAAGTTTGGATGGATGTATGTTTGTTACTCTATTAACCTATATATTTAACACCGTAAAAACTGATTCACATCCGTACACTTTCAACATAAGGTTAAGTTGAAAACCAGCGTCAGGCAACTCCCAGTTGTCTGGCATTTTGCTGAACTGGGCCTTTTTGTCGCAGCCGCGTGGCACACTATGTATGTAATTGTTTTGAAATTAAGTGACCTTTTATTTGTACCTACATTGTGTGTATCTGTGTGTGCCAAATAAACTAGTTTTCTTTATTTCTTTCTTCTTTCTTTCAATAAGGCCAGAACAACTGAACTGATCTAGATAGATTATAGTCTGGCATAGTACATAGGCTACTTTTATCCCGAAAAATTGTACGGTTCCCGTGGGGAAAATTCTGAATATAGCGCGGACGAAGCCGCTGGCAGAAGCTAGTTCTTTATACATTTGAGTTCATTAAATCATGATGATATTTTCTTTCTTTTTTCATTGTCTACTAGCTCCTAGTCCAAAATTATCCCTAGGGACTGTACTCTCGAGGGCAAATCTATCTTTATTCGTAAATTAATCATAATAGTTTTCGCGGTTTAGATGTGAAAACGAAGAAAACAAACAAACAGAGTTACTTTTGCAATTATAATAATAATATGGATTGAGATGATAGAAAATTACATGCAACGCTCCAAATAAATTGATATCAGGGCAGGAAGTTCATGATGATTTCTCTTAAAAAACATGTTATTTTGAACAGCATACAACGTAAAACAGTGTTGAAATTTGCAAAGAAAATTTAATTTTTTTTGGTTGAAGGAATCGCCTTAAGTCTATTTGCTTGGCCATCGATTTGTGCGGGAAAGCAAAGCGAAGCGAAGATATGCGCATTTTTTAACATTGAGTGGCGCTGAGAAGAATTTATGCAACAGAATCTATTTGGAAATTCGCTCGCTGGGATTCTTATGTGGCTGGGCGTTCCTCAATAGCTCGAATTAGAAAAAGGATGGTTATGCTCAGAATTGTATGGTTTGGTGGCTGTATAAAAGAGTTTCCAATGTATTACAATTTAAAGTAAACAAAATTAAATCCTATTAAAAAAGTCTCAATTACTTGCACATAAGTAAATTTACAATTTTGCTCAATAGCTGATAGAAAAAAAATTATAAATTTAACAGTATTTTATAAATTAAAACAGTAATTTATAAATTAAAACAGTAAACTTATTAAATACTTCTTATCTATAAATGCAGTCAGTATTGAAAACTTTTTTTAGGTCACGATAAGTTAATATATAATTCAGATTGACGGAACACAATTATACGTATTTGTAGCACTACAAAAATTGTGTATAAATAAAATGTATTAACAAATAAACTACACCTACAGTTATTTTTACTAAAGTCCACATTAAAGACGGGCCATTAAAAATAACACCGCCCGGGCCGCATCACCGGGTGCGCACCGGTTCGGCCTAGCGGTGCGTGACTTCTACCGGCCCGGCTGCGGGCCGTAGTTGTAGGCCATTCATGGGCCGAACTCCCCTTCCTCTTCCCTCTTAACTAAGACTGATAATATAGCCAGGTGTAATGCGTTAGTTGGGACAGTTAAAATAATATCTTAGTTGAAAGTATTGATTAAATTTGGGTAAGATACTTTAATTTTGTACAATAAAGAAAGGATTGTTTTTCTCCTACTAGGCAAACTATTAAATTTTCAAGCATTTTAGTAAGAGCCTTCTTACTGTAAATAAATCGCTGCCACTTGAACCTCCATTCTTAAAACAAAACCAAAGTAACAGCAAACCATTGTACATTTGTCTCTTGCCCGTTTATATTCCCCTGAACTTAGCACAACGAAAATCAGGCTCCCGGGATGTCCGGCGAACATTCAAACGTCTGGTGACACGTTTCCCTTTTCCCCCCTTCCCCTCTTGGGGCGAGGGGGGATACCCCTCAGTCCCCTCTGTTTCAAGCCGACGCCTACGGAGTCCTACAGTGTGTTGTAATTATCTAGATAGTCGCTCAATATGTTGTATGTAGTAGAATCGAATGTGGTGTCACAGAGTATGGATATATCGCGTAGGGTATCGGTGTGTTTTGGTTAAGCGATGATTATTTGGGAATCCAATACTACAGAATGTTTTCTGAAACGATTTTGACAAAATAGGATTTTTGTGTTTGAGTTCGGTTTTTTTTTTACTGAAAACTTAAACCATCGTAAATACGTACCTTTTCATTGCATAAGGTACGTGAAATTGATTGGATTTCCACAAATAAGCTTTTATAAATCATCCATGATTTATTTTACAAAAGATGTAAAATTGCGAATTCTAAAAGATTAAAATGGTACAAACATCATTCCATAGCAAAATACGGTCTAACAATAAATCTTTCAGTTTTCGCAGCTCGTAACGATGTTAGTATCTACTGAACTGAGAGATAACTAGTAACTACTGAGCTCTAGTATCTTCTGAACACACTGTTTATTTGTAACAATTTCTCAAGACCTGAAGTAGGTATTTTTCTAAAAAGAAACTCTACTTAGCTACTCGTATTTCCTACCTACTCCACAGCATCCAATACCAAGCAGCGCTACACGATACACGTGATACAATACCAACTAATCTAAAAACTATTTACCGTGTGTAAAATTACCTGAAAGCTACGTATTCCCAGGATACACAAGGTAGCTGCCTGTCCACTTCGCGCTGAGCGAAGAAAAGAGAATTATTTTGATTTGTATTTCAAAAAAACAAAGAAATACTGAAATTCAATGTGATGCATCAAAACAAGCGAACAACTTTTGTAACTACGGTATTTCAAGTCAGTTGCACTTGTATATACTTGCTTAGAAATTGAGACAGTATGCAAGGACAAATAAATATGTGCAGTAAAAGGAGATGATATCATCATATCACATACGATAAAATACATTTATTTTATGACTGTTTTTATATGAACATGCATGTGTAAATATAATATATTCTATTATTAATATTTGCATGCCATTATCTAAGGCAAACATGACGCGCTGTATTTTTATAATTTTTAACATGCCTTACATATTGACAATTATTTGTTGTGTGTACTGTACTCATGTTTGTGCAAATAAATGATTACTTACTTACTTACTTACTTTAGTGGACAGAGGTTTGAAAACTAGTTTCAAAATTCGAAATGCGGTGTCGTGGAGATGAGAAACAGAGCATTGAGGTTTAGTGGGGAACGGAGTGGGGAAGCGGAGTGGGCAAACGGAGTGGGGAAGCAGAGCGGGAAGCGGACCGGGAAAACGGAGAGGAGAAACGAGTACAATCGAGCTCCGCTTATGAAAAAACCGCTACTCCGCTCCGCTACTCCGCACAGTGGAACAAAATGTAAGCGTAGAGGACTTCAACAAAAACTGATGGAGTTATTTAAAAAAAAAACACGGAATTGAAATCTACTATCAAATACAATATCATAATGTTCCATTACTTTTCGTTGTGGTCATTATTTTAAATGTTATGAATGTTTAAAGATTTTACTGTATGAAAAAAAAAACATCATGAAAATCTCAAAACGCTCAAGAGATCTCACAAAACGATTTGGATATTTGAATAGTACAAATTATTAACCTATTTTAGCATAATAGCTGGTACTGTGATATCTTGCGCTATTGGACACCTATTCCACACCACCGTAGAGGTAGAAAACTAGGCGCGTTTTTTTAACAGTGGTATCCTCAATAGGCCTAATCCACAACAGAAAACGTTTTTCCGTACCCTAAGGTTCCATACGGAGCCCTATTGCTGTCACTCACGTGTCCGTCTGTCTGTCCGTCGTGTGTCACAAAGGTTTTACAGCCAAACGGTTGGAGTATTTAAATATTCACAGTACAAACATCTTATTGGCGCAAAGCCATCAAATTGTCAAAAAATATTTTTATAAGTTTTAAGGGGGACTCCAATACAGAAAAAAGAGGGGCGCGAAAAAACAATGAACCTGCCCCATTGAGTGGGGTATCGTTGTTTAGAGCTCGTTGAGTAGATATATAACGTCTTTTTTGTTTTAAAACATATTGAAAAACAAAGGTATGAGAAGCCACCAAAGACATTTTTTTTACATAATTATTTACGGATTTTTCTAAAACCGGTTTGACCGTGTTTTGGACATAAATAAATAACGTCACGGGGTGGTGTGGAATGTCTATGCATACAAAAACTTCTAATTTGACAATATTTTGCAATACTAGTATTTTATTTTCATACAATATTGAAAGAGATATAACTCTGTAAGCAATGGGTTTATGAAAAAAGTCTTCTTACATAAAATACTGTATTAGTATATAGATTTCAAAAATGTACATACCAATCCTTAAGTCCCTACTTCGCGATTTCAGCCCACTGTGTCCGCTCGGCTACTCCGCTCCGCTATTCCGCTCCGCTACTCCACTCCGCTACTCCGCTCAGCTACTCCGCTCCGCATTTATTTCTCTCTTTGCTCCGCTCAAGTGAACAGGCCGCGTAGACTAGAGTCAAGAGCAAAAACACTTTTAACAAAAAAAAAAAAACAAAGAAATACTGAAATTCAATGTGATGCATCAAAAAAAGCGAACAACTTTTGTAACTACGGTATTTCAAGTCAGTTGCACTTGTATATACTTGCTTAGAAATTGAGACAGTATGCAAGAACAAATACATATGTGCAGTAAAAGGAGACGATGATATCACATACGATAAAATACATTTATTTTATGACTGTTTTTATATGAACATGCATGTGCCTATAACATTTTACTTGCACATGCATTAAGTACTTAATATTACTTCTTGTTTCAGTTTTTGTAGCTTGTTGTCTTTAGTAGATAGTTACTAAAGACATGCTTTTTTATCGACTTCTAAAAGAGGTTAGCAATTCGACACGTATGTACATACATACGTGTCGAATTGATAACCTCTTTTACATTGTTGGCATTGCACAATATTCACATATATGTTACTCTATGTAAGCTTCTTAACACGTGTGCCAATTTTCTCTATCCCATCTGTATCTATGTATGTTTGTCCACGCATATATCCTAAACTAGTCATCAACATATGACCATTCTTTTTTTATTGGATTAGGTATCTCTCAACTTAGGGAGCAGTACAAGTTTCATAAAAATCGGTTCAGCAAGTTATTTTTGCTCTTTATAGTGTTTTGCTTTGGAATTCGGTGAATTTTTTGTGAAAAAGTTTTTCTTTATTAAAATTCCCCAAGAACACAACTAGCTATTTCTCTAAAAAGAAATCCCCTACCGTCCTTGTATTGCAAATACTCCACAACATCCGATACCAATGGCAGCGGTACACGTGAAACAATACCAACTAATCTAAAAACTATTTACCGTGGGGCACGGGCGTGGCCCCGGCGGGGTACGAGTGTGGCCCAGGCGGGGTACGATTGTAGCCCAGGCGGGGTACAGGTGCACTCCACTACTAACTTGTCTCCAACTTATTTGACAACTGGAAAACAGGGTCGGACTTGTAGAAATGGTAGTATTTGTTGTGTAAATAAAAGGATTTGTTCGAGGAAATAAAGGTGTACAAGTTGTGCAAAAGTTTAATACACGGATGTCAGTGAACATTTTTTAAATGAATTGTTATATTTAATCTATATAAATGTAGGGTGGGTGAGTTTCGTTGTTTTTATAGATCGCCGTTTTACATAATATTCGTATACATTAATTCTTTATCTTTATTTTATAGCAATTTTATGTGGCCAGATTTAAAAGTAGGCGCGATTCCTGAGGTGTTAAATGTAAAGATTAATTTTAGGCACATAAACATTTTACGACTCCTACCTTCACAAGCATAAAATTAATTCACTAAAACCTCACAGACAAATCGGTCTAATTACCACTAATTAAAAGGGAACCAAAATTAATTTACACGTTCAAACTGGCTTGAACATTTCTCACGTTTTTTTTGTACATTTTGGGGCCCACTTAAGCCTAAACCCGTCCCTGTGTTCAGCCCTTGCTTCAGTAACACTGTTAACAGTTTAGAAAGCGGTGGCGGACGTTTTAATTAACCCTTTCTAGTCCATGTTAGCTGGGTCGAATGTACCCACTATTGCGTGTTGTGTTGTTGATTTAGTGGAGCTCAATATTGAAGCGTTCGGGGGTTAGGCGAATATTTGAGTACGTTTTAAGATTGGCTCGCTGTTTGATCGGGAGAGGGAAATTAGGGACTATATTATGTGTTGAGGCAAGTGATATTAGACTTGGTTGGTTGTTGTACATTTTCAACCTTGGAATGTCGTTTATTTAAGGTACATAAAGACGATAACACACGTGCAGTATTTATCTGCAGTCACTAGCAGCCTACGAAATTTTGGTGTAAGAAATTCAGCACATTTTTTATATTTATACCTACCTAAGTAGCTTAAACATAAGGTGGGATTCCACCGCACTATTCTAGAACCACTGCAACTCCAGAAAGCCAGAATCAACAGTGGCGACCACCAAAAAAGCGCCGAGGCAATGAAGCTCGCAAAGTCCCGGCGAATGAATTTAACTGTCTTGGATCCCGCGACGAAATTAATCCGAAAAGAATAACGGAGGTGTAGGAAAAATACAAATTTTCATTTGTCTCCATATCAAGCAGGAGACAAAGCCCAGTTGCCTAGCACCACGGATAAAAAAAAACTTTTTTACAAAAAATACAACCGACTTCAAAACTAAAAACACTACAAAGTGAAAAATAACTTAAATTTCGGAAGTCGGTGTTCCTGCTTTTGTTTCTTTGTTTTTTTTTGTCACCGACTTCCGAAATTTAAGTTATTTTTCACTTTGTAGTGTTTTTAGTTTTGAAGTCGGTTGTATTTTTTGTAAAAAAGTTTTTTATTTTTCACTTTTTAGTTGTGGTTCATAATAATCCGGTTCTATAGGCTAGGTACCTATAATTCCCAAAGAGAAGACAAAATAGATTAACGCAATAACATGAATCTTAAACAAAACCCATGGAATGAGATTATACCAGGGTGAATTGTTCACAACTGAGTATCTCTTTAGAGCGTACCAGTGTGATGATATGTTATGAAGTGGTGTAAACAATTAACAGAATTGCTATTGCAGCTATCCCGAGTGATTTGCCGTAATTTTTTGAAGAGTTCTGATGAATATCTCCGTAGTTCTTCACCAGATCCTGAAGAAAATTAAATGGGACCAGACGACAAACACCAGCTTTCAAATAAAAAAAGAATCATCAAAATCAGTTCACCCAGTAAAAAGTTCTGAGGTAACACACATAAAAAAAAAAAAATACAGTCGAATTGATAACCTCCTCCTTTTTGGGAAGTCGGTTAATTAGAATTCATATTAATGCGCACGGAAATTTGTTCTAGTTTCCAATTTCCGTATAGTTAACCATTCCTGATGCAGCCTGTACATTATTCAACATAATATTGCGTTCATTCTGCCAAAGAATACACTCCCATAAGATATCATGTGCAGATTGTACATATTCGCAGTCAGATGTAGAACACTGACATAAAGACGAGGCAACGAGCTTGAAAAAAAATAATTTACTTTTAAAGTTACCATGCCCTGTGAGAAATTGGGCAATACAGTGATCCACCTCCAGCTACTTCCTGGCCAGCCAAGAAAGAATTGGTGGAGGTTTCGGCCCTTGATGGAATTATCCCTCCTACATTGCCATTCGGATAAAAGTTCCTTCAAGACGTTTAAATAATCTAGAGTTTTTCTCACGGTCACTCCGCGTTAAAAAGTCCGCGTCCATGGTCTCTCGTGCGGAATAGTACATTGCAGTACGTCGCTGCTCTTCAAGGTTGACCGGAAGTACGCCAGCAAGTACCGGTAAGGCCTCAGTACTAACCGTCCTGTATGCTTTGCATAAGAATATTAGAGCTAAACGCTGACTTTGTAGTAATTTACATCGTACCGCTCCTATGGTGGCCCTATCAGCCCAAATAGGCGCCCCATAGCACATAAAACCCAAGTAAGTAGCCCCATAAATAGTCCTTAAAGTTAAAAAACATAAGTTAGTGTTACTATACTTATAAATGATTGATATTAGGTATAACATCACTAGTAACAGTGCTGATATCAATATCAAGTCGGCAATACCGCCCAACACTACCAAAAAAAAATTAACACAAATTTTACATTTTCCATTTGTACCGCAAACAAAACCTCTTTACCGTTCATCCATTTTTTCCATCATAACGGCAACAGTCCACGAGGAAAAATAATTCAAAGATAATGCGGTTTAATCCGTCAATTCGAAGCTTGCCACAATAGATTAGCTGCGACGCTCAGTATTGCCAATATTTCCCCTTTGCTGCCATCTATTTTTATCATTACGTATTCTATTATCGGTAAGTGAATAATATTGGCGCTTTTGTTATGAAAGACGTGGAAGAATTGAATTACGGGTTGAATTTTGTTTGACTTGGTATTTATTTTATTTTTATTTGAGCTTTTTTGTTTATTCTGGACATATATTGATGCACAGTCAAGCTGTTTGATTTATGACTCATTCAGCCGGTGAACTAATTTTCACTGTCTTATTAAATCGATGGCAAGTTTGTTGCTAAGAAAATATTTATTTAAGCAAAAATAGACCTGATTGTTTTTTAATGTCTTTCGTAATTTTGCATTTGATTTTTTTCAAGTTTAATGCACAATACTAGACAATCAGACGTTAAATAAACGTTACATTATTTCAACATATCATTGCATTTGTTTATAAAAAACATTTACTATGTGACTATTTTTTATCTATGAACATTGAACAAACATGCGCTTTGCACCTATATCAGTTTATGTGTACATGCATTACTTAATATTATCTACTCTTCCTTCTTTAGTACAAAACTGTATACAAAAATTGCGTCAAGTTTTCTGAACTAGTGCTAGTAAACAAAGATATAAATCGTATGTTTTTACGTGTTTTTATATACATTAGGTACATTTATATGTTTTGCTTTCGCAGAGTATGTGATCTCTTACGCTTGGGGACATTCAATGTTCTTTTGGTTTGATGAGCGAATAAAAAACTAGCATTTGAGATTTTTTAATGCAAAATCTTTTGAAACATGTTTTCTTTCTGAAAATTCTAAATTGTGTCTTGACTCTGAGGTTGTTTGTTATCCCTGAGGACAACAAGTAAAAATACTCTATATATATTTTAAAATTTTGCGCTGGTTAATTAACATAAAATAATTATAATCAATTCAATATTTTACAAGAAACCTGTAAAAGTTTTGACTGCCAAACTCCTACCAGAAACTTTACACACAACACAAAACCAACGTCGATAAAGCGAAAACAGCGCTTAAATTAATCCATACTAGCATTAATATCAGCGCTGCAAGCGGTGCAGCGCCACAGCAGTGTAGATTAGCGGTCTGATGCTACATTATTGCACCTAATGTAAGCAATAGCGGGTAAGCTGTAACTTATTGTACTTTCAAGATCCCGCTTTTTCGTAAACCGTTGCATCAAAAATGTTCTAAGCTGCTTGAGAGTTTTAACGTTTAAAAGGATATGAAATCTCCATTCAAGATGCGAGCTCCGTTTTTTATGAAAATGTAAACAATGTTTTACGTTTTCATCTTCTTGAAACATGGTGACGAGCTATAAATGGGCTTTCAAATGAGTATGGTTTTACAAGTCACATAAAAATACGTCGTAAATTTTTACAAGTCTGTTATCACCAATTATTTTGAAAAAACTCGCTAAGACGTGTGTCGTCCCTAAAAGAATATTGACTCAAGTATTTAGTAAGTCAGCTGTAACCATAATAGTCTAGCAAAATGGGATATTACCGACGCGGTGCAAATGTGGTGATCCTATCCGAACGATTTCTCATTTGTTGGAAAAGAATACATCTTTATTTGCCTGAAATATCTATCTAATATTTGTCTTTAAAATAAAATGGATTCTCAAATGATAATCGCTAAAGAAGAGGTGCAAGTGTAGAAGTGCATGTTTATGGATACTTCCATATGGAGTGTCCGAAGTATCCATTACAGCTCTTCTGAAGACCTAACAGCGTCACGTATGCTGCGGTTGACCTGGCCATATACTGAGCACAACTCATTTAGTACAATGTGTAATGTTCTTTGACCATGAACAGTAGGTATATATGGTTGGTGGTGTGGTTGGTTCTTTTTTTATGCACCTGCCATGTTATCTCTAGACCACCCTTGGTTCACTGGTGGAGAATGCCTGAGGCATTAAGTCCGCCTATGTATCTGTATGTTGCATGAAGTTTTTAATAAATAAATAAACATTTTTTGAAATGTTTGAGTGGCTATCCAAGCCACGTCAGATAGGTTTACAGCGGCGAAGCCTGCCTAATTTTATTACAAATACCAAGAAATCACATCAAAGCTTGAAAAAAGGCAACAAGAACCCTTTTACACTACTATTATTGGTAGTATGTAGGAACAGCATCGATTACGGCAGACAATGCGAGCGACAGGCGCGGGCAAGTCGGGACTAAGCCGGGAGCTGAGCTGACGTGGCGTGACTTATCGAACGACACGTCAAATTGGCTTTAGAGCACTGAAGACTGCTGTGTTTGGTCATAAATGTTTAAAAAAATCAGCGCGAATTTTGCAAATTGCAAAAATTCTCCAAGACTCTTTTCGCAGATTTTCTGACGTGGCATGACCTATCGAACGCTACATCAGATTGGTTTAAAACATTGAAGCCTGCCAGGACACAGGCCTCCTCTCTGTGAGAGGGAATAGGCAGTGCAGGTTGGTGATTGTCACATGTGTTCGAATTTTTGGTTCTGGGACATGCCGGTTTCCTCTTGATGTTCCTTCAGCGTTTTGAGAGAAGAGGTGATGAAATAATTTACACAAAGCAAAGCGCCTGCCTGCGTTTTAACACACGACCTAAAACTTACAAGTCACGGTCTATACCACTGGGCCACCACTGCACTGCTACAGCACTACAGTGATTTTTGCAACCTGGTAATTAAGAATGTATTATGTAGTGTAATTAAGAAGAGGAAACATTGTTTGTTGATGTGTAGGAGATTATTTTCTCATTACGAAAATTCTTTCACTGATATAAAGTTACAATATCGTTGAACGTTAATTTCATACGCTACTTTTAAGGCCGATAATTCAAGTAGGAAAAGTAACGGGAGGAAATCTACGGGCAGTTATATAGAAGAGCTAGAGCTAGACGTTCATGGAAAACAATTTCACTGTACAATTACGAGAGGCTTGCCTTTATCAATTTAAATATAATGGGTGATCTGTAATTTGCTGGTGTATTTACGTCTACAAACTCACCCGATTTAAAATCGTCAAAAATTATTTGCTAGCTCTTTATCTAGATAGCTCCATCTACCAAATCACTGACTCTTCAAAACCCTGTCTAGACCACAAACCGTTCGATTCATTCGACTGCGGGTCAATTTTTCAATCTGAAAGTGCTTGAAAAGACTGTAAAGAGCTCACTTTAGCTCAACAAACCTTGTGCGAGTAGCTCAAGAACCCGCGAGTGTTCAAAGTGGGGGATAAGAGACAACTGAGGCACCGAGGGAGGTGGCTATATGGCCCTCATGGGCAAGATGCCAGATACTTAACGTATCAGGATTAAAAGGCTGTATTAGTCTTTGATTCGGGATGAATAGCCTGGCTTTTGCGGTCCAAAAGATGTGCCGGTAATCTTTTGTTGGCTGATGATTGAAAGTGGCTGCAAATTCTCTTTGAACTTCTCACAGGGATATGTTGAATGAAATGTTTAGTTAAATTGGTTGTTAAAGGCTTTTTCTATTTTATTTTTTCTGAGGAAAGATTTTTTTTGTTTGTTTGTTTGTACCGAGTAGGCTCCGAAACTACTGGACCGATTTGAAAAATGCATTCACCAATAGAAAGCTATATTATTCCTGAGTGACATAGGCTATTTTTTTTTTTAATCCCGATATTGGGTCCTGGGAGGTGGTCCACGGGGGTGAAGCCACGGGCAACAGCTAGTATTCTATAGCCTTTTCCTAACAACACAATAATTATGCTTGTTATTTATGGCTTTGAGTTGTTTTTTTTTTCCGTAAAAATTATAAAGAAGAAAATCTTGCTTTGCAGTCGGAGGATACATATTCGGGAGCTGGCTAACCAAAACCAACAAGACAGACGTTATCTATAGCTATGTATCGTTTCTTCTAGTATGTTATAATTAGGTACAATACTGTTACGTCTTCTACCCAAAAATAACATAAAACAATTACTACACATAGCAGCTTACTTACCACATTCGCGCCTTACAATCATGAACTATACGAGTAATACCTACTCTACAGAACAGAGTTACATTCCTAAACTTTATCACTACTATTTACAACATACAACCCCATTAACACGACAGTACAGCCGTCTTATTACTGTCTTCAAAATTTCAAGTAATTCCGAGGGTACGGTACAAATAAATTCCACAGACGGTGCCTTTGTTCCTGAAGGGATTAGATTACGATGACTGCCAGCTGAGTTTCTAGTTACAACTCCGTTGCTAACTAGCTGTGTAACGTGATTATTTGGCAAGTAATGAGTTTTGGCGCGAACTGGATTTTTGACAGGAGGCCATCTTGTGATTGGGAAAAGTTTGTGATGACTGAGGAATCAGGTTTTAAAAATGATGTAATATGACGGTTTTTTTTTATAAATGAAGAACTTCTTTTATAAAAAAAAAAAAACGTTATTGTATCTGGTAATAGCCAGTTTATTTGATTAATTCTTATATAATTAGCCTACATTGACCTACAGTAGGAACTGTAGGGCAAAGGCCTCCTCTCTTATTATTAACCAACATTCCAAAAAAGAGGAGGCTCTATGTTCGACTGCACCTATATCGGCGTCAAAATTCGAAGAAACACCAACTGCCGAAATTGAAGTTTTTTTTCACTTTGTAGCATTTTTTGGAAGGCGGTTGAATTTTTTTTAAACTTCTTTTTGCAGTATTCTGTTTTATACTATTGTGGGCCATTTATTAAGCAGGGACGGGCTCATCCCGCCAACTACGCCTCTAATTGATTCCAATTCGTAACGTTTATGTTGGAACATGTTTTCCCTGTTAGACTTTAAAATACAGATTCATGTGACTGAATTCACCAGTTAACTAGCTAGTTGTTATAAAAAATTAATAACAAAACCAATATTAATAACCAAACAAACTTAGCAATAAAACATAAAACTGCTGACAAAACAGTTCGCATTCCCATTTCCACAGGCCTATCAACATTACCGATTTTTACAGTCATATTTATGAAATTATTTAAAAAATTCAGCCGTGCCTGACATTTATATTGGCCCAAGAGTACTTTACACCACTCCGTCAGTCGCCAACCCCAACAAAACTTGGCAATTGAATAATAAAATGCGTAATACAATATACGACGGAGCGTAAAAATGAATTTGGTGTTGCGTACACAAAAATATAAATTAGGAGCGGATCGACGCGGTATGGCAATGTTGATATTTTTTGCTCGTAATTTTTTTGTAATAGAATTTAATTTAGTTGAATGCCGTAATTACCGAAACATTAAAAAGCCATTGTGTTTCGCGTGGATCCACGTTTCGGGCACTCAATTGGTTCAACGACATAAATATAAAAATACTAGCTTCTGCCAGCGGCTTTGCTCGGAGAAAAGTGTTATTTTCATTCCAGGGGAACATTATACCGGGATGAAAAGAAACCTACTTATTAATTTATCATATACTGTATTGTACACCACTTAAATAATTACAAGACAAAACATTCATAAAGATAAGTGTACAATGGGCGGTCTTATCGCACAGGGCAATCTCTTACAGATAACCTTTTAACACTTAACCTTTCAACCAGCCTACCATTCCAGATTATAATCTATCTATGTGCCAAATTTAATCCAGATCCGTTTTGCCGTTCTGGCGTGATTGAGTAACAAATATACATCCACACACACATCCATCCAAACTTTCACATTTATAATATTAGTAAGATAAAATTTTCTAGTCACACATAGTATCTACATCATCCATCATCCTCTTGTCCTGATCCCAATTTATTTGGGGTCAGCGCAACATGTCTTCTTCCTCCATAAAGCCGTCCTCTTAATAGATAGTCACCTTTTTTCATGCGATATCATCTTTCACACAATCCATCCTTATACACGCTACTACTACTTTTTAATATAGTTATCATTTCTGTCTTACGTAGTAAAAAGCAAACGGTATACAAATTATCTTTACGGCATTTAAGTACATAAACCAACCTCTAATTTCCATCGCAAAACGTCTCCTAATTTCGAAAAGGTGCTCGCCGACCAATATGGCCGTCACTTGAGCTATAATTCAGCAAGTATTCATTTGATAGTTCGAGGTGAACCGCGGCAAGTTTACGAGGGCGGTTGGAAGCGCTAATCCCTGAATGGATTAGGTACCGTCACTGTAAGATGGTGGACAGAATGTTTAGTGTGCGGTGTGCTTGTGGATAAACTGTGACGTTGATCTAAAAGTGACAGATATGCTTGTGTTATGCATAGGACTCTTAAAGGATTTTGTTATTTTCAAGAATGGAAAAATACTTTGAATAATCTTTTTTTTGGCAATGTTTGTTAAACATATAGATTTTTCAGTTTTATTGTTGTTGATTCGTAACCGATGGAGTTGTAATCAAATGTTACAATATGAAATAAGTAGTAGTAGGAAGGTTAATTATTGTGCAGAACTCTCACTAGGCAGTTTCAGGAGGTGAAAGTTCTCATAAATATGTGCAGCTTAAAAAAAACAGTTGTTCAGAAGATTAATGTTCGAATCATCATCTGCCTAGCCTTTTTCCCAACTATTTTGGGGTCGGCTTCCAGTCTTACCGGATTCAGCTAAGTACCAGTGTTTTACATGGAGCGACTGCCTATCTGACCTCCACAACCCAGTAACTGGGTAACACGGTACCCCTTGGCAAGACTGGTGTCAGATCTCAAGCTTCTGACTACCTGTAACGACTGCCAAAGATCTTCAAATGACAGCCGGGACCAACGGCTTAACGTGCTTTCCGAGGCACGGAGGAAACTCGGTATGTTGAAATGGGCACCCATCCACTGACCGACCTCGTCAAGCGTTGCTTAACCTTGATGATCGACCCGGGCGGCTGTTATTATTTAGCCACGAGCTCCTCTAAGATTAATGATTCCTAAAGATTAAGTTAAAGTGAACAGGCTTCTTCTGGGTAAGCTCACTCCATCGCCGACTCTGTCTCTGTCACCTATGGCCTAGACTAGAGTCAAGAGCAAACCCATCACAAATAAAAAAAAAAAAAAAGATTATTGTTCGTATAACTTGACAAAATGTAGGGATTTTTTGTTTTATTAATTCAAGGCTGGCCCCATTGCATCAGTTGTAAATATTCATGATAACTTTCTCCCTCTAATAACTTCTTGAACTGGACCTTCTATTCTAACTGTCTTACCACGCGTCCCTAACCGCACGTTGGGAGCCACGTAGACAGAGATTTCAGCTGCTCACTGCTTACGTACTAGTTTTAAGCCTAAAGTGGGGTTTTTAGTTGTTGTTACCACTTTTTGCTGGTAACTTTTTAGTGATGTAAGTAGTGTTGTGTGGTTTTGTATGCGAATTGGATGTATTAGCCTTTATTTAATTATTGAATTTGATACTAAAAGAAAAAGGCTTGGAACTTTCACATTACGTATAACTCAACGCTGTTTCTTATTAAACCCACAGATTGAGAACGTAAAATACTCAATATGTAATGAAGTCTCTTCTAGTCAGTCTTTAAATTAAATGATTTGCCACTATTTGACGAAAACCTTCATACGTTATATATCCCGATTTATGTTATGGCCCCGTTCATACAGCGCTGATTATAACGATATTTTATTATCATATAAGGATATAACATTTACCTACCTACTGCATTATTAACCGGGCAAACAGAGCCACTTTACCGTAAAAATATCGTACCTACCCTCCGTGGAAATGACCGCTATGAGATTAACATACGACCACAATCTCGAGCACTTAACTGGACATTATTTGCTAGTTAGATTGGTGGCCAGTATTAACCAGGTGTGATACGTTTCAGGATCACCCACTCGTGGAAACTACCTATATTAATTTGAGCTAGCATGATACTCAAAATCTCTCTCTCACATAACACTACAACTCTTGTATTAAACAAACCGTTAGTGATGTAATCACCAAGGCGGGTTGTAACGCAGTTAGTTTGTAACACATATTAGACAATAATTTAGAGACGGGATTTACTTAGCATAGAAGATTAAGGAGTTCACGTATCATTTTCTTACATACAATATGTGGTAATGAAGGGTGTAAGTACAGGATTTAGTAGTTGAGAAGCAATAGTTAGGTAAATATGTTGATAAATGTTTTGGAGAGTCACAATTTAGTTTTAGGGGACTACTTTAATTTCAAATACTTCATCATCAGCTTATTAATGTTCCCACTGCTGAGACACAGGCATCCTCTCTGTGAGAGGGAATGGGTCGTAATCCTAATAAGTGCGGGTTGGTGGATGTCACGTCTTCGAATGTTTGGTTCTAAGACATACCGGTTTCCTCACGATGTTTTCCTTCACCGTTTTAAGAGCAGTGGTGGTGAAATAATTTACACAATGTAAAGTGACTACCTGGGCTCGAACCCACGATCTACAACTTGTAAGTCGCGGCCGATACCACTGGGCTACCACTGCTCACTGCTCAAATCCTTATACACTATAATATATCCCGCGTCGATGGATAGTTTCTGCTGAAATTGGCCGCCGTGATTGAAATTTGTCTACGTGATTGTACCGATTACTGATTTTACTTTTAGGGTTTGTCTTTCAAGGCTTAATGAACTAAATTATCACTGCTTAACTCTTCAACACAGTAAGTTAATAGTGAAAAGTCATATACCAACCTAAGCATTATGAAATAATTATGAACAAAAACACAAATATGGAGCAACACATTTCGAATATCATAATTTCAACAATTCAACGGAAAATATTCGATTTAATTCTGTTCATTATGCCAATTATATAGTTGACTTACTTTAGCGTATTAATAATTGTGATTGATTTCATAATAATCGAAACAATTTGGTTTTCCAATCAGACCTTTATTAAACCACAAAGTTATAAATGATGCTTGAGATAAGGTAGAAGTTACATATTTTGCTTTTTTTTTAAAGAACAACGTGATAAACTAAACTTCTTTCAAATTGTAAATAGGCTTTTAGTAAACTAAGTAACAAACAAAGAACCAAGTAAAAGGATTTCTATTGGCGTGAGCATTTCCAATACTAAAGCTAACTTATGTGAGTACGAACAAGATATATACTGGTCAAAAAACTATTAGACCATACTGAAATCCTCCCGAGACCTGAAGATACCAAAGAAAATAAATTACCTGATTTTGCGCGCAACCGAGCACTTACATCTATCCTTTTCTAACTCACTAATCCGGGCGTACGAGAGCGTTATACTTGTCACACACTGGCTTTCATACATCACGTATAAGAGCATTGTAAGCCCCTAAAATGAGTGTTTATTGCTGATCCTTCGAGCCGGACTCTTGTGAGTCTTTTCTGCAAAGCAAAAATGGACTTTACGCCCTTGACTTTAAAGTCACTTTGCGATTTTCAAAGGTTCAGGTGCGTAGATAGGCTTATCCAGTCGTTATTCTTGTGGCAGATGTACGTAGTTCTCGGCCGCTGAACTATAGGGATTTGTCCAATTTGTTGTGAAAAATTATGGTCTGTTTTGCTCTTAATTCTTTTCGTCTGGTAAGTTATTGGGTACCTTCGTTTCTAAGATGTGTTGTACCTCTTTTCATTTATTGTAGAAGCTAGACTGATGTCTTGAAAAGTCAACGGTTTTTATAAATTCGCCATTCTCTTCTTTCCAGTTTATTTTTATTTCTTTGCTTTATTCGGATCAATATGGAGATATGGGATTATTTTTTCCAATAAATAAAAGTTCTTCGTATCCTATTCTATACAACTATATTACAGGAACTCGTAGTGTCGTATATTGATGAGAAATCAGAAGTTTTCCCGGGATTGTGATACAACTATTGATAGAAGTGTCGACGAATGCTTGATACATATTTATGACTAGAAAAATACATGACCTGAATATTTTTTGCGAAAGATATCTCGATAAACATGTTTGTATTCTAGTTACAAGAAGATTCAGCCGTATTATTGGACTTAGGTTTCAATGTTTGCTCTTTTCAGGAATGTGTGTTTGAAAATAAGTTCTAAAACGAAGAGTTCAAGGTTAAAATTATGGTATCGTCACACCTCAGCTCTCACCAAACGGATTTTACTCTTTAACATTATATATAAAGCTGGATTATAATATAAAATTGAATTCATACAAGATTTATTTGATGGTTTTGATTTGATTTGATTGTGTTTTATGATGAAATACTTTAAATCAATCATGATTTGTGTTCATTAACAAAAAATATCCGATCCTTAGCTAATTTCTCTCTGCATTTCATTCCATCTTAAACGTCTTTGATGTTACTCTCTTTATTGATTTCTTTACAGTTTTGATTTCAATTTCATTTCTTTTGAAATCACACTCCTTTTTGTGCCTGATTCTCATTAAACTCCAACTTCTAACTTCATAGTCATCTTACTTATTTTATCCATCGTAAATATCTTCATCAATTTTATCTGTTTAATTTTTATCGTATTTACCATTTGAACCAAGACCTTTTTTTACGCCATTTTCTTTGAAAGAAACTGTCCTAACCATTTTCACCTTCTTCAAAATCGTGATATAGTCGGTGTAGAAGATGATATTAAATCATTAATATCATCTTCTACACCGACTATATCTGAGTAAGTTCCACATATTTTTTTTCTATGTGATTATCAGGAGCTCCTAACTTCTGACTTAATGGTCTTAACTTACCTTTAATATCCTTAAACCCCTTTTGTCCCGTTTATCATATTTACCGTCTTCATCAATACCATAGTTCTTCTCCTTAACTACAACCACACCATTAATTATCTTTGAAAGTAACAGTCCTAACCAATTATTTTTCCCCAACTAATGCATCCTCTATCTTCTACCCCCACAGTATCGGAGCAAGGTCCCCACGAGAAGCGTCTCCTGAACGCTCTGCTAGCCAACTACAACACTCTGGAGCGTCCGGTCGCCAACGAGAGCGAGCCGCTCGAAGTCAGGTTCGGCCTGACGCTGCAGCAGATCATTGATGTGGTGAGTCTGTTTGTGATTGCACGGCTTCTGTTGTGTTGGGGAATATAGATGATAAGTTGCTTTAAAATATTGTTAAATGTTCGTCGGTTAGAGGAATTTATTTAAGTTCTGAAATTTATAAGTAACGAAGTAAATTATGATCGGGTGTGAGTCGTAAGGTCCACAAAAGACTTTGTTGATACAATAGCCAATGACTGTGTGTAATGAATAACGGCAATATCAGTTGCTACAAACCTCAGTTTAGTTTTAATCCTAGAGGTATTTGTCACATAACGGCCTATATATGAAAAAACACATCCTCATAAAAACAGTATCTCAAGTGTTATTAAAACCACTCATCAGATCAAATCTTTGCATCTAATTTATCATCAAGAATCCAAAGAACGCTCAGTTTTTATAGATCTGTTTACCACTCTAGAACTAAAATTATGTTTGCAAACGCGACACAAACAACACGCGTGGCAAAATTCCACGAAGAACAGAGTATGAGAGGAGGACTGTTTTATCTTCATTCTACAAAAATGAATGGGTAGTTTCATTCATAATTTTAATATAAGGACCGGCCGATTCGCTTGAGCGATCTTGCAATAATAATTTTGTATAAAACCGCAATTTCTCTGTGAAATAGCACTTTTGTACGGGGATTAAAGTGTCGAAAGGATTTCCATCGCGCGTTTGACGGGTGGTGACAGTTTTCGGTTACCGTGTTACAAATTGAAGGCTTTGAATGACCATTTTTGGGTAATATTTGGGGCTCTTTTCTGGTAAAAAATTGGGGTTTTTGAGAGGTAGAAAAGAGTGGGCGTTACCTCATGGAATATGGTTGCATATACTTGAAAACTAAATCACAAAAATTGGAAATATATATGAACAGATATATCTTGATTAATTATTCCTTTAGCGAGAAAAGATCGGTGTCGGCTAGATGTGTTGATGTCACACGAGTCAGTCAGAGCAGTTAAAACTAATAAGATTTTTCGATAAACGCTGCTACTAAAATCATATACCGTATGTTTTTGGGAGTGTATATTTTTAAACATAAGAAGAGCCTAGGGCATAAGGGCAATGTTTATCTTGTAAGAACATGTGCCTTTACTCAGGTACATAGAAGTGTTTGTATAGGTATTCTCTAAATTGTTTAGGTAACCCACACGATAATATAGATCAAGTTTGAAACTTTAGACTTTAAGTTTGATCCGTAGTATCCTCAGCACAACAGAGGCTTACATAATTGATGTGACCTAATACCTTAACATAAATACCTAATTTTAATTTATGATACCAGTACAATCGGCTTATGAAAACTGTGGCCATCTTTACGAAAACATTTTTTCCTATTTTCTGTACCGGTAATTTTTCAATATCTATCTGCCTAGCTTTTTCGGCTTCCTGTCTAACCGAATTCAGTTGCGAACCAGTATTTTAATTTCACGTTACCATTTGTATAGTATGATCAAAGTTTTCATATGACGACTGTACTTTTGGGATGAGTAGTAAAACGACATTTTTTACAAAGCCATCTATTTTCTATCTGTTACAAAGTCCCCCGCCTCTAAATATGATTTTATGTAACAAACACTCCGTCAAAACATTTATTAGTAAAATATTCCAGCGAATAACAGATCAGGTGGCGTTTTGCTTCTGCGAACACGGTTTGGGTAAACCGTCGTTATTTGTGTAGATCCAAAGTTTTGGGAAGCATAATATTATAATACATTTGCAAATTTTGGATAAATAATAATATTTCCCATTGTTTCAATTCGCTGAATTACAAGCAGATGGAATATCATTATGAATTTGTAAAGAGCTAAACTTTAGTTGCTAGGGGTCGCTTCGTATTCACCCCTCGTTTCTGAAAGCCATTCAAGTTAATCTGTTGTCAGAATCTCATGTCAATTTATGTGATGAGGAATAACAGCATATTTCTGGGACTTGATAAGGTTATAAGGGTCTTGTAACCTCGTTGTCAAATGTCTTTTGACTGAAATGGTGTTTATTTTTTTTCTCTACTTTTTTTTAATGGCCACTTATTATATTTAAAAGAGTAAGAATGGAGTTACATGTCCGTTTTTCTCCATAACAAGCTACTTTTCCGAATGGACGGTAGAATCAATTATTATTACTTGAAAATTTAAATTGTTGACGTTCATAAGTGCAGCTTGAAATAAATATTTTTGACTTTGACTTTGGAATGCAGGTGCTTTTTCATAGAAATTGTTCGAGCTATAGACTTATAACTTAAGAACATTTCTGACACACGTCGTATAGTAGTGGCATAGTCGCGTTACTACTGTCTGCCTTAAATTTTCATGGCATTAATATTTAAAGCTTTTTAACCGACTTCAAAAAAAGGATGAAGTTCCCAATTCGCCGGAATCTTTTTTTTAATGTGCTCCTGGACCGATTTCAAAAATTCTTCTTTTGTTTGAAAGAGTTTATTTCCCAGGTGGTCCCAGGATCTGATGATGGAATTTTGTAGAAATCGAGAGAACTCCCCAAATATGTATAGTCATACATAAAGGGATTTTAGTATTTTCATTAATAATGCAATCATTTGAACTCATAAAGTATTATTTGGTGATGTAAAACTGATCAAGAAGACCATAGATGGCCACTGGAACTCCTTAAAGCTAAGTATAGGATGTTTCAAATAGTTAACCGACTATGATGAAGCAAATACTTAGAAAAAAGTTGTACCTACTGATGAAAATGGTACCATCGAACTGATCTAATGATGAAGCTCGAAGGTAGGCACTAGTCGTGTTTGGGCTTATTGGAATTATCATGAGATGTACTTTGGCTATAAATGATTTTCATGGTAAATAGAGGTACCCACCAAAACTAAAAAGAAATAAGTAAAAACTATTAAGCAAAAAAATCAAACCGACTTCCAAAACAAAACACTACAAATTGTGTTTCGCTTTGTAATATTTTTTTAGCAGATGGTTTGTTTTTTTTTTTTAGAAAGTCTTTTTATAAGAGATTTGCGTTATCTTTAGTGTCGCTTCTTTTAATTACTGACCAATATAATGTGAACTTTCAAAGAGGTACTTAACGCGTTAAGGAGTTGAATATCTGGCAGCTGTGAGCTGACTCAAATCAAATTGTTTATTTGCTTAATACAGGTAGGTTCAAACAGATGTTACAGATAGGTATATAGTACACTGTATCATTACCTAATAAGGTGTGCAAATATTTATATTATTGACAATCTATTTAAATAATCATTAAAATAACATTACAAAATAATTACACTCAAAAAATATAAAACAAAAGAAAATAAAATAAATTCAAAATACTACAAATGTCAAAAGTGAAATAAAATAAAAAAATAAAATACAAAAATGTCAGATGAATTAAATTACATGTCATAAACATAACAATCAATCAATTAAAGAGCTGTCAAAATTAATGCATGTCACACTATTATTAGTCACTTTTTTGTCTCAGAAAACCTAATTATACCTAAGTTTATTGACCGTATCATTACGTCACAAGAAATAATGCCCGATAAGCCTTATTAGGTAGCCATGTAATCGGATACTTGTTTGCGGTCAATTTCTGTAGCTCATTAATGGCTGCCCGGTACAGATAGATTCAAACCTTATGGCGGGTCGGAACACAAGGTGAGTCGCTGCGCAGTTGCGAGTTCATGCGTGATCAGGAGTGAGAGGTAGGGTACTGCGCAGTGAAATACGAAATTCACAGCCACCTTTCAGTTTGAATCTACCTGTATACATTGTGATGTGCGGGCAAACGATTACATTTTATGCTAAGTCTATAACTTAAATGATCCTTCGAATTTAGAAGCACTTTGTGTTAAGAAAATTTCCAAACCGTTGGCTCATTATTGGTACACAGTAATGAAGGTCCGTTTTAGGTAATGGGTCCATATTTAGGCTTTGAACGGGATGAATATTGGCAATGGAGCAGTGACAAAAGGCATGCCCATTACTAATGTGTTACAGGAAAATTCTACGATATGGCTTATTATCTTATGCAACCTCCACACGCTTGTTATTTGCCACAAACAGTGGCGAACGCCAAACACGTACCACGACCATCCAACACAAACACGGCATCCACAGGCTTGGCGAACGTGCTAGTATATTCCGGACCTGCAAACTTGGCAGCTTGTTGTGGCAGCGATTACTTTCGGGTTAACTTCATCAGACCAATCAGACATTTTTCCTTACAATTTAGCCGCCGCCGCCGCCGCCCGCAAGCTTGCGCGTACTATTGAACTGAACAAGCGTCTGGATACATCGCAAACATGTTTGTCAAACACCCTTTGATTTGTGCATAAAAACCGACACCGATGCCGAACACGGGCGAACACAAACAAAAACAGGCAAACACAAACAAACACCCATCCACACGTTCGTGTTTGTTGTTTTGTGTTTGTTGTTCACCAAACGTGTGAAGGCGGCTTTATAGTTATAAAACAAAGGATGAAGAATATATGTTGTCTATCAAAATCGGAAAGTTTGTCCAAAGACAATAGTAACTCACTATCGAAATGTCACATATGACGTAATCCATCACTTCCATTTTGGCATTAGAATACGACCATCTCCATCCCTAACGTTGAAAGACACCTGTCTAGGAGTTAAATTAAAATCAATTATTTTCGGTATCAATGCCATAGTACATTAATACCTCAATGATCAATGCCCATTTAGATGATCTAATACTAACAGCTTTGTTGAAATATTTAAATTATGTGCCTTCTAAATGAATCAACAAGCTTATAGGTAATATGTCATTTATAAATGGTATTTCTTTAAGCTTTCTAGACTTATCTGTACCCCTTTTGAAAACCCTTGCATTTGAATGCTTTATTTTAATTCAAGTTTCATATTAATTAAAATAATGTTTCGATACTCAAATGTAGGAACATTTTCGATCGGATTTCAGATTCCAACTTCAATTAGCAATAGTACAGCTATCTGTATTTTTACGGCGTATTTACAGTTACGCTCATAAAACTTTGAACAGTTTTTTGTACAAGTTCAAAACATCAAAGCTGTCAATTTTGTTATGCACTTTTTAACAACCGAATAGGTTTTTTTAGCAATAGAGAATACGTAAAGAAAAATACGTTGAATTTATCGAGTGCTCTGTTTTCAGAGTTTTGAATAGGAAAAGAAGAGTTGAATGTTAAAGACTGGGAACGAAATGATGAAAATGGAACCTACTAAATATTTTTCCGTTATGGGTTTTAGGTTGGCTAAGTTTTGTTAGTATGCATTGCAGTTTGAAAGAGAGAAAGAATGAAATAATTCAAAGTTATTTAGCACAAACTAGAGGCACATAAGGACATTACGAGGATAAAAAAAAACATGAGAGAAAATGTGTATCACGGCAGCGCCAATGTAATAGATTCATATAAAACAATTTAAATATTTTGAATGAGCATTATAAGTAGCAGGTATAGACTTATTTAACACGCCATGTGCCTGCTAGGATTCCTCATCGACAAAAATCTTGCATAGTGCATGAGTTTTTTTTTAATTTTGTCTTTATATTCTGTAACTCTTGTGGAAAATTCTAAGCTTCTGCAACCCCTGTCCCTAGGCGCAGAGGAATAGCCGTGCGTTGTCCATTAGTGAATTTAAGATTTTTTAAGTCAGTTAAGAGACAGTTGCTTTTCATTATATATTAGATTATTATATTTCTTTAGTTTTCCGCCAAATTATATGCTAAAATCAAGCCCATTAAAAATACGCTCATGATTTTACTGTTATATTATCACTTCATTGTATACGACAGGGGCTCAATTTCCGCAGTGAAAGTTTATGTGCCTTTATGATATTTGTTAAGACAAAGATTATGACTTAACCTAAGTTTTAGTACAATTCGTTAGAAGCCTATAAAGGGTTGATGTGTCTAAGCTCGTTAGAACTACCCCAGTTGATTAACTTCGCCTGCTAAATGGCAAACAAAGTTATTACCGAGGAGTTACCTACTGATGTTCCTCTGTTTTATTGCGGAACCCTATAAATGTAGGTTGAGTGTCGGTAAACCTTGTTTTCTTTTATTTTCTTGGTATGGGGGGGTAGTGTTTTGGTCGTCTGTGAAGTTGTAGTAGGTTCAATAAACTCATTGAGACTGTCTAGATATGATACTTAATAATAATATTCTAGGTAGATGAGGAATATTCCGATGCCTGCCTGTTGAAAATATTTACACAAAATCAATCTAGGCTAGCCTTTGCCAACTGAATGTTTTGGTCAGCTTTTAGTATAACTGGGTGCAGCAAAATGTCAATAGATATTTTACATGAAGTGACTGGCTATTTGACCTCCATAATTATGTTACTGGTTAACTCTATACTCCTTGGTAACACGTCTGGTTGTCAATTAATTTGGGCTTTTGAATACCCGTCGTATAAACCGTGTGTTATTTGTTTATTAAAATATTTACACGATTTTACTATTTAGAAAATAGGTACAAATATATGCTTATTTGAAAGAAATCTCTTCCAGCAAACGTTACATACAATATCATATATTGTTAAATTTATGTATTTTAATACCCCGCCGGTGGCTATGAATTCAATTATTGCAAATGAGACGCATACGTATAAACTTGTGAATTGTTTTAATCCGGGCGGCTGGCTTTCTCGTTGGTCGGTATAATCCAATTAATTACGGATATTTAATAAGTTTGTAGAAATGCTAATTGCTTAGTTAAGTAATTATTTGAATTACTAAGCAACACGGTAAATGGATAATTACGCATCATGTTATATGTCTAAGCAGGTTATACCCATCTACGGGTGACCATTCTAAATGCATTTGTTAAGGCATTAAGAATGGTCATGGTTTGTTGAAGCATTTGTTACACTGGATGCGTTCTGCGTCCTGCGGTCCGGTCGCTTGAACATTTGCCGCGCCAAATGTTCGAGTAACCGGACCGCAGGACGCAGAACGCATCCAATTTGAGAAAGCCTTGAGACTCCTCCGTGCCTCGGCAAGCACTTAAAGCTCCTGGTTGTCATTTTTAGATCTTTAGCAGCCGTTACGCGTACTCAGATGTCTGAAATCTGACATCAGTCTTGCCCAGGGGCAACGCAGTGGCTCCATGATAAATTCTGGTATACAGCTGAATCTTGATCAGACAGGTAGATGACCTCAATTAAGTTGGGATAAGACTAGGCAGTTTGATTGTTGTATGTAATTATTTGAAAGAGATGGGCGTTGTTGTTATTTTTCATAACCGACGCGCAAGGTTGTTTCATTAACGTCACCGTCAACACCGTTGTTTCCGACAACGGTATCGGACATTCAGTCAGCTTACTATCAACGTTGGCGTTTTTATAAATGTTTTTTTTTGAAGCTCGATACGTTATATCATTCGTTTTGTTTATGTTATTATATTATTTAACGTTGTTTAGTCGCAGTCACACTCGTTCGTTCGTTAGCTATCGCCATATTATTATTGATATCGGTTGTTCGGCAACTCTCTGATCTCGTTGTAATCGGTGTCACACCCATCCAGCCAACATCAAAAACTGACAACGTAAATCAACAACGTTTTTTTGAAAACGCCAATCTCTATTTAAAGTCCTTTTAAAATCACAAAACAAACAAAACTAAAATTCCTAAACTTAAAATAAGTTGTTATTTTTACAAACATTTCAATTAGGATTCAACAAGCGTATTCTGTAAAAAATCTCGTCACGTAAGTCGAACAGTTGAATTCGTGTTGTACGCTAAAAATTCCAGCTGAAAACATTCGGTAAAATAGTGTGAAATCATTGGTAGCCGCGGAAATTGAAACGTCTGTCTGCGTGTCCTTTGATTGGGTTGAGTGGGAGTTTTGGTAATGTTGGAAAAGAGTGATAGGTCACTTGTAGCAAGTAACGGAAAGGAATATTAATGGATCTCAAAAAAACCAATTTGAAGGATCTTGAAAATTGCAAAGGAATGATGAATATCATCTGATTTTCTTAGCAGGTACTAGATGGCCAACTTAGTAGTAGTGACTAACACCGAAAAAGCGCCGATTTCTGCTCTCTAATCTGAGCAAAAAAGGTAATAGTTTAAAATGATACAGCGAGTATAGGAAATAAAACAAAGATGACAGGAAAGAAAGTTAATGGGACAGAGTAGAAGGTAATACAAAAGTAGAATGCAAAAGAAGTGAAAGGTCTTTGGTGTATAAAGAGATGAATATTTGAGTCTATACAAGCAAGATTCAACAAGCAGATACTAAAAGTAATTTCTTAATAGAATACGTTATTTTATACAAATTATGGTTGAGAATATCAACTACATCATACAAACTACATATCACATAACACAACCACATCCCCAGAGGGTACCAGGAGATTATAAAAATGAAGAGTGTACTACCACAGGAGCTAGTAATTCTCTCTCGGCACGATTTACGAAGCAACCAGGAGCGTGCTAAGAGATTGCATCTTATTATGAATGTACGTTTTGAGCGATGCAGAGTTTGAACGCAGATCAGCGAACATAATGTTGCTCAAAGATTTAGATGTGGCTGTGGAATAATGTGCCGGTGAACTTTCACAAGAGAATGTGAACACTAAAATCGATGTAAGTGAGGAACTAAATTGATAAATGGGTGAGTGAATTATTTTTCACGAATATGTGGGCACTCCATCTCATTACCAGATGGTAAGCAGTGGTATCGATGGTGAATGCTTTGCTAGAAATAATCTATTTAATTGAGACTTTAATATTCTTAGTTTAAAGCAAGCACAGATAACGGCAGTAAGTTTAGGATATGTGTATATGCGTAGATAATATTCAGAATCTTGTATTATATAATACAGACAAAACAGAAGATCTGTATGAATTGCCACATATAACAGATAGTTCCAACAATCCCACACATCAAACTTTAACCATCGCAATTTCTCAAACCCGTGCAACCAACTTCAAACAAAAAAAGCGCAAAATTCGAGCAGTGCGGTGATGCAGGACAAAAGCGTAAAGCGCCTACAGCAACGCAAGTTCCTAGCGAAGCATTCTTTGTAAGTCCTTGTCGCTTTAAGTGCCGTATTGAATAATTCTGTAGTAACCCGAGATCCCACCGCAAAAATCTGCAGATATATTGTTTTTGATAAAATTTTAGTTAATAGGTTACTCCTAGGCAATCGTGCTTCACCATCGACCACATCATCGCTTACCATCAGGTGAGATAGTGGTCAAGCGACAGCCTATGCATAATAAAAAAACTTTATTATTATGATTGATTTTTGATAGTAAAATAGATTACTGCAACATCAGCCAGCTCTCAGTTTGCCGTAATTTATAGGTTGCCAGATATAAACAGGTAAACTGGCAATCCTAGAAATTAGCCTAGAAATTATCTTTAATTGGTTTACAGCCAATAACCTTATACTAATTACAAATAAGACAAACATTATTTTATTTATGACTACAACTCGTAATAATGACAATATAGATGTACAAATCAAAGATGTCCAGATTGTATTAGTTGACAAAGTTAAATTCTTAGGGATGAACATAGACGTGCATTTAAACTGGAAACATGAGCTAGCTGCTATTGACTCTTCAATCTCATCAGCATGCTATGCACTTAGGAGCCTAAGAGATCTTTTGGATCTGAAGCAACTAAAGGCTGTAAAAAAAAAAAAAAACCAGAGCTTGTAGCTAACTGAGAGCTGGCAACCTCTTTTTTACCCGACTGCCGAAGGAGGGTAATATGTTTATCAGTCTATGTATGTATGTAGGTATGTATGTTTGTTCCTATGTGGCGTTGTAGAGACCAAACGCGTTAGCCGATTTTGATGATTCTTGACGACAATTAATTCGCCTTTACCTTGCAAGTGTCACTGGCTTAATTAAAATTGGAAAATTTAAAATGGCGGTTATACTCGTAGAGCGCCGCAGGATACATCTGATTTTGGTCAGCCAGCTCGCGAATATGTATCCTCGGACTGCACAGCATAATTTTCTTCTTGTTAACGACTTTTTAGTTCGCTTTTTAAGCAGTCGGGTTTTTTGAATTAACTTTTTTTCTTATTTTCTACATAAAAATGACGTTGGATATGGGGTCAATTACAATTTATTTAATTAAGGTAATTGCGGCTAGAGATTTCCAGGCAACCCTGCAGCAATCTATTCCACTATTTTACTTGATAATTCATGAAAATTAAGTTTTATCAAAAATTTAATGCCTGCAGATTTTTGCAGCGGGATCTTAGGCTGAAGCGTCGTGGTGTTATGATTAAGAGGCTGTTGTAGAGTTCAGTTATAGTTTTATTTCTTGCCAATAGCATTAAACGACTGTTGATTGAGAAAGAAAATGAGGTTCTTGCATTTATGGAAGTTGATTCTATAAAGCAGTGAGTAAATTGGATTAAACCTAGTAAGCTACTTTTGTAGGTGATAAGTAGAACATGTAAAAAGGGTTTCAGAATAATAGGTATTAGCATTAATAGTATATATATAGAATATATATAATAATATATATAGAATAATAGTATTAGGATCTTTACAGAGAACATGATGATTTGTTTTTATGAATATTACTGTTTCGTTAGTACTCCATATACCTTCTTTCTTGCTAGTAAATTAATATACCTGGAATCAAAAATAAACATCTAAATGTTTTGACTAAATAACTTTAAAAGCCGTTGTTAAACTAAATATTTAAATTGAATTTATTTAAATATTTAGTTAAACAACGGATTTTAAAATTTTAACTAGCTTCTGCCAGCGGAATCGCGTGTATTATATATATAAACCTTCCTCTTGAATCACTCTATCTATTGAAACAATCACAAACCGTTGCGTAGTTTTAAAGATCTAAGCAGACATAGGGACAAACAGACAGCGGAAAGCGACTTTGTTTTATACTATGTAGTGATATCCATCTCTAACAGTCGCTTCATTTAAGTGAATATTCACAGCAGCATCGATCTTCCACTCGGCACTAGTATTTGGATCGTTAAGAGAGAAGTGGCAAGTATCGAGGGACAGTCGAGTTACTGGATCATAAAATACAGCTGCCCCATCGTCTCTTTCCATTTTGCTTTTTAGTGTTAAGATGTTATGGATAGTGGTACCGCTTGTGTACTAAATCAAAAAACGCATTAGTAGTAGATGTTTACGTCTATACATAAGAGATTTTCGAAATCCCATCTTTAATTTGACTTCCATTATTGTATTCATTTCACACAGTGATCCAGTACTTTAAGCAGGGAGTTGATTAAAAGCTGTATCACCGTAATCAGCTTTTACATTTTCTCTAAGATCATACACAGCCAGCTTTCTCTTCATCAGTACAAAAGTAACAACCAATTACTTAACCCAAAACTTCCACATCTACAGAATTAGCAATATCACCAAAAAATATTGTTATTACATATTAAAGTATATACATAAAAAGGAGCTATCCACCTAATCAATCAGTCGCCCGTCCCTCCGGTACATAAATCTTTGTGTCATAAAGTTTTATCAGATGCTATCTAAACTTTATTGGCCTCTGTAGATCGCTGTTTATACCCTTCCTGAAACTTAGGTATAAACATGTCATAGAATTTGGGTCCTGGGAGTTATGTTGGACCGTTTAGGACTTTGTTGCTGTTAAATTTATTTGTGTGAAAGATTGAATGTTCTTCTTTGTAGATGTGTCTAAGGGAACTGTAAACATATATTTGGTATAATAAGTTGTGTGGAGTTAATTGTTTCAGTATTATATATATCACAGAGAAAGTACATTAAATAAAGTTTATAATTAGGGCTAGGTTAAATAAGGCTCACATCACCATCTGCCTAGCCATTTTCCCAAATATATTGGCATCGGCTTCCAGTCTTACCGGATTCAGCTACCAGTGTTTTACATGGAGCGACTGCCTATCTGACCTCCACAACCCAGTAACTGGGTAACAGTACGGTACCCCTTGGCAAGACTGGTGTCAGATCTCAAGCTTCTGACTACCCGTAACGACTGTCAAAGAACTTCAAATGACAGTCGGGACCAACGGCTTAACGTGCTTTCCGAGGCACGGAGGTATGTTGAAAATGGTCACCCATCCACGGACCGACCTCGTCAAGCGTTGCTTAACCTTGCTGATCGACCCGTGCGGCTGTTATTATTTAGCCACGAGCTCCTCACTACTTAAATAAGGCTTACATATGAAACTGAAACTGGTTTGCATAAGTTTGGGTGGATTTACTAAGATTATAAAATCGCAGCTGCTCGTAACCAGCTTAGACGATCCTAATATACATGTCAAGCTCGCAAAATTTGAAATATATCTTAGACTGCAGCTACAAAATACAAAATCACAACATAAAACCCCAAAATGAAATCTGTCTCCGTCAAATATTTCAACTTAGTCACAATAAAATCTGTCATATTTTACAAATGGCCGAATAAAACAACCGTCGAGTGGAATCGTAAAACGCATTACTCATCACCCAACTGCTCTCTGTTATTCACTGGAATATTTAATTGCTTCTTCTTAACGACTGGCCCCAGCAAAAGTGGATTATCCAACACTTAAATCGAGGGCAAGAGATTAAAACGACTTTGTGGTTCATCTGTGTTTTTAGATTGATATTTAGCTGACTTCAAAGAATACTTTACAATGTTGTTTTCTCTCTGTAATTCAATTTGTTTTTTTTTTTGTTGAAAAAGATGTGGCCTGTAATAATTAAGTCATCAAGGCTCGCGAAATTGTATAATTCTTAAATGTGCGTGAACTCAGCTAAATTCAAATTAAGAGGTAAAAGCTTAGTCCCCTACACGGTACTCTTGTTCACCATATTTTTTCGTTCCTTTTTTGCGTCGGCGTGCGTACCTTTTACAAAATAAGGATGAGAAAAATCAAATCCTGACCACAAACGTCTGGCTCAATTTGGTAAGTGGTAGGAGCCGGGTATGGCGCCTTCGCCCTCCCGCCCCCCGCAATCCCAACACTACCGGGTAACGAGCGATAACTACCGTACTTTTCCACATTCAATCAGCACTATTTTACTGCACTTTTTTAATTCACCATTTAATGCACATCGAAGAAAAGGTTACAGGAGGCGGGCGCGGACAGAGGGCGCCGCCTTCGCGGCAGATCTGTCGCATGGAGTCAGTGTTAAATTGTTGTAAACTACGCATATAATATCTATTTAGATTGTGTGTCCGGCGACGCGCGAAAATAGCTTTAACAAACGCATGATAAGAGACATTTTCGCGTGCCGCCCAGCCCCTAAGTATCGTGTCCGGCGGAGTGGAACAGTTTGTTTAGATCATCATACTGACTGCGCCCTTTCTGTTTTTGTTGACATCGTCTAACCCAATAGGACGAGAAGAATCAACTACTTATAACCAATATATGGCTGTCGTTGGTAAGTGTGAATAAAAGACAAACCTAAAATTAACACTAAAATTTCTAATCATTATTTTCGTTTCTACTCTTTTTTTATTTATTTCTTTTTTTGTATATTATACCTTCGTTCTGTCTATCTGTTTGGGTTATTCTTCTAATCTATGACTGTTATGAAAATTGCATAGCATTGTGGAATATGCGGCAGTCTTTTTTGTATTTACCTGTTTATGATATTTGTATGGGAGTTGCTTGACATGTCCAGTACCCGTCATCGCTGACCCCGGCTCGTGCAGTAGACTAGCCAGTAGACCCCTCATGCATCCCTTCATACAAACTGTCATAAGTTAGCTCTTAGTACTTCCAACTTTACGTAGTCAGTGTAGTCGATACTGTACACTTGTATACATCTATATGGTGAGTATCGGGGTCGTGACAGACACGCACAAGTTTGTGTATATCAGCGACAACTGCCGTGTAAGCCGCAATGCATTTAACAATATGTACTAATGGTTGACGTTAAGTGTGACGTAATAATTTATACTAACATAAACATATACATGTTTCTCAATTGAAAAATAACTTAAACGATGTGTTAAAGTGGGTCTCGTTAGGTCAATTGGGAGTGACATATTGCTGAAGATTTATGTATATTGATATGCACAAATATTGTTATTGAGATGAAATGTGTTTTATGTACACTGTAAATTGATTATGCACATCCTGGGTACCCGCTGTTGATTTTGTTTTGTTTTCGCTACAAGAAATTGTAGTATTTTTCATACTATGCATGGCCATGGAATGTTTATTATGGGAAATATATCCTCGTTCAAATTGAAGTGTGGTTACCATGCTCGAATCTAGTTTGCCTGCGGAGTTAAAACTCATTGGGACGACGTTTTCAATAACCTATTTAAAACATATTTTCTAAAACGTATTTTAAATCCTTTCTTCTTCTTTGAAATGTTTTGTCTTGGTACCTGTATGCGTCATAAAATGCAAAATTTTAAAACATTGTGTACATAATTGACATTAAATGTACACACTTTTAAAATAAATTGTTAGACCCGTTTGGTTTTGGTTTTTGTTTTGATGAAAAATAGATTTTTTGCTTCTGTTCCCGATTACATCGAAAAACAGTTTTTGTTTTATTATTTTAATATTTTTTAATAAAAAGTTTAAACAATGACGCTTAAGTTACATACTTTTGGTGTTGGTCGTATTGTCTTGGTATATTTCGGAGATGGTTAAAATTATTTATGTATACTTTCTTATAGTCAAAATATATATTATTTTTACTTTTCCAGCAATAAAGGTATGTAGTTAAGCTATTAAAACTATAATTATTTTAGCATTTACCAATACGGCAGCTTAGTTACAGAAAAAGTAGTGAATCCCCAATCCCTGGTCTTGTTATTGTGAGAAAGGTCTATGAAGGCCTCTGTATTCTTGCAAGGAAATTAGAAAAGTCGAGCTTCTTAGGTACAAAATGTGCTGTATATAATGGAATTATGTATTTTTTATATATTATTGCATGTTTCCCATTGCACGTTTTATTGCTTTTTAGGAGTGATGTATCTTCTCTTTTTATCTATCGTTATTCTTGTATACATTTATTATATTGTAGCAATATCGTGATTGTGTTGTGTCGTGTGTATTTGTACACTTAATTGCACAATTACATGATTGCAAAATGTACAATAAACTAAAGTGTTGTTTAAAAAATCTTAATAAATCTTTGCACTTTAGTTTCATATTGGAATAGTTTCAAGAGCTTTTTGTGAAAATATACGAACATTCTATTGTCACTCTCATTATTTAATATTTCTTCTAACACTTTCTCTCCATTTTATCATAGTTCATTGTACATTGCTCTATACCCTTCAAAATAAACTTAAAGAACTTTGAAATAAAGTTTAGATTTCAAAGTTCTTGAATTTAATGACCAATTTACTAAGTTACCATGTTCTCCCAAAGTTAGTGTTCTCTCTTGAAAGTTTGTGATGAAAATAAATTCATTAAAATGTTTTTAGTATTCTCCAAAACTACGCTGGTTACTTTTATATTTAAGAGTTACAGATGTTCGTCCATTGTTGTAACTAGTAATATTGATGACATTCTATTTTAAGCTTCAAACTATAGGTGTTTAAGTAATAAGCACGATAATCGCCTGTCAATTCAGAACAGTTGGAATTTCAACATACGCTTATCCCTTAATCACTTAAGTTATCCCCAAGTTAGGAAATGCCACACACTCCACCATATGCTTGAAAACAATAAAGCCGTTAAACTATCTAATTGATACACAAACCCTTCAGGAGAGAACATTACAAACATCTATCTCGCTTCCACACCGACAAACGACCCAAATTGGATAATCTCCCAAATCCCCCGCCTAAATCTTCACAAATATCTCAAAAATTACAAGTCTTATTGAACCCAATTTTATGGCAAATATAGCCCGTTTACCCAGCTATATTCAGATGAATATTTCACGAAAAAGACTAAAGTAGTTCTGGAGTTATGACCTTATTTGTAAGTGGTTGTGCCTCGGGCTGGCGGAAATCTAATATGATACTGTATAAATACGTGAATATAGCTCGAGGTAGATATATATTGCTAAGTTGTGGCTCTAACTTTTGTAATATTAGAGGAGAGGGTGAAGTTTGGAGGGCTCGCTTTGTTTTGCCGGGACCTGGGGCTGTTATCGTGGGTGAGATGATATCATAGCCGGTGTGGAAGTGATCACTGATGACAATATTGGATATCGTGTACAAAGGGTCTCGGTTTTTCTTTTTGGGTTGAATCTGTGAATATTTAGAGGATTTAGATATTGGGAAAGAAGTGCTTGGGTGTAAAATTCGGTGGATAGTTTGACGTGGTTTCCGATGTTGTCATCTTAATCTTCTTTCAAGACAAACTGAACACTAAGCCCATTTTTGACCTGTTGACGGCCGATTTCAAATAAAGTTAATAATAGTAATGGCATTATATTGTATGTGTTTTTTTAAGTTTCATTATTGTTGGGGATTTGGCTAAGTTTCACAACAAAAAAAAATTGTGTTTAAATTCTAATTCCTGATTTGTTTACTAATTTCATTGGTTATTTCCTATGATACCTGTGACAAAATTAAACACATTCGTTCGGTAGTCGGGTAAATATAGCTACCAACGTTGGCAATATAAATTTCAACACAACACAAGGAGTGTTGTGTGGAATGTGCTGAATAGTGATGTTGCCTGGATAGAAAAATGATCATTCTATTTACTTCGGCAGTGAGATTATCAAATAATATTGGACCCGTATTTTCTGCTTTATCAAATAAATTAATATTTACAAAGATAAAGTGCATTAAAGTTCAGGAGTGGGAGCTTGTGACGTCGCTTTGTAGCAGACCGTAACGTTACACGATGTTACAACGCACTGTATCATCGTATTTTTTTGGTTACGTGAAAAAAAATACGTGTCCAATATTTTTAGGTTATCTAACTGGCGACTAAATAGATATTTTTGCCAACCCTATTAAACCGATAAAAAATGTCTGGAATAAGATGTGTTGAGAAATAGGATAGGAGGGAATACATAAAATCCAATATAGTACTCTGAAGTACGGTAGGTACAGCAGAACACATAAAATATAAACGCAGCAACAAGTTGGAACTAGTCTCGTAGAGAACCAAGATAGCTTGTGTACATTTTAGTAAGTACCTTAAGTAATACTATTCTAAAGGTATAAAGAGTCAATTTACTGTTCTAAATACATAACAATGTTGACTTTAAATTCATCGGCAATCTTTCTGGGGGTCAAAGTAAGAACTTACAACCCCAGAAAATTTAAGCAAAAATGAAAATTCATAGTTACAATTAATTAAAAAATTTGACATTTAAAAGTGCCGTTTAATGGTCTAATTGTAATAAATGTTTTGTCTGTGACACGAATAAGAAAAACTTTCACTTTGGCACTAAACGAATATTGAAATTACAAAAAAGAAGTAGGTTGTTTAATTTTGTTTTCTTTCATAATTCCGGATAAGAGTTGTTTATATACATAACTACCTACCGTACCCTCTAAAAGATTGCCAGTGAATTAAAAGTCTATCTCAATAACTAGAAAGAGTCGACGTGTTCTCAATACTTATATGTATTGTATCAACAATACTGTTCGCCTTCTACTATCTTAATAGATTCTATACAAATATTGGTATACCGTAGAAACACAGTATCAATTATTATTGGCACACGAATAGAGGGTGTATTTTCGCTACATTTTCCTCAGTATGTATCTATGAAGGTAACATGAAATTACAAAAGTCTCCTTTTTAAATTGATTACATATATTTTCAGTTATTATGATATATTTGGGGCCATAGTTTTATACCCAGCTTTTATTAAACTGTCTAGAAAATCAGCTCATTTTAAGATAGGTTTTCTTTCTTGTCGCTTTTGGCACACAGTGTAGCAGCACAATACAAAATTATGTCAAAGGAAATCTTTACGTTGAGATCGGCCGTAAAAACGACACCCACCATTATGCCGTACACTGGCGAGCAAAATGACTGGAATATTTTTGATATGTATTTTATATGACATTGTAAAATTCCATTCATTGAGTCGAAGCTCTGTGACAAAGTTATATTTTTGGCATTTCGAATTGTTGTAGTTTTCTGCGATGTTACACTGAGGACGACAGTTTTAAAAACTTTGAATAGGTACTGCTATGTTTAAATGCCCAATAACTACTAAAACAATTCACTGCTATTCTGACTACAATCGAAATTAATATTAAAATACTGATTTACAGGTTTTAATGTCACTATCAAAAAAATCTCTTCCTTAAAAAATTACATTTATGATACCAGTAAATTTTCGCCCATAACACCGTTATCAGTACTTAAGAACGCTATTTTAACACAATTTATCATTCACAATTCACAGCACCGCACTTCGTAACTGCTCTGTTGACATTGAAAACTTGTTCTTGAACCTCTCAAGGTGTCTAGCACCTTTTTATTACAGTTTTAACGTTTTTCTAATTAAATACTTCACTTTCTTACTTCGACCTTTTTATTGCATTACTTTTTTGATACTTGAAAACGTTCAATTGCATCACCAGTTCACCACATTCCTTGTTGCAATCAGAAATGCTTCCCTTCTATCACTATTTTGAAATTCGAAAAGCTTCCATTTGTCACATTCCTTTTTGAAATCTGAACACGCCCCAATTTTTCATGCATTTATTTTTGAAATCAAAAATGCTCCAATATTTTTGCTCGTACCTGTATTTGTGATGGCGTCGATATTTCTGATTGTGTTGATGATGTACAGGAATGGAATGACTACAACCTGAGGTGGAACGACAGCGAGTATGGAGGGGTCAAGGACCTCAGGATCACACCCAACAAGCTGTGGAAACCGGACGTGCTTATGTACAATAGGTGAGAGTACTAGAAACGGGTATGATACCTACTTAACTAATCCAACTTAATTTTTTTAAAGCTTTCTATTTCAGAAACTGTAAATGGCTATTTTTTCGCTGTAACTTCGAACATAAATAACAGTACCTTGGGTCCTAGGTACTGTTATTTTCAGTTAATTTAAAATTCAACCGAGATAATGTTGGGAGTTTTTAATAGGGATAGCAATTTTTATAATGTTGTGAAATTTTGGCAACAAAGCAACGTTAATTATTGTAAAGGAAAGGAGCAAATAAAGAGTTTGTTTTTATTATCCCGACGAATGAAACCATGGGATAGTTATATTCTTCAGACAGAAAGAATTGCTGGAATGATGGCATTATATATTAAACTTATATCTCAGTAAGTAATATTTCTATTCGGATTCAATTATTTTGATTCTCTGGGAAATTGCCCGTGATATTTTGATCAAAGTATTATCTTTTCAGACACAGTAATAAATTGTAGTTCTAAAAACTAAAAAACACGCTTTAATGGTAAGGATAATGGGACAAACTGTTTAAATTATTGCATTGTCATCGGTCCTTGATAAGTGTGCAAAGTTTCAAATCAATCCAACGTTTTGAAGTGGGTGAAAATCACGTTCAAAGATTCCGTTACATTGATACATAGATACATACATACCAAGCTAATAAAAGCGTGTTAAAAAATGAACACGTTTCCGCCATTTTTCAGTTCTAATTACTTTATAGGTTGGCGAATATTATTTTAAAGTGACTTGAAGTAATTACGGGGCTCAAACCTCACAAGAGAGTCCAACTTACTGAAATATGCGGACAAAATAATTATAAATTTCGCTAATGTTCGTCCCAACGTTTGAGGGGAAGAAATATTTTACCAGACTACTTTACATTTCAAAACCAGAAGATTTTAATTACAGCTGAACACTGGCGAGGATTTTGAACTCAGTATTTCTAATTTGTCCAACAAAATTAAACCATCTGCGACAAATGCGAAATAAGTGCCTCATTCCACGGTATCGAGTCTGCAACATGCAATTTTCGAATCCAAAACACAGTAATATAATCATACAATTTATTCCCTATTTCAAATGCAGTCGCGTCGTTCAAACGTCGTTAACGTTAAACAAATTTTCTCGGTAAACAGACGTCCGCGCAGAGTGGCGCCATCTGGCGGTGTGCCAAACATGTTATTCATTACACCGTTAAGACGCAAATGATATAAACCTAGTGTCACATGATTTAATGTAAGTGTGTTCATGTTTATCGGCACTTACCTGGTCGGAAGCCCTGGTGTTTATAGACTTATATCTTAGACCGATAACTTTTACGACCAGCCATGGATAAGCAGTTATGGCTCCAACACTACTAGTTTAATGATGCCATAGAATATAAGATATTAAGGAGCAGATTTACTGTTCTGCTACTTTTTTTTGAGTCGCTATTTCCATAATTTGATTTTCTTTTGGGTGTTCTTTCATGATTTAATGGGGCCTTAAACACAGAGAAGCGTCTATAAATATCACTTAATGATACAAGGAAAATCTGCGACATTAACCAAAATTACATTAACGGTAATAGATTAGGGCTACGTTATAATTTATCTGTTGCTTTCACTCGAACATTAACCTTCCGAAAATCCCCAAGATTTTTAAGCGAGATTTGAACAGGCATCAGAATTAAAATAAAGGTCGGGTAAATTGCAGAGTTGCAGACTCGGCTCGTGTAATGAGGCCATAACCACTCTATCGGTGTTAGCCGGTTTTTAAAATTTCCAGACTTTTAAGTTCCGTAAAACAGATTTAAATGGTGAAAACTCAGTCGGAAACTAAGCTTGGAAGTTCGCCAGTCAACTATCCTTTTTGTAAATAAAAGTTTTATCTGTGATTTGTTGATGCGATTACAGTGAAACGGGTTGCAATCTGCTAATAGAATGTTTTAAATGTACGGAATTTATGGGTGTTTTTATGGTATACTTTGCTTCGTATAGGCTTATTTATGGGATTGTTGAATTAAGTACGGAGTATAAAAACAGTGAAATACATAACAGACGGAGTGAAAACATCAGAAATTGACAGCGTTCATCAAATCCAATGCTAATTGATGAGCACAAATTTTTTTTTTTATTTCCTTCAAAGCAAAAAATGTTCACGTTTTGTTGCGATGTGTACAAAATACACCAAAAAAGATTTGTTCATTCTTCGCGTCATTTTCTCCCGACTTAGGTAAGAGAGTATGATATTCGTACCGCGGGTGATTCACAATTTCACTTGGCGGCAACACAATTAATATATAGCCTTTGGAGGAACGAGTAAATGTACACGTTGAGAAAGTAACTGTTTGAGGAAAAGATGGGCGTATATAATAATATACATTAAAAGTATGTGATTGGAGTTTGCGATAAACATGTAGTGAGTTGTTTTTGAATACCAACATGTTTAGAAGGAGATAGTTAATCTGACAATTATTTACTAGCAAATGCTTTAAAACTAAAGTGTATATATTGGGCTCGCAAAGTAAAGAGTGGGCTCATTGACAAATAAAACAAAGTAAAAACTCCTTTAGATTTTGAAGGTATTCAAGACAAAATGCTAAAAAAAAACACTAAAATTCGAGATAAATGCCTACATGTGCTTATGTAAATCCCGTACATTAATACAATCCGGCGCTTACAAAAGAATTGGTCTTGCAAGTAAGTGTTTGCTTATTCGACATTTTATGTCCTATTAACATACTCTCTGACAATGGGGCTAAAGTTAAGCGGGGATATTTGGCACAGAATTCTACGTAGCAGGATATTGTATAGTTATCAGCTGTCTGCTTAGCAATGGGCTTTAAAATTAAATATGTTAAGTGTAACTATGCATACAAATACTCATGTTATCTTAAGGGTACACTAGTCGACGGCACGAACTATTTTGTGCGCGGGGTTAAAATGCATTTTATATCACCCGACAACACGTGCGGAAGAGATAGATGCTGTGATGAGCAGTAGGAAGCTAGTTTGCGTACGAATACACACTTTAGCAAATTTGTAGCGAAATGGATAATAATTTGAGACGAAACAGAGCGCGCGAAATTTTATAAACAGACCTTTGGCAGTCTAGATATCATGAAAAAACTACTAAATCTATCTATTTAAAATAAAATTATTTGCATTGTTGAACTATTAATCTATCCCTGTATGGAGGCCGTTTTGCAATTTTCCGTCTTCTTATGGTATTTATTCGCCCCCAAAAATGCGTTAAAATTAGTGTCGAAATGTGGCACTTTCGACGCTCATAACTTTCAAATAGTTTCATTTTTTACTTTTTTGCTTCCATACAGGGCTAGATAATGATGAGACAAATTGATATCACTTTTTATTTTGAACGTACATCGTCAAACAGTGGAATAATCGCTAGACTACGTTTGTATGGAAGAATTTTCGACTAGTGTAACCTTAATATAATATCTTCAAATAGCTTAGGAATGAGATTTATTACAGAAAATACGTGAAAATGGAAAATAAGTTTATCGCATAATTCCTTTCAATAAAAATACGGGAATTTCTGTTCATAAACATAAAGGTAGCCTGATATATAATTTGTTTAGCAGGTTTTTCCTCTACTATAACAGGGTGTACATTAGTAATTTTTTTTTCTTTATAATTAAGAACAAAATTCTTAATAATTAATTACAATCTAGCCTAAACTTAATATTTTACGTGATATATTATGTTAAACTAAGAATAGTGTCCATTTGCACTTTTACACAAGTCCGCAGCACTTTATTAGAGTCTGATATAATTTAAAAAAAACACTATGTCCATGTGTTATAGGTATAGCACAGCGTTGTCACCATTATTCATTCACTTTGTACACTACAGTAATTCAAAAGGTTTAGTTCTTTTTAGCCTACGCACTAAGTCTGTATTGTCTAGCAGCTGGGTAGCCTCAAAGTCAAAAGTCAAAAGTCAAAGCACTTTATTTCAAGTAGGCCAGTTACAGGCACTTTTGAATTGTCAAAAGACAAAATAAAATATTACAAAATTATGGTGCTACAGTCCCAGTCACAAGACATAATAACTGTGAAAGTACCGTAGATGCCCATTCCAAGGCGTAGATCTCTATGGAGAAGAACGGGCAAGAAACTCCATGGACACTCTTTTTCAATTAGGTAATTATTACAAATCATTTGTTACATCATTCATGTTGAGATTACACATTATGTGAGAACGATGTAGCAAGTTAAAAGTGTCCATAGTAAATATAAAAAGACAATTCAGAAAGAAAATTAGAATCAATTAAAATAAACCATGGCAGCTAAGAGATGACCAGTCCCAACCGACAGCGCCCGTTCACGAACATGACACATGTATCAGCACCATTCAGCTCAACCATTTTGAAGGGAGCTAAATGATCCGACACACGCGCCACCATCGGCGAGACATTTGAGTGGGCATGACATACTCTCAACCACCGGAGTCATTCAAGTCAATAGAAGACGTAGGTATCTAGACAATGATAGCTCTGAAGTACATGGTACTCACACAATGCTGGCTATGCTGCTATATAATACTAGAAAGATTAACTCTATATAATGCAAAGATAGTAGCAACATTCAACATTTACGTGTCGATGAAGTCTGTGTTCGTGGGCTGACATTTGTCATTAATAACTATATTTCTGCCCGCGGCTTCCCCACGTTAAAATCGAAAATTACCGCAAGGTAACACGCTTAAAAAGTACCCAATGTTTCAATTAAGGACATGGTCGTGTGGCAAGTTTTATATAAATCCGTTTTGGTGTGAAAAGTTATAAAAAATAATCTTTCATCAACATATATATGTAGGTATTCTAGCATACAAACTCAGTTACCTCCTTGCTTCTACACGTTTAGTCTATGGCTGCATCGCAAACCACTGCAGACTAAGTTAGAGGAATCACATTAGATTATAAGTTAGTTAATCGGTTTGCCACACCTTGGGAGAGACCTACATAAGGCTGTGCCTGTCGATGCGCTAGGTAACCTAATCAATAGTGGGCTGGTATTTAGTTATCGACTATGCACTGTTTAAAGCTTGTATAGAGTGGTTAATTTCATCTTAACACTCTAGATAAAGTGCAATAACAATTATAACAACAAACAACAACAACAACAACTATTAACAACAACAACAACAAACAACAATAACAACTATTTGGGGCACTATACAATTTTATATTCCGTAAATGTTTGAGATTGACAGCATGACATTTCATTAGCGTGTTTAAGGAAAAATTAAATAAAAAGTCTTAAATTTGCTATGGGTCATCCTATGCTTACATTTTGGATTCTTTGAAGAATTTTGGCCCTCTGGTTTTGAATGAAATGCTTTAAGATTTTAAAAGTCTCTTTAATTTTCCTGATTTCCAAGATACAGGTTCCAAGGTACTTAGTTTGGCAATTAGGAGTTCATTTCAGTTAGAAGCCTCTTAGATGTTTTTATTATTGAAACTGTAGTAGGCTAAGTTCTGATTTTGTCCAACAAACGTTATATTATATTGTTATTAAATTATTTTCTTCGTTTTCACTTTGACAGCTGCACTTTTCTCGATATAGAATTTAATTTTATTCCTTGTGTATCGGTTAACTGACTGTCTTCTCTCTCCACAATAATTCACTGCTCAAAAATAATCACATTTCAAAGCATTAATTAAAAACACCCATCACTCACATTGCACTTTGCAAATCAACGTGCACTTCCAATATTTCAACCAACACTGGAAACAAAACAACAAAATTCACCCATTTACGATATTGGCTATACGTCGTAAGTATTGGCGCCGGTTGGCGTTGGGCCAGTGGCCCCAGCATTCGATTATGAAAGCTTTTAAATCACTTTTGGGGCTCTGTGATGGTGGCACCTTATTTACCGTCTCCGTGACTGGCTGTTCAAGGTAGAGGGCGTGTCACAACGCAGCGTAACTTTAAAAAAAAATCGAGGATTATTGTGCTCTTTTGGGTGTATTCGGACTTTTTAGGGTTCCGTACCCAAAGGGTCCAAACGGATTGCTGTCACTCAGGTGTCCGTCTGCCTAACTGTCTGTCCGTCATCTGTCACAAAATTTTGTGCCGAAGAATTTTTTAACTTCCCTTTGGCCTATGAACTTGAAGTTTAGTGATAATGTTTATTATTACGTATATTTTTACTAACAATACCAATATATACTCCATTTGGAAGGGAACCCTAAATGTCCGTAGTCCGACAGGCACTTGGCCAGTTTTTTTAGATTAAATTTTATACTAAAAATATATATAGTTCAAGAGAACTGCAAGCCTGCGTTTGCTTGGGGTTTTTGTTCACTTATAAAGATACTATATTGTTATGTTAGCTTATACCGCCCCATACCTGGGCAAAGGCCTCCCCCGAATCTTACCAGGTATACTTTTCCTGAGCCACCTCGAACCAGCCCTACCAGTGTCGTCTCACCTCCTCTTTCTGGGCCGGCCTCGGCGGTGCTGGCCATTCTCAAGCAGCGGACATCCTGTTTGTAGGACTATTGCCCAAAGAGAAAGAGACTTTAAGAGCGTAAGAAAATTGCGGTAAACAAAACCCAAATCTAAATCACAATTGACAGTTAAGTGATACAGCTTACTCAACCAAATAAAAAGCTACTACGATACCCAGCCTAATCACAAAGGAAACGAACCAAAAAACACCCAATAAAAACATGACAAAAGAAAACTGTCCATTCGCCCATTCACAGCAATCGCATGTTTTATTCAATCCGCTGAATTACACTACTGTTTGACACGGGGTCCTGTTAATACGGATTTGCTGGCGGCCCGCCAACTAACGGAGTGGTTACACACCACACGTCCGTGGCCCATGAATACGACATGAATACTACATGAATACGACAGGCAAGCACGACAGCACTTTTGTCGTAGTGTGCGCCCACGGACGTTTGGGCTTTTCACTATCTGAGAATTTTATCTTGTTTGTTTTTCGGGTTTGTGGGTGCTGTTATGGGTCCATTTTCATTGACAACGTAAATTGTCCATATTTACCTGTAAATAGATATTTTTTCTGAGTAAATTCAACACAGAAATATCGTTTAAATCTATGAGGTGCTTAATTTACTCACTTAATATATTTGCACCGAATTTATTAGTGTGGAACACAAAACATTAAACTCAAGTCCCAACCAATTAACATTACAGCAGACATTAAATTACTTCAAAACATAAAACACTCTAACTTAATTCCGTAAATAAATCCCAAAAGCGAATTAAAATTAACTCCTTTAATAATGGCAACATCAAAAGTTAGTTTAAACTAGTTACGGCCAGTACAGGCCGGTGTAAACCGGTATAAAGCAGTATCTTGGTTTCATCGACTTGCGTCCCAGGACGGCGCTCTTGGACAAATTACAGTTAAACTGTAGCTCAGACTAGATCTTGAATGTACGCTTTGTGGTTTAATGATTTAAGATTCTATTAGTTGTGTTAATCTTAGTTTTAAGACGAGGAAGTCTGTTTGTTGTGTAAAAGATAATGAGGAAGGGACTTATGTTGAAGTAGGTATATGACTCTCCTAATTTCTTCTTCTGACGTCTTCTACATGCACGTCAACATAATATGTTAAATAGCAAGAATATAAACTCCTCCCTTTATATTATAAAGGGAGGAGTTTATATTCTTGCTATTTAGTAATAGAAAGTAAATTGATGGTATCTGTGAAAGGAAGAAGACATTACAAAAGATAAAAACAAGAAAAAAGTATCTTGCGTATCAGACATTTTAATGGCCATTCTTCTGCTACTTTTAAACCACCATGAAATGGATCAATTTGCAAATCAGACACAAAAAGAACACAATAAAAATTTATATCTGACCCAGATGTTACAAAAGAAAGCTTGAAATCTACCAAAGCTAACATTTACTTTGATGTCAGATAATAAATTCGATTAGAATGGTGTTCATTAAGGGGGAGTTGAATGAAAAATACTAATGATCAGACTGTGGGCACGTTGATAAATGGACGTGGGTGATAAGGCCCGTGTTCTTTATTTAGCCCGAGCTATAAAGGCCTTTGTGGAGACGTGTGTAAGCCTACGGGAGGTTTGTTCAAACTTGTACAGCGAGCGAATAGAATAAGCAAAATAAACATCTACTCGTATTTTAACTGCTAATGCGTAAGTTGAAATGCATCAACCAAGCATTTTTTTGATTCTGCCTATTTTCTATTGCTTAGCTCTAAGATAACCTTTACTAACATTTATTTTTCGTGTACCTTTATTTCCTATTTTTAAAATTAATATATTTAACTACATAATTTTCAGAATTGTGACAGCACAGTAGGAGATATGTCCCGAATGTGACGATCGGTACTTGACCCCTTATAATATATTTTTTATTTTATTTTCAAAGTAACGATCGTTCGCGAGGTTGAAAGCTCCTACTCGGTGCTGCCACAAATAAAAATAAAATAAACGTACATGGCACGCTAGTCGCTGATTTGAGACACCACTGTCATTGTCTCGCTTGTCAGATGTTTTTTTTTGTAACTGGCAACTTCTTCCTTTTGCATTCCTTTTTTCGAAAAAAGCTTTTTTTCTTCTAAATCTGGTGAGCGAGAGGATGATTTTAGTGCAGTCAATGATAAAAATCTATTCTAATTTCACCTTTGTCAATGACAGCACATTTTTAAATTAATAGCGTCCCAGATGAATCCGAAGCACTGACAAATAAATAAATAATTAAAATAAACGCTTTATAAAGGCACATTTTGCTTTAGACATAGCTTTAATAAAAAGTAAATAATATCTAATTAAAACTTTCATTTTTAAATTATTATAATCACGACGTTCTTCATTATTATACAAACAACTTTCTTTGATATTGATTCTTATTTCATGCGACTTCACTGACGCTTTGCTAACTTCATTTTCTATCTAAGATAATTTAAACAAAAATGTATATTTTTAACTTAAGATAAATTTAAATGATAAGATGTACATTTGACTGAAAAAAAAAAGGATATTTCACATGCAATGTACTCAAAGGGATTTAAAAAAATAAAATACAAAAGTTGATCAAAGAATGCTCTTAGTACCCAAAATTCGTATTCAATTGTCGGGGTTTGATGAGGGTCACTTAATCTAATTTATTTTTGTAGAATTCTGTAGATAATTTATTTAAAACTGTGTTCCTTCATTAATTATGAGTGAATGAGTGGAACTTCGAAAAACAACAAAGCGTAAACTCGTTGCGTGTAATTTTGAAACATGGCAACATTTTGCAAAAATATAAAGTATGGTTAGGGATGTGACTTAAGTTTATAAATGTTTTTAGCTGACCGTCAAATGTGGTAGCTACATAATCTTAACGAATTCGTATTTGATAATGATTTTGCAATGGTGTACAAGATGTTAATAAAACAGTAACATCGTCTTATTCAAAAATGTTATGAAAAAAATACAGTTAGTTGATGACACAATTTGTATTGGTACTAGTGCTGACGAGGGTTTTGACGGGACATACCAGACCAACGTGGTGGTCAGAAACAACGGCAGTTGCCTGTACGTGCCTCCTGGCATATTCAAGAGCACATGCAAGATAGACATCACGTGGTTTCCCTTCGACGACCAACACTGTGATATGAAGTTTGGTAGCTGGACATATGATGGCAATCAGGTAGAAAACCTAGAACGTTAAAGATCGAATATTATTTAGCTCTCACAATCTCTTTGACTAGTTTCTCTGGCTCTTATAAAAAAAAGAAAATTGTAGATGAATTTTGAATTTCGATTCCGCCACGATAAAACAAATATTTGTATATTAATTTTAAATTTAATTTTCGGTCATGATTATTTCACAAACAAATAGATTAGTTTTGAATTTAGAATCACATTTTTTCACTCGATATTTTCAAAGTATTTAATAATATCGTCACTTTTGATTAGGTTAGCATAGACACTAGTTACTTTTACACAATCTGTACAGCATTTATTCTGCTTATTTCTCAGGTAAATATCTCGTATGATGTTTAGGTAAACGCACGTTACGGATTCACCTGTCTGCTTTACATTTTAACTGAAGATTTATCTGCTCGTGTGTGACCTCGAGCGGTATTTGCGTACTTAGCCTCGAGTTCTGTTTTATTTTAAAGAAAGGGTAATTAACATACGACTTGTTCTATGAAATTCAAATAAAGTCGTATATTTTGAGAAAGAAAGTTATTACAGCTTTATTGCTCTTTGATTGCTGATTTGGTCTTTAACTTTTATTCAGATTACAAGCTGCAGATTTAATGGTCAAAGAGAGTCCACAGTAAGACAGAATTAAATGAAAAAAATAGAGGATGAGGTAATTGATTGAGCTCAATTTCGTAATATGAGAACAGATTATTCGTATATTTCTTAAAATTAGTAATAAAATGCACCAAAAATATATTGTGTTCATGCAAGGCAGGTGATTCTGTAACTGTTAAAAAGTTAACCCATACAAAATAGCTCTACTATTTCTAAAAGCCTTAAAGTAAAACAAGCATCTTTTCATTAACAAAGCAGATAACTCGAGCCTCATTACAATTAATTACTGTTAAATTAACGAGATTTAATTACATGATAACATTACAAATAAGAGCCGTGGCTGGAATAATTTAATTAATAGATTTCGCGAATTTATCTTATTAGGATAAAGTACAAGTTAGACTCACAACTAAGAATAAGAATAAGATAGGATTAGATGATTTAGGATAAGTTATGTTTGGGAGAAATCTAAGGGAACCATGTGAGAAACCTAGGATATTTCCATATCCAGTTTTGTGTGTACTATTTTGCATGATGCAAAAAATTAGCACTGTACATAAATATGGAAGAAAGTCACTAAATAATGAAACGATTACGAACCGCCATACGGAAAATTCTGTAGAATATTTGTGTGTATATAAGTATTTTATTACAACCTATTTATTGACATTTTGATTGAGATATTATTCGCTTCCGAATTCCTGACTGAGTTTTATTAACGAACAACTATTTAACTACATTTAATGAAAGGATCATTATATTTTAATCAAAATGTACCTATATAGTGTTAATATGCTTTACAGGATAGACTGTAAAGTGTTTGCACTATTTATGTGTCTATATCGATTTACGATGTGTGTGTCTAGTATTACATATACAAATAATCTGTACAGTAGTATGCACAGACGATGTGTATATTTATAGTATTATACCATATTTATTTGATTTACAAATAACGGTGATGCTGTAGTCTGCTAAATTATTCGACGTATTTTACTTTATAGTTTCTTTTTTAATATGAATTGTGTAATGATTTTTTTAATATCGTTAGACTATAACTATAAATTCAATTATCAAATATTTTATCAACAAAAACTGAAAAAAATCTCCCGTTACACAAAACCAAAACCATGCAAAACTATTGTTTAAAATACACAATTAATTTGAATGTAATGGTTGACAATGGTTATTAAATTGATACTGTAACACTATATCAATTTTTTTTGTAAATTACATGCCATTGTATTCGAGTTTATCGGAAAATTATAATTACTAACTGTTGCAAAATTCATGAAAAGCTTCGTTATATATTTACAGGAAATTGGAACACTTTCATAGTAAAACAATAAATTAATTTCCAAGTGTGGTTGTTTTGGAAATTTGTATAGCAAAATGAAATAATTAACGTATTGTTGACAGAATTGTGAATAGTGGTATTATTTATTGATGTTCATAACAAATCAAAAACAATGCTAGAAAAACACTATGGTTCACATTTCTGTACAAGAGGTTGTACTGTATAAATTAATCTTAAAATACAGATATATAAAACTACTCATAAGCTATCAATATCATCGGGCATGCTTCCCAAATAATGGTGGGTATGTAATATTTTACTTACACAATTCATAATCATACTCTTTTAAAAAAATACGTATGTTTACGTACCTACGTATATTTTTAAAGAAATTAAATCAGTCACCTCTAGACGCGCAACAAAATTGAAATAATTGTATGTAAAGCTATATAATTCTATTGAGCCATGTTTCAAACAAAAGAAACTGAAACGTTTCGAATAATTTAGCATACATTCAGACGTTTCAATCCGTTTTCTATTCTCTAGCCTAAATTAATGTCATTTTCTTTTTATACTTAGCAATTTTCTTTAATAAGACTATAGTTTTATACAATGTTTATGCACGTTTTCTTTTTTTTTATTCTTTAGATGTTGAAGATTCGCAATTATTTGTAGAATAGATGTATTTATTTGTAGCTCTTGTCGGAATTTATGACAGTCTTCGAGTACAGTATTGATTTTCGCTCCAGAGTTCAGTCACGTTGTCTGGCTGTGATTTCACTGAACAGATTCTTTGAATTCTGTTGCACAAAATAAAAACATTGTCTGTAAAATAAAAAGCAACGTTTATAAAATAAATGTATTTCAGTTCTGTCACTCGATTGATTCCTGTCCGGACAGTTATTCGGCTGATGGGTACAAATGTTGAAGCATCAGTGTAGGTACAGTTTGAAACCGATTGACCGTTTTGTTTACAAATGATCGCTGCGCCAAAATCACAAGCTTTTGTCAATTGTCGACTCGTTCAACGACAAACATGATTTTTTTAATAGCGAGTAGCTTTTTAAAACTAGCTTTAACTTTATTAAATGTACTGTTAAATTCATAGTTTTTGTGTTTTTGTAATAGTTACATTGTTTATGTTTAAAATATAGCGTCTTTGTCTTTCAAATTACTTTAAAAGTATTTTCTTAAGTCTAAAAACTCAAGTAAAATATAATACAAAACTGTCATAAATATCGTGCACGTTGAGTGATAATGCTGCTTGCATAATTCCGTAGTACCCCGGAGTTAGGACGCGCCTCGAAGCTCATTACTCCAGTTTGTACCACGTGTTCGTTATAGACTTAATCTAACTTTGCCTTTGTGTCCTCGTATTATTTTAACTTTTATTATAATGAGTAGTTTTAGAATTTGAAGTTTGACGTGGTTTGAGGAAACCGGATAAGCTTCGTTCATTACTGGAAATGTTCGGCTTTGAACGATGCTAACTTTTGCATTTGGTATCGTTTGGAGTTCTGTTCTTATTTTAAGCAAAAGAGCATTTAACGTTTTGATATCGTGAATGATGTTTTGCTGCTTCGAACTTATGCTTGTATCTACATAGGTATTACCTTCTTGTTAAATTCTGTTTTCCCTGTCAGTATTACCTTTCTTATTGTGTTTATTCCTATTTGCTTCTTATTAGAACTCCTTGTAGACTATTAGATTTCTATCAACAAAATTCCGTATGGCGGCGATATTTTCATTTGTTTAAAGCATGCTCTTGCATCCCCTTCCTTGTCTTGCATTTAGAGGTTCTCACATTTCCCTTTCGGTCCAAGATATAAATTATTTTACAAGAAATTTCCAAAGCTAAAGATGGCAGGATCAAAAGATACCCGACTATGTCAGCAAATTTTAAGCCGATACCGAATAATAGGCTTCAAGACGTTTGTAACTTATGAAATCTGCTGAAGTTTTATATCCAATAAAGTATGCAAGGGGAAGAAAAGAAAAGGACGATGAAGAAAAAAATTACGGACCATTTCATTACAAAATTGCTTCCTCGACAGAAATCATATTGCTCGAACAAGTCTTTATTGTGAGGCGAATAATAGATGAAATTCGTCCTCTATTTGGTCCTGCTATCTTGGTACAATTGGCATGTGTACTGGTATGAGTTAGGGTATTAGTGCATCTTGTTTGAATGTGTCAAACTACACCGTGTTTCGCCCTGGCAGCTGGATCTGGTGCTAAAAGATGAGGCAGGCGGTGATCTGTCCGACTTCATAACAAATGGGGAGTGGTATCTAATAGGTGAGTTATAATGGTACTGCCAATATTTTTCTTGGTCATCTAAAAGGTATTGTCGAATATAGTGATAACTTCTTTATTATTTTGTCTTTTTTCTGTTATTTAAATATAGTCCATTTTGATTCATCATTTATCAACATATACCTCTATGAAGATTTCTTTTTACCAGTAATTTCATTTTATTTTACAAACTTTATTTTTCTATTCATAAACCCAAGTTTTACAAAATACCAACTTTCTATTGACTTGCCACCCACAGGAATGCCAGGCAAAAAGAACACGATAACGTACGCGTGTTGCCCGGAGCCCTACGTAGACGTGACATTCACCATCATGATCAGGAGAAGAACCCTGTACTACTTCTTCAACCTTATCGTCCCGTGCGTACTCATCTCTTCGATGGCACTCCTCGGGTTCACACTGCCACCAGATTCCGGAGAAAAACTTACTCTCGGTCAGTATATTATCCTTTACTTAACATATATGCCCCAAAGGGTTTGGCAATGGTGTATAGTACACCCATAATTTGGATTTTATGTTAAACTCCCATGTAATAGAAAAATATCTATTACCACTAACAGGGTACAAATTCAGTTTCCGGGCAGTTATTGTAAAATTGCCAATAGGAAAACCCAGTAACTGTATGCCTAGAGACCGAACCTACAACTTCCAACCTAGTTTCAGAAGTTTGTTTTCGGACCATTTGTATAAAGAGACAGTCGACCAAACCAAGTATATTGTCTTTCTACCAAACTAGTTAATTCACTAGCCCTAAAATAATAAAAAATAACATTATCTGAAGAAAATCTGCTTTGTTGTCAAGTGAATAACGCGGAACGTATAGTAAGCAAAAGAGGTACGGAAGAACGGAGCGAAATCGTGTTCCATTTTCTTATCTTGAAAAGGCCACAATGTGCATATTCGTATCGCACTCGTGTATATGGAATAAGTGCTGATGTACGTTCGAGTTTGCAGTAAATTTTATATGTGTCAACAGTGGAGGGAGTCTGTAAGTAGGTTAGTGCTTTATAATTGAAATTACCCTACTAATAAGAATGAACGGTGTTATAATAGGATTTGTAGTTGAACGTTGTGAAAAATATTGCTTATTTTAGAGTTGTTTTTATGCTATCGTAGCTATTATTAAATCAATCGAGACTAAGCGGTTGCCGTCTCCAACGCTAAAATCAATGGACCATCCGCGGAGAGATTACCAGCAAGAAGCAATCAGACAAGCAGCGTGCTTCCATAATTTGTAACTAAAGATCGTTCATGGTCCATAAAAGACAGTTTTACAATTTAATTATAAGAGATGAGTCTTGAGTATTTAAAAGCAGCTCTACTGGAACTAAGAACGTACTTAAATTTAATGGGGGAACGTTTGAAGGAGGCGTTAGAATTATTATTGCACAGACTAGAAAATTGGCCTTGTTCGGGGAGTCAGATTTGAAGTATCTTTCACGGTTGAGTTCCTTCTAAATGTTACTCAGAATTTGCTTCAGTTCTTGATTATGTTTGCGTGATGGTAGTATGAAGTTAAACTTAAATTGTGCCTTGAGTTTTGGAACGGTAAGTTAGAAATTTACGAAATGATTGAATGAGAAATCGTTTGTAACTTAAAGTGCTGTATTATATGTATTATTGTATTATTGTTTTAACAATGGCAGCACATGAAACTACTTCAAATAATGCAGTACTAATGATGATGTGAACAAAAATGTGGCAGCTGTTCAAGATAATGACCACGCAAAAACAGTAGATGCTTTTATTACACGCTATCAAGCATTTAGTGTTGGAGATAATCTAGTTCTTCAGTTTTTCTTACATGTTTTTATATTGTTACAAATTCTTACTAACTTCATTGGCCGGTTGACAGATGTGACAATATTGTTGTCGTTGACCGTGTTTCTGAACCTGGTCGCAGAAAAGATGCCATCAACGTCTGATGCAGTGCCATTAATAGGTATCCGACTGTAGGATATCTTGTTTATGAAGAAGTGTACGCTGCTGCCGTTATTTTTTAATTTAATTATTAAGAGCGTTCTTCAAGGGAGTATGTTCAACAAGTTTTTAACCGACTTCCCAAAAAGGAGGAGGTTCTCAATACGAATGTTTTAAAAAAAAAATAAGTAAAAGGCTTTTAATATTGTACTCCTTATGGTAAAATGTTTTCATCATATAAACAATTTTGACCATAAAAGAAGTAGTGATATAATAAAGCATTTATTTGAAAACCATCATCACCAATTCCATAACAAATATTCTCCCCATTGAAATTCGGGAAGTTAATCAAACTCACAAAGGAAACAACTCCAACAAAACCAATACAACCAGTACTAAAAATCTACTAAGAATTGCAAACGCATTTAAAATTCATCCCAAACCAACGATGAAAGCAACAAGAACCATTTAATATTACACTGTCGAGGCGAGAATAATCAGAAATAATAAACGTGAACCGTAAAAGCCAAGAATTCGCGCTACAGCTTGTTGAACGTACCAAAGGGGTAATAAAACTTTTAAGAGCCGTTCGGAAGCAGCGTGCACTGAAATGAATATTAGATTGTCTAGAATGTGGTATGACTGTTTGTGTCGGTGTTAGTTTGCCGCAAAGATCCAGACACATAAAGACGAGACACGGTAAGTGTTATATGAGTAGATATCATTTCGGTATTGTCATCATCCACAAGTGTATTGTTTAGGGAACGACGTATAGCGTTTTGTAAAACTGCGATCAGAACGGAGGATGTTGAGAGTTGATAAACGATATCAACCTCAGTAGGGATGTTAACCATGTGTTTGATTGCAGGAGTCACTATACTTCTCTCGCTGACGGTGTTCCTCAACCTGGTAGCCGAGACCCTGCCACAGGTCTCCGACGCTATCCCCCTGTTAGGTACACTACCCAAACCTAACCCACACTGTTTGTCCATCCCGCTTGTCTCCCACGTTTATTTTCTCTTCATATTCATGTTGTCCGGTTACTTTTATTTCATCTTTCATACTATTTTTAATTTTATTTCAGCTCTCATTTATTTTTGTTATTAAAAACAAATAATTAATAATTATTTTAAAACATTACAAGGAGTAAATTATGTACGTTTAAAGTTTATTTAAATTGTTGTGAGTTTAAAGTTAATTTAAAGGTTGCTATTAGGTGGTTTCAAGCTTTAATTTTGTGGTCTATCGATAAATGACGTCGATTACTGACTAGACGTTGTTAAATGCTTCTGCTTGAAAAAAAAATATTTGGAAATTCGTTCTTTTTGGAAAGTTAATTGTAATAGTTCAACATGATTAATTTAACTGTGAAGGTAATTGTTCTTTTACGTGTTTTCTTATAATGATTTCGGTTATAATCTTGGAATCGATTCCGTGATTCTTCGCTTCAGCTTAGTCACTTGATTACTCATTTATTTTGTTTATTTGGTCGATACACTTCTGTAACGATACTAACTTTCCGGTTTAAGTGGCATGGCATGTGATTATAACTTTTACAAGAGCTTTTAAATACTGAAGGACGCTGAAGGTAAGTTACGATATTTTTATTCTAAATGTTTACATTCGTATTTTTCTTATCTTCAAGTATTTATGTGAGTTCGCTGTCTACGTAATCGATTCCATGGTGTATAATTTGTATTTTGTATGTTGTCTTTTGGAAATATTTGTATATCCATAGGCTTAAAGCCGCGGTCTCTGGATACTTGGAGGGTGGTGTAACTTTAGCGGAAACTTCGAATAAAACCCTTCTCCTCAAATAAATGAAAATATAATTATAATGATAAAACGCCAGTGATAAAACCCTCTATAGTAGTGTTTGCATGACTATCCTTATGTTTCGTTTATGATTTCACTTGAGCCCCTGATACCGACTCAGCACACAAACAGGACGAGATCTAACCAACGACGTATAGACTGGATGGTACTATAGGTTTAACCACTGTAAATAGAACATTTTGATTTGATTTTGTTTCATAGTTTATATTGATCTTTGCAGGTGTTACAATCCTCCTGTCGCAAACTGTTTTCTCTCTATTGGTGGGACACGTCATCACAAAAACCTCTGAGGCGATCCCCCTAATAGGTGAGAAAATTACCACGCGTTTGTTATTTTTTTCCTATAAAACTGAAATAAAAATAATGATGAATAGTTTTTTTCCTAAAACAGAATGTAGCTTGAGGAATATTTTGGGGTGTTCAACCTGAAATGTCCCTCTGCTCGTTCATGAAACACGAACTTAACAAAGATCTAAATAGATATTTTTGCTTGAATTTTTGAAGGAGAGCGTATAGTTTCTTATATTTTTCTGTTTTAAACTTGCATTTTAGAGTCTCGCCGTCTTTGGAGACTGATCTATGCTTGTACAGCGCTCTTGCGGCTCTCTCAACACTTGAAATTGAGTTATTGCACTTTAAATTCGTGCTGTTGAAATACGTAGCTAAACTGAGTCTATCTAAAGGTAATTTCCTGATTATACTGGCACTCGATCTTCTTGTAATGTATTAAAATAATCTATTTACATTACTTCTTGGTCCATTCATTACAATTTCATTTTTGTATCTATTTTACTTTCTTTGTTTTACTTTCTATTGGCCTTTCTGTAGACAGCCGACAGACACGCGACTACAGACATCAGCATCGAGCATGATTTTGAAATGTTTGAAAAAAATTAAAACGGTGAAAAATTCCGTACAACTCTCCTTATCTAAACGAGCTTCTAAATACTTAATTGCTTGTAGTTTAAAAGCAGGATTTAAAGTTAAACAACAGTTTAAAGCAACAAAGTGGATGCGGGTAGTGAGGGTCCAGCCTCCAAGTATCTCGTGAACTTCGGGTCTCAACTTTGCCGGGTCTGTTACTATCCCTGTAATTGACAAAATGATAAAACTTATTGAAACCTTTGACAAAGGTATTTGATTAGATAAAACTTTGACCAGTCTATTCCTTTACTGTAGTGTAGTATTAGTTCTACAATATAGTTAATTAAGATTGACCTTTAACTATTTATATGATCTCGAGTTCATATTAAAATATATACAACTTTGAGTTAGTACTAACAAATTCCTTTGTCAAACTAGCGTCTCTTGTAAAGTTAGTAGCAATTTAAAAATGTTAATAAATTGATTATTAACTACAACATCGTTACAAGGGACGCTGAATAATAACTGAAAGAGCTTGTCCAAAGGAGATGATTGTCAATTTAATTCTCAAAGTAATCAAGTGACAGGCACTTTCTTTGGCCTAAACTAATAAAAGTAGGTGATAAAGAAAATAGGAGCCATAATTTGTCGTGTTTATTACACTCTGAATTTAAAAAAGATTATTTTTGTTGATAGACACGACAGAATATCATAAAACCTTGTCTCATTAAAGTGGATACCGTCAATGTAACACGTAAAAGCTAAAACTCATCTAAATGTAGATTAGAACATCGCATGTACAATTAAAATGCATGAATGTGGCTTTCTGTGTCATTGTTAATTAGATATGACATATAGCTTTGAACCACGTGATATTGCAATTAAAATTTAATTATAAATCTGTAACATAAACACGTTGAAGTACTTAATTTTCTCCTTACAGTTTTCATTTATTTTTCTTGTTTGTTTGTCACCTTAGATTTAAGATGTAAATAAAAGTTTTGCAGATTTTGCACTAAATATCCTTTTGGTATATATACAAATAAAAAAATGCAAATATATGATTGAAAACCATGCTGAAGATTTATATCAGTAATATAAAGTTATCACCTATTATTGTTTATATAAAAAAATACTTAAATGCTTACCTCCACACTTAGAGTACAACACAACATCATCAACATAAACTTGTAACACACATCGTGTAAAAATAATGTTATATGTAACAGGGACGTACTTCAACTGCATCATGTTTATGGTAGCATCGTCGGTGGTGCTGACAGTAGTCGTACTCAATTACCATCATCGAACAGCAGACATACATGAGATGCCACAGTGGGTGCGTACTTGATAAAAAGCCTTAGGCAAATCCATAATTCTATATTTCTAGAAATATCTTAAGTTTAATATTATGTTGAAGACGTATGGAGCATACTGAGTCACTTTTAAGTTTTCTCTTGTCAGTAATTTGAATTATGTCTAATACTGGAAATCTGAAGATTATTTTCATTGACAGATAAAATCAGTGTTCCTGCAATGGTTGCCATGGATACTTCGGATGTCGAGGCCGGGGAAGAAAATAACAAGAAAGACTATAATGATGAACACAAGAATGAGGGAGTTAGAGCTTAAGGAGCGGTCATCCAAGTCACTGCTGGCAAATGTGCTAGACATAGATGATGACTTCAGGCATGGTCCTGTACCTCCAAATAGTACAGCGTCGACTGGGAATTTGGGACCAGGGTGAGTTATTTAAAGCGTGGCATAGTATCTCAACATTCATAGCGTACTTTACGTTGCAATAAAAATTGTGAACATAATAATGAAGACTCCGAACATAACAATTAACGTCACATTTTTATGAAACTGACCTTATAATGCCATTTGTTTATTTAATTCAGTAATCTGAAATGGGTAAAACCGTCGTAGGAAGATATAATAGTTGGATTGCTATCTGTCCATCCATATCACGCGCTTTCAATTTGACAGTTGGTACGTGCGGATGGCATAAACCAGAATTGTCATACTGCATACAGCATTAAAATTTTAATAAAACTTGATTTTCTCTTAATATTATTTATGATATTTTTCCCAAGGAGTCTCATATTAAGTTCCCATTTTGTGTTGCAACCTCAAGAACGGCGTGATTGTCTACCAAGATTTTTGTGTATTTTTGTCTACTCTATAGACCAACTTAACTTTTACTAATTTGAAGACTGAATAATTTACTTCGTTTAAAATCTCTGTATCAAATAAGAACACTAAGACCTTGAGTAAATTTTTTCAAATCGATGTAAAGTACTTTCTATTTCATTAAACATTTCTATGCTAATACCTTTTTTTCCAATTTCACTATATCGATTTAGGTGCTCAATATTCCGCTCGGATTTCCGTCGGTCATTCGTCCGTCCGTCTACTATGGAAGACGTGGGCGGCGGGCTGGGTAGTCACCACAGAGAACTTCATCTTATCCTGAGGGAACTGCAGTTCATTACTGCAAGGATGAAGAAAGCAGACGAAGAAGCTGAGCTGATCAGCGATTGGAAGTTCGCGGCGATGGTTGTTGACAGGTAAGAACATTATTTTAATATAGGACATAATTTGATAAGAAGTTTTTGCCAGTTAAGAGTAAGGGTCTTGATGGTGGGCCGGTGTTTAAATTGCGTCGGTAGGTGACATCGCGCAAATATTTTCTAAGAAAATTCAAGTGCAAATCGATTGAATTGCGTTCACGTGAACTTACTGGCAAAACCGCTTCTTAAAAATCGCTATCAGTGTGATATAAATAAAATTGTGCCTAGCCAACAAGAAGGGTGTGTGTTGCTAAATATTTTATATAAGAACTTTATGTACCTACCATATTTGATGCAATAAATGAATTGAATTGAAAAATAATTGAATTGAATTGAATTGAAAAAAGGTAGTATCATATATATAGAAGTATTATCTTTTATCATTCTAAAACTGAGAGCAGTGGTGGCCCAGTGGTATCGGCCGCGACTTACAAGTTGTAGGTCGTGGGTTCGAGCCCAGGCAGGCGCTTTACTTTGTGTAAATTATTTCATCACCACTGCTCTCAAAACGGTGAAGGAAAACATCGTGAGGAATCCGGCATGTCCTAGAACCAAAAATTCGAAGACATGTGACATCCACCAACTCGCACTGGGCCCGCGTGGTGGATTACGGCCCCTTCGCTCTCACAGAGAGGAGGCCTGTCCCAGCAGTGGGAAAATTAATAGGCTGATGATGTGATGTGATTCTAAAAATTTAACCCTCAGCTATATAAAAGTACAGTATTTTAACATCAAGCGCTTCTTGCGTGGCTTTTAACGATTTAAACTTGCCGTGAGATGCACGAGGGAAAAGTTTCGAGAGTAAATAGAACGTGACCATACATAATATATGAAACAACAGAACAAGCAGAGACTATAATATCGAGGATAAAGAAATAATTCAATTCAATTCGGAATTCTCTCAAATCCGAAAAGCATCAGCGAATTGATTAATGAAAATGGTAAAACTACATTCATTGATTTATGACTGTATTGTTTCCACAATAAAGGGAGATTAACCAGCACCGGACTTTTGTTCCTACGTAAATTAATTGTGTTGGTATTTCATTTCTGTATGGAACAATATGTTTTTTGAAGCAAATCTTTTAGTATGTAACAAGGCGTGTTTTGCTTTATTGTCTTTATTTCATCTTAAATTCTGGTGAATCAGATTTATTAGTTTTTGAACAACGACGGGGGACAGTCAAATCAATCAATCTGCCTAGCCTTTTCCAAACTATATTGGGATCGGCTTCCAGTCTAACCGGATTCAGCTGAGTACCAGTGTTTTACATGGAGCGACTGCCTATCTGACCTCCACAACCCAGTAACTGGGTAACACGATACCTCTTGGCAAGACTGGTGTCAGATCTCAAGCATCTGACTACCCGTAACGACTGTCAAAGATCTTGAAATGACAGCCGGGACCAACGGCTTAACGTGCTTTCCGAGGCACGGAGGAAACTCGGTATGTTGAAATGGTTACCCATCCACGGACCGACCTCGTCAAGCGTTGCTTAACCTTGATGATCGACCCGTGCGGCTGTTATTATTTAGCCACGAGCTCCTTTGCTGCTGCCACAGTCGTGGTTAGAAAATGCTGATTTACAAGTACCTATTTCCAATACAGTAATCGTGTTGAATTCAAAGTAAATTTTAAAAAGTAATTTGTAAGAAGGTCGTTAAATTAAAAATAAAGGCAGAATATATTTTACTGCATTTTTTTTTATTAATAACTCGATGGTACATAAGCATTATTTGAATTATTCATGGGTTGTGTTTTGAGGCAGGATATAAAACGCGTTGAGTTTTTCGCCTCCAGCAAAGCCACAGCACTTATAAGATACGTGGAGTAAAATCGACGGTAATGCTATGTATGTAGAAATACCAAAAGATCACGTATTGTCGAATTTAAGGATATCTAAAAAGAAAAAGAAAAATATAACATCACAAAAAGTTTTTATGACAAAACGCTAATAGGTTCCTGAAATGAAAGAAAGAAATGAAAGAGCCAGAAAGAGAGAAAAACTAAGTTAAGTTATTGGTTGACACGAAAGTACGACTAAAGCAATAAATAATGAACTTCATAAAATAGTAAAGTAAATGAAATCAGCTCTAGAAGCCGCAAAAATTTAATTAGCAGCGAAAAAGCTCGTAACCTGCCAGTTTTATGGTCGACTAACAACCTTTCCGCGATCTGTTTACCTACATATATGTATAGAGTTTTATATGTAAGCTACATATGTGGAACCACTTATTCAGGAAGAATGAAAAATGGAAACATGTCACTGTAATGTTTCATGGTTAACCTTCTGTTAAGCCCCTGCCCCAGTCTTGTATGCTTCAGGAAAGCAGCGAGTGGACAAAATGTTTAGGTTCAACGTACGGTAATACTGAACCAGCTAATGCGAAGCTGCAGATGTCGGATAGAATAAAATGCTTGGCTGCAAAGCCTCGTGCGATATTTAAAACGCCTGACATTTTGTATACAGTGGGGGGTTTTAACTGACATTCAATTTCGTACAGTCTTCATTTAAAAATGCAAACGAAAATTCATGAAATCCAACACACGAGTATCCATTCTGAATTTTAAACAAGCAGTTTTAAATGCTGACGGAAAATAAAGTAAGGAGCGCTTTTAGAAAGAAAACTTATGGAGAACGGGTATAAGTACTCTTTTGTAATATTGCTAGGAACTGCATCTTGAGTGCTCGGTATTTGACTCAATAGTTATGCTGTTAAACATCATTTTGTACATTAGTGTGTAGGTCCGGAATCTCAGGTCGAATCTTGATAATATTTATACATATGAATACATGATTGTTAAATACACTTCCGATGCTATTAGATGTGGCTTTGGGGTTCCTCTGGGAGCTATCTTGTGGCCAACTCCATATTGATTTGTGATGTTAATTTGTCCTGACCTGTAACTTTTGTCCCCAGGTTTTGCCTGTTCGTGTTCACACTTTTCACAATCATCGCGACAGTGGCTGTCCTATTATCGGCACCGCATATCATCGTGCAATGAACCAACTACTAGGTGCCTCTGGTTTGCCGGCACAAGTATGAGAGAAATAATTATTAGATTGCCGATTTGTAATTATAATTGATAATGTAATTAAAATAAATACGTGGTTGAAACGCACACGTCTTCATAACAAAGTCTTAAGACATTAAATTATACTAAATTTACATATTATAGATAAGTCGAATGCTAGTGGAAATTTTAGCTGATGTGAGCAATTTTGTTGTAAAGATCTTTGTGATCATTGTGGTTAATTTTGATGTAGATTACTGTGTTGATATTGAAATGGTAATTTTGCAGATTTATGAAATGCATTTCGTACGGTTACTGTAGAAGATTCTTCGAGCTCAGACTGAAATTTCCATTACCAATTATTAAAAAAAATGTGATGTTGACTAGGATGTTATACGGATAAATGTTGACGTTATGATTTGTTAAAATAAACAATATTAATTATTATAACTAAACGATATGTATAAACGAAATACTAATGAGGGTTGATTTATTGGAAGAAGAGCTGGGACAGAGTTGAATTAATTTGGGAAAAGAAAATACAAAAAAGCTTGCCTGAAAAACGAACACTTTGGATGAAAAGTGTGGTTTGATCAAAAAAGTTGGTAAAATAGAAAGTTCTACACGAATGCTTAAATTTATAATCTCGTACATTGAAGGGAAAGGAGGTCCTTTGAAAAATTATGTTTGAATCGGTATCCTTTTTACATGTAATGAGGGATCACAGACGATGACATAAACCTTAGGGTATTAAGTAATGTACATAACGGATCAAATATCGGTAGAGTCAAGAATAGCTTAACGATTTAAGATTATTCCATTCAATATTAAAATTCGATTAGCGATAATCGCTGCGTCTACATTAATACATATCGACTTGCATCGATGTGTATAAATATAGATCGATCGAACATTAGTGAAGGGTATGGAAGTAAATTTGTAATTATTAAATGAATGTACCATGAAGATTAATCCAGGAATTGTTAAACAGTTATGGAATTGATAAGGATTCAACAATTAATACGGAACCAAAGATAGAATAGGTCTAGCATCAAGGGGTTGAATTAAAAAATAATTAGGACCGACTTAAAACGGAACTTAACGAGTGATTCGACATTAATTTTTAGTTTATAAAACCAATATCGATAAAACGGAGAACCTAATTGTTGATCTCTCGTATCGATAAGTGCTCACTGAACTATCGTTAGTGTAAAATTATTATACTGTTAGTATGTCGATATGAGAGTAAGTCCTTAGCATCAGAAATAGTCGGTAATTAGGAATCGGATTGTGTTAATGTTATGCTTAGCGGAAATATTACCAAGCTGTTAATATCATTAACCAACACGTAACCATATTGATAAAATGTACATACAGAATAATGCAGTGTGTATGTATTTGTTTATAAATTTTAGAAAAAAATCGGAAAAAAGACTAAAATATCGCATTTTTCACTCTAGTATTATAACAACCAGTCTTATTGGGCAGGAATAGTACACTATTACTCGTAAGTACTTGATACTGTCTTTATATTGATATCATCTCGATAAGTAAAGTATTATCTGATTAATTTCAAACGTAGATCGATTGGAGGCGATCCGAAATTTTTCGCGCCCAATAAGACGTCAACTTGTCGCTCTGACGAATATTCAATTGAAAAAGTTTGAAATTGGTTGTTATCGATTCCAATTCGTCAAGTGTCTACTCGATTAGAACCTATTAGCACATACTGTAGCATCTATATAATAGTCGTATTATTTAAAAAATAAACAATTTAAAGTCTTTATCTATGTCCGTTCCTCAATTTCGCTCTTATAGATGTCGTGATAGCCTAGTGAATGTCGTGTCCCTTGATTTAAGCTAAACTTATAATGGAATAACTATCAATAAGGAAGCTCACTAAAACTAGATATAAAATTTACGCAATCTCAATGTTTTCGCATATTATTTCATTTTCCTTTTTCAATAACGAATAAACATAAAATATATTATGTTCTACCGTTTTCTTGAATTGTTGAGAATTCTGAATGTAAAAAAAAGGGTCAGAAGAATTTGTGTCTCAAGAGAAAAGTACAGGCTGTTCACAATTTGTATTATTAAAACCTAATTATGTTAATCGTTCCTGAGATTATAAACGTTGTCGTTTCGCAGAATTTATGTTTAACAGTGTGGTGCTGAAAAATATCACGTGTCAGTTTTTTCGTTAATGTTTCGTATTTGTAATTGTTAACTATAATTTTAAATTTCATAAACCCTATTGTTATATTTGATTGTGTATATTTCAATTTGAAAGTGATGATAAAAAATGAAAATTTGTAAAATTAATTAATATATTTAATTAGATTTATTAGTGCCAAAAATAGGGTTTATAAATATTGAAGTTAAGTTCGTTTTAGGTATAAACGATGAAGTTGAGAAGATTATTGTAAAGAAAAAAATAAAAAAACGAACTAGGGTCTTTGTTAACATGTAATTTATCTGGTTAATGTTTGTATTGGGCCGCGGCTACGGGTTGTTCAGCCAATTTTAAACTTATTTTGTTTCAAAAAAATAAATGAGAGGTTGTGAAATCGAATGTAAGGCCCGTGGTAGCGGTTCAATGATAAAATATAATAAAAATATTGATAAATTTAAAAACGAGTAGAAATGATCTACAATTTAATAAAACCGAATAATAAAACGCCTGCATGGGACCGGGTTAGAATATAAACGTACAAATGAACTGACGTAACCACTTCATATTATTACATTTTACAAGCAGTATTCATTGTTTTAATCTCTCACTTTTACAACGTCTGTATAGCAATATCTTTTGTTTTTTTTGACAATTTCTTCACACTTCAAGAAACAATGCAAATTGTGTGAGGAAACCGCGTCAACTGACTAAGCACTTTATTTTTTCAAATACAATTTTTTTTTTTAATTTTATAAATCAATATTTAAGAAACTTTGACATACACAATTAAAGACATTCGATTTAGATTTTTTAAACCAAGTTATGTCTGATGAAGCTTAAAATATATTTCTGTAAAATTGTACATACAAAATTAATTATCTTGTCAGTTACGTAAGTTTCCTCAAATATTTTGTAGATTTTAACTTTAATCTATTTCCGAATTTCACTTAATACTGAGGAACCAGTTTACACACTCTCGTCTATCTATGTCTACACTACTACATATATGTATACATCTATATATAATTTTAATGTTTGTATGGCATATGGCACAACATTATTATGATGAATATATTTAATATTTTTTATATCTATGTATAATATTATAATAACTTTACTAAATCCTTTTAATTATAATTTTATTGTTACATAAATAATTTAACTCATATTAATACAAGTCGAATTACTTTTATAAATATTGAATTTTTTATTGCTTTTATAAAAAGTTATGATGCTTTAAAAACAATATTTAGATAAATTGTGTGTTTATTTCGAAAATTTTACATATTTTTATTATTAATATATATTCATATGTCATACAGACTGCTCTGCATACTGCACAACAGAAACAAAATGCTTTAATCGTGAAACAGGTATTTTGGATTTCCATGTATATTCTACTTCTGACGCTGTAAACTAAGATTTTAACTATTTCGAGTCTCATCTACTCTTGTGTCGTTTATTAGTTATAGCGGTTAGGAAAATTTACAGCGGTTTAAAAAAAAACCTTGTTACGCAACATTTTGTTGCCAAGGACCTAAGAACCTACCCAGTTATAATTTACTTATTTTTTCCAAGAATGTGACGTTGTAAATGAAAGTTAAGGGCAAGTTAAGAAATAAAACCAAATGAATTTTATAATATCTTCTGTGTCTTCTTTAATTTCCCAAAATATTTACAGACCCGCCTTGTTTAATTTTTCTCAACGCGTATACTAACTCGATTGGATTTCGTTTACAAAGTCAAATTTCGAAACACACAAAGAAAAAGTCAATTTTAGGATACTATACGAAACTTGCTCGCTTTTCTAAGACCGAAAATATAGCGTACCTTTTCGCGTAACTTGTGAACAACGGTGGATAGTGACAGCTTGTTTACTCGAACCCCATTCCCGCAACTCGTGCTGGTGCGATCCTCAAACCCGATACGAGTCGAGCGCTGTTGACATATGTCGCTTCTGTAACTTAGTATAACTACTCTACTCTTTGCAGATAGCGTAAAAGCGTGGTCGAAGAAATTGACTTGGTATAAATTCAGTACCCGAATGTTACACGCTCACAACTTTGAAATTCGAATACATTTCGAATCCAGTATAATAATGAAAACGAATTTGCTAGTTCTTACTTGAAATAATAATTATGATAATCTAAAGGTTTATATGGGGCGTTTCAATTATAAACTTTTAAATGGGATGGAAATAAAAATGTAGCAGGTTTACGAGTTTTTCTATATTTCTTACAAAATATTTGGAAAAAACTTCAGTTCAAATATGGTTCTTATGTTCTTAGGCCAACAAATGTAAATCTGTGTCTCATTCGATCGCTATTTAGGCTACATCTATAAACATTACACCTGGTGGTTGCTCGCTTACTCAAACACCAACTTATGTATGCAACAACGTTATTATACTAATTATTTATTTTCACAATTTTCTCACACATTTTCATCTATGTGTTGGGTTTAGCATTTCAAGCCATGTTACGAATTCGCCTATTAATTGCACAATTTGTCTACAGTCAACAAAACCTGACTCATTCCACTTTATTTATTTCTGCGAATTACTAACAAAATATCCCCAAAACGGGAATTTCATTAAAGTATTGTAATATTTACGGTAACGCCTACAATTCTGTAACCATGGAAAAATATTTTCATGATGATTTAATTATTCCCAAAATAAAGTTTTATGCTTTTATGAAAACAAAATGGCGAATGAAAAGCTAAAGCCACACACGTTCAAAAACACGTAACAAAAACATCGACCAAACTTATTTTCAACTATCGAGCTTCTCACACATAGTTCGACATTTATTTTCCTAAATCACACATAATCCACATTGTGTTCCTGTGGCTTACCATAGTCGAAATAATTAATTAAAATTAAAAAAAAAAATACGACTGCAGTAAGTTGAATAAATACAGCCGAGTGTAATGTAAGTTTATAATGAAAAGCCCCTATGGAGGTTTTTATAATAGATGAAAAATAATAAAAAATAAAATACAAAGGTAAATTTGTAAAAATAAATACAACGGGTAAAATGTTTATTCGTTAAAATTGACTATCGTAAGTAGTATTCGATTTGTATAAAACTAAAATAAATTAAAGCAATCTGATTTATAATATTCTTGTCGTTTTATTTGAACACCCTCTATTTGGCAACACTATTGTTCGAATATAATATTTATACAGAAACAAAAACCCATTAACTCGTTCAGAGACTAAATTATTCTACTCTGCCTTCATAGTTTTCTACAATATTGAAATAAATATGAATCCCTATTTTCCGAATTTCAATTAAAATTTCTATTTAGTTGCGAATTTCAAATAACTGTGAAAACCTCATCAAACTATCTGTTCGTTGAATCTAGTCAATTCCAAATAGATTTGTATTTTCATATTTTCTCAAGGTTGTGGACCGTGTACAAAATATTAATTCATTTACAGTTTTATTGAAAAAACAGGCTGAAAGAGGCATTCTGTTTTTTTTTTTTCATTCTTTTTCCGCAACTCCACGACTAAGAGGCATTCTGGAATATTCAAAACTTTTAAATAGAATTGAGTATAAAAGGATTAATTATATGGCAACAACAGAGGCAACGGTCCAAGTGAACAGACTACAACGTTTTGTCTTCTGAACTACGTAAGTATCGGTAAGTGGGGTAATTTATCAAACTACATTCTTGGAATAAAAGTCTTACTGGTGATGCCGTTCAAGTATGTTTTATTTTTTTTAATTTGTAAAGCTTGATAATATGTTAAGCAATGGTACTGAGTATTGAATACTATCTCAATGGAAACAGTAGTAATGTTAATATTCCTTTAGAACTAAATAAAAGCAAATCCCCGTTTGCGTAGCTTTTATTCAGATTAAATGGATTTTTGTAGATCTTTAATAAAATATAAATAAAAGAGAAAATATTTAAAGGAAACCTGTCAAGCAAGAATCGATAAAATTAATATTGGTACGACAGGTGCGTTTTAATTTTCTATTGATGTTATTGCGCGAGCCTTGTGCTGTTGCCTTATACCATAAAGTTATAAGAAGTGGGCTTTACGATATCATCCTGCTTCTTATTTATTGTTTATTTCTCAGTGATATGTAGTTCTATAGCTAGTAATAGTAAAATTCATAATTATTTTTATTGTCATAATAACACTAATAGCTCTCCCGGCCAAATTTTAGTCGTAGCTACTAATCTAGCTATCAATGCATGTATTTACAGTTGTGCAGAATAGTGTGCTGCAGTCTCTCTTCTCTCACTCTCAAAGTACAATGGAACTGACTGAATGTTAAAAAAATATAGATAATAAAAAGTCCTAAGAAAACAGCAGCCAAATGGTAGCAGGCCTTCTATATGCCTCCATAGTTATTCAGAGCTGAGCCAATTTCCTTTTACGCCACCACTACATACACTTCAACACTCACCGTATTTGCACAACTTTTGACGTGACAAGCGGCAGGTGCCAGGTTATTGCTTATCTGACAGCCGACGGGAGTTCACAGGGGGTGGCGGTTCACAGGAGGGGCGTACCCCAAGGGGACACTCAACGATACGGCGATTTAGAAATCTTTGCCAATTCCCCCGATTGTCACAGGTGTTTAAAGTATTATGCTCTACTGAAATGTTTAGGATTTTTGAAAATTAAGTATTTGGTTTTGAAAGGCAGTTTGGAGTTTGAAAAGGCTTTGGTGAGTAATTTATTTACGGTAAATGATTTTTATCAGAATTTGAGGGACATTCAATGTTGAAGAAATGTTTGTGATTGTTGGTAATTTATATTGGTTGATTCGTTCAAATCATTTTCGAAGAGCAACTAAAAGTAAATATACCTTATTATTTCGAATTCCAATATGCAAAAGGCGACAAAGTTAAGAAAAATCTATGTGTACGTGGGCCTATGCCGTTTAGGCTACACTTAAGCTGGCTAATTTATTTCATTGACCAATGCCAGAACAAAAACAAAAACCCCAAACAGTTTTATAACTTCCAGCAAAAACAGCGCTGCATTAAGCCATCAAGCTGTCAATTTGGCATCCAGGAAAGCAACGTTCTTGCCCAACGTTAGAATTATGCAAAGCTGACTGCGATAGCAAAAAGCGCTGCCAATATTACGAGCTAAGCGGATTATAAGTACTATGGTTTATTCTGGCCTAGATTCGGAATACGAACTAGCTTTAACTGGAAAAATAAACTTAAGTCGGATTTGCAGGTATTAGGTTTGTTGTGCCGGTAACAATATGTTAGGGTTCCGTACCCGAAGGGTAAAAACGGGAACCTATTACTAAGACTCCGCGGTCCGTTTGTCTGTCCGTCTGTCACCAGGCTGTATCTCATGAACCGTGATAGCTAGACAGTTTAAATTTTCACAGATGATGTATTTCTGTTGCCGCTATAACAACAAATACTAAAAACAGAATAAAATCAATATTTAAGTCGGTTCCATACAACAAACGTGATTTTTTTGCCGTTTTTTCGATAATGGTACGGAACCCTTCGTGTGCGAGTCCGACTCGCACTTGGCCGGTTTTTGAATGAATGTCAGTTCAGTTCTAGGAAAGGATTATGATTGGTCGCATTTTCCACTGGCAGTACCCATACTCATATGAAAACAACAACATAAGATACACATAACATCACCAGGGTGTACATACAGTAAGACCAGTTTTCACCATGGCATTCGTTATGTTTAGTCCTAAGTAATAGGGAAATCTTCGCCATCAAGAAAGATACATTATTTATTTAAAAGCCTTTGTACACTTCTCTTACAAGCAAATCAGAAATGAAAATACAAAAACTCGTTAGTATTTTAACAGTTCCTTCCAATTTCATTGAAACTTTGCCTACCTTTGATACATTATACAGACGGTTTCTTAACAGATTGTGTTATACAAATTGACCTACTTACAATAATTTCTAAGAAGTTTATCTTAACCGAAACACGTGGAAGGACAAAAAAGAAGAGGGAGGGAGGGTATTAGAAATAAGGCAGAAAATGTAAAGATAATATTAAATAGGGTAGTTGACAAAAATATCTATTTATTTTGTCAGATAAGTAAAAAATACTAGACATGTATTTTTCTTTTGCCACGTAAACAAAAAATAACGTCGATACAGTGTTTTGAAATATCATTCGTGCGTTGAGCTACAATTTAAACTGTCAAAGTGACGTCACAATCCCCAACTCCTGAACTTTAATGCTCTTTATCTTTTCCAATTTTCATTTCTATACTAATATTATAAAGAGGAAAGATTTTTTTGTTTGTTTGTACCGAATAGGCTCCGAAACTAATGGACCGATTTAAAAAATTCTTTCACCAATAGAAAGCTACATTATACCTGAGTAACATAGGCTCTTTTTTATCCTGAAAATGGGTCCTGTGGAGTGGTCCACGGGAGCGAAGCCGCGGGGAACAGCTAGTATTTGATAAAACAAAAATACGTGTCCAATATTAATTGATAATTTTACTGACGGACTAAATAGAATTATGATTAATACTACCCAGTAAGCATCCCTATTATTAATTAGTAGCTACGCTTTAATTTCTCAGAAGAGTGCTGAGCCGATGAAGCTATATCTAGTTTTTACACCGACTTTCGAACAAGGAGGAGGTTCTATGTTCGACTTCTTGTATGTTTTTTTTTTTTTGTATGTTCACCGATATCTCCGTCAATTGTGGACCGATTTTAAAATCCTTTTTTTTTGTTTGAAAGAGTATATTTCGAAGTTGGTCCCATTTTAACTTGGTAAAGATCTGATGAAGAACTTCGAAGATATACAACAGAACTCTTCAATAAATAACGGCAAATCTCTCGGGACTGCTGCAATCGCATGTATGTTTAGTGTTTATACCATTTCATAACATAACATCACGCCAGTACGCTTTTAAGGGGTAAACAGATCTCTCATTTGAACGGTTTTGTTCAAGTTTCATGATATTCGGGGAATATATTCTGGCGTTATAGGAAACTTACTAAACAACTTGCCTATTAGGTAGGTACAACTAAAAAGTGAAAAATAAAAAAAACTTTTTTACAAAAAAATACTACCGACTTCCAGAAAACTACAAAGTGAAAAATAACTTTATTTTTGGAAGTCGGTGTCAATAACGCAAAAAAATGGTACCTACGAAAGACACCGACTTCCAAAAATGAAGTTATTTTGCACTTTGTAGTTTTCTGGAAGTCGGTAGTATTTTTTTTGTAAAAAAGTTTGTTTCTCAATTTTTGTTAACAGTGTGAGGTAAAATAACTAAAATATCATAAAATAAATATCCTAAGTTATTTAGAGTATTTAACGGCCAAGCAATGCCTTTTTACCAAGATGTAGTATTTGTACTGTTAGGAGTTGCAAAGTTAAACCTAGAATTATGGGGCTTGGTTCCACTCACTCGAGATCTGAAAACTTTTTGACGTGACAACGTCTAATAAATCGATGAACGCCGGCTGCACGCACGAAAAAGGATGACTCAATGTAACGTTACGCTCAATGTAACATTACGCTCATTTTAACGTTATAATCGTAACGTTACAATGACTTTAATTGTATCGTTAAGTATGCAATCATTTCATCAATGTTTTGTTATGACGTTTTCACGTTAAACTATCGTCCGTAAACCGACTTTATTTACAGTAATAGCGTTATGAGTTTTAGCAACCATACATGAAGTGTTTTTAGTGGGTTTTATTTGTTTAGATAGTAACCTTCCAGTGCAGTACACAAATTAATACTCCTATTTAAACCAACGTAAAACACTTCACAGATTTGAAGGCCAACCTGCGAACACTTCTACTTACACCGTTTAAACTGCCCAAAAAAAACTGAACATCACCTCTAAAAAGATACCGACAAAAAATCTTAGTTTCAGTACCAAAGGTCCTGTTATATCATTACAAGAAAAATGTTTTGGCACTTTCGGAAAACAAGTGTCGCGAACTTTTTCACTTAGTTGCAAAGTCTTTAATGACTTCCTTGGGAGCACAGGGACGCACTCGGACGATGGGTCGACGGAATTATTTTGTTAAACTTAAACCAATTTGGATAATGTGTGTTTTTTGTTTTTCCGCGTTCGACTTTTTTTTGTTTCGTGTTTTATCTTTTGAGTTTTTAGCCGCAGGCTTTGCCTCTGAGCATTAAGCTTCTGTAGATGAAGTACTTTTGAAAATGAATACTATATTAAATACTTACTCTAAACGAAGATTTGCATTGAGTTTTAACTCATCTGGATCCTGGGTCTGGGGCAGGGTTGATGGCAATAAGCTCATCCCCTTATACACAGAACGTAAAGTGTGTTGGTACTCACGTGTTCGTACTTCGTACCAACACGTGTTACTATACCAGTCACTGGCTTCTTTTAAGAACCTAGTTAAAAACCATTTCTTTTCTCTTTAACGCTTTTATATTTGGATCTAATTTCTTTCATCATTATTCAAAATATATATTCTTTTGTCCCTTCTTTCTTTGAATTTGTTAACATGTAATATTATGTAAGTGTATATCTAAGTACATATATATGTAAGTATATGTGTATTTAAGTTTATGGATAGTATTTACTATTACAATATAGTTTTGTATATATTTATGTTTCAATGTAATAGCAGTACACCACAGACTACCCCATTTTTTGATTCTAAGTTCTCTCAGTCCATCCAAAGGTTGTCTGGTAGATATCGCTGTCAGCGATAAGACCGCCTTTGTACCCGTAGAAATAAGATTTCTTATAAAATAGATGTGTAATTTTTATGGTGTACAATGAAGTATATATTCTATTCTATTCTGTTCTATTATATTCTATTCTACTCTATTCTATTATATTCTGTTCTATTCTATTCTATATAAGTGAACTGTAATCAAGACTGTATTTGTAAAATAAAAATAAAACAGGTGAACTGTAGGTATATTCTGCCTAATAGAATGCAGGCTTGACGTTCTACAAAACAAACACAAAAGCTTACTATACTAAAACTTACGTCCTAGTTCTGGACAGTATGTTACAAACTTCCTCCTAGGTAGGCCTCTTATAAAATAAGTGCGGCACATTGCACTTCCTCCTATATAAACAAACTCTTGTCATTGAATGCTCTCAAAAGGCCGCCAAGTGGCGTAAAATATAAACAGCTCACAAGGGTCCAATAAGGTAAAGCCACCACTTCCAGAGAGCTCATACAACTTTGTCATAGCGTTTTTGTGACCCTACCCACGGGTGCTATATTAAAATGTAAATAGGAGTTAATCAATTTCGTTGAAAACTTTGCAAGTAAAGAAATAAATTTTTAGGGTTCAGTACCCAAAGGGTAAAACCGGGACCTTATTACTAAGACTCCACTGTCCGTTTGTCTGTCTGTCACCAGGCTGAATCTCATTATGAAGTTGCCGCTATAACAACAAATACTGAAAACAGATATTTAATCCAAAAAAATAATATTTAAGTGGGGCTCCCATACAACAAACGTGATTTTTTTGACGTTTTTGCCATTATGGTACGGAACACTTCGTGCGCCAGTCCGACTCGCACTGCACCGGTTTTTTTTATTAGTTATTTTATGGCAAACAGGCCAATCTGATACTCGAAATAAGTGACATTCTATATATGAAAGTTTGGCGATTGCGATTGGTAAAATGTGAAAAATTTATATAAAAAAAATATTTATTTATTTATTTCAACCTTATCACATTAATCTTTACAGGATTACACCGAATACGATAAATGCGCTTATCCTAAGTAATCTAATTACATATTAAATATCTAAATTAATTTTATCCATAACAAATTTTAAACAATGCACTTCTTGTGAATTCACCCAGAGTACAGCAGAATAGATCCGTCTCAATAGCCACAAGGTTGAGCGTGCGGAGTGCACGCGTCAGCGGCGCCTCTCTTAAAAGGTTGGTTCGACTGCGCGGCTCAACTAGCAAGCTCGGCCGCCGGCGTCGCCATACGTACCTGTCCGGAACACACAGAGACACCTGTCCTAAAACAGTTGCATTATGCACCTTCCCTCTCAATATTTTGAAAATATATGAGGCGAGTGCCAGTTCCCTTCTAACACTCAACTCATTGTATCCTACCATACCTAAAATAAATAATGTTGGATACATTAAGGGATAAAATGGGTAAACACCGTAATACCTCATATACAAATATCTAATAAATTTGTTTTGAACCTTCTCCAGCATGAGACCTTATTTAGCTTCATGTGGAGACCAGATGACTGCGTTACATTCTAGCTGCCTCCTAACCAATGCATTATATAAAGCTATAATGGCTTTCATATTCGTGAAACCTCGGACCGTACGAAGCATAAAGCCTAAATTTCTATATGCTTTCTTGCAGCAACGCATAACGTGATCACGAAATGTCAAGTTGGTGTTAAAACTTACCCCCAAGTCCTTGACTTCCGTGACCCGTGTCATAGGCAAGCCATCAATATGATAGCCATGCACGATGGGATTATGTGCACGAGAAAAAGTAATTGTCACACATTTCGAGATATTGAACTGCAACAAATTTTCTCTGCTCCAGCTCACTACCCTATCAATATCCCTTTGTAGCTTGTCACAGTCTTTGCCCCTTTCCACTGTGAGGGACAATTTGAGGTCGTCGGCAAACAACAAACAGTGAGCGTCTTGGACTACTTCTGGTAGGTCGATAACCACCAGGAGGAACCCCAAAGGTCCAAGGTTACTGGCCTGACTCATTCCGGACCTCGTGAAATACGGATCTGACACGTGTCCCGCATAGTCCACGTACTGCCGCCTATCTCTTAAGTAGCTGGCAAAAAACTGAAGTGAATGTGGGGTGAAACCAACACCAGCTAACTTTGCAAGCATCATGTCATTATCGACTAAATCGAATGCTTTTCGAAAATCGAAGTAAGCAGCATCAGCTTGCCCCCCACTATCTACTGTCGGCACCAGATGAGCCATGTGGCAGAGCAAATTACTGGTGGTACTCCTTCCTGGTCGAAAACCATGCTGAGCGTCTGTGAGATGTGCGCTAACCTGCTGATAAATAATCCTATGAATGGCAGTTTCCAGTACTTTTGCCGGCGTCGACAATACTGCAACTGGCCTATACCCATCCACAGATTCTGCTGACCCACCCTTAGGAACAGGAACAACGCGAGTCACTTTCAATCTCTCCGGGAACACGGCAGCTTCTAGACACTTGTTATAAATGTGTAGAAGCGGCTTAGCTAGCACTGACCGACAATCCTTAAAGATGTAAGGCGGAAAGCCGTCAGGCCCTGCGGAACGTTTTGGCTTCAGGTCTCGAAGCGCGCGACATACGTCCACTAACTGTAATTGGTCTAAGTGCACTCGTGCCGCTCCATTCCCACTACCTGCTTTCTCTATAGCCGCGTCTACATCCAATACAGGGGGCTCCGCCCTATAGACCGAGTAAAAATACTTCGCAAACTCCTCCGCACACCGTTGACCTGACAATACCTCACCATCCTTCAAAATCTCCTGCGGACTTCTCCTGCCTCTCCTGGATTTTGCAAAATTCCAGAAAGATTTAGGATCACTCATCATTTGACTCTGAACACGGCCACGATATTGTTCCTGTGCGACTACTATCATCTTTTTAATGTTAGTTCTACACCTAGCAAAAGCCTCGTAATCGACCCTCGACCCGCTTGCCTTGTAGCGTTTGTGTAGACGAGCCTTCCACTTTATGTCGCGAATTATTTCACTAGTGTACCACTCAGGATAAATGTACCCCGAGTTTACACTACTTCGCTTTTTTTGGGGACGCAGTCATCTATAACAGAATTAAAAACACTATAAAAATAATCCAAACCTGTTTCCGAGTCCAACTCATACAAAGGAGTCCAATCTATAGCTGCAATTAATGAATACATTGTCAAAAAGTCGGCTTTGTTAAAGTTCCAACCTCTGGGCGCACCTGTGTCTAGAAAGGGTGCAGCCGAGCCCGCCGAGCCGGGTGTAGCCGGGCCCGTCGAGCCAGGCCGACGCCGACGCGAGCTTGTGCTGACCGAGATCTCGAGCGGTGGATGATACGCATCCACAGGCACGAGCGGCGTCTCCGACGCGCGCACACTCTCACGCCCTCCCTCCGTCAATGTACTCAACACCAAATCCAAATGACGACCACTACAATTTCCCACTGTGTTACTCTGAGTGAATCCACAAAAAGTATAAAAATATTCATATTAATTACTTATGGCTACAGAACAAGAATACAAGTTAAAGTCACCTACAACCACTATATCCTTGTACTTACTACAAAATTGTTCAATTATGCGAAATAATACCATGTATTCATTATCACTACTAGTAGGCGGAATGTAAACAACACAAAATAAAAACATAAATCGGCTATGTAGGTACACGGTAGCACACACTAGTTCAAATACCTGCTTGTCAATGTTCACATCAGTCAGTGATACTCGCCGCAACTCAAAACGCGGTGTGGCCACGAGAAACGCGCCACCTTGTTTACGCCCGTCTGCTCGGTCACACCGTAGAATCGTGTATCCTGGTGGAATTATTTCCGCGTCATGTATGGAGTCGTTGCAGCCAGTTTCGGTTATGGCAAATAAGTCCGCACCTCCGGTTGAAATATTTGTGTAACATTCCTCCAACTTTGTTCGCAACCCTCGCACATTTTGGTAAAGTTTTATTATATAGAAAATATATTATATAGAAAAATTTATGATAGCCAGGTAGGGGTAGTAGGAGATAGGGGAGAAGTTGTACCTGTCTCTTTAAATGGTTATGAGTGGGGCCAATTGCTCGTAGAACAGATTACCGACAGCGAATAGACTGAAAAATTCTAGAATCGGGACCCCGTACTGGAATGTTCAGTCTAGGGATCATTTTGATTTCAGTTTTGTTATCAGCACTCTCAAACTCAACGGCACCCGATGCAGCGACATTTGTATTGATAAAATGAAGATCTCTATAAAAGTTCAATCATTAAATTATCTTTACTTTTAAAACAAATAGTATTTTATCAAAAAGCCAACGTCACGCGGTATTCCCAGGCGGTCACCCATCCAAGTACTAACCACGCCCGATGTTGCTTAACTTCGGTGATCGGAACGAGAACCGGTGTATTCAACATAGTATGGACGTTGGCGACCATGCAATCGAAAATACTCTCTACTATCAATGCATGCTGGCAGCTTTCCAAAACCTATTTATTTCTGCAATTAGATCCATTGAACTTTTGCTATCAATACAACTATATTTGCTAGTCATTATGTCTACTATTATATTTAGAGAATCATCTACCATCGATGCTGTCGCAATGGCAATGAATTCTTTCTCAATTCTATCCGGTATATCGGACGGAATTGAGAAGTAAACCCGCTCTTACCTTATGTGATCAGATTAGAAAAAATACCAACTTAATATTTGCTGTAACGTGCGTGTGGAAGGGTGAAACAGTACTCGAAGAAAAGTGAACAATTTTGTAAAGCTACTACTATTAATAATACTGCGCATTGGCGCAGTCTGGGGATAGTACCCGCTCAAAATAAATCTACAAATAAATCAAAACATATTTTATCAAAAAGCCAACATCACGCGGTATTCCCAGGCGGTCACCCATCCAAGTACTAACCACGCCCGATGTTGCTTAACTTCGGTGATCGGAACGAGAACCGGTGTACTCAACATAGTATGGACGTTGGCGACAGTGCAGCTGAAATTACTCTCCACTATCAGTGCATTTGGCAGTTTTCCAATTCTACGATTTATTTCTGTAATAAGATTCATTCATTCATTGAACTTGCGCTATTAATAAAACTTTTATTTGCAAAGTAGTTTTTCATCTAGGAACGTCACCCATCGTCTAGATTGTCGGCAGTGTGAGTCCGTTGGTGTCCGATGGAGCTGCAGCAAGCGATCCAAACTCAGCGGTACTTTGTTGGATATAGGTTTTCAAGTCACACTACAATACCACAGGTTCTAAACAGGTGGCATTCTGTAAACGAAAGCATCTCTAGCGATAGAAATAACATAAAAAAAAAACAAAAACCCGACTGCTTAAAAAGCGAAGTAAAAAGACGTGAACAAGAAAAAATCATCAGGTTTTTGATTTTTTTAATTAACTTTTTTTATTTACAAATTTTTAGTTTTTTTTTTTAAAGGATGGTACAGTTAAACATATAAGTGTTTTATATTTTTTAAATCACCTCTTAAAACCCTTTATTTTGATACGCCACACGATGGGTTTGGAAAGAAATTTTTTTCATCCACAAAATGGCGCCCAAAATACACCATTTTATTCTTTTCCAATTTTAATGCAACCAGTGACACTCGCAGGGTTAAGACGAATCGATTGACGTAAGATTAATCAAAATCGGTCAACGCGTTTGGTCTAGAACGCCACATAGGAACAAACATACATAGACAGATAAACACATTACCCTCCTTCGGCAGTCGGGTAAAAATTGGGTGATTACTAAGCGCTATCGAAACGTCACGTACTCATTCTCTTATATTTTGGCATTTTGATAATCATCATCGCTGATACAATGACGCTTCGTCTAGACTAGACTTCCTCTGTTTCCTATAAACATGTCCAATAAGATATTACAGTTGTTTGACTACCTTAGAGACAAACCTCTGCAATGCCCCATGTAACCCTTACTCTTCGAACCACAACTGTATGACTTTGAAGTTTACTAGCTTCTGCCAGCGGATTGGCCCGCGTAAAAGTTGAAAATTCCCAGGATAAAAATTGAACAAATGAACTATTATTGCCTATTGTGATTGCTACACAGTAACGCCAATTGGTGGCAGAATCATGAAGGTTGGTATTACGTTTCCCGGACGGGTCCTTCACACAGAGTTTTTTTGCAAATACACTGTTCAGAACAGTCAACAGTACTGTAGTTATTAGTATATATATCAACGCTATATTCATATTGGCTTCACGATTTTTACAACGTTTCGCTTTTTTCGCGGTATAAGGTGCGTTTTTAATCCTGCATGAACAAATATTTGTTTCATCATCATCATTTCAGCCAAAGCTGCACATAGGCCTCCCCCAAGCGTCGCCACACTGATTGGTCCCGTGCGTCTCGCATCCACCGGACTCCCACAGCCTTGACCAGGTCTTCGTTCCACCTAGAGGGACGCCTTCCAACCTGTCCGCGTTTCTGTAAATATTTGTTTGCTGCTGGATATACAAAGTGGTGTGGCCCGGTTCACGACTCGATTTTTAATAGTTTTCGTCTTAGTAACCTAGCCAGTAACTACGTGAAAGTTTTTAACACGCTTTTATTAGCTTGGTATGTATGTATCTATGTATCATTGTAACGGAATCTTTGAACGTGATGTTCACCCTCTTCAAAACGTCGGATTAATTTGAAACTTTGCACAGTTATCAAGGACCGATGATAATGCAATAATTTAAATAGTTAGTCTCATTATCCTTACCAGGATCTTCAGGATTAGGGATTGAACTAAAAAGTAAAAAAATAAATACCTAATAGTTTAAAAAAAACTAAAAAAACACGCTTTAAAAGAAAACCAAACTAAGTAGTAGAAAATACTTTTCAATAAATCTTAATTAAGAACACCGTGTAACGAAAAAAAAAAAATGTAAAAAAGCGTGGGTGCTTTTAAGATATTTTCAAAATGACTACTTTTACGAATATATGTCAATTAAATATTATAAAAATTGACATCAAGCACCCCACGCTTTTCTACAAATTTTTTTTTCTTTACACACTGTTCTTAATTAAGATTTTTTGAAAAGTATTTTCTGCTTTTTAGTTTGGTTTTCTTTTAAAGCGTGTTTTTTAGTTTTTTGAACTATTATACATTTACAAATTTTTTGTACTTTCTGAATGAATTGAGCTCTGACATACAGAAAAACATTTAAGGCAAACTTAACCGCTATTGTCCGTCTTTAGGGCAAAAGCCTTTCTTCCCTCGGCTATTACTGCTTGGGAAAAAAAACTTAGAAGGGTTCTTCTTGATCATGATTGGTGGTTATTGCTCGTTCCTTCCCTGTATGATACAAATCACCAACAACATTATCAGCAAGTATCATGATCAATGTACAAAGCTTTTATGAGAACAGTTCTTTGTCCAGTGATAAAACAATAGTAGCCTATTATAATATTCTTGACTTTGTACAACAATTTCTCTGATTCAAAGGCAGATAGAGTGCGGTTTTGCCTATATTCCACCCTCAGGCTTAATATACCCTCGGGCATAATATAACGAGGTGCTGCTGAGCTGGCAACTAATTAATTTGATTGACAATCCGTTTAGTAGATAATAAAGTGGCGGTGGTGTTGTGTGATGGAGGAGTGTAGAACTAAGTGAGATCTTTAAGTGTTGGTGCTTTTTGTAGAGACGCATCTCATTTAGCTTAAGGTTACACTAGTAGACGGCACGAACTATTTTGTGCGCGGGGTTAAAATGCATTTTATGTCAACCGAAAACACGTGCGGAAGAGATAGATGCTGTGTTGAGCAGTAGGAAGCTAGTTCGCGTACGAATACACGCTTTTGCAAATTTGTAGCGAAATGAATAATGATTTAGGACGAAACCGAGCGCGCGCTTTGTGAGTCTGGATATCATAAAAAAACGACTAAACGTATCTGTTCAAAATTAAATTAATCCGTCTTCTTATGGCATTTATTTGCGCCCAAAAATGCGTTAAAATAAGTGTCGAAAAGTGGAAGTTTCGTTGCTCATAACTTTCAAATATTTTATTTTTTTACTATTTTGCTTCTATACAGGGCTAGATAATGATGAGACAAATTGATATCACTTTTTATTTTGAACGTTCATTGTCAAACAGTGGAATAATCCCTAGACTACGTTTGTATGGAAGAATTTTCGATTAGTGTAACCTTAAGGAATGACAGTAGCAAGCCTATGTCATCGCAATCTGAAGCGGCTATAAAAACACCATTTTAATCAGATATGTTTAGGTATAAAAGTATTAAATAAATACAAACAAAATAAAACACATAATTACAAGTTTAAAATAATTTTTTCTTGCATTAAACGAGCAGCAAACACACCGTTTTTTTTTTAGTTGTCGCGTTTTTAGCATTGACCTCGGTCTCGAGCTTGTTTAAAAGCGATGGATGATTTCTACGATAAAACGAACCTGCCCAAAAGATTATAGACGCTGGCAGAGAATGCTACACTTTGGCTGTGCGCATAATAATTTGGACTAGAAGCGCTTTGTAGGATTAATCAGGATATGAACCAAGTGCGGATGGTATCCTCTAGGTAAAAATAAATGGATGTCAAAAGTCACAAGAACTTGCTTTATATAGTAGACCATTAAAATACAAAACCAAAATAAAAATACTGCATACTCATTGGCAATGTACTATTCTCAAGTCCGTCCCAGAACACTCGAAAACTTCACAAGCGAAACCGCTGCAATAACTCAGTGAAACGAAATGGAAACTAGTAATTTTTCAAAAGAACGCGTTCTCCTCCCTGGTTAACGTTAGCTCCACTGACATATCGACATAACCTGGGGGAAATTGGGGGAAAAAGGCTCAAGTACTGATGATGAGGTTATGAATTTTTGGCATAAGGTATCGACGATTTGGTGATCTTTCATTTCTTGGGTCTTGTGTTTGGGAATTGAAAATTTTGTCATGTACTACCACCTACTGTATTCTTTGCAAATCATAAGAGCAAGTCAAAAATGTTTTGTTTAAGAGTCTGAAATATGTAAATCCGTAAGTATTCTGACAACTTGGATCTGCAAGGAGTAAAGGAGTTTAAATGAAATTTGATATTCACGAAAAGATTAAAGCTTATTGTTCCACTTGTCTTTAGTAAACAACGTACTATGAAAAACAGACCACCACTTATCTTATAAAATGCCGTGCATAGAAAAAATGCTCTTCCTCTTTCAATAAGAAAATACGTATTCAGTTCCTCCGAACGAATTCTCCTCAATGCCGAACCAACGAAAATACCAACCAAATTAGCTAGTTAACCAATTTATTAACCGAATAATGAAGCCGCCAACCGCCGTGAAAACATTTAGACCAAACACCCACCAAGCGTGAAGCCACTTACTTTTTAGCGGCGGTTTCGTACAAAACAAAACAGCAAAAACCCTCCATTTCAGCTAGTTTGGGGGAGTAAACTGGCGGCTAATTTTTTGTTCCTATAGCGGGCTACCGAATTGAAGCCGCAAAAAAAGGCTATAAAAGTCACAGTGGGTGGAACTGGGCCAAAATAGGCAGGCATCGGCAGGAATGGGTTGAATTATAGATGGGCAATCATCACCGGGTTCGAATTCTATTACTGGGTATAAACCTATGTCTAACTTATTTGTACAGATGGACAACCAAACTGATTATTTGGCTTATCGGTATTACGGTCCCCCTTAAACAAACGTGGTAATTAATGATCGTGCCTTCGCTGTATGAGAAGAGGTCTTTGCCATGTAGTAGAACAGTTCTTATTCTTCTGCGTGACACTATTTACAGAGCAGACGTGGCCATCACGAAGCAACTTCTGTAGGGACAGAAGTGATTCGTCTCCCGATTAAGTGCCGGACAGTTACGCGCTAGTATTATCAGGTTCAAACCCATCTCTTGCCCATCTCTAAGTGAAACGGCGTTGTATAACCTCATAACTCGAGGAAAACTCGATTGGAACTCGATTCGATCGTAAGTCTTGCTATCGAGCCAAGATTGGATTCAGTAATAAATAGTGTTCTTAGTGGCATTCCGATTCTATTACGGTTTAGTTAGAGCATCAATTTAGTGTTTTTTTGTGGTGTTCTAACTGGATGACTGTTATCAGATTGGGTGAAAACTGGAATGATAATATTACCTACCTTCAGTAGGTAGATAAGAGCGTAATGTTTATTATTATGCCTTCACAATACATAAATGGTCTTTTTGTGCGAGTCTGAATTATTTCACACAATTTGTGTGTAGTTTCAGTTGTTTATAACCCTCGACGGAAAAAGGGGGATATTATATTTTGTGTTTGTATATCTGTCTGTGGCATCATAGCTCCTAAACGGATGAACCGATATTGTTTTAGATTCCTTTGTTCTAAAGTTGCCTTGATCGAGAGTGTTCTTAGCTATGTTTGATGTAACATCGGTTTAACTGTTCAAAAGTTATGGGCCATTTACCGTTTGAATATGGGTATTTTCGCAAGATATCGTGTCATAATTTTACTTGTTTGATAGATCATCGATCGATTCGTGTCTAATACAAGATAAATTATGCAGTTTAAAAGACATGAATTACATACGTGTCAAAGTTATTAATATTTTACTTGTTAGAGTAGTAAAATTTAGTTTAATTGGTACTTCAGGTTGTAGACTCAGGAAAAACGTACCATCTCTATTATGGGCCAAGAAGGTAGAGAAAAAAATGTAGTCAAGTAGGCAATTTCTCCAGTAAATTGTACGGTACATATGTAGCTGCATTTATTAAGACTGGAGGCCGATGCCACTATAATTGAGCAAAGGCTAGTCAGATGTTCATGTTGAGTAGAAGAGAGGTTTTTTTATTTTATTTGTAATGGGTTTGCTCTTGACTCTAGTCTAGGTCATAGGTGACAGAGACAGAGTCTACGATGGAGTGAGCTTACCCAGAAGAAGCCTGTTCACTCTAACTTTGAAGAGATTCGGGTTAAATGCGTTCGGAAACACAGACGCAGGTAGTGAGTTCCATTTATTCGCTGTGCGCATTATAAAGGATGTTTTGAAGCGCTTGGTTCGAATTGGTGGAATGGCAACAAGGTAAGGATGATAACTTGCAGTGCGTCTAGATTTCCGATGGTAGAAGAGAGATGCAGGCATTTTCACCTGAAATTGAGGGACAGATAGTTACCACTTCGAATGTCCCATTTTCCAATACCCAGTTCGGTTCCTAGAATTTCCCGGTTCCCTGATTGTTGAACCAGTTCAAAACGTCAAATTCCTAAAACGTACATTTTCAAGAACCCTCCATTATAACCAGCACTTAAATCCCTTTTAGCTTGAATATTCGACACCGATTTCACATGAACACGATTTTATGTGAACCTTGTTTGACAAATTTTCTCTAACCAGTACCTATTGGTTTGAAATATTGGATCCTACCTATGAAATTGCCCTTTTATGGAACTGCTCACTTTGAACTGTCATAACTTCGGGTTGAAAAGTTCAAATAAACGCATGTGATCCTTGTGTGAGTGTGCGACTTTTTAAAATATAAGTAATTAATTTGTTTCTGTGGGTTTTATTTTTTCCGTAACTATGCGCGGTCAGCCATTGTCTGAACTAATAGTAGGTAAATTGGTGAATTGTTTGTTGGAAGGTATAATTTTTAGAAGTACTGATCGTATTACAATATTTTTCTTATTTCTTGACATAGTGTACGGTTTATGTTGGAAAGGCAATGAATAGAATAGAATAGAATAGAATAGAAAAGTTGTCGGTATTTTACTGTTTGAATCGGGGTGTTCTTGCAAGATGTCGTGTCATAATTACGTGTTCATAGATTGTCGATCAAATCGTGTCTATTTCTATAGACAAATTATGTATTATGAAAAAGTGTCTGGGGTTTATACATTTTTAAAATTTTACTTGTTGATAGTTTGGCTACCTGAAAGCGCACGACTTATAACTCGACTCGAGCGGTACACATCTAATTAACCTGTTTTTGTTATTCAGAATTTATCAATTCCAATACATTTTCGAATTTATTTCTTTATCGCTACCGCAACACATCTATAGTCTCAGTACATATTCAGTAAACCAAACTTTCGACCAAAACTACATCGATGGAATCTAAACCATACTATGAATTGCAAGCCAGTTGTCCTTTAAACTACAGCGTCTCTCAAAGTTGGACTATGAATTATTTATAGAGCTCCGGAACCGTACGTCTTGTGAATTGGGTTTGACTTACAAGATATGTGAGTACATCAATATGGGTGTGGTTGTGTTTAGCTTCCTATTTCTCGTGTTAGAACCTGGCTAGGCGGTGTATGGCGATAATATATTGTGTTGAAGGATACAAAGTTTTTTCGTTGGAAATAATATAAAAAGCCGGCCAAGTGCGTGTCGGACTGCATACATTTAGGGTTCCGTACTAAATGTAGAATATATTAGTATTTGTAAGTAAAATATTCGTTATAATAAAAATTATCACCAAATTTCAAGTTTGTAGGTCAATAGCAAGTTAAAAAATCTTCGGAGCAAAATTTTGTGACAGTTGATGGACAGACGTAGAGACAGACAGACGTACAGACAGTCGGACACGTGAGTGACAGCAATAGCGTTCCGTTTGGACCCTTCGGGTACGGAACCCTAAACAATTATGAAACAACGAAATAAATAAATCACACTGGATTAATCCCCAATTAATTCTGAATAGAGAATTTGAAGTTGAGTTTTTATCAAACTCTAAACCTTGGCATTGGGTCATGATACGTCCATAATTCTCCAATTAGAAACTAACTAATTTCCTCAATTCAGAAACTTGCCCTAAATACTATAAACTATGTAGTATCAGCATCGATCCACCTAGAATGCCTTACGCGGCAAGCCGGTGGGTGCGAGACACACAGGACCGATCAGTGTGCAACGCTTGGGGGAGGCCTATGTCCAGCAGTGGACGTCTTTCAGCTTAAATGATGATGATGATGATGTAGTTCATAAGATGTGTTACGATTATGATAAGAACGGGCACCCATTCAAGTACTTACTATTTCAAATGTAGCTTATCCATTCAAAACCGCGCTTCTTCGCTTTCTTTGTTAATTGATCATCAATGGTTTGTATAATTTGGTCACATTATAATTGAGTTTTTACTATTTACACACAAAATACCTACAAAGTACCTATATTTTTATCAAGATACAGTTTTACAAGAACAATTGTTTTTCTAGTTAGAATATAGACTTCAATGGATTGCACGCAATTACAAGTATTTGGAGTGAAAGACGTACTCGTATTGGGACAGTCTTTGAAATGTCAATGAAAGGAGTTTGGAGCTTATAACTTTAATACTTTTAAGCCTTGTGAGTAGTTTGGGAACTGATATGAGACAAAGTTCAAAGGACTTATTGAGTATAATGATAGAAGTGCAGAGATGTCTCAAAATAACAAATCGCATATTTATTTCGTTCGGTACTAAGTTACGGGGATAAATATAATGACCACCTAAAATTACTTTGTGACCATAACCTCTATTACCTAAAATTGTACTATGAAACCCAAATTTAGTAAATTGATCACCAAATTTAGTAAATTGATCACCAAATTTTAATAGCAAATTATTGCGCTATTTAATGTTGTAAAATAGGTTAGGTTAGGTTAGAACTGTGACCAACCGCGCGCGAGCCGAGCGAGCAAAGCGAGCGGTGCCGCGGCAGCGGCCGGCGAGCGCTACTTCCAAGTTGCTCCCAGAAATTTTATAATCTTTTTGGTCATTGGTTTAATTTTGGTGATCATTTACTACTTTTGGTGATCATTTACTACTTTTGGGTTAACAATGATTTATTTGGAGTCATTTTGCCTAAACAGGATAGCGAGATGTTAAAACTTTGGTTATAATTTTACAATAAGATGCGGGTTTAATTTTGGTGATCATTTACTATTTTTGTCTGTTATATGTTACTATATCTGGTGGTAAGTTAAACATAAGCCCTAAGTTACTGCTTGAGAATAAATTATGAAAATCTATTCCCAATTTTCATTTAAAATTCTGTCATCATTCACATCACCCTTTCAGTCGAATGACGCCACTACTGGACATAATTCATATTTTTTTAATTATGTCTCCACTAAGTGTCGCCATATTGACTATTCATGTGCAAATTTCCCACAGTTGAGCTTTACAGGGTTACGGAAGTTTTGACGGTCAGGCAGTTGTACGTACTGCTTACTATAATGAGGCAACACACAGATATGGCATCATTTGACTTGGAACAATGTTCAACTAGAAGGTCTTATGCAATTTGTAAAAGAAAGAAAGCTAAAACTAGTTTCGCACAAAAATTTTATATGTTTCGTGGACCATTTCTTTATAATAAAGTAAACAAGGAGTTAGGTATTTTTAATGACAATAAAATTAAATGTAAAAAAAAAGTTACAGCATGGCTACTTCCGTTTGATTACCTTAAGACTGAACAATTATTATATATACAATTATGAATTTGAGAGAAATATCTTAAATGCACAAACTCTCAGTCAGACATACACATACACACCCGCACACACACATACATTTACACACATACACACACACACACCTATGCGCGGGAGCTTGCAAATTCTTCCGTTAACATACGCGCACAATTTAATCTAAGTTAATATCACCCGTTTGTTTTATTTTATTACACAATTTTTTGGTTTATATTGGTAAAATTCTCGACATAAACTAAGTTCACCATATTGTTTACATAATTTTGTAGTGGTGGGGGCCTGATGTCCTAAGATACAGGCCTCGGCTTAGTTTAGGCATCAGTCTCCCACAAATTATTGTATTTTGCACCTAAACTTTGTGTTGTAAACTGCTTTATAGTAATTTGTGGAAGAGAAATAAATACATTTTTATTATTATTATTATTATTATTATTTTCCTCTCTATAACAATGCTGAGCCCAAAATATTTTATTTTGTTCGCTTTAAACATAATAAAGAGCAAAAAAGCTACTGAAAATCCCCAATTTATAAGTCAGTTTCTATCCCTTGATTCAACCATCAATCACAAGCAAAGCCTATCACGGAAACTTCGTAACACAAACTTCAAAACAAAATCTTCAAGGCTACAAAGAGTCAAGACTTAGGGGTCACCCAACGACAAAATTAGTGTTTTAATAATTAAAAGTAAACAGGCCTGTAAGGGCTTGGTATAACTCCGGCGAGTGACAAAAGCTGGTCATTAAATTTAATATTTTACGGAGTGCCGCTAGTTTTGCCTCTCGACCTGGTTGCCGGGTTTCAGCGGTGTAAAGTGGATGGCGAATCGAGGGAATTTTTTCGAGGTGTTGCTTACCGGGATTTTTTAGTCTTGTTTTTCATTTTAGCTGGAATAGTTTGATAGCAGTAGAGATGACATATTATGAAGTACAAAACTGATGTAATAAACAGATAACATTTTGATAGTTTGTGTGTAGAATGCTATCTCTGGAAGTACTGATACTGATCCGATTAGGAAAGTTACACTATTACTTTTTGTCCCGGAAAATATAATGTTTCATTTGGGGTAGACCACGGGAGCGGAGATGCGAGGCAAATAATAATTTTATAATTGCTAGTTTCCTTGCTAACATGCTAGAATATCTGAGGTGACACGTTTGTTGTGTTGCTGAATTACAAATAGCTAGGACTACCTTATTAGAGTGAGAAACGGCTTCGAGGTGAAAGATTCTTGCAGCGAATCAATTTATCCCCTCGAGGCTTATTCAACTCTTTTAGAAGGACCTATCGACCTTATCAATTAGTAAAAACATGAAGACGAAGTCGACAGCTTATGTTTGAGGAAGAGAAGAGTATAAAAGCTTACCTTACTAACATAATATACACATCCATCCTAAATCCATCCACACTACATACATCCATCCTTACATACATCCTTTTCATTGCCACACTCATGACTGCCCGTGTTAGTGAGTAAGATAGCAACACTGTTACTGCACACAACCATAATTTAAGAGGAAATATGGGCAGAGACCTCCGACTTAATTTCCTAAGTCAAACGTCATGATTCGAGGTTTGGCTCTCGTCTAGTTCCTCCTCCAACATTGGACCAATTTAAAAGATATTCCACAAACTGGAAAAGAAGGATATGTACTATGCCCATATCTTTTTTTTTATCATTTCTAGTTGTCAAATTTGTACACCAGCATTTTTTTTTTGACAACAATTTTGAGAATTTGCTGAAGGTTGTAGTGCTTCTAAAGATAATGTATCATCAAAAAAAAAAGATAGAGGCATATTATATACCTTTATTTTTCAGTTTATGGAATATCTTTTAAAATGGTCCAATATTGGAGGCGGAAATAGGCGAGAGCCAAACCTCGAATTACGACTTTTTACTTAGCATATTCAGTCAGATATCTGCAACTGCATTTCTTTTTAAGCCCGGTATCTGTCGATTGCAGCTATTGCTGGGTAGATACTGCATATGTATCACTAAATCCATTACTGGGTGGTTACTGCACTGGTATAGCTAAGTCCATTACTGGGTTATTTCTACACGTATATCGCTAAATAAACTACGATTTAATATAACATGTTATAGTGCTACTTTGTCTTAATGCAAGTTTAAGCAATTTTTCATGTTAACTATGTATATTTTGTTCTCTGCTGGACTCTGCTGGATGCAATAAGCGCAGAACTAGTTGACGTAGTGATACTTGGAGGTTTATGTCCAACAGTTGAGTTTTTTTTGACTGAAATGACGATGCTACGAATAAGTTCACAAGAAACGACAGTATTTTTTTTATTTATTGTTTTTTTTTAGGCATCCCATTGTGTCACCCAGTGTAATGTCTTCTTCGTCTATACTTTCTGTAACTTATATGGTGTACATAATAAAGAGTATTCTATTCTATTCTATATTTTTACAGTTGTAGGTAAAATCGTTGATTAAATAATTTTGTAAAATGAGGTGAGACCTTTTTTCCACTTTATGTACATAAGCTGCAAAGGTCTTCATACAACTTCTTAAAATCAGAAGTAATTATATCATTATGGTATATCATATGGCATACACGCGCCAACAGTGGTTATTGTCGTTTTTCCTGGTATGGTCATGTGATGAGGAGGGTTGAAAAACATGTTATAAAAGAGTTATGAATGTAAATGTAGATGGATGGAGTGGGAGAGGAATGTCAAAGAAAAGATGGATGGACTTTGTGAGGAGTGATATGAAAGAAAAGGCGTCAGTGATGGCGTGACGGGGGACAGGACGGTATGGAAAAAGAGAACGTGTTGCGCCGACTCCCAGTAACATGGAATAAGGGTAGAAAGAAGATGATACGCCAACAGTGGGCAAGTTATATGCTAATTAAGCTGCCTGAAGCTAATCCTTTTGTAACTGCCTAGGGTCATAAATTAGAACAACCATAATCTCTGATAATAATAAAATCATAACCCTCATATTGGCTGCGCCATAGTCGCGTAAAAAGGATACAATCTTTCTGAACCAAGTTTACCACAAAAGCATTACCTAACTACCGTTAAACACCATGTATTGAAACCCACTTTATTCTCGTCCCAGTTTCGAGTCGTAAAACATTTTAGAACCTCAAAACTCATCTATTTTTGTGCCGCGCAATACAATTTCAGGTCCGTTTGAGGTGGTTCATGATTCCGTGTTTTTTTGCTCGACTTTAGTTTAATTTGAAGCTAGGCTGAGCCAAACAGCGCTGCATAGTCAAACACCTTTGATGGTAGTGCTTGAATTAATGGCTGGAAATAGTTCAAGTGTTGTTCAATGATTTTTTTGTAACCATTTTGCGGTGTGAGTGTCTGGTGGTATTGAGTTGGTGATGAAGTGTCTTTTTGACAGGGATAGTAGTCTACTTTTTTAGTAGTACAAATATTAGCAAGTCAACAGAATAGTGACGTGGCTGATTGCCCAAGGTATCATCCTAATATTATGAATGTAAAAGTCTGCATATATGTATGTGTAATCTAGGGGTCTTCAAGTCAAGAGTGAATAAGTTACTTCTAGACACACCGTCGACCACATCATCACTTAACATCAGAGGACAAACGCGAGTCTATAACGAATAAAAAAAAACCGGCCAAGTGCAAGTCAGACTCTCGCACGAAGGGTTCCGTACCACGCTTCACGCTTGTTGTATAGGAGCTCACTTAAATATTTATTTTATTCTGTTTTTTTTTTGGATTTTTTGTTATAGCGGCAACATAAATACATCATCTGTGAATTTCAACTGTCTAGCTATCATGATAAATGAAATACAGCCTGGTGACAGACAGACAGACGGTCCGCGGAGTCCTAGTAATCTTCTTCTTCGTCGGTACACTCTTGGCACAGCTGTCGTGGTCATCATGTTGCAGTGAGACTTCGGGTTGCCATAATTTGTTTAACGATGCGACACCATCCCTCTCTATCGGCTGTTATTCGTGTGCACTCATGCAATGGGCCCACTGCAGACTTAATCTGGTCGATCCATCGCTTGGGCGACCTGCCGCGCGCTCTCGTTCCTTCCACTCTACTCTGAACTACAAGCTGCTCGATAGAGTCGTTGCCTCGTCGGGACACGTGTCCAAAGAACTGGAATACTCGAGCTTGGACTATAGCCGATAGACGCTGCCTGATACCGAGTTCTTGAAGGATGGATATGTTAGTGCGAAATTCAGTCCACGACCCTCCAAGCATTTTTCTCCAGCACCACATTTCCAGAGCGTCTATTCTCTTCCTCTCGGTGTCTCTCAGCGTCCAGGTCTCGGCTGCGTACAGAAATGTGGGGAACACAAGATCCCGTATGAGCCGGGTTTTCGTGGCTTTGGTGATATTGTGATTCCTCCATATTTTCTTCAGCCTATCCATGGCAGACCTGGCCATAGCCATGCGTCGCTTGATCTCTTCCCCGCAACCACCGTGGTTCGATATTATAGCGCCCAGGCAGACGTATGATTGTACGACGTCACAATTCGCGATTTGAGTGACTTTTGGCGAATTTTTGCTACTGCGATCGACAATCATCATCTTCGTCTTGGTTCTGTTAATTCTCAAACCGAATGCTGAGCTGGTATGTTCCATCTTGGATAGCAACCGTTCCATGTGGTCAGCTCTAGTCGCGAACAGCGTAGTGTCGTCCGCATATCGCAGATTCGATACTCTTATACCTCCTAGCGATACACCATCCGCCCAGTCCTCAAGGGTAATCCGCATTTTAAGCTCAGTGGAGATGTTGAACAATAGCGGCGAGATTATATAACCTTGATGGACGCCTGCACTGGGGTGAGAGACCTTCGATAGTACGCCATTCGTCCTCACTGACGCTGTTCCGTCCTCATAAAGACGCCTCAAAAGATGCACAAGGTGTTTGGGAGTGCCCATAGCAAGAAGGGAGCTCCACAGCACTGTCCATTTCACCGAGTCAAATGCCTTGGAAAGGTCAACGAAGATATAAGTGGGCTTGTTGAACTTTTAGGGCTTTCTCAATAATTTGGCGAACTATGAAGATATGATCTCGAGTGCCCTCTCCCTTTACAAACCCTTCTTGTTCAGGTGCAACTTCCTTGGACAAGTAGGTTTTCAGTCGCTCGTTTAACACGTGCAGTAAAATTTTGCTTGCGTGTGATATTAGTGCAATCAGGCGCTAGTTGCTGCATTTCTTTGTGGAACCCTTTTTATGAAGTGGAATGAAGACTAATCTTAGTAATAGGGTCCCGTTTTTAACATTTGGGTACGGAGCCCTAAAAATAAAAAAACTTGAGAGGTGTCAAGGGACACCCAGATGGAACGAAGTTCGTTTAGTATATATATATATATATGTATACATATATATGTATATGTATGTATGTATATATATACAGACATATATGTGTATATATGTATATATATACATACATATATATGCATATATACTCTCTCGACTTCGTAAACACAACAGCGTATAGGTTAGAACACGCACGAAACACGCGCACGCCACACGGCTTACAACTATAGCAAAAAGTGTCGTTACAACTTTTCGTTAGATTTTTTTCCGTCTAGCCCCCTTTCGCAACGCGCGACAAGGAACTTCGTTCCAATAATAATGCTCAGCGGTTAAAACGATGTGAAGAAAACAGGCACGGGTAGACCCACCCTGTTCCCATGGTATATTTTTTGCGTTTTACGTGGATGAAGCTGCTATGCATAAACGAGCAATAGTAGGTATATTGGTCAAAGTTTGCAATATACAATGCTACTGGTAGTTGACTAGCTACTCAAAAGCAGGCGCAGGCATGTCGTGCAATCCGATAGCATTTGAATTCTATACGTATATGTTGCATTTTGATTTTAGGTAAATCCTAGATAACCATTATTTCTGCAGCTCGCACAGTCAAAACATTTTGTAGCAAGCGTTGGTTCGCTGATATATGAATAACGTTGGCACAATCATCAGATCAAGTTACCTCTTGCTGCAAATTTAGCTTACCCGAGGTTTGTTTATTTGCTAGCGTTGAATTGAACGCTTTATTTCTACATACCTTAGGCTCTTGTATCTAAAATATGAAATGTACGTTGTCTACTATGCCTAACCAATTCCACACTATGTTTGGATATGCTTACAGTTTAACAAGATCATGACGAATACAATTATTTTACACAAGCTTAAGCCAGCGGCTTCGCTCGCGTGAGAAGTGTTTTATCATACCAAGGGTGCATTATACCGGTGTAGGGACGCCATAGTGACAGTATGTACGTAGGTACCTATCTAGTATGTAAGATGATATTTCATAATGTAAGGCGCACAAGAGACATGGCCACTCGTACGCGCTCATTCCTGTGTGTAGACGTGTCAACTAAGTAAAGTGAGACACTACTCCTAAACCGGGATGAAAAGTAGCCTATGTGCTATTCTGAACTATAATCTATCTCTGTGCCAAATTGCATCTAGATCCGTTCAGCCGTTCTGGCGTGATTGAGTAACAAAGATACATCAATCAGTCTTCATTTGTAAAGATGCATTTGTGCAAGATGTTACAATAATATGAGTTTCTATATGTTTTGCCATGTGGCGTACAAATATGCATTTTTGTGAGGCTTTTGCCAATTAGGTAAATTAATTTATAATAACTCCTTAAATAAATTAATTCAGATTTATAATACAGGGTGGGCCATACAGACGTACGATTTTTGAATAACTATAACGTTGGAGCGGTTTGCAGTAGCGTAACGCGGGAGGTGGGAATAAGTAGTTCGGTTCGCGGAAATTTAGTTGCCATGGAGCGCTTCACGGGTGCACAGAGTGCATTCTGCGTAAAAAAAATTACAACAATAACGATTCGTGCAGTGTTGTTCGATGTTTATACCGTTCTGAGTACGGATTACACAACCTAAATCAGTGTTCCATTGAAAGTGTGATAAGGACTTGGGTCAGAAAGTTCCAGTCTACTGGATGAACTCTCAACCAAAAACCTTCGGGACGCCCAAGGTCTACAAGAACAGAAGAATCAATTAACGAAGTTAGAGCTTCCATGCAACGTAATCCTGGTCTAACAATCGTTCAGCTGAGCTTGCTGATCCAGAAACGATGAATCCAGAACAACTTTGCGACGCATTTTAACGAAAGATTTTAAGTTTTGACCCATATAAGATTTAATTAGGGCAGGATTTGAAACCAAATGACCTCAATTTACGTCGTGTTTTTTGCGAAACAATGTTCGAGTGTTTTAGGAGTTTCAACAATATTCTTTCTTCTGATGAAGCCCATTTTCACTTAAATGACCACGTCAATTAACAGAATTGCCGTTACTAGGGCCGCAGTAAACCCACGTTCCAAACATCAAAAATCTCTGCATTCGCCAAAAGTTGCCCAGTTGAAGACGAATATCAAAGAAGAAATGACGGCTATTCCAAGAGCAATGTGCCAGCGAATTTTCGATAATCTAAGGTCCAGATTGGAGAAGTGTTTGCAGCGCGATGGTGCACATCTTGAGGATATCATTTTCTTTATATTATCATTTTTATAATGTTTTTTTTCAAATCCACCCAACTTTCTGGCCCACTGTATTAAGTAAGATTAGTAACATTTTACAATGAGCCACCCGGTTGAGTAGGTATTCCATTACATTACAACTCGTAATGAATATCGATGCTCTACGAATGGCAGCTGGGACAAACGGTTTAACGTGATTTTTGAGACACGGAGAGGTCGAGTTATGTAATGGATGGTCACCAATCCAAGGATCGACTACGGCGAGCGTAGCTTAACTTTATATTTAACCACCATTCTGTTGTGAAAAATACATTGCTTACAAGCAATAGTTACATTATGTTAAGTGCTAAAAACCAGTAACGTCTTGGAGTTATTAAGGATGAGGTCAAACGAACGTAATTTTGTGAGTTGCGTAAAAAATTACGCTTCATTTGGTTACGCAAAATGAGTTGTCTGCTGACTTGCGCATATTATTTCAACCGAATTGCGCTCGAAGCAAGCGTCAGCGCCCCGTTCTAACTTATAATAGCAACTCAAATTACGTCCGTTCGTCTGGCAGCCCAACTGATTTTTAGTTTAACGTAAATTTCATTTTACGCGTCGCACAACTCACTAAATTACGTTCGTTTAGCCTCACACTTACTCTTTAATTAATATTTGAACACAAACAGAAACCCTTTACCAAGAGTCCTCTAACACTTACAAAAAACCCTTTTCTCAGCATCTTTTATTTATAATTCTACAAGAATTTCTTTAGAGAAAATCCGTCGACAAAACAGCTTTATAATTAAAAATGCCAATACTTTGTTATCAAGTGTCTTAAACGAGTGTACTGTCACAAAGGGGTCTGTAAACTAGAGTTGTAACGTAGCTTCGCTTTCGTCTTTGCACAAGGAATCGCATCTCTGCAATCTGCATTCATCACTGCAAGTTTTTAGTGAAATGATTGCGGGGCGGGGACTAGCTAAAGGTGGCGGAGATAAAACACGAAGTTGCAAATTTAAGCTCCAATTTCACTGTCACTGGCAGGTTCGGTACGGCTGGTGTTGTCATATCTATTATGGATACATATGTATTGCCATAGTTTAAAGTGGAACATTGAACTTGGACTGGCAGTACCTTCTATGCTACTGTTTAATAAAGCTGATTTATTTTATATACGACTAGCTGTTGCCCGCGGCTTCGCTCCCGTGGACCACCCCACAGGACCCAATTTCGGGATAAAAAAATAGCCTATGTCACTCAGGAATAATCTAGCTTTCTATTGGTGACAGAATTTTTCAATTCGACCCAGTAGTTTCGGAGCCTATTCGGAACAAACAAAAAAATCTTTCCTCTTTATAATATTAGTATAGATAGTATACTATGAATGTACCCTCTAGAATTTTCTCTTTCTTCATTTTTCTTTTTCACCTCCGCCTCCGTTAAAGTAGTCTCCGTAACATCCCTGCATCAAACAGTTGGGGACACATTTAAATTGAAACTTGTTAAATATATTCACGCGTAACTGTAGTAGAAGGTTTTGTCTTTGACTGTCTCATGTAATGTGACATTCTTGAATTCCTGGAGATTGATTAAATTGTTTATTGATCAGAAACTGTTAGGCACTAAAGTATACATGGTGTGTTTTTCAAGTATGCCAAATCACAAACTATGGGAAATAGAGTAAAAGAAGTCAGGAGGCTGATTTTGATGAAAACTAAAACTGCATCATTGGATTTTTGACAAATCTATTTTGCTATTCTTCATTTCGAAAAAAAACAGACCCTGTCGTGGACGTTGATGGCCAAATCCGGAACTGTGAGGAAAATCAAAAAACACTCAAAAGAGTCTTGGGTTCGATTTGGATGATAACTAAAACTGTAACATTGGGTTGCTGAAAAATCCATATTGCTAGTCAGGAATCGAACCAGTTGAATATGAATTTAGCTATACTACCACCCTATAGTATTACAAGTAAGGATCAAATTTTAGCAAGTTACGACAAACTTAACAAAAATCAATTTTTAACCCAATATACCTTTCCTTATGTGCCGTATGCCTTCAAGTTACACCACTGGTTGACTGGTAGTAACAAAAATTGTTACAAGAGTCAAAACCCGAATAAAAACTAAAAAGTTTTGTGTTTCTTTTGTGACCTAATATATATTGTCTTTCGCAATGTTGTTTTTAAGTGTTGACTACGGTACGTAGGAGGCGAACTTTTGAAAGTCAAAATATCACTGAGTAGGCAGTAGTCTATGAGTTGCCGTACTATACAAGGACAGTACCTAGTTAAACTTCTTAATTAGCCTGTTTCCTCTGAAGATTTGAAGGTCCACTAGTAGGGGAGTACAAATGTTCTGATTTCCCTATTGACCGTAAGTAAAAAATTGTAATAGTAATTTTGCTACTATTATTATCAAGAGCTATATTTATATTATAAGTTATTTAGTCTAAATTATGGCATTAACATCTGCTCATAATAAGACTTAACATTCGCATTATCTTCCATGTTTCAAACAAAATCACTTAAATAATAATTACGACTAAGAATTTAGACTTTACAAGAAGTCTAAATAAATATCTTAAATAGCTACCAAGAGAAAGATACATCATTCACTGAGTGGATACACTTCAAATAATGAAACTTATCATAAGAACCAATTCATCATGATCATCAGAATCATAAAGTGAAATCGATTTGCAATCACCAAAATCCAATACATTTATATAAATCCTCTATAATAACATGACACCACATACAAACAGTCGTATATCACTAGTATAAGCCTTTAAAATTATTAATATAGGCACTAGTTTCATACAGCGGCTTCACTCGCATGAAAGTCGAAAATTTCACAAGGATGTACTGGGATAAAAAGTCTCCTGTAAGCTTAGATAAGCTTTATATAATTGGACCTACACTGTGTTGTTTTTCACATGCCAAATAAATATGTTTTCTTTCTTCATAACTAATCTAAGATATGGTCTACCAGTGTTCCACGTCTCATCAAAATTCGTACTTCTATCGAGGCGATGGCTAACAAATGTCTAAACTTTCACATTTATAATTTTATACTAGCTTTTACCAGTGGATTCTCCCCCAAGAATAAACTCTCGGGATAAAGTGTCCTAATCGAGAATATGGTCTACCCGTGAGCTATCTTTCATCCAAATCCATTCAGCTATTAAGACATGAAAAAGAACAGTCAGACAGATATACAGACGAAGTTTCTTTCGCATTTATGACATGAGCATGGTAAGTAGGATATACCTTTTACATTACAGCCACGTACTCTAAAATATTAAAGTGGCTAATTGGCTGTTTGGAAAGATTGATACAATCAAGTAATGCGGGGTTAGGTGGCTTGTGTTTGCGCACTACTCCAATATCGAAGGTTATTGATTTTGTATTAAGAAACGTCTCGATACTGGGAAAACGATTCGCTGCAGTCTTAAGCTTTCTTTTTGTTCAAATGAAGGGTATTTTTTTAAACTATTTGGCATTATTTTAAGAGTTGGATTTAAATAACAGTGTAATTATTTTCTTAGGGATGGCGTTTCTATGGTGTTTTTCCAGGTTATGGCAGACATCTTGAAAAAACGCGGACACTTTAAATAACACATGTTGAGCCCATCCATCCTATCCATGCCATCCATCATATAGCAGTGGTGGCCCAGTGGTAGCGGCCGTGACTTACAAGTTGTAGGCCGTGAGTTCGAACCCAGGCAGGCGCTTTACTTTGTGTAAATAATTTCATTACCACTGCTCTCAAAACGGTTAAGGAAAACATCGTGAGGAAACCGATATGTCCTAGAACCAAAAATTTGAAGACATGTGACATCCACCAACCCGCACTGGGCCCGCGTGGTGGATTACGGCCCATTCCCTCTCACAGAGAGGAGGCCTGTGCATCATCAGCTTATTATTGTTCCCAGCAGTGGGAATAATAATAAGCTGATGATGATGATGATGATGATGAGCAAAAACTCGAACATCTGTGGAACGTTTCCTTATAATATAAGACAAGATCCATCTCCAATCTTTTTTCCTGTCCCATTAGTGGCAGCAGATAAAGCTGGTTTCTTCCTGTTTCCCTCTGCTAGTTTGCAGAGTCTTTCAGTTGTAAAGAGCTTCTTTTAATATTTTTTAATGTGCCCACTTCACCGATATCTCCGTCAATTGTGGACCGATTTTAAAAAACCTTTTTTTGTTTGAAGGAGTATGTTCTGAAATTGGTCCCATTTTCATTTAGTGAAGATCTGATCAAGAGCTTCGGAGATATACAACATAATTCTTCAATAAATAACGGCAAATCTCTCGGGATTGCTGTAGTTGCATGTCTGTTTATTGTTTATACCATTTAATAACATAACATCACGCCAGTACGCTCTAAAGTGGTACACAGGTGTGTACAGTTCACCTTGATACACTCTCATTTCACCGGTTATGTTCAGTTTCATGATATTCGGGTAATCTATTCTGGCATTATATGTACCTTACTTAACTATTTGTCTATTAGGCAGGTACAACTAAAAAGTGAAAAATAAAAAACTTATATCAAAAACATACTACCGACTTACAAGTATGAAAACTACAAAGTGAAAATTAACTATGTTTTTGGAAGTCGGTGTCGATAACACAAAAAAATGGTACTCACCAAAGACAACGACTTCCAAAAATAAAGTTATTTTTCACTTTGCAGTTTTCATACTTGTAAGTCGGTAGTATTTTTTCTAAAAAGGTTTTTTTATTTTTATTCTCACACATAAACGTAACTGGGCAAATGTGGGTGCGTGCACTTCTGCTTACCCTTTAGGGAAAATATTTAGGCGTCACGTTATCCATGAATGTTTTTTATACTCATTGGATGTTTATTTTCCTTATTGCTGTGTATAAAGCTATGTAATGGTTGATATAAAGAAACACCTGAATTCACGTATTACCCTGGGGGCTCGTCAGTTAACAACAATTATGATTAAAAATTTTTTAATATCAGTGTGTATATTTTTTGGCGTGTTTAGTACGTTCATAAATAGTAGATGGCTGTGAGTATAGAAAACTAAATGTAGCAAACTTAAACATCGCCTCTTAACGTAACACCAATATTGTATACCATAATGAGAAAAACGGCGGCGTTTTTGCAACAACAAAATAATAAAAGCGTGAATTATATAGTTAGCTATAAACTTTTTAACAAAAAAAAAACACAATAAAGTGAAAAATAACATTCTATTCGAAAATCGGTGTCTTTGGCAACTATTTATTAGTTTTTGCAACCAACTGCCGAAAAGAAAATTATTTTACGCTTTGTAGTTTTTTGTTTTGGAAGTCGGTTTAATTGTTATATTAAAAAGTATTTTGTTTTGCTCTTTTTAGTTTTGGTACCTTATATTACCATTAAAATACGCATTATTAAGGATAACTTAAAAACTACTCGTCAGATCTGGATCTAATTTAAATGGGACCACAAAAGAAGCACCGGCTTTCAAATAAAAATAATCATCAAAAAAAATCGGTTTATAATTGGCGGCGTAATCGCGAAAAAACATACAAAAACATACAGTCGAATTGAGAACCTCCTTCTTTTTCAGAAACTCTAGACAAAGATTGATAATATTGTAGTAAAATAAGTACACAACTAGGGTTTGCAATCCCGCAGTATTTTTTTTCCAGCTGAAAAATTGCGGGAAATTTGCCTTTCCAGCGGAATCCCGCTGGAATTCCCGCAAAAGATTTAAACATTCTTATACATGAATATAATAATGCTATTACTACGGCATTTTTGTGTTAACTTAAGAATAAGCTTAAAAACAGTTCATGGTATTTAAAAATGAAACAGGTAGGCATAATATACGTTAAAACTGTGTTTATTATAACAGAAATCAGTCAGGACATCTATAACATATTACTTTTGGTAGTAAGTAACAAACTATACTAAGTTAGTTTTACTAACAATTAACATCAAATCGTAACTTATACATAGATTATTGTCTCTATTTACTTTACGCATACGCATACTTCATGCTTGCTGTTATATTTATATTACTAATTTTATAGTAGATTATAACATAAAAGTCTACTAGACTAGAAATTAAGAGATCAATTGCACCGCCAATATAATAATTAGTCATTGGTAAGTAATTTGTAAGTAAAAATAAACATATAATAAATCAGAAATAACTTCGTTTGAAAAACGAGAAGAGAAATCAAAAATCATAAAAATAAAAGTTATTTTTTGTTCTGAAAATAAGAGCGTAAAAAACAACTGTATAAATTTTTTTGTCTGTCATCTTATTCCTTATAGGACTACAGATACTCTTATAACCGGCTGCAGAAAATGCCCTCTCCGATTCTACGCCTGTAGAAGCGGCAAAAAATTCCCGCGCGGGATTTACCGCACAAATGCGGGAATTCCGCAGTCCTTATTAACATGCGGGAAACCGCTGGAATGCGGGAACGCGGAATGCGGGATTGCAAACCCTATACACAACAGCTTTTAACCATTTTGAAGAGTTTTATTCTGACCTACATACATGCATTAACCCACGCCTGTTTCCCATGGGGGTAGGTAGAACTTACAAAACTTGCTCATCAAAGTGGTAATCTCAGTATGTTGCAAAATTGACAATAGTTTACAGAAAAAAATTTTTTTTGTCCGTCAGGTAGATTAATTAATAAGAAACATTGGACAAGTATTTTTTTCTTTTGACACGTAAACATAAAGTGACGACGATATAATTCGTTGAAATATCGTGAAAAGTCACGCCGCTGGTAGACTTTATACTGCCTTAGTGACGTCACAAAAAATACGTGTGCAATATTATTTGATAATCTCACTGACGGCTTTTTTTTTCTGATATAGGCTCGCGCTTGACCACTATCTCACCTGATGGTAAGCGATGAATAAATAGAATTATAATTTTCTACCCAGGAAACATCCCTATTATGTATCACATTGGTTATTATAAATACTTGCAAATAAAGGCTATCATACCTAATTTGATTACATTTAAATCAATTTTCTAAGCATTTTAATTTTATTGGTTTCATAACGAAGAATGAGATCTCGTTCACGTTTTTACTTAAACCACGTTTTACGACGAGTTACAAGTCATAAAAATTATTTAGTGGGTGTCAGTGATAGCAGGCCATAAAATGATTTATTAAGTTTTAGAAGTTGTAAAATTGGAGAACAATGGACGGAACTTGTTATTATTGAAAAATATGCAATAATTATAGCTTGTTTTGAATTGAATCTAGAAAATGTTCAAATAAGTCACTCATCTGACTTCTCATTCAGGTACGGAACCCTAAAAGGAAAAACACAAAATATCAATTTATTTGCGTAGCACGTCTACAGCGTAGTAAGGTTTTGCTACGCCGTAGCATGTCTACGCATAATTTAACAAATAATATACAGTTTATTATTTCTACTACAATAATAAATGGTGTTTTTATGTAAGTCACAATCAAGTCCTACTATTATTATTAGTTTATACGTTTGTTTGTTTATCAATCGCGTATCAACAGCTGAACGTATTTTTATGTAACTTGACATGGCATGGGTAGAATTAGGACAAACATTTCCGTGGGATAATTGTCATCTTTCACGCGAGAGAGGGCGCTAGCAAAACCAAGTATCTTACTAATATTATAAATACGAAAGTTTGAATGGATGGAAGTATGTATGTTTGTGGCTGGCAGGACCTGGATGAATTTTGGCACAGAGATAGATTATAGTCTGAAATAGCTCCTGTACTCTCATCCCGGTATAATGTCCACTTTTCACGTGGGCGAAGCCGCTGACAGAAGCTAGTGTAACAATATCTGTCATATGTCTTTCTTTTATGTTGCACCTACCTGTTCTGTTTCTGCACTAACTTAAGGTCGACTGGTAACGAGTTCGAATTCCTAAGGCATTAAGTCCAACTTTGTACGTTAATTATTACTTGTGTCTAAAGTTTTAATAAATGAATATTAGTAGTCTTTAAGAAAGAAAGAAAGCATATTTATTTGTGACCCGTACGGGAGACACTAGATAAGTAAAAACAAAACAAAAAAAACCGGCCAAGTGTGAGTCGGACTCGCGCCCGAAGGATCCGTACCATTATCGCAAAAACGGCAAAAAAATCTCATCTTCATGAGATACAGCCTGGTGACAGACAGACTGACAGACAGACGGTCCGCGGAGTCTTAGTAATAGGGTCCCGTTTTTACCCTTTGTGTACGGAACCCTAAAAAAGACCCCGTGAGAAACCAAAATGGCCTCAGCATGTGCAGCGATATCTAAAAGAAAATAACGCTGCGCTGGTATTCTTATAAGGCCCACTTACTGTTGATGCCACGGACACACTCACGGATACGGAACATACAATATTAAAAAATCAAATAGCATTAACACAGAAGGTAAATCAAAGTATGTATATGTATAAAACTAATAAACAAATAAAACACATTAAATATACAACCGAGATTCCGACGGCTCAATGATCACTTTTCGAAACCATAAACAAACGAAAGAGCGCGCAAGCGCAGGCAGAAATCTATAGTCGGCTGTCAAAAAGTACGAAAAGAAATGCTAAGAATTAATCTGTCAAAAAATATTAAAACAATCGGCGTTGGTGTGTGTGAGGTCGATAACGAGTGACGTTATGCCATCCTTTCCTTACTATTTACACTTTGTGCATGATAAAAGAGTATAAATATTGTTTAGATTTTTTTTATCGCTCTTTTAAGCATCAGTTTCATCATCATCACATAAGTGAATAAGTTATTTCTACGCAAGCGTGTCTCACCGTCGACCACACCTTCCGTTGCCAACAGGTGAGATAGTGGTCAAGCGCGAGCCTATAAAAAATAAAAATAAATTGATAAAGTAGTGTCCATTCGGGAGTTGGACCGTAAGCGGCCATTTTGTCAGCATCCCAAATCGGGATTTGGAACTCGGAGGGGCTATTTCTGTAAATAACCAAAACGAAAAGATTGCTAGTATTCGATGAAACAGAGTGGTGTTAATATTACTGTGTGTGGTATAGTGTTCAGTGTAGTGTTCGCCAGAAAGTAAAAAACTAACTGTGTGCAAACCCCGCTTTAGTTGTAACCCTTTCTTTCTTTTTTGGAGTAGTGTAACGGAACGTTACAATTAATTTATGCTTCGTTGATTCGTTCTTTGTTTGTTCGTGACTTGGAAAGCGCCGGGTACCTGAGGCGCGGGGGCCGAGTGTTCGCATTGAACGAATATTAAAAAGCATTGCACTCGGCCGCCCGCGCAGTGCCCGCCAGCAGTCGTTCCTAGGCTGATGTGCGGGCACACGTATCGCTGAGTGCTCGCCGTCAGTCGCTCCTAGGCTGATGTGCGAGCACAGATATTACTTTGCGCCGTGTCATTTCTTCGAACCTAACCTGTCCGTGTCGGGGTGCCCTAAGCTCCCGAGCTCGCTTCGCTCGCTCTTCGACTAATTCATAATGACCAAACAATGTGATGAAGACCTCATGGAAAGTGGGGTGCTCTGATTCCGTTTTGGGTATTTTCGGATATTCACATAGTGAAAATAAAACAAGGCCAGTGACAGCCAATACGAAAAAGCGCGGCATCGCTTCACGTGCCGTTCCACAGTGTAAACAAAAATTCGTTATTTTTTGTGTAAAAAGTCAATGCACACCAAATTGAAATATGTGAGGAAGTAAAAATAAAATTATATTTAAGTGAAAAATATGACTTCAAATTGAATAAAATACACCTCTACTTCAATGGAACGTGAAATGTGAGTTTTGACGTTTACCATGACAATTTATCTAACCTAAAAATTTGCACAAAGCAAAATTTGTATGGAAATTTAAAATATTTTTTTCTCGTAAATTGTGATACGCCGCGTTTTGAAACTTTGTAAAAAGCTTTCTATTTATGAGTACTATCTACATAAAAAATATGAACTTCCAATCGGCGGTCCATAAAGGAAATTTTAGCCATTTTAATTTCTAAGCACCATTTAGGAATAGCCTCTGATATTGCTAATAACGCTGCATCATGCTACCTAACTTCCTTCTACCTTCAATTTTATTTATAATTTTATAATATAAATTGGTATCTTTTTTTAAAGGATTCTGAATGATTGTTTTCTTTCATTTATATTTTCTTTTGCTTAAGCTTGCTTGATATGTAAATTCCGTTCTGGGCAGTACCACCACGTCAATACTACTACAATTAAATAGGTACTTTCTTCTTGTTGTCGTCGGTGGTACCCCAGCACGGAAGCTATCTGGCCGAGATCTAATAAGTTGGAACGGTGGTTTCCAGGATTTACGGCTTCACTATTTACGGCTGCATTATTTACGGCTGCGCTATTTACGGCTGCAATTACTACGGCAACATCTTCTTCGGCTTCATTTACGACCAGCGACCCGCACTGCGTGCCGGTTGTCCTTGTGTGCCGCAGTCCGAAGACCCACCTGTCGCTACGCCACTGGTGGGCTAAGCGAGTCGGTCACCCTCGCCGTATAGGCTGCAAGTGGCATCACCGTACAGCACGACACAGATCATCGGCCGACTTCCATCTCCGGCCTCCTGCAACTACAGGGGAGTACCTATCCCTGCAGGAGTGACAACAGACGTCCGTAACCCACGACTGTACAAATTTGTGTGTACCTCCGGCTGAACTGGTTTTCTTTTTTTTACAAATTAAAGTTTTTTTAAATTTTAAAGTACACGCCCGTATTTTATTCGATTGCCTATTGCTAGGTGGAAATAGAACGGGTGGAGGCTACAGTAGTCACCGACTATCAACTAACAACTTTGTAACTTAAAGTTACAAACGCAATAAAACTTCATTATTGTAAACAGAGAGTTCGATACACGTGTCTATCAGTGGGTGTTTACAGTTTATTAACATAGAGTTCATTGGCTTCTGGCTTTCCGACTTAGACATAAAGGATTTCTAAGAATCGGTTTGTGCAAGATTTTTTTTACTTTTGAATGGGTTAAAAATTGAATAAGATATACAAAACAAGAAACCACAAATATGAAGTGCCTTAAATTGGAAACGTATTAAATTAGGTACTAAAAATAGCACAAGATTAATTTATAAAAACCTTCAGCTTTGAAAAACGTGGTGCAATGAGCTGTAAAGAGTTACTCAAGATAGCAGAGTAATATTGTAACTACATTACCGCACAACTTCTACGGCGTAGCACACCTACGCCGTAGCACGCCTACGGCGTAGGGGTCCGTCTTTCTCTGGCATAACCCATAGTTCCTTTCTAAGCTTTGACACTTATAACTTAGCTCACTCCTTTGCCGCTAATAAGCATTTGTTATACAAGTTAGTCACGAAATTTGGTTGCGTCTTTGTTCGTAGAATCTCGTGTAGGTATAGTTAAACAGGAAATGGTATGCGCGTCGTTGTTAGTAAAGCTACAGGCTTCTTAGTTTTGTTGATTTGGTGTAGTGCACCTATCTCGATTTTTCTCTTTATCAGTTTACCTACTCCAGTTTTAGATAACGCATTTTTTTAATGATTTTGAAATTGCACAGTATTATTTTCCCCTTACATTCCAATTCATGTGAACTCGAATCCACATAATTAGAACACATAGAAGTTTATCTCCGTTGTCAAGGCAGCTGACTTGAGTGTTAGATCCTTCAAACTGACTTGGAGTATGGATTTTAATCTATAAATTGATAATCACTTTCCATGGTTGTAATAGAAAATAGATGTCATTATCACACATACGTATTTCCGAAGATACACGATGATTAACGAAGCGCGGACTTTTCTCGGGACATCTGTAGTTCAGTGTTGCTCCCCAGAGGATGTATTTACGTTAAGTACTCCGTTACGAAGTTACTTCCGCCCTTACTTAGCTGCTTAATGCTAGCAGTATGCCAAGCATTATGCTTATGTTTTTAGGCTTTGAAGGTGGCGTATAAAATTTTGGACGGAATCGGGTTATGTTGTGATTTCAAGTTGGATTTTTTTGAAGTTTCTGTTTGATTTTTTAGGGTTCCGTACCCAAAGGGTAAAAACGGGACCCTATTACTAAGACTTCACGATCCGTCTGTCTGTCTGTCTGTCCGTCTGTCACCAGGCTGTATCTCAAGAACCGTGATAGCTAGACAGTTGAAATTTTCACAGATGATGTATTTCTATTGCCGCTATAACAACAATTACTAAAAAAAGATTAAAATTAATATTTAAGGGGGGCTCCCATACAACAAACGTGATTTTTTTGCCGTTTTTGCTCGATATTAATAACGGCAACAGGTAGACGCTTGAAATATTCACAGAATATTTAGTTGTATATTCACTTCAAAAAACAATAAACATTAAATTAAAATAAAATAAATTAAGGGGGGCTCCCATACAGCAAACGTGTTTTTTATTTGCCGTTTTTTGCGATAATGGTACGGAACCCTTCGTGCGCGAGTACGACTCGCACTTGGCCAGTTTTTTTGTTTATTCGATTACGCAGTCCAATCTGTTATCAGTGGCTTATTTTTGAAACAAAATTAAAGAAAAAGGTAATTTAAAAAATCAAAAAACCTTATTGCTTTTGGTTATGGACAGCCAGCTCGCGACTATGTATCCGCCACTGCACAGCATGATTGTCTCCTTGTTTACGTCTTTTTAGTTTGCTTTTCAAGCAGTCGGGTTTTTTCATTTTAAAATTAACCTTTTTTTTATTTATGACTTTTTAGTATTTTTATTTTTCGAGTCAGTTACATTTAAACATATAAGTGTTATATATTTTTGAAATCAGATTTCAAAATCCCTTTATTTTGATACCCCACACGATGGGGTAGGAAGAAACCAAAAATTGGGCTCCCACAATATGGCGCCCAAAAGCCGCCATTTTTCTATTTTCAATTTTATTGTAGCCTGTTACACTCGCAGGGTTCCATACATTACCAGGTACCATTAAAATCGGCCAACGCGTTTGGTCTCTAAAACGCAACATAGGAACATACATACATAGACTGATAAACACATTACCCTTCTTCGGCAGTCGGGTAATAAGGCAGTGTTTATGGCTTAATATAATATCTGATTTTTAATTCTCTTTAGTACATAAAAACATGAATGTACCTAGGTATAACATTATATAACATTTCAAAGTAAAAAATAAATAAATTAATAACCACAACGTTTTCCATCACGGTTTTTCATTATTGTGGCTGTCTATCACCAACATCATCGCCGACCGAGATCATACACGTGATCAATTCAAACATCAAAGCCTTCCGATTTCCTTAAAAAGCGCCTCTCCCACGCACTATTTTAAGCGTATGAAATTTTTATATCTCGCAGAGCGAAGCTGGTGGAATTAAAGAGAACAGTTCTCGAGAACAGTTGCAAATATGTAGAACAACATTTACATTTATTCGGGGAATACATAATATGGAGCGGGAGACAAAGGAACTCTACGATTAAGTTTGTTTGTCTGTTTTGAATAGTTTTGAACTGTGGTGGAAATGTTTACAAAGGCTCAGTTTTAATTTATGTAAAACTTTTTGTTGAAATATATATATATCAGTATCCAAAGGTTGTCTGGTAGATATCGCTGTTAGCGATAAGATCGGCAATATACCCATAGAATTAAGTTTAAAATCAAATATATTCTATTTTATCAGTAGTCCGTGTACTATTTTTTATTCAAAACTGGATTTATGTCAAAATTACCGTCTGTTTTGGTCATTGAAGCCAGAATTTTTTTGACGCATATCTATATTTCCGAAGGTTTTCTACTCAGCTTCAGCTTTATTGTTGACTAGCTGTCCCACGCGGCAACCTAAATAACCATCTACCCTACCTACCCTACATGCATGTTTGTAGCGTAACTAAAACCGTTTACGCAGCGCATGCAACGGAAGCTCTCCTACCGTTTTTGCAACATTTATCATTATTGCTCCGCTCCTAATGGTCGTAGCGTGATGTTATATAGCCTATAACCTTCCTAGATAAATGGACTATCTAACACAAAAAGTTTTTTTAATTCCAATCAGTAGTTCCTGAGATTAGCGCGTTCAAACAAACAAACAAGCTCTTCAGCTTTATAATATTAATAATAATTAATAATAATAATATGTTATATTATATATATGTCGGGTTTAGTCAATAGTACGGACATAAAGTCAAATCACGCACGCCCCTAGCGGCAATCGAGAGCAACTACGCATTGGCGCGCTTATTCTAACCGCTTGCATAGTGGGGACAGCAGTATAGAGCAGTAGAGTACTGACAGCCGTAGAGCTAAGACGTCGTAGAATCAGTGTCGATCCGTAATATTAGTAAGTAGGAATGTAACTTGTCTATTTGAATAAACCCAGTGTATCGAATAACTTATGTGATTTCATTTGCACGATTATACCCACCGACCTGCCCACACACGATGTCTTAACCTAAGGGAATATATCCTGACTTTCCGATGGTTTACATCTACCGGCCAGCCCTGATTCGATCGTGCTAATGAGATCACACGTAAAAACAAAGCTAGTGAAAATTTCGGTTACATTCTTGCAAAAAAAATTGCGGTGTCAGTTGCGACTACCCTCGAAAACAAAATAATGAAAAACCAGTCCGGAATGGAGCAGCAAGGAAGCTAGCAACAACCAAGGAGCTGGACAGGTCAAGGAGGAGCGTGTGGACGTGGGCAAAGATCCATACACACGGATCTGTATGCCAATCTGGTGAGTCGTTTTCATTTTGTTATGACTATGGCCAAGAGTGTTCATTATTCAAAATTCTGATTTTGTGTACGGTATGGCGGTCAGTGGATCGTTGTGGTGGCCCGTGTCAGGTCATAATTTCACTTTAGTGACAATCAATAGTCAAGTTTTGGTATTATTGAAGAGTTATTACTCTACTATCACTGACAATAACCCTCGACTGGCCTTACCCGACTATTATTGTTTGGAGGTTAGAACGATATGGTGACAGTGACGTACCTACCTTAAATTTCAGTCTGGAAATTATGATAATACCAAATGAAATATTTTGATTAGTTTTGATACTGTGATAGTTTTATGCAGGGTTAAGTTTGAGGAGAAGCATAGTATTCTTCTTATCGAGTCAGGAAGCCAAACTATCTGGAACGTAGTAAGTCCTACAAGGCCTCGTTAATTGCGACTTAAAATTCCACTGACGCTATGGCATTCATTGGATTCTCTAAAGCCCATATACCTACCTGGACACTTGGGTCCTGTACTGTGTGTCAGTGCGGTTCATGTTTTGAGCAGGGACTCTGTACTCGCATTCGGTGTCCACAATAACCCATTTTGCTGTGCCGGTTTAGTTTACTACACCGCTGCACCGATTAATTTTCTTCTGCTGTGTATGGTTAAGATAACTGTGAACATATACTCTCGTAATGTTTTTCACGTTTCAGATACCATATTGCGTCGCAGTGGAGCCTCTGCTCAGGCAAGCGGTTCAGTTGCTGTATGCGATGGCTGACGTGTCAACATCTGAGAGGTTGAGACCGACGGCAGGCTAGCAGGTGGTAGCCGAACGTTGCCAGCGCGCGCAAGTTTGGAATGGAAAACTCGGTGAGTCGCTTCCATGTTATTTCGATAGTGTTGTCGAAGGTTCTCTAGTGAAGAGATGCTAGTTCGAGTGTTAAGAGTGTTCATGTTTGACCACTGAATTTGTAGTAGTTATACCTAGCACTATCACTAGGTAATTAAGACACACTTAGTAAAAAGCAAGTAGTTAATGGGTTTCCTATAGGCGGTATAGTTTCATCATTTGGTTCAGTACGAACTTTAGGATTTAATATCCCATAAGAAGATGAGCTCGTGGCTAAATAATAACAGCCGCACGGGTCGATCATCAAGGTTAAGCAACGCTTGACGAGGTCGGTCCGTGGATGGGTGACCATTTCAACATACCGAGTTTCCTCCGTGCCTCGGAAAGCACGTTAAGCCGTTGGTCCCGGCTGTCATTTGAAGATCTTTGACAGTCGTTACGGGTAGTCAGATGCTTGAGATCTGACAGCAGTCTTGCCAAGGGGTACCGTGTTATCCAGTTACTGGGTTGTGGAGGTCAGATAGGCAGTCGCTCCATGTAAAACACTGGCACTTAGCCGAATCCGGTAGGACTGGAAGCCGACCCCAATATAGTTAGGAAAAGGCTAGGCAGATGATGAAGAAGATGATCTATCCAAAGTGACTTAACAACTAGTCATTTTCAGTAGCAAAGCGAGTTAGTAAAGTCGTTGGGCGAAGGCAATTGTATCGAGTTAGTAACGGTACTGGTCATTTGCGTGTATTCGGGACAGATCTTTTGTTGCGTAACGCTTTACAACCACCGTCTTTGGATCTGAATGCACTTGCTTACTTTCAAAGTAATATTATGATAGCAGTTATCTCGCGATCGATTTCCTTACATGAAAACTGAGTTAGCGAGCGATAGTAAAGGGTTACTGTTGATAATTTGATTTTAAACGATATTGATCAAAGTTAATTCGTGAAGCTCCTGCACACGAGTTATTGTCACGCAAATATTATCAGGCTTAATTGTTCCCCTCATATGAACAGTCTGTATATTCAGAGATTTTTGAGTAGAAGGCGTGAATCTTGTGAGAAGGATCCCAGATCATCAAGTTCCTCGGGAATTGGATGTCATAGTTGATGACATTGGTAGTGAGACCAAATATGATTGACATGTCTACTCATACTCGAAGCTCCGGACCGCACCTCATGAGTAACATGTGGCGATGGGTTTACGAAGAGGTTTGAGTTGAGTATGCATTGCAAGAATTATGGTAAAGAGTAACAGCATTGTTACAATTACTTTGTTTAGTTGTTGAACTTGTTGATCGTCGGACCTTTTTCTAATGAATAGTGTTTTGTGGGAGGTTCTAGTTCTAAAACTAAATAGGCCCTGTATTAGGTACACGATAGGTGATTATGACAGGACGGTGATCGTTATACACCGAAAGCTTTAAATAGGTACGCTTGGAACCTACAGGTATGCACAAGGTAGGTTAGGACAGATGCCAGCGGGTCATGTACCAGTCGATGTTGATGTCAAAAGGATTTTGATGATAATGAGCAAGCTTAAGGTGTCGAGTAATTCAGTCTATCGAACGCATTATGTTTGACCGTACCAGTGGATTCTGGCGGAGGTCGGGGTCTAGAGAGAGACCGAGAGACCGTTGTGAGAGCAATATAATTGCTGGTCGGCTAGGGAGCCGTGGCGTTTGAGGTTTCACTCGAGGGTTTCTGTAAGCTTGGCAGTTTTTGCTGCAGAATAAGTTTTAAACTTTGTTTGGAGCGACTAGTGGTACATGGCCCAGGGTAATGATTTGGTTAAAGAGTAGAGTTCTCAAATTTCCCTATTTTCACGAATCCAATAATCTAGTTAGGTCAGGAGTAGCCGAGCGTTGTGTGGCAACTGTTGGCCTGAGTGGCAACTGTTGGCCTGTGTGGCAACTGTTGGCCTTTATGGCAACGGTAGGCCTGTATGGCACCTGTGTGACACTGTCTGGTGTGAGAATTCATGTTTGTGTTAGGAACCTTACAGAAAGTTCCTATTGAGTCATGAAGGAAAGTAAACTCGCAGTCACGCGTGTGTAGAGATCATGTTAATGTTGATGACGTTCGAATCGTCAAGCCCTCATTACGAAAATTGAAATAGTTTTGGTTTTCAAATTTTTATTACTATGCGAAGATCGTGTTGGTAAGACACACAAAGCTCAAGTACCAATTGAGATTGTAGATAAAGTAGTAAGTACTAAATCTCTGTGTGAACAAGGTCTTAGTTCAGAGAGTCGAGTTGACTCGACATCGTGGAGATGTGCGAGTAGAGCAATTGAGATAGCTAAGAGAGCTATGAGATAGCTAAGAGAGCTATTAGATGGCTAGTAGAGCTTGTGATGGTTAAAAATCGTGAATAAGAAACATGGTATATTGTTTCTTGTTTGATTTAATTTGAGATTTATGACTTATCAGTGGTACTTGAATTTTGTAGTCACGAAGATTAGGTGCTTTTAGGTACCAATTCGATGATTAAATTGCTATTTTCTTTAAATTGGAATTAGAATTACTCGTTCCTTGCAATAGTGAACAGAGAGATTTGAATGATCATGTTTGATTGTTTCAAAATGTTTCCTCACTCTAGTGTATGAGTCAGGATTGGACGAGCAAATACTGTTTGAAAATTTTGTATTTTTCAGAAAAACATCCCTTGTATGATGGGAGATTGCCAGGATGGAGTGGACTAAGACTACGTGTGGTGCAACACGAGGTGACCATGAGATGGCATGGAGCGAGGACAAGATGATGAAGCCTGCGGGTGATGGATTTGGGGATCTGTCACCTGAGAGAGGCCCGAGAAGGCGACGTGTGTGTTCCACGTTCGCCTCTCAAGAGGAATTACGGCCTAGAGAACACCATGTGGTTTTAGTCAGTAGGAGTCTGACAGACCCCTCAGCTTTCCCCAAGGGCTGAGGACATCCATTGAGGATTTCCACATGATTCGATACACTGTTAGAACCTGACAATGAGAAACAGACGAGGACGCCTGTCTCGCAGGATGGCCATGTCGGGTTTAGTCAATAGTACGGACATAAAGTCAAATCACGCACGCCCCTAGCGGCAATCGAGAGCAACTACGCATTGGCGCGCTTATTCTAACCGCTTGCATAGTGGGGACAGCAGTATAGAGCAGTAGAGTACTGACAGCCGTAGAGCTAAGACGTCGTAGAATCAGTGTCGATCCGTAATATTAGTAAGTAGGAATGTAACTTGTCTATTTGAATAAACCCAGTGTATCGAATAACTTATGTGATTTCATTTGCACGATTATACCCACCGACCTGCCCACACACGATGTCTTAACCTAAGGGAATATATCCTGACTTTCCGATGGTTTACATCTACCGGCCAGCCCTGATGCGACATATAATATATTATAAATGATGATGATATATATATGTTACGGCTAATACCCGAAGTGCGGCTACACCTAGTTTTAGCCGGTTACGGTTAGGTGTAGCCACTTACTCTTGGTTAAACCTAGTACCTACGAGCCGATTGTTTTCGGGTAAAACTAGGTCTAGCCTTCATCATGCCGGCTACAACTAGGTCCAGCCATTCCCTGTTGGATAAAACTAGTTGCAAACAACTAACCTAACCTAACCTCGGGAGCTTAGGGCACCCCGACACGGACAGGTTAGGTTCGAAGGGGATGACGGGAGCTGAAGTGAGCGAGCAAAGCGAGCGAACTCAGCTCCCGTCGTCCCCTTCGTGTTAGGTTACTTTAGACCCTGCATTCAGAAATTCTTCGTCGACCATGTTGCATAAACACTAAACTAAATTGCACCAATACCTAGTTCTAGCCGGAATGATATCGGATAGACCTAGTTTTATCCAACAGGGAATGGCTGGACCCAGTTGTAGCCGGCATGATGAAGGCTAGACCTAGTTTTACCCGAAAACAATCGGCTCGTACTAGGTTTAACCAAGAGTAAATGGCTACACCTAGTTCTAACCGGCTAAAACTAGGTGTAGCCGCACTTCGGGTATTAGCCGTAACATATATAATATATATAGTATAGAGCACTCGTCACTAGTTTTTAACTAGGTACAATGCGTGCCACGAAACATGACTTGACATACCAAGAGGTTTATCGTAGTAGACTTTTATAGGTCTCTTTAGCGGTATGAGGTCTGAGTGCGGGAAAAACCGGGCATCATCGGGGCGGCAGGCAGAGCGCGGGAGGCGCGATCAAGTCTCATCTTTCCATCTTTCGTGGCGCGCACTGTAAGTAACGTGGATTCATAAACAGGATCTAGGTAAATCGGAGTAGTACTGCATATCTGAGTCTTTGATAAATGGTTTTATTTCTCTAAGTTGGTTTGTACAAACACTTTTACATGTCGATCATATTTTTTTAATTTAGATGAGGTATCATATTCATTTTTGTCCATACAGACTAAATGAAAAGCTTTGTCTAAGAAAACAATACATCGGAGACAAGCAAACCCACATAATCTCGAAAGTTCACCGAAAACTGTAGACAAAGGAATATATTTTTGTATTAAGCATACCGACCTGCTGTATTTTGTTAATAACGCGCCCAGATCTCTCAAGAGTCGCCTGCTTGCCTTTCAAATTTTAATCTTATTACCATATAGATTAAGTGGGATTTCCAACGACGGTTGGCTCGAAGAATTTTCTAAGTGAGTACATATATACCGTTTTATTGTGCCCCACAAGAGTACTCGAGTTATGATTGAGTTTTTTGTGTAACATTGTTATGGAAATAACGACCAATATGTTGTTTTTGATTGTGATGTAAAGGCGACACCTAGACTTTTGATGTTTTCAATGAAAAATGACGTCGTGTTTTTCAATTGTTTGTGTCGGGTTGTTTTATTGATTTTGAGGGTATGGCTTCAGATTGATTTCTGTTTTACTTTTATTGAGATATCGTCTGTTTTGTATCGTTAATGATATTATGTACTTATCGGACATCAAGCACTGAAGTGTCAATTGTGAATTTGAGGTTGGTTATACAAGAACAAAAGCTGATTCATCAGTGGCGTTTAATTATTGAAAAATAATGTAGGAACGAAATGTATTTACGAATACAGTTATAAATGATTTAAAAACAATTTAACAATCTTCAGAAAACTTTTATCCGAAGAATGAAATTGTATAGAAGGTAAATCTAACAATTATTATTCATCATATAAAATTTATCTGATGAATGAATAGAATCAATGCTCTTAAAAGTAAAACCCTTAAAATAACCCCCGACCCAAAAACCTCTAAAAAGCAAAAAATAAACTTCGTACTCGTGTCGGGGAACCACCAACGTTTACAGCAGTTTATTTTATTTACGCGGTTCTCCGACGCGTTTACGAGGTTTATTTTTTGCTTTTAGAGGTTTTTGTGTCGGGATTTTTTTTTTTTTATTGTTATTTCATGTTTTTTAAATTACATATAATATAGAAAGAAAAAGAAAGAAAGAAAGTAAACCAGTTTATTTGGCACACACAATGTAGGTACTAATAAAAGGGAACTTGATTTTAAAATAATTGAGTAGTCCCGCGACTGAGCCAAATAGGTCCAATTCAGCAAAAATGCCAGACAACTAAGAGTTGCCTGACGCTGGTTTTCAACTGAACCTTTAGTTTTATACCTAGTAGTAGACACGCTTTAATCGACAATCTATCGAAACACGTAATTATGAAACGATATCTTGCGACAAAACCCAGATTAACTGAGTAAAATGCTAATAACTTTTGAACGGCGAAACAGTTTTTAATTAACATAGCTAAGGACACTCTTGACAAAGCCACCTTTCAAACAAAAAAAATCTAAATCAATATCGGTTCATCCATTTAGGAGCTATGATGCTACAGACAGACACACAGATACATAGCAACACACATCAAACTTATAACATCCCTCTTTTTCCGTCAGGAATCAAAAATATACTGCACTGGTAAACAAAACAAACTCATTTCATATAAGGACGCCATAAAACAAAAGAAATGCAAAAATCCGTGAGATATTAGCCATTAAAACTTCTTCATAAATATGGACTTCGATACTTCATAGTATATTACTGAAACAGAGACGACGCCATTACATTATTCAAATACGCAAGTGTGCTATAGAAAAGCAGAACAGCTGTTGTATCTCACGAAGGCGGATGAATCGCAACAAAATGAATCTTATTTCAAAGTCATAAAAAGCTTTTTAGCAAAAAAAATAAACCGACTTCTAAAACAAAACACTACAAAGCGAAAACTTTCTTTTCGGAAGTCGGTGTCTTTGGAACCTATCTTTTTGTCATTATTGACACCGATATCGGAATAGTACATTGTGATACAAGGGTGGAAAGTAGGTTATTGCAAAAGAGCTGACATTAACAAGCCCGAGCTGTAGGCGAGGGTTTTTAATGACACGAGTTTGCAATAACCTACACACCCGTGTATTACACGACGTTTTTGAATACAGTTGTGAGAAACAGTAAAAACAAATCAAAAATTAGCTTGGTATATTCACAAAAAATAAAATTTTCAATATGGCGCTATTTTGCAACTGGACATATTCTTTTACAAAGAAAACAGCCTATACAGCCTATTTGATTTTTGACAAACGTTGATGTGAAAATAATTAAATTAAAACTGGTAATTAAATATATTAAACAACTATTTAAAAAAAAAAGAGAATTCAATGCTAAAATGTACGAAATCATTAATTTTTCCTCGTATAAAATCGTATCCCATTTTATTCTATGTATGAAAACTCCTTGCTACTAAAATTTTTTAAATTGACTTATGGCGCGTTTTTGCAACTGGACATATTTTTTTTTCAACGAAAACAGCCTATACAGCCTATTCGATTTTTGACAAACGTTGATGTGAAAATAATTAACTTAAAACTGGTAATTAAACATATTAAACAACTTTAAAAAAAAATATGAGAGTTCAATGCTAAAACGTACGGAATCATTAATTTTTCCTCGTATAAAATCGTATCCCATTTTATTCTATGTATGAAAACTCCTTGCTACTAAACTTTTTTAAATTGACTTATAGCGAGTTTCTGACACTGGACTTATTTTTTTACAACGTTAACAGCCTATACAGCTATACAGCCTATTCGATTTTTGACAAATGTTGATGTGAAAATAATTAAATTAAAACTGGTAATTAAATATATTAAACAACCATTTATAAGACTTTTGAGAATTCAATGCTAAAACGTACGGAATCATTCATTTTTCCTCGTAGAAAATATATCCCATTTTATTCTATGTTTGAAAACTCCTTGCTACTAAACTTTTTTAAATTAACTTATAAATTTAAAACTAAACTGCAAACATAATGATCGAGCTCGTAAACAAAAGTCACGACCGCGTAACAGAAAGATGCCTATGCGTAAGATTTAACTTTCGAATCATAATTATAGCCTCTGAAAGTACGCCATGTTTAACAACTGTATTGAAATAGTACATTGTGATACAAGGGTGGAAAGTAGGTTATTGCAAACGAGCTGTCATTAACAAGCCCGAGCCGAAGGCGAGGGTTTTTAATGACACGAGTTTGCAATAACCTACACACCCGTGTATCACACGACGTTTTTCAATACAGTTGTGAGAAACGGAAAAAACAAATCAAAGAATTAGATTTGTTTATTCACAAAAAATAACATTTTCAATAAGGCGCGTTTTTGCATCTGGACATTTTTTTTTACAAAGAAAACAGCCTATACAGCCTAATCGATTTTTGACAAACGTTGATGTGAAAATAATTAACTTAAAACTGGTAATTAAACATATTAAACAACTTTAAAAAAAAAGAGAATTCAATGCTAAAACGTACGGAATCATTAATTTTTCCTCGTATAAAATCGTATCCCATTTTATTCTATGTATAAAAACTCCTTGCTACTAAACTTTTTTAAATTGACTTATAGTGAGTTTTTGCAACTGGACTTATTTTTTTACAACGTTAACAGCCTATACAGCTATACAGCCTATTCGATTTTTGACAAATGTTGATGTGAAAATAATTAAATTAAAACTAGTAATTAAATATATTAAACAACCATTTATAAGACTTTTGAGAATTTAATGCTAAAACGTACGGAATCATTCATTTTTCCTCGTAGAAAATTTATCCCATTTTTTATTCTATGTTTGAAAACTCCTTGCTACTAAACTTTTTAAATTGACTTATAAATTTAAAACTAAACTGCAAACATAATGATCGAGCTCGTAAACAAAAGTCACGACCGCGTAACAGAAAGATGCCTATGCGTAAGATTTAACTTTCGAATCATAATTATAGCCTCTGAAAGTACGCCATGTTTAACAACTGTATTGAAAAATAAATTAATTGTATTGTAGTGTATTGTTTTGGACATCGGTTTAATTTTTATGTTATAAAGTTTTTTATTTTTCTCTTTTTAGTTTTGGCAGGGACCTTATATGACCATGAAAATTATTTATGCCCAGAGGTCTTCTCATAACAAGCCTAAACACAAATGGGACAATTTTTTTTATTACGGAGCTCCGGTGCCTACCTTCCGACTTCATCATCAGATCAGTTTGATGGTAACTTAATCACAGTCATTTAACAATTCTTCTATATATCTTATAGCCAAATCATACTTATCATTGAGAAATGCCAGTGGTTTTCTGTGGTATTCTTCATCAGTTCCACTTCACCAAATGATACTTTCCGAATGGAAACGCTTGCCATGTTGATGTAAATACGAAAAAACAAAATTACCTACAAAATTTTAAGAGTTCCCTCGATTTGGATGGGATACCCTCATCAGACCCTGACTTGGTTACAATGGAAATTGGGCCACCTTGAAAGTACCACACTACACATCAAACAAATAAAAAACCACCACCACATCGCGCACGACGGGTTCCGTACCATTATCGCAAAAAACGGCAAAAAAATCACGTTTGTTGTATGGGAGCCCTACTTAAATATTTATTTGCTTCTGTTTTTAGTATTTGTTGTTATAGCGGCAATAGAAATACATCATCTGTGAAAATTTCAACTGTCTAACTATCACCGTTAATGAGATACAGCCTGGTGACAGACGGACAGACAGACAGACAGACAGACGGATCGCGGAATCTTAGTAATAGGGTCTCGTTTCTACCCTTTGGGTACGGAACCCTAAATACATACGTAGTCGAACATAGAACCTCCTCGTTTTGGAAAGTCGGTTAAAAAATCACGTCAACTGCCTTCATTCCGAATATTGAGACTCGAATAAATAATCAATTCGAATCGATACCGTACTGCTCTAGTCACACTCAAAATGTCTTCCTTGCGCGGCAGATATAAAATATGCATTTTATGTAAATTCGACATCGAGAATGTAGTAGTTGTACATTTTAAGATGGGCTGCGATAGTCTTTTTCGTTCGTTTTTTAAGGCATTACTGTCACATAGTTTGTTTTATTGTGTGTTGCCATTGTTGTGCCAATACCATCATCATCAACCTTATAATGTTTCCTCTGCTGAGACACAGGCATCCTCTCTGTGTGAGTGCGGGTTGGTGAATGTCACATGTCTTCGATTTTTTGACTCTAGGGCATGCCGGTTTTCTCACGATGTTTTCATCACAGTTTTAAGAGCCAGAGGTGATAAAGGCGCCTGCCTGAGTTCGAAATCACGACCAACGGCACGACGACACGTTAGTCGGGGCTGTTAACACTGAGCCACCATTGATCTGCCAATACCATGACGAGATAGACAGAATGTGGATGAATGGAGAGACACAGAAGAGAGCCAACGAAAAGATGGATGGATTGTGTGAGGAGTTATATCAAAGAATCACAATCACATACTACTTAGAGCTGATAATTACTTTCTAAGTCATTGTTCCCCTGTGTTCTTAAAAATGCATTTCTTAACTTAATTTAAGTCTCAATATTGTTAACTGTATATTATGGGAAAGAGCGAGACAACCCCAACACAAGTATTAATGATTACTTACTGGGGCTGCCTCATTCATATTTGTATATGTAACCGTTTGAGACAGAATACACAATTTTATTTTATTTATAGTTATATCAAAGAAAAGGGAGTCAATGACAGCGTGACGGTTGACCATCGAGAATGGGAAAAGAAAACGTGTTGCGCCGACTCCAAGTTACATGGAACAGAGGCATGAAGATTATATGATGATCAGCGTAATTACTTAGCACAGGCAGAATCAGTTACTAGGAAAACATGGCTTTCGTTGCAATATCGGCTGATTCACCTGACCTAACACGCCATGTGTCCCGTTGATCGACTGATTTTAGTCACCTATTTCAACTTTGGTAAGCTTCATCTCGAAAATAAACTGTCAATAAAGTTTTAGATTTAAAAAGTTTTTATCTAAATAAAGCGAAGTTCATCGTTATTTAGTTTCTTGAACCACTATATAATTATTTACACTGTTAAAAAAAATAAAAAAGTTCTGTTAAATCCCGATAAAAATACCGGGCTTAACTAAAAATGTTATTGTTGAAAATTTGTATTGTATTAAATTAAAATCAAAAGTAATTTTTTTTTATTTCACATAGGCCCACATGGGCACTTATAAAACGTCGACAAAAGGTGCACGGTTCGGGTTGGTCGTTTTCTATGGAGAAGAACCGGCAAGAAACTCGACGGTTACTCTTTTAAAAAATGGTTTAGTTTTACAATATTTCCATGTTACAGCATTAGTACTTAGATATGGGGGGACAACGTAAGCCCGAAAGTAAGTCCGAAACTAAAAAACAGATTATATTTTATATAAACAAAAGAAAAAAAAAAGAAAGTAAAACGAGATACAAAGTTAACAAATGTTAAGAAGCATCTAGAAATCTAGAAGGCCTCAAATGTTCACACATTCATATAACAATCGGTAAAAGAATCTATACAAAGGTAAAACAAAAAAAAATACTAAATTTAACATGTGGCACAAAGGTTGTTATCGGTGCTGTAACTATTTTTAGCAAAGGGCTATAAAGATGATTGAAAACCATTGTAAAAAATCTAATTAAAAGAAGAAATAAAAGAAAAATGAGATTGAGAATAGTTAGACACATCCACATATTTGTGCTGTTTATGATTTACCAGGGAAGCTGCATGCGCAGAAGGAGCTAAAGCCAAAATTTGTATCTTCGACGTAGTCCTTGATTTTATAATATGCTTTTTTAATAAGGACACGTTTGATGTAGTTTTTGTACTTTCCATCGGTCAGTTCTTTAACTGACTTTGGCAACTTGTTATTCTCTCAAAATGGTTCGAAAAAGAATGTCCGTGAAGTTTCTTGCATGTACTTCTCCATATAGACCTACTGACGCTTGCGAATGAATGTGAATGTGCAACTAGATCCATCTTTTTTTTGTCTGGTAATTCAAACGTACCTTTAAGGTTTAGTTGAAATAAAGTATTTTGATTTGATTGATTTGATTAACTTCCACTTAATTTAAATATTTCCGGTAAACCACCATCTCAATTACCAAACTAATCAGTGAGATGTTATGATAAATTAATTGAATTTAACGCGATCGGCTACAGCGCGTCAGTCACAGAGCATATTTATGCAATGATTCTACCTGGCTGTCGGTTTCACCGCGATTGGCATTTCATTATTACGCACTTGTTTGTTTATTTTACTGGATGGTAAATTGGTGCGAAAATTTGGTGGAGTATCTATTTATTTATAAAAAAAAAATATTAATCTTTATGCACAAAAGGTATAAAGGCGGACTTAATGCCTTAGACATTTCCCATCAATCAGCCAAGGGTGCTGAAGAGACAACATAGCAGGTGCATTTTTTAATATAAAAAAACTAGTTATGACGATACAAAAATGAACATATATTGAACATAATTTAAATTTTTATTCGTGGTTTTTACTTTCCTGTACTTTTTTAATTTTAACTCCAACTTCAGCCCGCCGCATAGAGTTTTTATTAAAGTTTAAAAAAATTGTTAAGTACAGATTATCATTCATGTAAAAGGTTAAACAATACTAATACTTCATTTAAGGCGTTTTTAATTACTCTAGATTTAGAGTTTGATCAATAAATTAATTTTAAATATTAATTAAATATGTTTGGCAGAATTAAAATTTTGCTCGTGCCTTTTTGCGTTACGACGTGACAGCTATTTGCACATGCACAGTATATAAGCCCGAGGAACTATGAACTATTAGTTAATCTGTGGATATGCTGAGCGCCCTTGAATAAGCGCCATTTATTAATTTATTTCTTGGTTCAGATATATTTTTTTATTTTCTCGCACAATGTATAGTAAAATGTTGTATGATACACGTGCGTTAGATGATTTCCGACTCGTGTCGATTAATCCACTCATCGGAAATCACCTACTTTCCGCACTTGTAGCATAAATAACTATTATGAATTAAAAGATAAGAAGAAAGTGAGATGACTCAGCTTATTTGTGTTGAAAATAAATCCAGAATTTACGCTTAAATGCATACCGGATGGTGGCCGTCCTGATATCGGGAGGGAGCGCGTTCCAGAGAAGAATAGACTGGATATGATAGGAAGAGTGAACAAAATCAGTAAAATGAGAGGAGATTATTGGTAGAGCGCAGATTGCGTGTGAAGGCTATATATATTGAAAGTTAGACATAAGATAGGACAGAGGGGTGGACGAATTGAGTACGGAGAAACGGTTGGTTTCGAGTTTTCGTTGGAAAATGTTGTAAAGGCTGTTAGGATGATACCTGTTTAAGCTTGTGGCATTTTATCGACTTGAACCTTTGTTGTTGACAACGCCTTTTTATTGCTTTAAATTCGAACAGCTGATGTGAAAAAAAAAATGTCGTGTTTGTATTTGTATACCCAATAAGTTTAAATACCATAAAAGCCGAATAATATAAAAGTAGTTCTAATTTAAAAGTAAATAAGTAATAGTGATACGTCACCATCTTTTCGGTTCAATGGTGATTTAACCCAGAGACAGTTTGGCCCCAGTAGGTGGCTACGTTTATAGCGGCGTCAGTGGCGTTCATTAAGTCCTTAATGGTGCAAGTCTATGGGCATTTGGGGCTCTCCAACAAGTGGGTCATATTTTGGACACACGCCACCGCACTCACAAATTTGGTATCACACGGGTCTGTGAAAGTCCATTTTGCGAAGTTCCATTTACGCAGCATACCTTGGTGTGCAATCAGGTGTTAGTAAAGTTGAGAATGTAACTAATTGCTTATAAAAAACTTTTTTACAAAAAATACCACCGGCTTCCAAATAAAAACACTACTACTTTACTCACTAAATTAATTTCTTTTTGGAAGTCGGTGTCCATAACTAAAAAAAAATGTACCTGCCAAAGACACCGACTTCCAAAAAGAAAGTTATTTTTCACTTAGTAGTGTTTTTATTTATTTATTTATTTATTTATTTATATAACATGGAAAACTTACAGCTAAAAGTGAACAGAACAAGAACAGTAAATTTGACAGTCAGCCAATTAAAAGTCTTCACTTATAAAATATTGCATATTACTTATATCTATGGACACTTCAGAAGGCCTCTATTACAATAGATCGCCAAACAATACTAATAAATAACTTATATAATTATCACTAACATATTGCTCAAACTACACAACAACATTTAATTTGCATTGAACTGGTTGAAAAAGTTTCGGCTCAAGCACTTCCTGACTGATGGCACACTAGTTAGAAATGGATCAATATCGTGCTGCTTGCACAACTCATTAAGATGTCTACTTGCCCGCACAATATACGAATTCTGTCTATAATTTGTGGAGGCTGATGGCACCTGCAAAGGTGGATTAAATCTTTTTGACTTCCTAGGGGTATTAAAATAAAATTTGGATAAAATATCGGAGCAGTTTATACTGTTGTTAAAGATTTTGAACAAACAAACGCAGTCACTAATCTCGCGGCGAATGAATAGAGGCAATATGTGGTATCTTTTACAAAGGATAAGGTAATTCTCGGACTGATATGGCACTTTCTGGTGGTAACATAAGTATTTTATGAATCTTTTTTGGATGCTTTCTAGACGGTTAATGTACTTGTGGTAACATGGGTTCCATATTTCAGACGCATATTCCAAGTGGCTTCTAACAAAAGTACAATATAGGATTTTTAAAGTTTTAGCTTTAGTGAAGCACTTGGATAACCGCATAATGAAACCCAGTGATTTTGATGCCTTGGCAACTATTGCATCAACGTGTGTTTCAAAAGTGAGCTTGGAATCGTGATGAACTCCCAGATCACGGATGGAATTTGATCTAGGTAAGATTTGATTATTTAGGGTATACGATGTAGCAATGACTGAGCGCTGCCGGGAATACGTAATAACCGAGCATTTGGTGGGATTTAGATCAAGTTTATTAGTATGACAATAATCCACCAAACGATGCAGATCGTTCTGGAGTGCAACTACGTCTATTTGCGATGATATCGAGGCATAAATTTTCATATCATCGGCAAAACATAATAATCTGGATGAAGTCAAGCAGGAATCAATGTCGTTAATATAGACTATGAATAACAAAGGACCGAGCAATGAACCCTGCGGGACTCCACTAGGGATAGGGACCCAGCTTGATATATAATTATTTAGTACTACTGCTTGAGACCGGTTCTCAAGGTAAGAAGAAAACCATCTGAGTAGATCGCCGCGTATTCCCATGCTATTTAACTTTGATATGAGGATGCTATGGTCAATACGGTCAAAAGCCTTGCTATAATCTGTATAAACGACATCGACCTGCCTACCTTTGTCCATGGCATCAGTAATAAATTCGTTAAGAAGAATCAGGTTCGTGACAGTAGACCTACCTTTCAGAAAACCATGTTGGAACGCGCTAAACGAATTTTTGAGTGCAGAATAAACCTGATTATATATAATTTTTTCGAAGACCTTTGCTATAATACACAGTTTAGATATCGGCCTATAATTTTTTATGTCCGTTTTGACACCTTTTTTATGTATAGGCGATATAAACGCTGATTTCCATATTTGCGGGACAACACAAGTAGCTATGGATTTTCTAAATAAAATCGAGATAGGTTGCGCTATCGCAGGTGCACAACTTACGAGAAGTTTTGATGGGATTTTATCTGGACCTGCCCCTTTAGATGTGTCTAACTTTCGAAGCAAGTTTGTAACTTCATCAACATTTACAATGATACTGCAGATATCAGATGATGTGTTCGGAGATTCAGTGAAGAGAAAAGGAGAAGAGATCGGTTGATTGGCAATGGGATTGAGAAAAGTAGAATGAAAATATTCCGAAAAAGCTTGACATATAGTTTCCCCCGTCCGCAGAGTATCACTATTGTAGTTCAAGGTACTTGGGATTGCATTTGAGTTGTGACGTTTTTTTACAAATGTCCAAAAATATTTTGGATTATCTTTAATGGATTTTTCAGTTAGATCCAAATAGTTTCGATAGCATTGAGATTCCAAAGTTTTTACCCTTTCTCGAAGAAGCTTAAATGTTAATTCATCCGATTTATTACCGTAGGTTTTGAATCTTTTAAAGTATTTATACTTTTCTTTGATAGTTTTAATAAGTGACGAACTATACCAAGTGGGATACTTTAAATTGCGAGACAATTTCTGTGGAATATATTCATTCTGTAGATCAAAAATGAATTGATTAAAAAAGTTCACTGAGTCATCAATTGACCGCGCCGAGAACTCAGTTACCCAGTCAGTCTTACAAATGTCTCTACTGATCGATTCATAGTCACCTTTATCAAACATAAATTGAGTACGTACTCCAGCAGAGGTGTTACAAACAAATCCAAGTTAATTAATAGTGCAGGATGATAGGCATCGATGGGCACCAGTGGGCTAGGACATTCCGTTACATTTACTAATTGATTGGATAGGACTAAGTCTAGAAATCTACCATACCTATTAGGCACCACGTTATACTGCCCCAAATCAAGAGTGCATAATTCATCACAGAATAAAATTTCATCATTACTGTTTGGATTCAATGGGACAAGCGGAAGGTTGTCTGAAGGGGCCCAATTAATACCGCTCATGTTGAAGTCGCCAACAACGAGAAAGGTATCCGAAGCATTATTAATAACTATATCGTTTAATTTTCCAAGAAAATTTGAAAGTTGTGAAGAAAAAGAAAGACCTGAGTTTTGTTGACATAGGTAAATAACACAAATATTCAAGTTAATATTATTCCGAGTCTTAGAATTTTTTAGGCGTAAGGATAGCCAAAGGTCCTCCGCTGTAGAATGAAACTTAGGTTGACAAATAACTGATAATTCTCTGCGAGTAGCAATAAGTACCCCCCCACCCCGCGATTGCCCGGTTAAAGCGTAGTCCCGATCCCGACGCCACACAATGTACCGTCCGTCAAAAAACTCAGAATTTAAAACCCCATCCAATAACCATGTCTCAGTAAGTACTATAATGTCATACGAGTTCATTACCATTTGACGATAGAAAGAATTAGTTTTTGTTCTAAGACCGCGAACATTCTGATAATATATGTTTAAGTTATTAGACACGGTAACCACACGCAATAATTGAATACAAGTCAGTATAACGAATTATAATAAAACGTTTGATTAAGTAACAATGCATAACAGGGTAAAATAAAAATATAAACATGCATGGAAGGTAAACCCCAAAAAAGTTTGCGCAAGAACAATGATCATGCGATATTAAGTAGTAAACAACTGTGCGAAAAAGCAAGCAGCAATGAGTGGCGCGCGTAAGTGCGAGCGAGCAAAATATATTGAAGTGCGTTAGATCTTTAAAGTAAACAGCGCGATAAGACACACAAAGGATTCCTTGAGCCAAACAACAGAAAGGTGTCGAACTCATTAGTGTGGCTGAGGTGTTAAACCTTTTGTAACAAAGTTTTGAAATACAAAAGATCATGATAATTATTATTATGAGCGATTGATTTATAATAAAACAATAAAATAAAATTACTAAAAAACTTAGGATTATAGCTAGGAAGCACATTACACAATCTTGTTTAAATCTGATTCTTTTCGTATAATAGCTACTTTAGAATTGGCGTTTTTTAATATGTGAATTTTTCCATGCTTTACCCATATAAATTCGTAATGTTTCTCTTTGGCCATGATCTTAGCCTTACTTAAGAGCTTCTTGTATTCTATACTCAGATGATCATTAACATACACACGCTGAGAAGACCCCGGGAACCCGATGTGGCATGCGGAAAGGTCCTTAACGGCTCGTGCAGCTGCGATAAAATCTTCCTTGACATAGCGGTTTAAAAAACTCACTATAATCAGTTTTTCATTAGAGTTGTACATAGGTACCCTTGAAATGTAATTCACCTGGGATTTGGGGCAGCTGTAGTTTACCTTCCGGCCAATCGCTTCAATAACCGAAAAAAGATTTTCGTCTTTTCGTATGGGAACTCCCTTAATTTCCACGTTGTTAAGTCGGGATCGCTGTTCGTACGTTGCCAGTTCAAACTTTGACTTCGCCAAGTCAGCCTGCAGGCAACTCACAGTTTCATTCAGCTTATCAAACGCCGACACTTTTGCTTCAACATCCGAGAGACGTGTGTTAAACTCCTCGAGTCTACCAATAGTGCCATCACATGTAATCTTCAGGTCGGCTAACTCATCTTTGATTAGTCTGATATCCTCTACCAGGGTCGGTAAATCGAGTAGCTGGCGTTTCATGTCGCGAATCTCTTGCAGTATAATTTCGAGGGAGGCTGGTTCCGGGGTAAGCACAGCTGGTGACGACGTCCGGCAAGCGGGACACTTCCATTGAGCCATTCTACTAGCACCAAGCTTTCTCCATCCGGCTTCAGAGATATTTGCACATCCAAAATCCAGATGTTTCCTGCAGCTCCCACACTGCACTCCATCATTAAATTGCACATTACAAGCTGCACAGTGTTTGTAATAAAAAACATAAGGTCGAACATAGAACCTCTTCCTCTCCTCCTTTTTGGAAAGTCGGTTAAAACAGAGGGGTGAAGTGCACCAACGAAATTTTTTTATACTCAGTGTACTTTATGATCGCATTTAAGATACATTCCAACGATTCGCTGTGGACATTCCCAGTTGAGATTTAACGCAGGTCATTTAGCGGAGGCGATGGTGGGGCAAGAAAGAAAACAGAAACGTTATTACGACGGAGAATAAATACCAACAGATTTTTATTTTGAAAACTAAAATATTATACTTAGCACTATTCTATACTTCAAACAAGATGTCTGTCCAAGTAGTATGCTACAAATGTAAAAACTCGGTTGACATAAAAACAACGGCACTATGCTCGATCTGTAACAACAGATTTGAACCAGATTGCGACGGTTATCCAGCACAAACATACAAACTAATGGACAAAGAATCAAAGAACAAATGGCGTTGCAGAACATGTATTATAAAAATTTCTACTAGACCTACGGATACATCGCATGTTAATGTACTTAGTAGTCCAACAACAATATGCGACACGCCGATAAATAATGTCACAGTTAGAAACAAAACATGTAAAGCTACTTTTCCAACTGAAAACTCATTTCAAGCATTATCTGAACTGTCAGAAAATGAGGAAGAACACACATCATTTATTTCCACGTCTTCATATGTTATGAACAGAAGTTATCCTGAAATACACAGGCCAAATGATGATGTTGATGAATTGAAGAATAAAATACGTAAACTTGAAGAAAATTTAAAAATTGCTGACAGTGAAATGGAAAGATTACTGTTAGAAAATACCACACAAGCTGAACCAATTAATCGCTACAAATTAACAGTTAACAAACTGAAACATGTATGTACAAGTGCGCTTAAGAAGAAACCCATTACAAAATCAAAACGTAAAAGCTTAGTTAGATCTCAGCTTGATTTTTTGAATATGCATGAAAGTCCTAATCAAAAGAAAGTATTAAACAAAACATCATCCAGCCCACAAAAGTGCAACAAACTACAATGTTCCAGGGACGAAAAATTAATTGATGATATTCCAAGATCACCCAAATTGATCGATGATATTCCAATATCGTCCAACTTGATGTTTAACCCAGAAACAGAGGGCGCTGCTGTCTCTCAAGTGATACAAGATTCAGCAAAATGTAGTTATCGTGAAATTATGAGTAATAGAAACAGAACATACTCAAAAATTTGTATACTTAGTGATAATAATGTAAATAGTATTCTGGAAACTGCTGAAAATGTTTTCCCAAATAATGAAATCTGTCATTACTGTCTGCCAAATGCGGGGATATCCGAACTCCTATCAGGGCTCGATTTAAAACTTGTGAATTACACTTTGAAAGATTATTGTATAATTTTATTAGGTGAAAGAGACTTTGTCGTTTCTAAAAACTATGAAACATTGGTAAATCACATAAAGTGTAAGCTCGAAAAAATAACACATACTAATGTTATTTTATGTGCTCCAAATTTTAAACTAAATGGTAGTGTAATGTTGTTTAATAATAGAATAGAAACGTTCAACCAACTTCTATATTTAAGTAATAAGAAGTTTGAATATACGCATACGTTTGACACTAATAAATACTTAAACTATACTTACTATATGTTCTCTAAATATACAGGCAAAGTGAATAATATTGCAATCGAAAAAATCTTTTATAAATTAAAAAAATATATACAGTACTTAAACACATTTTATGAAAATAATTATAAAACTGAAGATACTACATATATAGAGAATAGCAATAACATCAGTCAATGGGAACCTGGCACTATTCCTTATTATTTAAAAAAACTAACAAATGCTAAATCAAATGGACATTGCAATAAATCGGAAACACAGATCCATCAATGCTCGTCTTTTAGCGATACTTACTTTCCAACCCTTGCATTACAAAATCAGAATGTAGATAAAACATCTACCCCACAAACGTCAAAACAGCTTTTTCGTGTCTAAACATATTAAAATTCTACACCAAAATATAAATGGTCTAATCTCTAAGTCAGACCTTTTAACGTTAGCTCTTGAGAATGAACAAACCCCTATCAATGTGCTATGCATTACTGAACATAATATGATAGAAACGGACAAAAGCATACTAAATATCAGTAACTATAAACTAGCTTCTTGTTTCTGTAGGAAGAACCGGCGCGGCGGGTCTTGTATTTTAATAGAAAAATCGCTTCAATATGAACCAATAAACCTCTGTAATTACTCACATGAAAATATCATCGAGTGCTCTGGTATTGAGTTACTGGACCATAAAATAAACGTCATATGCATCTACAGACCTCCAAGGCCAAATACGAATGATATAAATATATTTTTAAGAAAACTAGACTCCCTTCTTGGTCGATTTTGTTACGGCAAAAAGAAAGTTGTAATTTGTGGCGACTTTAATATTAATTTGCTTAAAAAAACTTACGATGCAACTGAATTTGTACAAATTCTGCACAGTTACAACTTAAAATTAGGCATCAACGAACCAACACGTTTATCAAGCAAAACATGCATTGATAATATTATATTTAATATTAAGGGAAGTTCCGCAAAGGTTATTGAATCTGCGCTTTCTGATCACACTGCGCAGTTGCTCACGTGTCCAGTTAAATCTAGTTTCCTCTGTAAATCATGGAACATAGAAAAAAGAGACTACTCTAAAGAGAACATTCGTAAATTCAAAGAATGCATAGATTCTCTTCATTTCTCTAACGTTTTTGTCAATACAGATCCAAACCTAGCATTTGACGAGTTCTATGAATTATTCCACCTATTCTATAATCTTTGCTTCCCTACTATACAGATAAAAATATCAACAAGATCTCGCCCTCGTTGGATTACAAAAGGGCTTAGATTTTGCTGTAAACGTAAGCATCAACTTTTATGGGACTACAGAAAAAATCCTACAGAAAATAATAAAACTAAATTCTTAAATTTATCCACACGATTAAATCAGATCATTAAGTTAACGCAAAAGTCTCGCAATGAAAACTACATAAAAACTGCCCGAAATAAATCGCAAGCTGCTTGGAAGATTATAAATACCAATAAACTAAATTTATCGAAGGATCAAATACAACAGATTACTGTAAGTGGTAATGTAATAACTGACCCTAAACAGATTGCAAACTATTTCAATAATTTCTTCATTGATAAAACTAAAGCTTCCATACCAAACCACTCAAGATGCAAAATCCCGTTTGAAGCAAACTCAATATTTATGCGTCCGACTATACCAGAAGATATATACCAAATAATTAGAGCCCTAAAGAACACTAATATTACCGGATATGACAATATATCAACAAAAGTCATAAAACACGTAGCCGTTAAGTTATCAATTATACTTAGTCATATAATAAATTTATGTATAGCAAATGGAGTCTACCCAGAAAAGTTAAAATTAACTATAATTAAACCTTTATTTAAGAAAAATAATAAAAATGACATGAGCTGCTATCGTCCAATAGCACTTGTACCAGTCATATCGAAGATATTCGAGAAAGTGATCCATGATGGTATTTATAATTACTTTGAAAGAAACAATTTACTTTGCAAAGAACAGATTGGCTTTCGAAAAAATAAAACAATTAATGTAGCAGTATATAATTTTCTCCACAACATATTAACCCACATGGATAGAGGTAAACAAACGTGTGCATTATTTATGGACCTCACAAAGGCTTTCGATTATGTGGATCACAATACACTCTTAAATAAATTATACGCTTATGGTGTCAGAGGAAACATTTATGACCTGATTAAATCTTACTTAAGTAATAGAACGCAAATAACACAAATAACAAGGATATGTCCGTATGTAAAAAAAAAGATAACTTATTCCTCCTCATGTAGACAGGTTACATCTGGCGTTCCACAAGGAAGTGTATTGGGTCCGCCTCTTTTTATAATATACATCAATGACCTTCCAAAAGCGACAAAATACAACACAATCCTATTCGCTGATGATAGTACAGTACTATTCACAGGAGATAATAAATCACACATGGAACTTGAGATAAATATGACTTTAGATAGTATTGTAAACTGGTTGACACCAAACAATTTACATATTAATCTCGACAAAACAAATATCATGACATTTAGAAGTAGAGTAAGTAAAATAGCAAACATGAACATAAATTACCAAAATAATAGGATCCAAGAAGTTGACGTTACTAGATTTCTAGGTATACAGATAGATAATAATTTGAATTTTAAGGAACATATCCAGACATTATGCACTAAATTGAACACATTTTCTTATGCATTGTTTAAACTTAAACAAACGGTCAACACTTCTACAGTCCTTACAGCCTACAACGGCTATGTTGCACCTATTCTAAAGTATTGTGTTATTTTTTGGGGTAATTCCACTAATAAAGAAGCGGTGTTTAAAGCCCAGAAGAAATGTATACGAGCCATAACAAGTATTAAAGTAACTGACAGCTGCAGACCATCATTTTTGTAATTAAATATTCTTACGTTACCATGTATATATATATTAGAGGTTATAATGTTCGTAAGGAAAAATACAAACTACTTTAATAAGTTAAATAGCAAAAGATACAGATTCAATATATGTTTTCCAAGCAATAAAACAACGTTATTAAGTAAAAATATATTATGTATGGCTCCACGCATATATAACCATTTACCAAATTCACTTCTGGAGATAAGTGATATAAATATATTTAAAAACAATATAAAAACACTGTTACTAAAAAAAGCATATTATTCTGTCACTGAATATTTACAGGATAAACTTATATAATGTTATTCCATACGATATTTATGTCCATACATAAATAATATCTTATTACTGTTAAATTTTGTTTATTTAAGGATACCTGTGTAAATTTGCATGCCTTATGGTAGGATATGGCTAATGAATAAATGATTATGATTATGATTATGATTAAGAGAAAACCTGGTCATTGTTATCAAAAATGCTGATTTATGAATTCTCATTTTTTCCCACATGAAAGAGAAGCTGCAGTGGAATAACACCAAGCAGTATAATATCAGCCTGTAAAGTTATAAAACCACAGCCATTACGCTGTTAGAGCGAGATGGTAATCCAAATGGAATGTGCCCTCACCCTCCAACACACTGGTAGGTTCAAAAGTTCATGGTGTGTGGTTTTCGACGTAGACCATTACAGGCGTATTATGTGGTCGTGCCGGATCGTTAAGCCACGGTTTTATTAGTTAAAAGGCTAACATTTAGGCGATTATTATTGTAATTGTGGCAAATATTTTTAGGAATGTGAAATTATCTAAGGATTTTTTGCATCTCGTTATCTGAAACATTTGGAAATCATTTGAGATAGCATCGAGGTGCTTTTTCCTAAACATTATCATTGTAGCAATTCAGTTCTGTTAACCTTTCGTCAAGAAGAATACATGTACCTATATAGAGCCACATTGCCTCATAACTGTTGTGGAGCATAAGCACAGCGCAACTTCTAAAATTGTATATTTATCTGTCTATAATTATAAAAATTACTCAAATTTTTGTATGTGTGTTGCCAGTGATGACATATGGCTCTGAGACGTGGTCTCTTGCAATGGGCCTTATCAGAAAGCTTACAGTCACTCAAAGGGCAATGGAGAGGGCTATGCTCGGCGTTTCTTTGCGTGATCGAATCAGAAATTTTAAGATCCGTAAGAGAACCAGGGTTACCGACATAGCCCGAAGAATTGCCAAACTTAAGTGGCAGTGGGCAGGGCACATTGCTCGCAGAACGGATGGCCGATGGGGCAGAAAGGTTCTGGAGTGGCGACCGCGAACCGGAAGACGTTGCGTTGGAAGGCCTTCCACCAGGTGGACCGATGACCTGGTGAAGGTTGCAGGAATCTGCTCGTTGCGGGACGCACGGGACCGGTCAATGTGGCGACGCTTGGGGGAGGCCTATGTCCAGCAGTGGACGTCTTTCGGCTGATATGATGATATTTACCATGTATATTTAGATTATTGTTGAGAGCTCGTGATCATGGCGCTTTTAACGGTGCCGAAATATCGAGCTCTCAACAGTGGTCTAAATATACATATTGGGGGCCGAGTCACCTACGTCCGTAGGAGTGTACCCTTTGATTCCCTACACGTGGTCCCCGGGTGGTGCAAATCAGGTGACAATAACTGGTGGTAGGTTTCGGCCGAAGGCTTGCGACCACCCACCGGGCAAAGACGTACCGCCAAGCGGCCTAGCCGTGTTCCTCCACCAGGTGGACCGATGACGCACGGGACCGGTCAATGTGGCGACGCTTGAGGGAGGCCTATGTCCAGCAGTGGACGTCTTTCGGCTGATATGATGATGATGGCAAAAATTTTGTTACGTAGGTATAGGGAAGGATCCGTTGTAAGCTTTTGTAAAGTGGAAATAGTTCACGCGATTCTGAGTCATAGATAAAATCAGTGAAAATTTTAATTATTATTTCAAAGCGGGCAGCGCCACAGCTAAACGCTGGTGTTAAAATAATAGCAACAGCTTCGAACAACTCCATCTGGAAGTTCGCGAATATTTTTCTTTCTTTATTTTTGTTATGCCGCTCTCAAGCTGTAACTCATCTCCAACTTTTAGCGGTAATTTAACTTTAACCGTCATCGATACTAAAACCGTTTGTTATTATACTGGTAGTTAGTCGGAGTGTTTTGATGTTCTACTGCTAAAACTGTTACTCGTGGTTTTCTTTTCACGTCTAATGACCTCCCGTTTGGTGTTGTATTCTGCTTGTATGTTGATTGCTCAAGGGGATATGATTCTTCTTCATCATCTTTTTTTTTTTTTTAAATTACGTTGCCCCACACTAGGAATTTCTTCCTGTATCGTGGCTGCGTTTACAAACATATAAACTCACATACACACACCCAGAGCCGGAACAAATATCTTTAGGTCATACAAATATTTGTTCGGTGCGGGAATCGAACCCGCGACACGCAGCGCAGCACACTGCCCGAGTGACATGTCAAATTTGTGCTCCGTATTTTAAAATTATATTTAATTAGTATTTAAGTGTAATTAGGATATAATAAGTAGTAAAAACTCAACGAAACGCTATAAATACTCAGGATTATTGTTTTACTGGAAAAATATCGAGTTATACAAAAGTTTGTGACACGGAACCGGTAACCTATCAAACAGCTGACGACTGAAGTCTAAAGTGCTGAACTACGGATATTCTAAGGGCAGTATTGTTTATATAAAGCACACAAAGTGTAAATTTAACCTTGTAACACGTTCTTGTTAGTTTTATCGTATAAATTCTGTTGATCTAGTACTGTGCAGTGAATCTAAATAGTTTTGTTGATATCGTAGAAAACGAAACAAAACAGATCCCAATGTGCATAATTCTATTAATATATTCAGATAACTTAATAATAAACATTTACATAACGCTATTATCGTTATTTTGCATAATTTAACTAGAAAACTACAATAAAACATTCATTCAAATTCTGGCCATCCTACCCACAATAAAAAATAAAATAAAAATCTAAAGGCAATCATTAGCAACTAAACTCAGTAATAAATAGTTTTATAAGCCAATTTAACAGCCTACCTCATTTCACTACAGAACTACACTAACTATTCCCTCCGTTTCCAGCTTTGCTTTGTTTTGTTTTTCATCTTTTCCTTTGTTTCTCACTGTTTCTTTTTTTTTTTTTTTCTATTTCTAGTAACCAATCCGGAAACCATGCCTCCAATGACCCGTAAGGCTACCGCTCAGGACTTAGAAATTAAATTGAGAACGGCGCTCCAGGAACTTAAAGACTCACAGAGCCAATGTCGGGAGATGTTGCAAGAGAGAGAGGATTGTGAAGTAGAAGTTGAGAACATTGTTTATAAAAACACAATCCTTAAACGGGAGCTAGTTGAACTTAATCAGAAATACCAGAATGTTGTAGATGAACGCGACCAACTGAGGGTAGTCACGGATGGTTTCAATAACTGCAGTTATCTTTATGAGGAGGCTTTAAGTAAAGTTAGGGATCTAGAAGAAGAATTGATTCACGCATACTCTCATATTTTTAAATTACAAAAAGAACAGGAATCAACTCGGGTTGATGAAACTTGCCATTTGTATGATGAACTTATTAAATCAAATTTTAAACCTGATTCAATACCAACAATTGACCTAACTGAAGATTCTTTAATAAAACAGAGAAATTGTTCCAAAGTTAGTCATAACAAACTCAAAAAATATGCAAAACTAAATAAAATAATTAGAAATTGTAACAAGTTTAGGAAACAACACAAATTCTTTATTAAAAATATTCCACTCAGGAAAGAACGTGTTGACCTAGTTAATAAATTAAATAATTACCAAATTAAATTAGAAGACAGCAAAAATATCTATGAGATAGACACACACCGCTTACAGACAGAAATCCAGGTACTTGAGAACAGACTTAGTTCTCTTTACAATAAATATGTAAATTCAAAATTACAAATTAAAGAACACATTTTGGCCGCAAATGAGTTAGTGATGTGTCAATGTAACTGCCAGACAGTTTCAAATCAAATTGCAGTCCAGCCTGATGCTGCGGAGGACCCGGTCCAAGCTGAGAGGGTGTCTCAAGACACTGTCTTCGCACAAGACAGTTCTAATGTAGCACAAGATTTGCCTCAATTAGACCGGCCTGAAAGTGCTGGCTTTTCATCTAGTCATAGAAAAGAAGGTTTTCATTCGGTTATGTTTTCGGATGGTGTTGGAAAAGGTTTAGGTAAATTAATGAATGGCAATCAGAGTCATTCCACTTTTAATTATTGCATGCCCGGGTCATCATACAAGCAAATAATGGAATCTGTGACAAAGAATATATTCAAACCAGATACCAAAATAACTGTTTTTGTAGGTAACAGTATAAAAGTAAAAAAAGATGACATCACTGAGTGTGTAAAAGAGATGTTAAAGTTAAATTACAATAAAATTATTTTGTGTGCCTTCCCTTACTTGGATAAATTGTCAAATAGACAAAATAATCACATTCACATGCTTAATAAGCATCTGCACTTTCTTGTGAGTCACTATAGTGATAAACTAGTTTTTTTTGACATCAACATTTTTGTTGGTAAATTAAAGTCGACAGGCGATACTTTGTATCTGCCTCTTAGGGTAAGACATCAAATAGCTCGGCTATTATCTTATACATTAAACTCAGACATAAGTAGTATGTCGAAGTATCCAGTTATTATTGATATTAGTAATAGTACTAATTTAAATATGGTCAATACCTTGAATAACGTTAGCAAAAATGCTATTAATATTTATTCTTTAAACTAGTTGATAGGACAAGGGAGGGTACCAATAACGGAGTAGTTACGAGTATATCCACCATCAAAAAGGTACCTTCTTGCTCGCAAAAATTTAATTTGAAAAAAAGGTCTGAGCAGAATTCTCTGAAATTATTCCATCAGAATATTCAGGGTTTTTCTTCGAAGGAATTGGAAATCGAACTGTTTTTAGAAAAATCTAAGTATGAAATTGTTTGTTTCACTGAGCATTGGCTGAAAGATTATGCAATGTTAATCAATTATGAAAATTATACTGTGGGCAGTTGTTTTAACAGAAATATTATGTTGCGTGGGGGTTCACTTATATTAATTAAAAATGGTATTAAATCAAAACCTCGTAAAGATATAGTAGACCTATCAGTTGAACATAGTGTTGAACTGTCCTGTGTTGAGCTGGATAAGCATGTCATAGTGTGCGTTTACAGACCCCCTAATTATAAGAACTACTCTATATTCGAGTCAGTGATGGAAGATGTTTTGGCAAAACTTGCAATGGGTAATAAACTAATAATTGTCTGTGGTGACTTTAATATTAATATTCTAGAAGATAATTCAGACAGCAGTAGGTTAGTAAATCTCTTTAAATCATTTAATTTGTCACATGTGTTTATGGAACCAACCCGAACTACACTGACTTCTGCTACATGTATTGATAATGTTTTTTGTAGCTGCAACTACTTGGACAAGGCCATTATAAATTATCTGCCTTCGGATCATAGTGGGCTACTGGTAGCCTTTGAGTCCATTATGCTAATAAAACAAGTGCAGATTCAATCAAGACCAATAACATCCGGTAAATTAAATAAATTTAACAGCACTTTAATCAGTAAGTTAAGCAACCAGGACCTCACAGTGAATGATGGTAATATTTTGTATGATGAAGTTTTCTCAGTGGTTCAAAAAGAGTTCAATAACACTTTTAAGAAGAAAACTAAAACTATATGCCCTAAGTTTTTATTCAGTGACTGGGCGACTACAGGACTTAGAAAAAGTAGGGAAAGACTTTACGAGCTATATGGCCTTAAGCCCTGTATTAACACTGAAACGTTTAATAAGTATGTTGCTACTTACTCAAGAATTTTTAAAAATACTTGCAAGGCAGCTAAGGTCTTGTACATTAGCAATAAGGTTAAATTAGCAGAAAATAAAATCAAGACGGTTTGGAAGATTATAAACAATGAAACGAATAGGAATAAAAGAAATAGTAGTGATTACACGCTTGAGACCACACACGGACTTATTAGAGATAACAAAAAAGTTGCGCAAGAATTTGTTAATTTCTTTACCAACATCCCAATTAAAACTACTGAAACTTTAAATTCTTCGCCCTCGCTTGCTTTTGGATTATTAAACGCGAACGTTTCAGCCTGCCCGATTGTATTTAACTTTTCACATATAAACCCCATGACAGTAATAAAAGCTTTTAAGCAAATCAAGATCAAACCGACTGAAGATCTGTGGGGAATGTCCATCAAAGCTTGTACCTCCATAATTCAGACTATAGCGCCGTACTTAGCGTTGATTTTCAATTTGTGTGTGGATCAAGGCGTTTTTCCGGATCTAATGAAATATAGTAAGGTTATACCACTTTTTAAATCCGGGGACAGTAAAGACACAAATAATTATAGACCAGTATCCGTGTTGCCGGTTTTCAGCAAGGTTTTTGAGAGGATAATGCTAAATCAAATGCTCATTCATTTTAATACGAATAACATCTTGCATGATAGACAGTATGGTTTCACCAGAGGACGTTGTACAACTGACGCTGGTGTCGCTCTATTAAAACACATCTTTGATGCGTGGGAAGATTCGCAGGATGCCATAGGTATCTTCTGCGACCTGTCGAAGGCGTTTGATTGCGTTAATCATGAAACATTACTTCTGAAACTTGAGCATTACGGACTAGGTCAATCAGCGTTAAGTTTGGTTAAATCTTATTTGAATGATAGACAGCAATTAGTTCAAATAAACGGTGTGAATTCGTCCGGGTTAAACGTTAAAATGGGTGTACCCCAGGGCTCAATTTTAGGTCCTTTCTTATTTTTAGTGTACATAAACGATTTACCCCGTTTATTGGAAAACAAACTTAACATGGTGTTATTTGCTGATGACACATCTTTAATTTTTAAAATAAATAGACGTACTTGTCAGGTTGACGACGTAAATAACGCGCTACGGCAGGTTCAGGATTGGTTCACTGCCAATAATTTAGTTTTAAATGGTAAAAAAACCAAGTGCGTAAAATTTTCCTTGCCGAATGTCAAAAGTACTGATTGTGACATTATATTAAACAAGGAGAAGCTAGAATTCGTCGATAAAACGGTTTTCCTGGGGATCACGCTGGACTCGGGGTTGCAATGGGGTCCTCATTTGGTATCCCTTGCGGGGCGGCTGAGTTCGGCGGCTTATGCTGTTGGAAAGATTCGTCGGTTAACGGATGTGGATACCGCCAGACTAGTCTATTTTAGTTATTTTCATAGTATAATGTCTTACGGTATCTTACTATGGGGAAGGGCTGCAGACATTGAGTCAATTTTTATTCTGCAAAAACGAGCCATCAGAGCGATATACAATCTTCGCCGGCGCGATTCTCTAAGGGAACTGTTTAAGGACATTAACATCATGACGGTTCCTTGCCAATATATTTATGAAAACATCATGTACGTGAGAAAGAATTTACATCTTTTTAGTAAAAACGGCGACAGACATGATTATGTTACTAGAAATAGGGACCAATTAGTTCAACCAGGTTTCAGACTGGCTAAAGTAGCCTCATCTTTCATGGGGTACTGTACAAAATGTTACAATAAAATTCCTCCTCACATTCTTGAACTGAATGAGACGAAATTTAAAACTTGCATAAAACGCACACTATGCAGGCTGGCATATTATAAGCTGGGGGATTACATCACTGATAAAAATGCTTGGCTAAATGCTAGTCCAGCTCCACAGCCACTAGGCCGCAAAAACAAGTGATATGCGGAACATTATTGTTTTGAATTATTGTTGGACCTTCTGAAGACTGTATAAGTATATTTGTAATTGTATAAACTCAATTTCATTCATCAAGGTATGTACTTATGTACCTAAATATTGTATTTTTTTTTTTTAAAAGAGTAAGTATGGAGTTTCTTGTGCATTCTTCTCCATTACAAGCTACTTTCCGAATGCACGGTAGAATCAATTATTATTATTTTAACGTTCAAAAGTGCCGCTTGGTGGCCTACTTGAAATAAAATATCTTTGTCTTTGTCTTTTGTCTTTGCAGTCAATCGCTCAACCACTGCGCCAACCGTGCGCCCAAATTATCCTCTTTTAAATAGAATCCTTCATAGATCGATTGGTGACTATTTAGTGCATCTAAATGGTCCAAGGCAGTCAGCAGCCCTGGGTTAGTATGGTCGTCTATACAAATACCATCATGATTTCGTTAAGAAAAACTTTTGAACAAAAAAATCAAACCGTCTTTTAAAATAAAACACTACAAAGTAAAAAATCTTTCTTTTACGAAATCGGTGTCTTTAGCACCTATTGTTTTCAGTTTTTCGACACTGACTTCGGAAAAGAAGGTTATTTTTCGCTTTGTAGTATTTGGTTTTAGAAGCCGGTTTGATTTTTTTCTTACAAAAGTTTTTCAATTTATCTCTTTTTTAGTTTTGGTAGGTACCTCCAATTACCATGAAATTCATTTATAGCCAAAGTACATCTCATGATGATTCCAATAATTCCAAACACGACATACATTGTTTTATTTCGTAGTACCAGTACATTCCGGCTTCATGGTGAAATTACCAAAATCGTTACATGTATGCCTATAATATTTGAGAAGTTCTCTCGAATTCGCCAGGATCCCGTCATCATCTGTCAAGTATACCCTTTCAAACAAAAGAAGAGTTTTCCAAATCGGTCCAGGCGTCTTTGAGTAATTGGGTAACAAAAGTTAAATATGAAAAAAAAATACGCCGACGAATTGAGAACCTCCCCTTTAATGAAGTCGGTTAAAAAGAGATAATACTATTCGTCCTCTCACGCTAGTAAATATAATGGCTTTAATACAACGTACGCCCACAGATAATAGCTTTGCCGATAGGTTTTATAAACCATAGATTAAAGTAAATAGGCCGACCCCATATCTACGAGAGACATTGGCGACGCCATAGTTACAAAGATTATCCTACTTTTTATCAAGTACAAAAAATAAGATATATCGAAACTTTATGCCGATATCAACCGGCATTTATGTCCTGTTTATGCCGTGGTATGCCTCTGTTCTACTTTTCACGATAAACGCCCGCTTTCTGCCTGCTTGCCTGTTTTATTGCTGGCAAAACTATTGTTTTTAATTATCTTATCTCGCATTGAGACCTAAATAAAATTGTGTATAGTCGGGAAACGTTTTAGGTTGATCTTGATATGGAAAGTAGCTCGTATGTGTATAGGATATGCCTTATAGATATCTGTAGCCCCTCTATGTTATGTGGGTTTTAATCGACGTAGAAAATTAGTAAACTATACCGCTTAACGAGGTCAAAAAATGATATTTCGGCCATGGCAGTTTGGTAAAAACGAAAAGTTTGTCTTATGCCAAATAAAGCTTTATAATTACATAAAAAGAAAGAAAGAAAGAAAGAAAAATATTTATTTGTGACCCGCACAGGAGACACCAGATGAGAAAAACACAAACAATAATAAATAACCCCGTGCGAGACCAAAAAAGCTCCTATCTCAGCATGTGCAACGATATTAAAAAGAAAATAACGCTGCGCTGATATACTGATAGGGCCCACTGTTGATGCCACGGACACATTCACGGAAACGGATCATACTTAAGAAATAAAAATAGAACAAGATAAAAACCGTGGTTACCGTAACCGTAACCGTAACCATTGTATACAACCAACCAACCAATCCAACCATATCCAACCATTGTATTGTTAATATAATATAAAGTCCTTCTCCTCCTCGCATCGTGTTCCTCATTACTGAGGGTCGTGATTCCCCCGACGATTGCCAAGAAGTGCTTCTTGCAAGTTGTTGTTGAGCGTTGCACGAATTTGGTCAGACACGATCAGGTGGATCGGGCTGCGGCCCCGCGGCCCTGCGGCCTCCTACCATCGACCTTGCCAGTTATCATCAACTGCTCGAGGTTATGACCTTCTTTTCGGGCAATGTGGCCAAAGAATTCCAGGACTCTTCGGGGGTGAGGTGATGAGCTAGTATTGAAAAAACCAGACTTTCTGGATTTTTCAATACTAGCTTATTTTCCACGGCTTCGCTTCCTCGGCTGGCCGTGTAAATTTTTTCGGAAAAAAAGAAGCCTCAGCGGTAGAGCAGCTTTGTATAATTGTTGTAAAGGGATCAGTATTTCAGAAGTTACTTGGTTCAAACATACATATATAATTTTACCTCCTTGTAATATTAGTTTTCCGATCGATGTGGCAACACTTGGGGAAGGCCTATGCCCAGCAGTGGATGTTTTTGGCTGAAATGATGATAATATTAACTTTACCTGATCATAATTTTACAAAGTTTTTAAAAGTTGGTTAAGTTTATTCAGTTGTTCCCAAAACAAAAAAAGAGGATGGAATATCTTTCCACGAACGCTTGGGGGAGGCCTATATTCAGCAATGGACGTCTTTCGGCTGAAATGATGATGATGATGATAATTTTACCTCCAAAATATGCTTTTATAACTGTAAAATCCTCGATAGAGAACACAAATATACGTTACCCTTTAAACAATTTATCTCTTAAGCATCTTTAAATCCACATATTCAGAACCCATTCTCCATTTATCCAATTTAAACCTTAGTTTCACCAGCAATTAAACCGAACCAATTAGAGATGTCCAGCAACATCTATCAGACGCAAATCACCAGCGAGTGGCCATCAGTCTTCAGTAACAAATCCTACTGGTAGTTATGCAAATCTCCAAGCTTGTTCGCTGGAAGCTTCCAGCTGACATGGTAGGGGTCGCCATTATCTAGCCGAATTGAAAGCAAACGGAGGGTAGTTTTAGAGTTGTAGTAGGAAGTTGTGTGGTACCTGTCTTTGATTGGTTTTTGGATGTGTTTGGTATCTGGTAGATTTTACAGTATTGCATTGGTTTAGAAAGTATGTTAGATAGACTTAAGTTACTGATAAGTAATAGTCCTATTGATGAAAAAAATATCTAGCATCGTATGTTCTCGCAAAGTTAAACCAAAAAGCTTAGGTTTTTAAACCCTAAATCCTTTAAAATTTTGCTAACTGCCTTATTAAGTAGGTAGATATTTTATTTTTTATTTTTGCACACACAAAGCCACTTAATAAGAAACTTCTAAATAGACAGAAGAGCACAAATATCTTTTAAATAAAGGCTGATTTCCAATTAGTGAGATAATTTAATTTATACGCGATATCACAAACGGAATCACAAATAGTATTGCTTTTTAAGTAAGGATCCTTGTTTTTTTCTTCGCGTCCAATTTGTAATCTTGAAATTGATATTTGCTAAGACATACATTTTACAAAAATGAAACGCTCCTATTTACAGTACACTTACATACGAGTATGTGTCGAGGCGTAAAAAAACATGGCGCGTTTCTCTTGCTTGATTGCAATCTCCTAAAAAGCTTCCAAACCTTGACCGGAATTGATGACAAAAACACAGAAACACACGCGACTGCCCATCTTCTTATTATAATCTCTTAGATGCCTGCTTGTTCTAGAGAAATGAGACCTTTACCGGACTTCATAGTTATAATTCCTTCCCAACAAGTTACCAATATAGATATTAAATAAAGTTGACTAAAATGTTCACTTCTGACAGCTAAATATCTGAATTTTCATAGTAACATACGAGTGTTGCTGATAATGATATAGATGAACAGCAACCCATTTGCTTATATATATGCGATGCAAGGCAAAGCATTATGACGCTACCGATCGACCAATTACATGCGAGATGAAAGACGTGATGTGGATTTCCGTCTATGTGATTGGTCGATGTATGGCGGTCAAACCATTTGCCTTGCCGAATTCACTTACTCAATTAGGCTGCAGATGAGGGCCACGAAAGTCCGCTGAATACGAGGAGACATGTGTCAAGCGGTGTGCTTACTGATCCACCAATAACTGCTACGGTGAATCGTAAAAAGTATTGCACTAGTAAACGAATTACAGAAATACATATAACTTGTATATACAATTAAGAAAAAGGGTTTCATCTTTAAATATTACACAGTACAGGGGTAATATTTTTTCTTACCAAGTTAAATGAAAACATCATCATCATCATTGGAGCCGAAAAACGTCCACTGCTGGACATAGGCCTCCCCCAAGTGTCGCCACCTCGATCGGTCCTGTGCGTCTTCAACCTGCCTGCCAAGCGTGGCGATTATGGCTAAATCCCTAATAATGAATAGCGCAAATGAAGACTGAAAATATAGTATTTATCAACAACAAATTTGCAGTAACGTTGAATACCTGTTACGTCAGTTCTCAGCAGAACGAGTCGGTAGTAAGCTCAATTAATTTTTCATCAGTCTTTCACGTGAGTGCGAGGTACAGTGGTAATAGCCTATTAATAGCCTGCCATATCGAACATGAGAAACTGTAATTTCTTTGCTTTTTGTATTGAACACTTATTTTGTATTTGTTGCGGTTTTCAGTACAATAGGCATGGAGTGGTTTTTATGTTTTTTGCAATGGTAGTATCGTCATTTATACGTACAAAACGTTTTTGGAATACTTTCATAGTGAAAACAACTAGAGATAGAACAACTATAACAAACACTCTACTCATCCACACTTCATCACTCCGGCATAGCATCTGCCCCCTGGACACTAGATATTCTAAAAATAAATATAATTAACTTCTCAATTCTCTTGGAAACAAGTGATACTAGTGAATTTCATTAAAGGAGTCTATGTTTTTTGATAGCTCTTGTAGGTCAAGTTGTATTCGCTACTTTTAGGTAAATATGCTCTGTTGTTGACCACATCACTGCTTACCCTTAAATGCGATGGTAGTCAAACGCAAGCAAAACATTTGATTAAAATCGGCTTAAATTTATCAAAATTTATTAAAAATATTTAATTAAATAATTTACACGATGCAAACAACGTGAGCCTGGTAATTAGAACCGAACGTAAACAACTTATTAAATAATCTTATAAAGTGCATTAAGAATTTCCAATATAGCCCGGCTAGTTAATAAAATGTTCCTGCAAGTAGTTAGCGATATAATTAGTTTGAGTTTGCTAACCTTACTACGTACATGCATGGAAGTCGCTCCTAAGCGAAATGTGGACTTTAATGGCGGTTATAAGTTATATTCTACAAGCGGACGCCTCCCGGTTTCACCTGCGTAGTGCCCGTTCACGTGGGAATACAGGGATAAATGTAGCCTATGTCACCCGAGGATAGTGTAGTTTCCCAACGGTGAAAGAATTTTTGAAATCGGTCCAATGGTTTTTAAGTTCGTTACATACAAAAATATAAATCTTTCCTGTTTATAATATTAGTATAGATATACTCCTACTTTAATTATTTTATAACATGAGCTGTTGAGCAGTAGCCCAGTGGTAATGGCCGCGACTTACATGGTACAAGCCATGGGCGTGGGTTTGAACTCGGGCAGGCGCTTTACTTTGTGAAAATTATTTCATTACTACTGCTTTCAAAACGGTGAAGGAAATCATGCATCGTGAGGAAACCGGCATGACGTGGCACCAAAAATTCAAAGACATGTGAAATCCACCAGCCCGCATTGGATCCGCGTGGTGGATTACGGCCCATTATCTTTCACAGAGAGGAGGCATGCATGCAAAATGGACGGAATGAGAGTCTAAGTGTGGAAAAGGGTCAATCCTATCCTATCCTATTCTACATGAGCTATTTTAGAAAAGCTATGTTCAACATTTAGAATCCTGTTTCGGTCCAATTACAAACTATCTAGGCCAAGACACAAATACAACCTTGATAAACCAATAAGTGAATTGAATGATATTATGTATTTTATAAATTGGTTAAACATAAAGCTTTTACAAGATGATCTTATTGTCAATTTAGACTGGTTGAGGCCGGTGTTTCCTAGTACTCTGTGAACATAAACAACGAAACAAACTCAGAGGGCCAAGTCTCTTTTAAAGTCCTGTCAGATTACATGAGAAATTTATAAGATTAACCCATATATTTCTCATCTGAGGAGGATAGTCGGCAGATTTTTTCAAACTCTGATCGATGAAGGAGGACCGCATAATTGATTAGTTTTTTTTTTTTTTTTTATTTGTGATGTGTTTGCTCTTGACTCTAGTCTAGGTCAAAGGTGACAGAGACAGAGTCGACGATGGAGTGAGCTTACCCAGAAGAAGCCTGTTCACTCTTACTTTGAAGAGATTCTTTAATGCGTTCGGAAACACTGACGCAGGTAGCGAGTTCCATTCATTCGCTCTGCGCATTATGAAGGATGTTTCGAAGCGTTTGGTGCGAATTGGTGGAATGGCAACAAGGTAAGGATGATAACTTGCAGTTCGTCTAGATGTCCGATGGTAGAAGGGGGCTGGTGGGATGAGGTCGTGGAGTTCTTCAGCACACTCACCGAAGTACAGCCTGTAGACCGACAAGCAGGCAACCTTGCGGCGATGAGCCAAGCTGTGAAGCCTGGCACCCGCCAGCTCAACGTCGCCAATGAGCCTCCTGGCTCTGCGTTCCACCGAGTCAAGCGCGGCAAGCTGATATTTAGCTAAGCCATCCCAAAGGTGGCTGCAATACTCCATGCAGGATCGGACTTGCGCTTTGTATAGGGTTAAAAGCTGTCCAGGCGTAAAGTATCGCTTCACCTTATTTAGGATGCCTAGTTTTTTGGCCGCAATTTGGGCTTTGTACTCAATGGAGGTGCCAAAGTTGAGACTGGATGTCAACTCCATGCCTAGGAGCTCGAGCCGATCAGTCACAGGAACAGACGCACCCCGAAAAGTAGGAGTTTGATCGAAAATACTCCTTTTAGCGGTAAAAAGACACGCCTGTGTTTTGGTGGCGTTAAAGGATACCAGATTGTCATCACCCCACTGGGAGACAAGGCTTAAGGTCAAATCTGTCCGCTCCACCATAGCCTCTCTCAAGGAACGAACTTCATCCACGCTGGTTTTTGCGCTGGGCAAGTATCTCTCTGAAACAGTACTGTCATCTGCGTACCCAACAATACCAGGCTGAAGAAGGTCATTGATGTGCAGCAGGAAAAGAGTTGCAGAGAGAACAGACCCCTGAGGAACTCCGGCATCAATAGCCATAAGGTCAGAGGAGCAATCGTCAACGACTACTCGGATCGACCGTTTATTGATAGGAACACCAGGCTAATTTGTTTAGGATAACTTGTGCACAATAATAGCGCCAAAGAAAGTTTAAAGATCGAACGCATATTACTTACCAGGGAAAGCATATTACTTACCTCAAAGATTTGATAGAGTCCTAATTTTTTAATTGTTTTTTTATCGATTTAAATTACGGCAGCAAAAGTGCCACTTTTAAGGTTTCTCAAATAAAGTCTAAGGTCTAAAATCAACTACACTAAGCACGTCACACAATGTCTACAAGTAAAAAGATAAAATGAATCTTCTTAACAATACAATACGACCCGGCGACGCTGAACAAACGCTCAAGAATCGCTGATAGATAGCAGCGAGGGACAAAGCATCGCGTGCGGCCACTGCGTTTATCAACTTCAGATAAGCTGGACCGCGCAGACTTAAATCACACAGTTGTGAGCATTACCTTTATAAAGGTTACAAATATTGTAGGAACATCAACTGTCTACCTCAATTGTTATCTGTGGCTATGGGGTTCCGTGTACTCATGTTATCGAAATTGAAATGTGCCAAGTAATTTACAACAAATTTTTAAGTCATAATTTAAAGACATATACTTAATAATAAAGGGTACTCGTTTGTGACAAAGTAGGTGACTCATCTGATAAAAGTGGTCATCATCACCTGCATTCCTGGTTTATAAGACCATTGCTAGGTCTCGTCAACTAGGAATACCAATTTCAAAGGAAAAAGTTGAAATTTCTAACGTGTCTATGTGTATGCAATGTTTTTGCGCTCCTCCTTGGCTGATGAGATTGATATGGTGGAAATAAGACTCTGGACGAAATCCTGTACAAAGATTTTATTACATGATTTTGCTCCTACAGTATCAGTATCTACTGTAATAAACAGCACACAATAAACTAATCCCCCGATCTAAACTACAGCACAATACCTCTTTTAACAGCTTACTAGTGCTGCAACAAAGTGTGATACGAGCATGGCGGCACAAAGAAATGTCCCGTACTTACAATGGACAGTTTAAAATATATAAAAGGACGCCACTGATACCATTGTGCTCGGCATTTGTGCCTTTATGTTATCTGCAGATTAACTGGCAGTGCTTGTGTTACATTGTGGGGGTTTTATTCATAAAGTGTGAAGTATTGTGAAACTTTCTCGATTTTGAAGTTGGTTCAAAAATGTTAAAACTGCATCGCTTGTCTTGATACATAATTTTGGAACATTGTCGTTGTGGGTAGAAAACAATTCAATCTTTGAAAATAAACATGTTTTTAAAAGACGCCAGGGGGCGTGACAATAAGCTCTTAGAATAAGGTTATTTTGAGTGTGCGTAAGGGACTTGTATACATCTGTCCCTTCTTTACAGTCGGACTATGATAGTTTTGACACGTCAGGGTACGGGGCAGATCTTTAACTTAACAATGAAAGTGAATTATTTATATCACCAATAATTCACTTTCATTGTTGAATAGCAACATATCATCCTAATTATATCACCTTAAAATAAATAAAAAGCCTTTTCATTTCCTTAATAAAATTCAATTTACAATGATATAACTATTAAAGAGCATGCAATTTATGTATTAGTAAAATAAAATAATTTATTTCTTAAAAAATTATACAATTGTTCAATTTAACCGTTACCAATAAGTAATCATTCAATTCAATCATTATGATTAATATATAGTATAGCAATGCAATTTCATTATTTTACCATTATTCAATTCAATTGCACTTATATAATTATTGAATTCAATTACTATTATTATACATTTATTCAGTTTAACTATCATTATTATACAATTAAATTCAATAATCATATTTCTTTCTTGATTTTCTTTATTTATTTATTAAGGACCTCTCTATACAGTAAAGGCTTCCTCCATTTTTCTCCGTATAGTTCTGGCCCTCGCTTTTTCAATCAGACTGATATCACCTTATACAATCTACAAATTGTAAGAAAATCTTAAAACCTAGCTGAAGCCCAGTTATGGAACGAAAATGATTTAATATGACAAACTGCGTCGCTTGTCTTGCTTCTAATTTGTAACTCTTCTCTTATTTCTTACCAAATATCGGATACTACGGAGAGCAGTGGTGGCCCAGTGGTATCGGCCGTGACTTACAAGTTGTAGGTCGTGGGTTAGAGCCCAGGCAGGCGCTTAACTTTGTGTAAATTATTTCATCACCACTGCTCTCAAAACGGGAAAGGAAATCATCGTGAGGAAACCGGCATGTCCTAGAACCAAAAATTCGTAGACATGTGGCATCCACCAACCCGCACTGGGCCCGCGTGGTGGATTACGGCCCATTCCCTATCACAGAGAGGAGGCCTGTGTCCCAGCAGTGGGGACATTAATAGGCTGATGATGTGATGTGATGTGATCATCGGATACTCAGCTAAACATTATTAAAAGTTGTTTTAGGAACAAAGAAGGAAGTTACAACAAGACAAAACCCAAAAATTAAAAATTAATACCAGCTAGCATAACCACAAAATAACAGCGACATTGTCAAAAAGCAAATATCGCGTATAATACATGCGCATTGTAGCACAGCTGCCGCTGCGTCACAGAGTCTCATATAAATTCACCGCCGGAGAATGTTTAGGAAATGTGCCAGCAAATTGAAACGTTATGACGTCGTATTAGCATCGTATATTGTTCTTACAATGTATTTTATTAGGCTGTGGTGCCAGGTTCGAGGGTTCGCGAGAAGTTTGAAAGATTTTTGTAAGTAGAGTGGAATTTTTTACATCGGATCTACGACTGCTTTGGAAATTCAAATGGTAACATTTTGGCATTTTAGGTTAACCATTAAAATATTGTGAATTAAAAGCGTTTGCGTTTTAAGTATAGGAAAAGTTATCCTACTAATCTTTAGGTGTCGTTAAAAGTGACGAAAGGTGGCCAAACAGATAGGTCAACCGCAGAATACTTCTCTATGCTGTATGATTTCAAATCTACCTTCAGCAGAGTATGGTCTAGTCTTTGTTAGGTATGAACTCTCTCAGGGTTTGTTGTGTGAAGTAAAAATGTTAATAAAGGCCGTTTAACTTCCGTCTGCATGATTAGAAAAGCAGAAAAAAATATATAATTTTACTACAACATTAAAAAAAAACACACTTTTCCAATCATTTCAATCGCCAAAAAGATCTGGCAACTTCACGTCACCTCTAGAGAAACATTAAAACTTGCAACAACGTCTAAAATTCGCAGCAATGGCCGCCACTCCTCTAACGTTTAGCTGCGGAATATCATTATATACAATGTGGTTTTTGTTGTTTAGTCAAAAGTTTAAGTTTTAGTACGTTTTGGAGCAGATGCAGCTGTCCAACCAGTTGATATAATGCATTACTTGCTGCTCATAACTAGTGTTAGACCGGCGAAAAAGCGTTAGGAATAATCTACGTCTGCACACTTGTTTTAAGTTACTTAGACGGCGCCGGCGTTAAATTATAAACTAATCCTTTGTCTACAAACAAATAGGAAAATACTTAGTCAAAACTCATTATGGTTTTGGTTAAAGCCATACTTTAAACAAAACCATAAATGGTTTTCACAATAAGTTCTTCCGACTTTCACGGTTTTCGGATTTCAACATGAAAAGTGCAAAAGTAAATAAAAAGAAAATATCTTGTTATTAGAAAAGAACAAGTCTAAACCATACAGGTAGTAATCGTTTTTAAAATACAAGAAAATCTATCGTAAAGCTTACCACAGAAGGTATAAACAAAAGCAAATCGCAAACTAAAACAAAAAAAAAACAACAAATAAATAAATATTTTTGAATTGATTGCAAATTAAATGCTGAACCTAATACGAACAGAATGAGTCCTTTATACAAACCGAAACTAAACCTAAATGATTGATTACAGTCCAAAATGAAGCATTCAAATTAAAACTATCATCGTTAACTAAGTGTACATTAAAAGTCGTGAATTGAAATCGTCATTTGGTCTATTTTGTAGTTTAGTTGCACTTTGTTGCGGCAAATACGTTCTGTTGGAACGGTAACTAAGTTTATGGTCTAAACAGAATGCTAGTAATCACGCGAGCTAGACCAACCGTTTAGTTTGATTTAAACCTAAAATGGGTTTACTTCAGTTTACGACTTAGACGAAACACCAGTTCTAATAAATGTTTTGACCGACTTCGACTTAAGGAAGGTATGCATTGTATTCGTGAAAAAAACCATTTATAAGAGCTAAACATCCGTATCTCATGTTAGCACGAGCTATATGATTATGTCTTATAACGTAACAGGAATATGTAGCCAGTCACTAAGGTTTATCGGACGCTTTGGTCAAAGGTTTCTAATGACAAATTTATACCTGGATACAGATCTTTTAGCCCTTATCCTATTTTACTTGAGGTCTCTTTTAACACGTTTTCTTCTTGCATCTCTCCTGTGAACAAAAAACTACAGAGCGTGACGTTTGCACGCTCTATAGTTTTTTGCGTTGGTTACAGCTCTCCTAGATCTGCTCTTATTTGTTTCTCTCGTCTCCAATGAACAAACAAATTTACTTGGAGCAGTGTCGTTAAAAAAATAGATTTCCAAATCTTTCTTTCCGATTACTTTATCACAAACTACTTACAATAAATACTTACGCTCAATTCACCTTTCACAAGAACCCTACAATTTTCCAAACCCCCTGAAAAGAAGCCATACCAATAAACTAATCTCATACAATACCTAACAACTAGAGTACTATGTAGTATTTAAGCTGTATCTTCACGACCACATCATTAGAGGGTGCTCAAGCCAAGTTGTATTGATACTCAGTGTATTGGCAACCGTCCAAACCACGGCTTAGTTCTGGTTTCATGAGCTGTAAGAACTGCTAAGTCTGATGGATTTTAACTGTCTTAGAATGAAAGGATTATGGATTTATTAGACAAACTTACACCACCAAGTTCTTGACCTTAGTTTTAAAGAACAGTTTTAAATTATTAGCCGTATTATTTGTTTTATAGACTCGGTTAAGTCATAAAAGCCACACGCATCGATCGAAGGTTAAGCTGATTTTGCCGAGGTTGGTCCGTAGTTGGGTGAATTTCTACTTCATACCGACTCCTTCGTGTTTTGGAAAGCACTTTAAGCTGTTAGTCCCGGCTCTCATTCTCATTCTCAGATCTTGTTATGGATAGTTTGATAAAACATCTTGTCATGAGGTAATATGCCTAGTAACTGGGCTGTTGAAGACAGATCAATCCTAATATATGAAACACTAAAATTATTTCTACCATGTCCATTATAGACTTTGAAACCATCCAACCGAAGTGCCTCAAACTGGTTTCATTAGAAAGGTATAAATAATGCGAAGATGGGTTTAGACTCCAAAAAAAACAAAAAAAAAACCTGACTGCTTAAAAAGCGAACTAAAAAGATGTAATCAAGAAGAAAATCATGCTGTGCAGTCGGAAGATACATGTTCGCGAGCTGGCTGACCAAAACGAGATGTATGCTCCGACTGCACAGCATGATTTTCTTCTTGTTTACATCTTTTTAGTTCGCTTTTTAAGTAGTCGGGTTTTTTGATTTTTTTATTAACTTTTTTTGTTTATAACTTTTTAGTTATTTTTTTAGAATGTTGTACATTGAAATATATAAGTGTTGAATATTTTTGAAATCAGCTCTTAAAACTCTTTATTTTGATACCCCACACAATGGGTTTGGAAGAAAAAAAATTTGGCCCCCCACAATATGGCGTCCAAAAACCGCAATTTTGTATTTTCTAATTTTAATGTAGCTCGCAGGGTTAAGACGAATCGATTGACGTAAGATCCATCAAAATCGGCCAACGCGTTTGGTCTCTAGAACGCCACATAGGAACAAACATACATACATACATAGACTGATGAACACATTACCCTCATTCGGCAGTCGGGTAAAAATAAACAAAGTTTCCTTTTTTTTCCAACAAATGTTAGGGTAGTAGCAGACGCCGGGTATCCACTAGTAGTCTATATTGGTAGATACGAAGCAATTTGATAAGAAGAAAAATGTATACTGGCAGTACTTCACCAAAAGAAATCTGCTTCAAGAAGTTGTAATATTAACAAAATGTACTTTTGCATAAAAACGACTACAGCAAAAGGGTCATTGTACCATTAAAGTTTTACTCCTGTTTTTTATGGTAAAAATAATTTCTAGATCTAATAAAGATAATTGTAATAGCTGCTACTTACAAAAGTAGCATAATACACTGTTATGACTGAACATTAAATGTTTTAAGGATATCGAGTCTCTTATTATGAAAAGCTGCGAATGTAAAAGGAAGACAGACAAGCCAAAAGCAGTTTGGAGAGTAGGTAAGATCCTTTGTCGATAGCCTTTCGTTACTGATGCTAAGGTTCAATATATAAAGGTTATAATAGGGTACAGCACTACTGCTCTACCTTAAGGCGCCGATTCCCTTGAGTAGCTGATTTTAAATTGAGAATCACGTCTAAATGGCTGGTCGTAATTTTTTGAAAAAAATATATGTTATATTAGACTATTTTTTTAATAATTTGATCTGAGTAAATTTTCAGTTTTCTTCGTATAACATAGTGTAATTAATTTGTAAAGTTATGTCTAAAACGGACAAAAACTCAACAATCACACCAAAACCGCTGGGCGTATTTTAATGAAATCGACACCATCTCAAAGACAATTTAATTATATACATTTTGATCTGAGCTTTTTTTTTTAAAGTCATAGAATAATAAGGAAAGTACAAAAAACTACTAAATTTTGTGTCGCGCGGGTGTGAAACGAGTGCGCGTTTTGTTCCCTCAAGGTCGTTGTCGTTAGTCGTCGTCTTAATATATGTAAGGTATGTCGTAGGTCGTGGGTTCATTATTTCATCGCCACTGCTCTAAAATCGGTGACGGAAAACATATTGAGGAAACCGGCATGTCCAAGAACCAAAAATTCCAAGACATGTGACATCCACCAACACGCACTGGGCCCGCGTGGTGGATTATGGCCCATTCCCTCTCTCACAGAGAGGAGGCCTGTGTCCCAGCAGTGCGAACGTTAAAAAGGCTGATGATTTTGATGGTGATTATTAAGGTTTAATTGTGAAATAGATGTTTAGATACGTTTTATTCCATTTATTAATGCCTGTATTTCTCATATCAAATGTTTTCAGAAGAAACGTTTTTACATACATACTTGTATTATAGTTCAGATTAAGTTAGCCCTTGGAATTCAATTTTCACTCAATTCTCTCACTGATGGGGTCAATCCCTCACAGTTTCAGTGAGTGTCGTTCTATATAATGTTTTTGATCGTGATCTAATCTGGTTACAAAACTGCCACAAACATGTTGAAATCAACAAAGTTTCAACATAACTTTATTAAGAAGCACATCCTTCTTTTTCACGATCCTTGCCAAGGTGCTATAAAGTTAAAATTTTGAAAGCTGCCATAACTTGTAAAGTGGTGACTGGTGATAAACGGAACGCACCCGGGGGCGCGGTTACCCGCGGTTTATTATTCAACCGGTAGTCAACCGGTTTCAGGGAGTCGACTATGTCTGGTTGATAAATTGATTCCGAAATCCGGGTATAGTTATGTGTCATGGTTGAGTTATGACCGGGTACTCCGGGTAGTGGGAGGAAGACGGAGGGATGTTGTGGTAACACGGGAAAGGTCTTTAAGCTTCGGGGAGTGATTGGGCCAATGTATTATTTTATTTTATCGATAGATGAAGGTGAATAGCGTGGTTCCTGATAAAAGTACGCCGCGGCGTTATCAATGTACCCATTATTTTTTGTACCAAATCAGACTGACAGTAGTCCTCCATCGCGATCGGTCTTGACCCTTTCGTATCACCTCGATCTACGTCATACCAATGCTCGTCGCTTCCGCCAACGCAGTGCGACGCCAGGTTTGACGGGGATGGCCACGTTTTCTTTTGCCTTGGGGATTCCAATCCAGTGCTTGCCTTCCTTGCCAATCCCTTCGCAGTGTGTTGTCAATCCAGCTCCATTTGCGACGCTTGATCTGGCGGTTGATCGGGCTCTCGTGGCATTGCTCCAACAGCTCTAACATTGGTGATTATCTCGGTAAATGACGAGTATGCGACGAAGACGGTTGACGACGACTTGAATCTGGCGTGAAATGTCTTTTGTGATCTTTAACGTTTCGCACCCGTGCTGCCTTTGCTGTTAAATATATATAGCTAGCATCATGCTGGTTTAAGCAAAAGTCATATCAAAGACTGTCTCATAGTGCTTGCAATCACGACTAATGAGTGTAGTCCGTACTTCAACCCCAGTCATTTTTACTAGCGATGACGATTAGCAATCAATCCTTTTGTTTGGAAAACCACGAGAACTTGCATACACTGGAATTTTGGCCTTCAAGAATCACATCTTCCACAGATGTCAGATGCCCAAAACTTATCCGTCCCAATATCACAAAATCTAGAAACATAAATTTCAAAATACAACAAAATGCTCAAAAGCAAATATCTAATTTCCCTAGCGTGTACATACGTATGTATTTGCTAACACAAGTTTAATTATGAAATTGTCTTCGAGCGAGCAAAGCTTGCAACTTGAGACTTGAGTTAGCAGTAATATACTGATGACATGCATCGTGGATGTGGCGTAGTATTTCATTAAAAATAACGTTGAAAATTGTTGCGACGTTTGTTGGACGTTTGGTAGATGAATATTGGATAAGTACTGACTAGTTGACGTGAAAGGCTATTCCACCGTGATTATTTTTTTTTGATCCAACGCAACTGCAATACAGTTGCTCACTAAAAATTCCCTGAACCACCTCTGAATTCCAGCTGTACAAAGTGAGGCTACCTCTAAAAAGGAGCAGCAGGGGGTGGGTGCTGAAACATACGACTATGGTCCACCTCCTATTCTGCCGTCTGGGCCCAAAACCGGCAGCAAAAGTGACCTTTACGCTGCGTGGTGTCGCGGTTGTGGAAATGATGCGAAGAGAAGAAGAAGCAATAAGGTACCGCTGGCCTCAAGACGGCTGCACTTGTGCCTGGACTGGATGAGATAGTCCAAATATCAATACAGAATCACAGGATCTAAGTATTGGAATAAGACACCAGATCCTAAATAACAAGACAGAGACCTTCTCCTTAGACACGTCAACTAGTTACTTTACTATTTGTGTCTTTATAAATTTTAGTTGTCAGCTCGCCATCTAAATAAAGTAAGGCACTTTATACCACGCTTAAAGTAATCCTTCAGTCCAAACACCTCAAGTAAAACGAAACCGCCCATTAAACCGAGCAGCCGCTAAAATTAAAAAAGAGATTAGGCAAATTAGTTGAGGAAATTATGCAGTCTATCCACATAGTTGCATCCGACATCACTGTGCGACTATAAAGTTACATATCAGGGGAAACTTTCCTTAACGAACGCGAACTTTGTCGGTGCACTTACGTTTTTGCATAATTCATAAGCAATTAATGTCGAAAACTAAAAAAGAGTTAGTTTTCATGGAAAATGATCCTTTTAAATCTGTTCGTCAAAATGTTGAAGTTGAGATGGTATCAAGAAGTTATAGGCCTTTTCTCTTTGGCCGTTTATTATGGCAATCTTCGAGAGGTCTGTGTGCACTGTGTGCAGTAATATGGTTTATACGTTTATTGTTAAAAGAGTTTCAGGATCACAGATTCTGATATGATTAGGATCAGGCAGCGATTGTCAAAAAAGCACTTCTTCTTCTTTCGTGTGAGGTGTGGCCACCTCTGGTATCAGAGTTAATTAAGCCGCCTCTGGGAACACTATAGGCCTCTGACTTGGCTATAGGCAACGGTGAAGGAAAACATCGTGAGGAAACCTGGACTTACATAGTTAACTTAAGTCTGAAAAAAGCACTGGCCTTATTATTGAGCGAGGCCTGAATCCGATCATAAGTTCGTGTAAAGTGTGTAATTAAGTAGGTTGTTCTATTTGGAATTTCTTAGTAACAGTGAACATAACCCTGTTATCCTGCATCCTAATTGCGTAAGTGAATTCGGCAAGGTAAAGGGTTTGACTGCCATAAATCGACCAATCACATTTAAGGCAAACCACAGCGCATCTTTCATCGTGATTGGTCGATTGATGGCAGTCAAACCCTTTGCCTTGTCGAATTCACTTACGCAATTAGGCTGCAGGAATTTAAATATTCGCAGTCCACTACTGGACAAAGACGTCTCCCAAGCCACGCCACACCATCCGATCTTCCTCCATCCGAATCCAGTCTGTCCCAGACATTTTTTATAAGTTGTCGGTCCATTTACACTGAGGCCTGGATTTGTATACGGTTAAGGTTTAACATCCATAACATGGTAACTATATAACCTACATACAATGTCCAGTAGTACATTCATTCTACCTGTCCGTTGAGAGAAAACAGCTGTGATGCTATACAGGATGTATTTTCCAAGTGGGCGTGGATGGCCAAATCAGAAACCAGGAGAAATTGCTATAAACACTCAATGGAGTATTTGGATGAAAACTGAAATAAAAGTAAACTGCATTATTGATTTTTTGAAAAAGCAATAATCCTAGCCAGGAATAAAAAAAAAACACTTGCTGTATTATTACTTCATCCGGTAGTGTAACTAATAAGGGTCAAATTCTGGGCAGTAATGATATACGGCAACCTTAAGGCAATACCTCGTTTACACCAAAATACTGGGGTGCATGAAAGGAGCCTCCCCGAGCGGCGTTAAATATATCGATTAACGATTCCAAACGCCCGGTGCACCCTGGACAGCTAGCACCCGGTAACGCACCCCGCTAGCTGACTAATCCTTTCACCACGATGACTCAAACTCAATCTCGATCACAAAGACACTTATAAGCGCCATTTTCTTCCGCCAACTCTGGTTTCTCAATAACCAAACCAGCTCTGAATATAGTCTCTATTAATATAGAAGGTTTCTCAATAAACAAGGGCCAGCTTCTCGCGAATCTGTGCCAGGACTTACGTTGCGATATAATTTGCGTTCAAGAAACTCACCGCGATAACGAACTACCCAGGCCTCAAATACCTGGCATGATCCTTACAGCCGAAATCCCTCATCAAAGTACGGCAGCGCTGTCTTTGTCAAGCCAAACGTTGCTGTGCAGTCCACGGCCTGCGAATCTGTCGACTCCGTTGAAATAATAACCATTGATACTGGCAGCTGCACCATAAGTTCTACATACAAACCTCCAAACCAACCGTTCCACTTTCACCACACAAGTAATTTTCTCAACAGGTCTATCAAAATCGTACTAGGCGATTTCAACAGCCACAGTACCGCATGGGGCTATACTAGTAATAATTCGGATGGTGATGCTGTGGAAGAATGGGCCGAGGCGGAGAACCTCACCTTGTTACACAACGCCAAACTCCCAGCATCCTTTAACAGTGGCCGATGGCGCCGTGGCTACAATCCTGAACTGATCTTTGTCAGCAGTAATATCAGCCCTCTTTGCACTAAGTCGGTGCACCAGCCAATACCAAGAACACAGCATAGGCCAATTGGATGCCGCGTTGAATCCGCCGTAAAACCTCAGAACGTGCCTTTCAGACGACGATTCAACTTCTCGAAGGCCAACTGGCGGATGTTTTCCGATAGCATTGATTCAAAGTTGCTCGAAATAGATCCCGTGCCGACTAACTACGAGAAGTTTGTTGAAGTTGTATGGGCCATATCACGACAGTACATCCCACGAGGTTGCCGTACTGCCTACATCCCAGGCCTGAGCAAGAATTCCACCTCACTCCTTGCAGATTACGAAAGCTCATACAACATAGACCCATTTTCTGAACAAACTTTGGAACTCGGCTAGGAAATATTACGCGAAGTAGGTGATAGCCGCAAGAAAGAATGGATGACACTAGTCACTGAAATAGATATGACACACAACAGCAAAAAGGCTTGGAATACTATCCATAAACTTACTGACAGTTTCCCTCAAGCTAGGAACCCGGGCCAGGTAACCGCCAATCAAGTTGCCCACCAACTTATCTTTAATAGAAAACCCCCGCATCGGTTATGCAAAACAAAAAGGCTGATTGAGGCAAATGACTCTACCACCAATCTCACCAAGCCTTTTACACTGTCAGACATAATATATGGGATTAAACACTTAAAAAATGGCAAAGCCGCTGGTTTCGATGACATTACTGTCGACCAAATAAAACATCTCGGACCAGTTGCTGTATCCTGAATCCTATCACTTTTCAACTCGTGCCTTGAAGATTATAAGATCCCCAAATTGTGGAGACGCGCTAAAGTGATAGCTCTACTTAAACCAGGAAAATGCCCTAAATGCCCTACCGACCCATATCCCTCTTATGTGACACAATTAAACTCTTTGAAAGGCTCCTACTAAATCGCCTTACACCTGTAATCGAACCTCATCTTATACCTGAGCAAGCTGGCTTTAGGCCTGGAAAGTCGTGCACCAACCAGACCCTCAAACTTACGCAATTCATCGAGGACGGGTTTGAGGCGAAAAATGTCACAGGTGTTGTTTTTGTGGACCTTTCAGCAGCCTATGACACAGTTAACATTAAAAAACTTCTATTAAAAGTCAGCAAACTCACAAAAGATACAGGTTTCGTCAAAATTCTCAGCGCCATCCTACGAGTAAATAACCGTATTTTCCAAGTACATCTTGGAAACACCGAAAGTAGGTGGCGTTGCCAAAAAAACGGGCTACCTCAAGGCAGCGTGCTGGCTCCGGCTCTTTTCAACATTTACACTAACGACCAGCCTAGCTCTCCACTAACGCAACATTTTATATACGCAGATGACCTTGCCCTGGCCGCCCAGTCACCCAGTTTTGAAGAGGCCGAAGAAATACTAACGGAAGCTTTGGAAACGCTCGGAAAGTACTATGGTGAAAATGCTCTAAGGCAAACCCATCTAAAACCCAATCCTGTGCTTTCCATCTTCGCAACCGTCAGTCAAATAGGACCCTTAAAATCTCGTAGCAAGGTGTTGCCATAGAGCACTGTGCTCAACCTCGCTATCTGGGCATCACCTTGGATAGGTCCCTGACTTTTAAATTCCACTGCTTAAAAAACTAAGCAAAAAGTCGGGACAAAGAACAATATCCTTCGCCGCCTAACATCCACTAGCTGGGGAGCATCAACCCAAGTACTACGCACATCTGGTCTGTCTGTCCTTTTCTGCTGGAGAGTTCGCATGCCCAGTGTGGCATTGATCCGTTCACGCTAGAGAAGTCGACATAGCACTAAATGACACCTGCCGCATCGTAACTGGGTGTTTGAAACCAACCCCACTTGTGAAGTTGTACACTCTGGCGGGTATAGATCCACCAGAAGTTCGTCGCGAAGTAGCCAGCCGCATCGAGAAGGACAATCAGGAACGGGACAGTCGGCATCCCCTATATGAGCATCAACTCCAACCTGCGCGCCTGAAGAGTCGTAAGAGCTTCTTGAGACATACGATCTCCTCGAAAGCCAGCGCAACTGACGAGAGATGTGAATTATGGAAACATATACACCCTACTCCTCCACACTTCATCACTCCGGCAGAGAATCTGCCCCCTGGAAGCGAACAGCAGTGGTCAATCTGGAAATCCCTAAACCGATTTCGGACCCAGGTTGGCCGCTGTAAAAGCAACCTGGCCAAATGGAATATCATAGACCCCTCCAAAACACAGTGCCAGTGTGGGCCCCTTCACAAGATATGGCCCACCTCCTTGTCTGCCCTTCGTGCCCGACCACCTGCACGTTACGGGATTTGAACGTGGCAAATGATAGAGCTGTCCGAGTGGCTGCATACTGGTCGGACAAAATCTGAATGGTTGTATAGTTTGAGTTGATCGACACGAAAGAAGAAGACCAAAATACTTTTTTTATTATATTGCCGCACAATTCAAAACTGGAATGGGTTTTTCTTTAGCTTTTTTAGTTTTCTTAAATAATTATTTCCTTTTTTAATTGATTTCGAACATTGTGGTTGTTCTTCTTCAGTTTCTTGTTCAACATTTTCACTTTGATTTTCTTTGTACGGAACCTTTGCTGGACTGCTGTCGGTGACTTTACCTTTTACAGTGCAATAATATACTTGGTTCGCAACGTCTTCGGCTGATTGTTCAGGGATGATCATGAGGGAATGAGCTTCGACTCTGTAGTGTTGTCTGCGGTCATCTTCATGGCGGTGTTTGTAGCAACATTTGAAGGATCTTGTCAATCTTTTCCAATAGCCTGGCTTCCTTTCATCCTGGGCCTGCAACTTCTCCAGTATCTCGTGTAGTTCCTGCGACATTTCCATATTTTCGCAGGGTTCTTTTGAAATCGTAGCAACATTGTTTGAATGTTTAGGTTTAGGAGCAGGTATAAAAGCTAGAGCATTATTTTGTCAGTTCTTATTTGATCACAATCATTGTAATTAAATACTACATTTGTTTAGATAACTTGCACTATAGGATTTAAAAAATTCTATCAATCGTTTCTAAGATGACAGTTGTCATAAGTTATAGAGTTTGCTTTGTATTTTTGTTCCGTCATGATAGCACGGAAAGGTTAATATTCTGCCATCAGAATACCAGAAAAAAGATCTTATGTAGTTTTATTCCCACTTGGTTGAAAGCACAGAACAAAAAAAACGCCTACTACAATAGAAGTCGCAAGTGGGCGGGGCCCGCGTACCCCGAGTTTTGCACAGTTCTGCATATGTTTCCTTCCGCGCACACACTACTCACATCAGTCTTGGTTCAACCGTCACGGTGACAAAAACTTGAAAAAAATACAAAAATGCCTTATTGTGCTGTTTTAGAATGTAAACACGATAGCAGAACCAAAAATGTATCAAATGTAGGTATATCTTACCATCGGCAAGTCTTAATTTATTTTATTTCGATAAAAATGTAAAAACAATATTTTATTAAACAAGACAAGTAAAAGTTGATTTTATGGTGTTAAATTTAAGGTCTACTTTCTTTAAAACTCAAACATTGTTCTCGAAGATTCCAACTATGCACATGTCACATTCAGCTACTCAATTAGAGATTACCAATATCGATAATGAGTTATCGATACTTTAAACTTACAATATTCGAAAAAATCTTCTTACGCGCGAATAACATAACCCTTTCCTTGCAGCCGTGTAAAAATAAAGATTACGACGAATTGAGAACCTCCTCCTTTTTTTGAATTCGGTTAAAAAGACAACAGCCTTCAAAATCAACAAAGTGTAATAATAATAACACATGAACATAGAACCTCCTTCTTTTTTTAAGTCAGTTAAAAACTGGCTTATGTGTTAGTCTGAAATTTAAGATCTACTGGTGTATAGACCTAAATTTCATCAGTTCATTAAGGAAGTTAGTCAAGCTAATCATAATAAGAGTGTAGCCGCAGGCGAAAGCGTAAGCTTCCCATATCAGTAGGACGTATTGCATTTGTAGTGTAGTCTATCGCATCATCATCATCAATCATGAATACATATAATAAATCTGTAGAAAAGTATTTTTTGTACATCGGAAATATTTCCAAAAAAATAGCCAGTTTGTTAAAGGATAACCAACAGAACCTATTTCCGGCATTCTTGGAATTTTTGTCTGTTTATTTTTGCACGCATCACGTGACATGTACGAAACCAATGTAAATAACTTTTATAAACATTGTGCGTAACTTGAAGAATTACTTCAAGTTACGCACAATGTTTATGTATAAAAGTTTTTGTGTCATCGCAATCGGTTCACTCTATCAAAAGTTAGTTGAATTTAAAGTGTTCAAGAAGTAAAATTATCATAACACACGCAATTCAGATACTCGGAGAGTTGAACTCGATATTCGATAGATGGCGTTGTGAATTTGAAGTCATTTTCTGAATCACGGTGTTAAGATTCTCCGCGAAAGATTGATGACTATAGAAACAAATATGGTCGGTAGGTAAGTAGGGTAGTGTTGGCAAACAGATGACGGGAGCGAAGCCGCGGTCACAGCTTGTAATTAATAATAGTACACCAAAGACACACAGTACAGTACTGTCTTTCCTTTCATTTTTTTAATCCATGGAAAGGTTGTCTTGAAAAGATCGCTTTTAGCGATAAGGCCGCCCATTGTGCCACCCAGTGTAATGTTTTCTTCGTCTATACTTTCTGTAACTTATATGGTGTACATAATAAAGAGTATTGTATTCTATATTTCTATTGATAGAACAGAAACACAAAGATACGACCATCTTTGTATCAATAGAATCATTTTCAAAATTGGATCAGTAGTTTACCATAAAATATCTTAATAATACTTTCTACAAATCGTAAGTATTGGAATAAATTTATATAAAAACTTGATTACAAACATAATAATATTTATCGACTCTAGTTATTGGGCGCACGGTTGGCGCAGTGGTTGGGCGATTGACTGCTGCGCTGCGTGTCGCGGGTTCGATTCCCGTACGGAACAAATAGTTGTATGATCTACAAATAGTTGTTCCGGCTCTGGGTGTTTGTGTATGTGAAATCATATGTTTGTAAACGCATCCATGATACAGGAGAAATTCCTAGTGTGGGGCAATGTTTTTTTTTTAACTAAACTGTATTTTGTTTGAAAATAATACGGAATGTCGATATATAAGTCAACGACCGTGGTACATCACTACAGGAGGACGAGTAGTAATGACCTCATTTCGCAAATATAAATCTTATAGGTAACGAAATACGGCTTTAAATTAAATGAATTTATTATAGTGACATCTAGCGGCGGGTAGCGTAACTTGCTCATTAAACTATTCCGTGTGCGCTTTAAACGAAAAAAGTAATAAATACTCAAAAAGAGTAGACAATAAACCAACTCTATTGTCATAAAGCTGTGGTTTATTTTCAAATAAGCGACGACTGACATATTTTCTACTTTCATCTAAATATTAAACTACCAATCACACCAAAGATTTCTTAGTGTTATGAAATACAATTAATCTGTATATGTGTGAGTTTGGGTACGCTGGTTCCGATACTAATAAAGCTATATGCGATTTCTACTGTCTTCTCTGTTCTGTGGCTGGTTCCGATACTAATAAAGCTATATGCGATTTCTACTGTCTTCTCTGTTCTGTGGTTGAAAGAATAATACAATCTTTTTAGAAAGGTCCAGAGACTCCTTGACTGACGCTTTTCTAAAACAAATAATCTTTTCTTCTGTTCTAAAATTTAGAACAGAAGAAAAGATTAGATGACTTTGTTTAAGAGTATTTAATACTCTTAAACAAAGTCATCTGCCTCTGTCTTTGTCTCCGCTTACACCTTCTAAACTACGCAACGGATTTTGATACAGTTTTCACAAATAGAAATAGGGATAAACGTGGAAGGTTTGTATATAATATGTCTAGTGCAGAGCTGGGGCAGGACCAAAATAAAAAAACTAGCCATTAGTAAAAAATACATTAAACACAGTACCTCCAGGAAGAAAACATTTAACATAACTGAAAGCTAAAACAACGAGGCGGAGCTGTAATACTCTAAAATAAAACTAGCAACGATTCCCCGTAAGCTCTACGTAGCCTTAGGTTAGGTTAGGTTAGGTTAAAACGGGCTTTTTTCCGCAACTCCACGACCAAGCGCGTATTTTGCGTACGGGTGGGAATTAACCTTCTACCAACTATCTCACTCGATCCATCCCAACTCCTCGAGGAAGGCCAACAGCGCCTTCGTGTTGCTGACTACCTCCTGTACGGTACCTGGTTCACCGAGGTATTTGGCCCTGTAACCGGCGATTACTGGGCAGCTTAGAAGCAGGTGCGCTGCTGTCTCGTCCTCCTCCATGCACGCCCTGCACAGCGGGCTGTCCGTAATCCCTAAGACAAAAAGGTGCTTATTAAAAGTCCCGTGGCCAGTCGTTACAGCTGTGACTGCTCGCAACTGCTGTTTCGTCAGACGTAGGACCTTTTGCGTAAAACGACCATCCAAAGAGGGAAGTGCCTCCTTGGACTGCCTGCACTCACTGTGATCAATCCACAATTTGTGGTGTTGCTCCTTGGTGCGTTTCCTTACCAGACTGCGGAGGTAGCCAAATGTTATTGGCACGATTGGCTCCGGACCAACCGCCGCCATACTGGACCCCCTACGCGCGAGCTCATCCGCCGCATCGTTGCCTCGGGAATCACTATGCCCCTTGATCCATTGAATGGTTACTTTATTGCTTGACCCAACCTGGTTTAGGCGTTGGTGACACTCGTATATCAGTCCGGAGCAGACGGTGTGGCTGCCCAGCGCCTGCAGGACGGCCATGCTGTCAGAGAGAATACGTATTGGGAAATCCTTTACCTTTCTGTCTAGAATGGCCGATGCGGCCAGGGTGATGCCCACACACTCTGCCTGGAACACCGTGTTGTGTGCTCCAAGTGGCACGGCTATATGGATGTAGAGGTCCTCTGAGAACACCCCCGCTCCTGAGCCATTACCTGTCTTGGAACCATCGGTGAAGATTCTCAACTCGTCTGGGCGTAACCCCTCACAGCGGTGGTCCTCATGGAGTTGGATCTTGTATTTTTTGTCAAAAACAAACTGTTTAGGTATCCGGTCACTAATTGCTGTCGTAAGAGGAAACTCTTTATTTAGGTCTACGTAGCCTTACGTAGTTACTGTAGGCATACCGTAGGGCTTAAGCCCTAAGTACTTCTAAGTACTGGCAAAGCACTAGATGCCTTTTGTAGACTACTTTTAGCAACGAATATCAGCGATTTTTTTGTGAACTTCATATAATCATATTAATATTATAAATGTGAATGTAAGTTTGTTTGTTACGCTTGTACACACATTCTTGGAGGTGTTAGAAGTAACATACAAGTACGAAAGATATCACTTTTGCCGCGATAACCGACATTCACGCGGACGAAGTCGCGGGCAAAAGCTAGTAGAATATAAAAGCAGCTGATTGCGGCTTCTTAAAGAAGCATGTAGGCTACTGATAGTCTTAAGAGCATCCACAGACGGCTGGAGTAGTCAGCACCGAGAGCTTCAAGCAATCACTGTTGGTTAATCTGCAGTTTTAATATAAAATTGAAGTTTACGCGGCCGTTATTAAAATCTCAGTCAAAACCTGCCGATTCAAGTCTATGAAGACTCTAAGATTTGTATGCGTAGTGTAGGCACTATATTTGCACCGTCTCTTAGTCCCAAGTTAGAATTTAACTAGCGTATGCACGAAGGCTGTGTACAGTTGTATTGTTATGTGCGAAGCCTGACGGAATCAGAATATCGTCGTGGACGGTGTTTTGTGATTAATGAGCTAACATTATTGTGGAGTGCATTATTGGGTTGTGGTTGAGTACAATGTAATGTTCTGTTTTGTTTGTTGATGAAGTCATTTCGGTGGTGACGTTTGGTGGAGGCATACGTCTTGTAATGACAGTCTTTCGCGTAAAATAATGATTTGGAATGCTAGGACGTTATTACAAGAAAATTGGAATATGTAAAAATAAGAATTCGGAAAAATAAGAATATGAAGGATTAAGAAATTGGTCAATTTAGACTTCGGAAAGCATCGCCGACATCGATGGAAAAAGAGTATAAGTGAGGTATAAGTTTGACGAGTGTTTGTGTGTGGTACTTGTGTGTATGTTTATGTTTATTTGTGTATCTGTCTATGGCATCTTAGCTCCTAAACAGATAAATCGACTTTGCTTTCGTTTTTTTAAATTACATAGGCGACTTTATCAAGAGTGTTGTTAGCTATGTTTGTTGAAAATCGGCTGAGCCGTTTAAAAGTTATGCGCGTTTTACTGTTTGTATCGGGGTGTTTTAGCAAGATATCGTGTCATAATTACATGCTCAAAAGGTTGAAATAAATATGTATCGGGGGTTTTTTTACACTTTATTTGTAATTGTTTTACCTACCTACAACATAAGTAGTCATTTCTAGGATCTGTGGATGGTTTACTGTTATTCCATCGGAAGAAAGCCAGTTGCTGGACATAGGCATGGCAAATGGGCATGGCTTCTTTTCGAGTCGATGGAAAACTCTTTATAAATTTTGGGCCCAGTTGGTGGCCACCCCGATTGCGGCGTCAGTGGCGAGCATAAGGTCTTCCAAAGTGCAGGTGTATGGGCACCTAGGACACTCCAGCATGGTTGCCATATCTTGCAAAGAGGCACCGCACTCACACTGGGTATAAGACTGGTCTATAAAACCCCATTTTGCCAAATTGTGTTTGCAGCGGCCTACCTGGGTGCGCAAATAATTGAGTGCGTTCCATATAGGTCACTGCAGTTCACGTCCAGGTGGTAGTGTACCTGGGATTTTAAGTTGGATGGTGGTAGGCGAGCTTCTCTCCACAACCTGCTCAATATAGGCGGTGGGTCTGTTATTATCCTGAAAAGCGGTTACATTTCGAAAAGTGTGCGATGGAATTGTATGAACTAATTCCTCCTAGCCCGTTCCATCATCGGACTACAAGACCTAAGGCGATGCTTCATCGGTACAAGGTGGTATCATACCACCCATACGCACTAAACGTTTTGGGAATACTTTTATTATGCGTATAGCTAAGAAGTGGAATTCTCTGCTGGAGTCTGTATATCTTGATAGCTACAACAACAGTGAATAGGTTTCTTCTAGGCAAGCGCGCTGCATCGTTGACCACATCAACGCTAACCATCAGGTAAGTTGTCAAGAGCGAGCCTATCAATAATATAAAAAGTGGATCTACAAAACTAAAAATTCTCATTCTAAAGAATACATTTAAATGAAAACCAAACAAATTAGTTTCAAATTATTTAATTTTCAGACATTACAATACACTTACATTAACGGTACAATACGGACGTTTACACACGGACAAGACAATACACGAACATATATTTACTATTGGGCTATTTACCCAATTCTTTGTTAATTAAGTAATGTTTTATTTATTTATGTTTAAATACAAACAGCAACGATTACATGGACTTTACATAGACACTCATAGTTAAACTTATTATTAACTTTTTATACGAAAGATTAGTAATGTTATAGTGACTTAGGATGTTAATAGTAACTATAAATTCCCGTTTTGTGATTCTAGCTTCCAGATGTAGTAACAGTACGTAGTTATGTAAACATATATTAGTCTTATAACAAGAATGCAAAGGATAATAGGATCCATAACTTCAGTGACAAGTAACAGGGTAATCTATAGGGTATGTGGATTTTAGGATAAATCTTCCAGCTTTTTTCAATGGCTTGGCAATCTAAAATTGGCAACAAAGGAGGTGACTATTGAGATGTATGGAAGGAGTAGACGTGTTGTGTTGACCCTAAATAAATTGGGATAGGACCGGATGATGATGATTGCCTAATCCAAAATTGCATGAGTCAGACCCTTAAGAACCCTAAAACCTTACAAATCCTCGTCACTATAACACCACCATCAAAATAACCTTGGAACCTAAGCCTCCTCATTACAAAGTTCATTGAACTCCAACAGATCCGTCCCAGGCCTCGCGAAGCTGAAGAGCAGGTAGTTCTTCGAGACTCGGAAGGACAGCATCTTCAGGTTAGGTGTGATGCGAACTGTTGCCAGCTTGATCGTGTCCTGGTTTGGGTACGTCTTCGTTGGAACCTTTGGACTTTGGCATTTTTGGGGGTTGCCTCTGAAACTGGAGAAAAGGATGTTAAAAGTCAGGAAGTAGCACAGCTGACTGAAAACTTCTATGTACATAACCCCAGACTAATTGCGTATGTGAATTCGACAAGGCAAAGGGTTAGACCTCATGAAGACCATGACTCTTAATAATTAGGTATTGCCAAAAATTATTGGACGCTTTCAGGAGACGCTTTCTTCCGGAAGATACTCTTTTCGTAAGAGTCCAATATTTTTTGGTTATAGGCTATGGTTATGTAGGTATGTGATCTGAAGGAAAAAGAAACGTTTCGTGAGGGAAGTGTCGAAGTATGAATGTGAATAATTATAAGGAAAAAAGAAACACCAAACCAAAGAGGAAAGGATAAGACTATTTTGTAAACGAAAAAAACTTTTTTACAAAAAAATACTACCGACTTCCAGAAAACTACAAAGTGAAAAATAACTTTATTTTTGGAAGTCGGTGTCTTTCGTAGGTACCATTTTTTGCGTTATGGACACCGACTTCCAAAAATAAAGTTATTTTTCACTTTGTAGTTTTCTGGAAGTCGGTAGTATTTTTTTGTAAAAAACTTTTTTTTTAATATTTTGCTTTTTAGTTGTACCTACTTAATATTCAAGTTGTTTAGTAAGTTTCCTATAACGCCAGAATAGATTACCCGAATATCATGAAACTTGAACAAAACCGATCAAATGAGAGATCTGCTTTCTCCTTAAGAGCGTACTGGCGTGATGGTATGTTATGAAATGGTATAAACAATAAACAGACATGCGATTGTAGCAGTCCCAAGAGATTTGCCGTTACTTATTGAAGAGTTCTGTTGTATATCTTCGAAGTTCTTCATCAGATCTTCACCAAATTAAAATGGGACCAATTTCGAAACATACTCTTTCAAACAAAAAAAGAATTCTTGAAATCGGTCTACAATTGACGGCGATATCGGTAAACATACATAAAAAAAACATACAAGAAGTCGAACATAGAACCTCCTCCTTTTTCGAAAGTCGGTTAACAAATAAAAATGTATGGAAGTGCCATAGGGGGTAGGACCTAGATAAGGTTACAATAGCTACGTGGGGATTGGCACGAGAAAAGACAGGTCTATTCCAGCAGTGGGTGAAGTCGGGATGTGGATCATGACAATTATGAGCTATGGCGATGAATGAGGCAGTCATTGTTGAATAATTTCACACGATAACAGCACGCTTAGAAAACCAATAATCGATCGCAATGTGTTATAACAAACATAATACTTCCTCCACCACAAAGGTAAAATAAAAAATCAAATTCGTATCGAAATAAAACAAAACTTAAAATTGAATACGAAACCAGTGCAATATGTATTCAGTAATACGTTCCGCTTACCATACAGTGTAAATTCTTTTGAGTGCACCAGAAATTTTGATATTCATGTTGATATTTTGGACGGGGGGATTGGAAAATAGTTTGTCAAATGAAATCTTTCAATATTGGAGGAATTTGGTTTAAAAACGTTGACGTGTCTGTGGTACGTGTGTGGAGGTTCTAGTTGAGGGTTATTGTCCATGGATATGTTTAAGGTTTTATCCCGGCTGAGTATCGTTTTTTTTTTTCTAATTTAGTATTTGTTTGAATAAGTTAAAGAAATTTACGCTGTACGCTTTATGGTGCAATGTTTTCAGATAAAAGGTTAAATTGTCGTGTTGCACAGAAACTCTAAAGAATTTTGAAATAAGAAATTAAGAATTCAATCATTTCTCTTTTTCAACAGAAAATCTCTGTGCTGAACTTCGAAGAGTGTCAAAATGAGTAGCAAAACATTTTAAAAGAGTGTTGACTCAAAAAATCTTCTTAAAAGTCACCACTTTCCGGCGGCCCGCGAATCTTTGCACCTTTACGTAAATTTTTAAGTAACAAATTTACAGATTTTACACTTTTAAGTTCATTTTATGCTGGTTGATGCATTAAGAATTCATAACTTACGCCTCTGAGGACTTATTAACGGTGCCCGACCGTAAATATAACAACTTTTTCCTGTGACTTAGTTTCCCGTTTCCCTGGCCAGTCCCACAGAGCCCGTGCATTTTCCGGGATAAAAATTAGCCTATAATACTAAGCGTTAGTTTAGTTTACTATATCCATCATCGTCATTTCAGCAGAAAGACCTCCACTGCTGATGAGAGTTCATCATCATCTCATCATCTTCCCTGCCTCGCCCTTATCCCATATTACTTAAGGTCGGTACTCGGTGCAACACGTTTTCTTCTTCCATTTTGTCATGTCAAGTTACGCTATCACGGACTCCATTTCCTTTCATATTACTCCTCACACAGTCCATCCATCTTTTCTTTGGCTGTCCTCTCCATCTCCATCCATCCACATTTATATTCATAACTCTTTTAGTAACATGTGTTTTATCCCTCCTCATCATATGACCATACCAGGACCATTTATCAGTTAAAAAAACTTGAGAGGTGTCAAGGGACACCCGGATGGAACGAAGTTCATATAGTATATATATATATGTATGTATGTATATATATACACACATATATACATACATATATATATATGTATGTATAAATACAAATATATACATGTATATATACTCTCTCGACTTCGTAAACACAACAGCGTATAGGTGCACACGAAACACGCGCACGCCGCACGGCTTACAACTATAGCAAAAAGTGTCGTTACAACTTTTCGTGAGATTTCTTTCCGTCTAGCCCCCTTTCGCAACGCGCGATAAGGAACTTCGTTCCAAAATATGCGTACTAAGATCAGTGTTTCCAAAAATTTCCTACTACAAACAAACCTACATACCTCTTCACAATAGGTATAAGTTGACATAGAGTTTCAGAAAAGTTCCACTTTATAGAGCGTTATCTTCCTCACCCATAGAACCACGACAGTCACTTTCTCAAGCCTAATACGTCATATTTACGCTTATACTTGTTCAGATTTGCAAAAAACTTTTTAAGTGGTTTGATGTAAAGTTGCCCCGTTTGCCCGCCCTTTCGAGGCGTTTGCCCGGCTTTTTCTTGCCGACCCTACCGTTATAATTCATCCTTCCCAGTGGCAAGTTTAAACACACCTTAATGCTGGTTTATTGTTGAGATTTTAACGTCCAGACGTTTGTTTATTGCATGCAATTGATTATGTTTCTTTTTTTATTTAATTTACTGCGGTAAATATTAGTGCGTTGGTTTTCTTCAGCTGGATTATGGACCCATTTCTGCCTTGTTTGCTGTTCTTTATTTCAAAGACAATTGCAGTGGGATTATTTAAGGACAGTTTTGAGGTTGGTACTTCTTCATTGGTGTACGCGCTACTGCTGAGTATGAAGTCCTGGGTTGGATACCCGGTTCGGGTAAAATGTTACTGTTTTCTTATTTATATTATAATTTATCCCTTCCGGAGTCTTTGTTTCCTGATAGCTACAACCTTGGGGTCTTTTAGTCAAGAGTGAATAGGTTACTTCTAGGCTAGCGTGCTTCACCGCCGACCACATCATCGCTTACCATCTGGCGAGATAGTGGTCAAACGTGAGCCTATAGATAAATAAAAAAATAACTCAGTAGCAAGCTGGAGTTCAGATTTGTGCCCAGTTAATGGTATAAAGGCTCGCCCGCGAGTACCTACATGGGATTTGAACATAACAGACAAAAGGAGATTGCCCATTTTGTAAGGGAACACGTCCCTTAAAGTCAGTTGATGTGCCTTGATGATTTTTGTTGTATATTGTAGAAAACAATTTACATTCATAATTAGAAAACCATTTTTTTTACTGCATTATTCACCCAGGTTCACAAGATTTAATTATTTTTCTGTTCTAGGAATTAACTTTTATTACAATGCAATAAGGTGCATACAAATGTGGAAGTAAAGTAAACTGACATTTTTTTTGAGATGTGTTTGCTCTTGACTCTAGTCTAGGTCAGAGTTGACAGAGACAGAGTGGACGATGGAGTGAGCTTACCCAGAAAAAGCCTGTTCACTCTTAGAAGAGATTCGGGTTGAATGCATTCGGAAACACAGACACAGGTAGTGAGTTCCACTCATTCGCTGTGCGCATTATGAAGGATGTTACGGATGGAAGAAAACACAAAAAAGTAAATCCAATTTTAAGGATAATATTTAAATCGCTCCCACGATACCTCATAAGGTCTGTGAGTGAGCAATATCCTTAAGGTGTACTACAGGTATACCACTGGCTTACCCTCCGAGGAGTATAAGCTTGATGTTATGTATGTGTTTTGAGGTTACAATATATCTATCAGTGGTTAATATAAGACATTGGCTGAAAGGTATAGTCACGGATCAAAAGAATTTCTGCACCATTGGGTAGCGGATTTGATACCCGGACGCAACAAATGTTAGACGGGAACCATTCCCCGGAACAACTGTTTTTGATCTTTCCTGTTGTTTGACGACACAGAGGAAAACCTTTGCGGTCTGTTTTTTTGTCACCGGGAACCATTTACGTATGATTTTCTTTATTGTAGAGAAAATACTGATGCGGAAAAATAACTGATTAGATCCTTGATGGCATTTATTGAAACTGGGTAGTGTAGTTGTTGTTATGATCACGGCATGAGTTATGCCCCGTTTACACTGACACTAGACAACAACTTGTAATGCGTATTGATAGGATGAGTATACACTGGAACATTTTCTTACGAATGGTACAATAAAGACAAATGCTCAGTTTCCTAAAGAATTTCCATGTAATGTAACGTTCATGCGAATGTTCGACGCTGCGTTCGACGTTATGCTCGCAACGAGTGAGCGTTAACTGTAACATTTCTTTATACCTTGCGTTCATTATTGACCTCACTCCACGTCACCCGCGCCCTTGCCTTTGCTCGATGAAATGTTACACCATAACGCTCGTTGATTTTTAAAATCTGGTTGTAACAAAACATCAAGCGTCATGTTCGATGTGTGGTTTGAGTAAATTTAAAAACAGCGAATGCTCGATGTTCCGTTATAATTAAATTTTATAGTCACCTTTTAATGGTCAACGCTCGAGAGCTGGAATTGAAAAATGTGTCATTTTATAACGCGTGGCACACGTGGTGGTTTACGGCCCATTCCCTCTCACAGAGAGGAGGTCTGTATCCCAGCAGTGGGAACATTAAAAAGGCCGTTGATGATGATAGTATAATTCTAGTGAAAACAGGCATTATTCTTATTCTGATTGTGCTAAGAAACTTTATGACTATCACACATTTGTACTAATAAATGAAGGAGGAGAGGAAAGCCTTTGCTGTACAATCTCAATCAGTTCTTCCGATTTTAAGCATGACTTAGCAATACTTCGAGCACGGAGCACGAAACCAGTGGAGAGAGCATCGGCACGTTTTTGTTCTAAATCAAAGTCACCAAATAACGGCGGGGGCAGAGGTAAGCTTCCTTCGCTGTGATTGGGTGACAGATTGACAACCAAATGACAGCTGATTCTTTAAGGATTCCAAACAAGTAATTAAAAAAATATCGATGTCGATAGTTGTTTAACTTATTAATAGTGTAAGGATTTCTTTAGGATACAGAGATTACGGGTTCGATTTTGAAATAAAACATAGGTGTATTACCTATATAATCGGCATCTATTATTTTTTAAACTTTCAAAGCAATCGGGCGTGAAATATCTAGAACACACGACACTAAACTTTGTCGGAAAAAAATTGTCTCTACGTGTAGCTTTGATCCAAATTTCTTTCTTTTCGATGTCATCGTTGGGAAATCTGCAAATTCCAAAAACGATAACTCTCAAATCTCTTTAAAACATGCTAATCATGTTTTAAAGAGATTTAAGAGTTATCGTTAAATGGAGAGAAGAAGAATAAGTATTTACACAACTTGTAAGTCGCGACCGTTACCAATGGGCCACCACTGCAATTTTATAAATTACAATTTAGGTAATATTATTTATTAAAGAAATTTACAAACAGCCAACATTAATATTGATACAAATAACAAAGCTTATTGCGTATAGTCTGTTCTCGTCTGTTGTTTTTGCGTCAACAGCAATGTAATCGTATTTTTTATGGATTTACACTGGTAATCACAAATGAATGAATTTCTTAGGATCTTCGGTACGTATGATAACCAGTACCCGGGCGACCGAGCTCTGCTCGGGTGAAAATAAAGAAAATGACGTTTTCTAAAAATTAAACCTAGCTAAATCGTATTATCGCCCCCGAAACCCACTGCCTACTAAATTTCATGAAAATCGTTGGAGCCGTTTCCGAGATTCAGATTATATATATACTAGCTGACCCGACAAACTTTGTTTTGTCATAAAAACACCAAATACCCTACTTACCCTACCCTATTGTGAATCTAAAACATTCGGAGCGCCACCCAAATGCATACAAAAAACTTCATTCAAATCGTTCGAGTCGTTTAGAAGGAGTTCAGTGACATAACACGTACAGTAGAGTTATATATAAAGATACATATATACATGAATTGCTCGATTAAAGGTTAGATTTATGATATGGTATATACGGGCACGACAATAAAAAACAAAAGAACGTACACAGTTGCAGTTCTTATTAATTTTGGCAACAAAGTATTGTGTAATGCTTAATAATAAATAATGCATTCTGAGTATTTTTTTCGCTCGACGAGCGTTTTCCGTCTTGGAGTCTAACATATCGATATAATCGTCGTGATGCTGCGATGCAGCACTATCGAGAAAAAAAGAGACAGCGACTAATACGCGATCAGAGTACCAGAAAGAGATAGCAGCGGAACCATCCAGAAATAAAAATATTTGATTTACTTAATTAAAATTATTAAATGGAGTAGAAAAACACTTACCTGTGAAATGTTAACCCATCTTTTGTGTAACTTGAAGTATTAGAACACTTTCCACACCATTTAATTGCACAACTAGGCATTACTTTTCAGTTTATTTGTTTTAAAGACGGAAGTGCGTGACGTTCGTACGTCCTACCTACGAATGCTGCGACTGACTAAAATTTCGCCGCATATGATTGATATTGCATACGCTTGGCGCCCGCGGTAGTCCCGGCACGCTCTCTCCACTGGTTTCGTGCTCCGTGACTTCGAGGCTTGTGTTTCACCCGTTTACGAGTAAAACTGAAGCAGAACAAGCAATAAAACAAAACTGCTACCGTTTTACTTATCATCTCCTACCATTGGGATTACGAATCTATCGTAATATTTACTTTACGAGCACAGCAGTAAAAGTTATGTCATTAAATAATATAATTAACTTATGTTAGTACTACAGTTATAATTTTAAGTCTCGTAAAATGTGTTCCAGGAGTTTCCCCTTTATTACGAAAATACATCGTAAACATTTTTGTCACAGATTTATACAAAGTTTGGAGCGTATGTACTGAGGTATGTACTGGGGTATGTACTCAAACAAAATGTGCATATAATTGTTACTTTTAATTTCATAGACTAAACTGAGAGCGGCCAATGACCTTATTTTTTTTAAAGCGCGACACTATTTTTTGAAACGATAAAGTGCCAACCCCCCAAATGTCAGTTTAGTCTACGTAATATAAAAACTGAGATTACGTTATCTATCTTCTATCTTCTATCTTCTATCTTCTATCTTCTATCTTCTATCTTCTATCTTCTATCTTCTATCTTCTATCTTCTATCTTCTATCTTCTATCTTCTATCTTCTATCTTCTATCTTCTATCTTCTATCTTCTATCTTCTATCTTCTATCTTCTATCTTCTATCTTCTATCTTCTATCTTCTATCTTCTATCTTCTATCTTCTATCTTCTATCTTCTATCTTCTATCTTCTATCTTCTATCTTCTATCTTCTATCTTCTATCTTCTATCTTCTATCTTCTATCTTCTATCTTCTATCTTCTATCTTCTATCTTCTATCTTCTATCTTCTATCTTCTATCTTCTATCTTCTATCTTCTATCTTCTATCTTCTATCTTCTATCTTCTATCTTCTATCTTCTATCTTCTATCTTCTATCTTCTATCTTCTATCTTCTATCTTCTATCTTCTATCTTCTATATTCTATCTTCTATCTTCTATCTTCTATATAAATAAAAGAGAAAGTATGTATGTATGTTCCTTATAGACTCCGAAACGGCTGAACCGATTTTAATGAAATTTTCAGAGAATCTTTAGATTGACTCATCCAATAATCCTGTAAAGTTTTGAATCGATGGGAGCATTTTTTTTGAACTTTGAATGCGGGCGAAGCCGCGGGCAGAAGCTAGTCTGTTATAAAACTGTCATTGTAAGTTCATACGGGAAAGTCACAAAGGTCCACAAAAATCTACAGGAATTATAACTAAAATAGATAAATTAAAATAATAAAAATAATAAGAATATAGTAAAATAGATAACAATTATTAATATTTATGCTACCTAGTGCGAATTAACAAATTATCTAACTCCTACATAGGTAGGAGATTACCAAAAATAGGTTTACTATAATAGTATAGTAAACCTATTTATTTCCATGGTTTATACTTAAATTAATTTCAGAATACATTCCTAGCAGACTCAAAATATATTCACAAACTTAGGTTTAAATATGTACATACTTAAACACTAAACAAAAGTAAACTTCACAAAATTATACTTAAACTAACTACTTACACTATATATAAAAGAGGGGTACACTTAGGCGTCAAAGTATAAAAAAAATGTAATATATATTCACACACTTAGTCTTAAAATAACCCAATATTCAAAAAGACAGAAGCCACTTTCTCGAACTTATTTCTTAGGTAGAGTTAAAATTGTTCATTATCAAGCAAATTCACTCTTAACCAAAAATAAGGCGCCGCGAAGTCGCCACAATTTCTTACAATTAAACTTTTGAGTAATCCTTTGATGTGTTTCGTGAAAGACCAAAAACTAATTTTGGAACCGTGGAAAGGCTTACCTACCGACATTTTTGTGATGAAATACGGTCTAGAGGGGTGGATATAACGACAAGAGGGATAAAGGTGTGTGCCTTTATTTTAATGTCGTATTAGTGAAGAATGAAGTTTGTGTGAAATGGAGATTTTTTGCCAAATCATTAAAACCTACCCGAGTTGTTTGCTGTGGTCGTAAAGAAAGGAGAACTAACTCTCTGTCCTTTTCTTGGATTTTATTAATTTTGCATCATCCCACAGCTGGGCAAAGGCTTTGTCTCCATGATTTCCAACTATATATTTTGGTCGAGGGCTAGCGTGGTGACCATTGGCTATTTTTTTAATGTTATGTCAGAAAATATTGTTAACTCGGTTTGCAATTAGAAAACACGGTCTTTAAAGTATTAATCCTTCTTTATATAAAAAAAAAGGTTTACCCTTTAATGGAAATAACAGCCTTATAAATAACATATTTAGCTGAACTCGAACAAATCCCGAAAACTTTTAACAGCCTCATGCATTTATAACTATTGATGGGTCCCCCAGCCCTTAAGTAAATGATAGTTGAATCGTTCTAATCGCTCGAACGCTGCCCACTTGGTAATCTTGTGCTTAAGCCCCTTAATCCACGGCGTGTTTTGCTGCTAGAAATTTTAAGGCTGCAGCCATAGGGTTATAAGTTTTAGCGGTTGGCACACTGTTATGTACTAAGGTATCCAATTTTAAGAGGATAATTACGGTATCTAATGACGTGGTCAACTTTATGCACACTAATCTAAAATATCAATTCGAATCTAGATTTTAATTTTTGATTTTTGACCGTGGGTAACACTTGAATAGAAAAGGCATCATACAGCAAAAAACACGTGTAATACAATGCAGTAGGAACTACGGCTAAATGTGTGTTGTTTAACTGGACAAAGTCATTCAAATGTACCGAAATAATTGTTGGTGTAATTAATTGGCAGAGTACTTATACAAATAAATTTTATTCTTGCATATTTAAATGTGTAGTTTTTTACGCTGAAAGAAACGCTGGTACTGTGCTAAAAATCTTCAGTAAGCTACCTTACTATTAATAGTGTACTTCACAAAATACTTACTGCTCGATGATGTATCATCAAGACTCCTATATCTAATCGTATAAGGAAAACTTCAAAAGAAAATATCTTTTGGTTTACAACAGCCGATTTAAGTTTATACCTAGCTACTGTTAGGTGGAATGTGTATGCTAATGTCTACAAACAGATATCGCTTTCAAACAAAATACTATGAAATTCCATGTTTCATAAAATACTATATGTAACATTATATATATTATAATGTTACATAAACATTAAGCTGAACGTTCTCAAAGCATACCTGTATTGATAATTAGGTAAACTATTTGCCTAAACATTGCCTACCAGCTACAAGGTTTATAATATTCTGATAACTATCGGAATACTAAACGTATTTGCCTTGGATACATTTCGGAATTTCATATGAATTTACGTGTGATTGCAGCAAATGAGAATACATAATTTTAGAGGCTATTTGTAGCAATTTTCACTGTTTATAGAATAGTATTAGGTTTGGCAATGAATTCCTAGTACATCAAATTTATCAATATGTGAAAGTGGAAAATATACATTTTATTGATAGGCTCGCGTTTGAGCACTATCTCACCTGATGGTAAGCGATGATGTGGTCGGCGATGGAGCACGCTTACTGAGAAGTAAACTTTCCTTTTTTGTCTGAAAGACTTCTAAGTATTTAGCTACCAGGAACACATCAGTCCAGCAGGGAATTCTACTCCTAAGCTGTACGTACAGTTAAAGTATTTCCAATACACTTTGTGCGTATTGGGCAGTATTAAATTCTGGAAATTGTTGTGCTTTATTCTAACCTCTACAACCCAGCAACTGTGTTAACAAGATATCCCTGGTGCCAGATTTTTTGATTACCCATATCGACTACAAACGACCGCCGGGACCAACGCCTTCACGTGCTTGCCGAGGCACGGAGGCATGTCGGTATGTAGGTACTAAAACTCACCCATCCAAGGAACGACCTCGGCAATCGTTATTTACCCAAAATGCAATCAAAATAAATTTCAATTTTAGTCAATATTTGTCACAAAACTCACACTTCATAAATAGAAAGTGATTATTCGAAGTCAATCTAAATCAAAATACTTTATATCAACTAAACCATTTAAAGGTACTTTTGAATTGTCAAACCAATAAAAAGATAAATCTGTTTGCACATTCGCAAGCGTCAGTAGGTCTCTATGGAGAAGAAAGTGTTTTAATTACAAGTATTTGGTTAAATCGTTCTTATTGAAAAAATAACTTTATGTGAGAACGATGTAAAAAGACGTGCACGTAAAAGCATCTAGAGTAAAACAAACAATTCAAAAATACAATAAGTACCTAATTAAATACTGGCTGAGAAAGCCAAGTTATGACAAATCCCAACTGATGGCGCTCGTTCACGAATAAGACGCATGGATTGGCACTACTCAGCTCAACCATCATGAAGGGAGCCGAATGATCAAAAACATGTGCCACCATCAGAGATACATTAGAGAGAGCAGGACACATTCAACTGCCAGGGCACACACAAGTCAACGAAAGACATATAGGTACAGTAAATGGTAGTTTTACAGTTTCTATATACATCCCGCAGTATCAATTCTATCACCGTCCCACCAGTGTGTGTCCTCCCTAACTAACAAGTACCACGCGACTCTCCCAACGGACATCGGTCACGTGCCGAACTTTGTCTCTATTGAAATTCGGGATAATAGATCTCTTCGCCTTACTGCGGTCCTGGTACAATGCGGTCGGTATGTAATGTATATGTAGGTGTGTTTATTCAAGGAATTGTGTTTGACATGAATCGTTCAGATTTTAGCAGATGGACCAGATGGTTACTGAATTCCTGATGTTGTTGCTCTGCTAGTTATCTAGTTACAAAGGTACTTAGGTAATATTTATACAGGGTATAGAGCTAAGTAGATATTGTGAGTGTTTAGTTTGTGCTCAAAAAATGGACCCTTCTTGGGCTCGCCTTAGACTATATTTATCAGAAATTTTGTTATGATCGACCCAGTCATAGCAGTTACAAGTAGGTACTTATGAGCTAATAAACGTAAGGTAGTTCTTCAAAGTTCTTCGCTATGCAAAGGGATTAATTTGATTGAACTTTGTAGAATATACGATATCGTTTTATCTATGGAAAATAAGAAACCTATCAAACTTGGATTGCATCGTCCTAGTTTTTGCTTCAGTTTTCCGAGAACCTGGAACAAACGTTTTCACTCAAAGCCTCAAATATCGGATTTTAGAAATCCTGATGAACGTGATGTTGGGTCCCGATAAATTTCGCTCGAATATAAAATCAGACCAATGTGATCCTAACAGGAATCATATTAATTAACTGCTGGTAAATTGGTGAACACAGATATGTTTCATATTTTTATTGATTCGTCGTATTTATTTGAAACGAATTTGAAACGAACTTCGATCTGCTATTTTGTGACATTTTTACTGAGAATTTCAATATTGTAGTTTTGTTATAATTTTTGTATAACAGGAATTATATTTGGTACACAAATTGCTGTCTAGTTATTGATCAATTTTTGTCGTTAATGAAATATCAATATTGTTATTCATTTCTTAGCTATGATATTTGAAATATTAAGCTTTTTAATCCTCCTGGGTCCTGTGGGGTGGTCCACGGGAGCGAAGCCGCGGGCAACAGCTAGTTTAATATAAAATAAGAAAATGTGAATAGTTGGATTCATTCCGAATCGCACAGATTTGCTACGAAAGCGTAGCACTGACCACTACGTCGTAGCAAACTCGTATACCTTTATCTCAGGAATCCATCTTGAATTTGATCAAGAGTTACAAACTATCTCCTTGACAACTATCAGTCTAAGCTCCAATAACTCGGTATCTGACCTCCGAAGCTACAATCTATCCGTTTACAATTCACCTCAGCTCCTCTTAACAATATATAGTTATACCAGACAATTATAATTGGAGGTCAGTGCAACGTTAGACGGCGGAGATTCAGTGTTGCATGAACAGCTAAGGAAAGAAGGCTTGATGAAAGAAAATAAACGCCTTGTAAGATCTTTTACTAAATCGAAAAATAATCTATGTCGATAATAGATTTGATCAATGTGTTTTCGTACTAAGTATGAGGTCTACTGAGAAAAGGGTCAATAATCGGAATCTTGAATAAAAAAATATATTTTCTTTCGAGATGTTAAAACGGTCTTCTGAGAAAAAGTTCAACCATCGTAAATTTTCTGCCTTGTCTTTGTTAAGTTATTCTGGCTTCCACAACCTTGCTATTTTATAGCTTCAGTTATGATAGGTTATAGTTGAAAGGTAATAAGCCTCAATATTTCATATTACAAGTGGCAAAAAGGTTAAAGTCTTGGTAATTAGTACAACTCTTTTAGAGTCAACAATATTCTTTGAATGTGGTATGATCGTTATACGACTAATCACTTTTACAGGCCACAATTTGTTACAACACAATACAAGAAGTGAACCTTCTGTTTGTACTCATTCAATGGCACAAGTACGCCGCGTAAATCTGTATTCAATTCTAGGTATTTGCGCCGGCTAATTGGAATGATACCTTTATCTAAACTAGGTGGGTTGGCAGTCGGTGCTAGTAGTTCAGTTGTGCAAGAATATCTAAATGTATTGCGCCAGTTAAGACCAGGGGGGTGACCATAAGCTCTTAGAGCGGTATCAATTTGAGATCGAGTGAGTGACAGATGTATACAAGTCAAATACATCTGTCCCTTATTCGATATCAAATTGATACCGCTCTAAGAGCTTATGGTCACACCCCAGGTGAGTAGTTTGCAAAATTATGGTGATCAACATCTTTATGTTTTTACAAGAAAACCGAAGAACTGCCATTACACTGGAAACGTTCTAAAATAATAAATATTTTTAAAATTAAATTTATCATGGCCAATATTCCCTCTGTTGCATTGTGGAAATGACAGAGCAATAGTACATTATGGTACAAGTGTGAAAAGTTGGTGATTACCGCTGAGGCGCCATTGAGACCCGAGCCGTTAGGTGAGGGTCTTAAGAGAGCCGAAGACGGTAATCATCAATACACACGTGTATCATACGACGTTTTTCAACACACTTGTAAAGAAAATAATACAAAAAAATCGTTTCAACAGTAAAAACGAGTTGTGAATTTTTTTTTAGCAATGGCGGGCAAAATTAATCAGTTTTTTCTATGCGCGCGCATTTAACAATGGCGATCGGCCATATACTAAAAGAATTAGGTTTCTGTTTTTTTTCTTTTCGAGGATAGTGTTTTAGCCACGTACAAAATAGGGAAATTCATTTATTCTTTATTACAGAGAAAATAAAAGTTATATTTGAGAAAATCAAAATCAAAATCAAATATTTTTATTTTACATAGGCCTACATGGGCACTTATAAAACGTCGACAAAAGGTGCACGGTTCGGGTTAGTCGTTTCCTATGGAGAAGAACCGGCAAGAAACTCCATGGTTACTCTTTTAAATTGTTTTGTTTACAATATTTCCATGTTACAGCATTAGTACTTGGATATGGGGGGACAACGTAGGCCCGACATTAAGTCGTACGAAATTGGAAAAAAAAAAACAAACAAAAAAAAAAATTATGCACGAAATAAAAAGTTAACAAATGTTAACAATCATCTAGAAAACTAGAAAGCCTACAATGTTCACACATTCACAATAGGTAAAAGAATCTATACAAAGGTAAATAAAAAAATAAAAAACAACACTAAATTTAACATGTGGCACAAATACTGTAATCAGTGCTGTAACTATTCTTAGCAAAGGGCTATAATGATGATTGAAAAATATTGTAAAAAGTCTAATTAAAAGAGAAAAAAAAAATGAGATTGAGAATAGTTAGAGATATCCATATATTTGTGCCGTTTATGAGTGATAGTTTTATTTATTAAGCACGTCCAACTTGAAATTATCAGTTTTATTTATAAGCAATAGGTACATTAATTTATTTGTACTATTGAGCACGATCTTTTTTGTATCTAAACTTTTTTAAGAACAAAGAAACTCAACCAATAAAATAAAATAAAAAATACTCTATAACTCACTTGTGAATAATAACAATCAAAAAGTCACAGTTTGTTAACAGGTATCATTATGTGCCTAATTGCGGTGAAATTAGAGCCACTTTATGAGCAAGTGTGTTGAAAAATAATTTATAAAAGAAAGGAAATCTAAATTGGACTTGTCAGTACTTACGGACGAAAGCTCATTGTTTAGTTAAATAATAAAAATTACTTTTCAACTAACATAATTACAAATAGTTCATTATCATCATTATCTGCCTTTTACAAATTTTAAAATTTAAATAAAAGAGTTTTTTTTTTGTTCTATTTCGTTAATTTTTAACATCAAGCATGCCACAAACCAGCTCAAGGACAATAATCCAATACAAATATCCGTACCACCCTTTACACTATGTGCAAAAAGTCTTCTTTGCAACAATAACTAAATGCTATTACAACTGTAAGTTCAATTAAGTACCTCGCAACTGCAGGGGGATAAAAGCCTGTAATAGCGTTCCTACCACAGGGCACGGAATAGCCGCATTTGGCATCACTACAACGACTATAGTCACCATTACCGATATAATCAGGGATTGGAATTGATATTGACCTAAACTTCAAATTTTTTGCACAAATTTCAAATCATTTTGCTTTGACACATTGTTAGTACACAAACAAAATCTTCGGAACAATTATTATTTGCTACCAATTAAAGAATCAAAATCAAAATCAAAATCAAAATCAAATATTTTTATTTTACATAGGCCTACATGGGCACTTATAAAACGTCGACAAAAGGTGCACGGTTCGGGTTAGTCGTTTCCTATGGAGAAGAACCGGCAAGAAACTCCATGGTTACTCTTTTAAAACAATATTACCCTGCGATTGCAGGAGATATTATCCACTCTATGTTAATTATGTTTTTGAAGTTATGTTAAACAGAATCTATCTTTGCCGATCCCTGCTATAGATGCATGCATATTATTCGTGCTCGCGTAACTAAGCACAAGTTTCGGCTGTCACATCTGTAGTCAGAATAAGGGCTTCCGTTTTTGTGCTCAGCAGTTGGCGCCACTGGTGAGTCCTGGCCCAATGGAGGTCTTTAAATATAGTTGTTAAACGTTGTTTTTACGCGCACGCAAGCGATGTTTGAATTAAAGTCATTTCTAATTTCGTAGAGGATTAAATATAAAATCGAGTATGCTGCAGTTTCTACATTTTCCGAAGAATAAAACTCTAATAAAGTAGTATCTTAATCTGCCATATTTGGAAAATATTTACAACTAGCTGTTCCTCGCGGCTTCACACCCGTGGACCACCCCACAGGACCCGTTTTCGGGATAAAAAAATAGCCTATGTCACTCAGGACGAATGTAGGCTTTCTATTAGTGAAAGAATTTTAAGGTAAATTCATTGAGTGTGCATTACAGGATAATGATGATGTGTACCAATTTTTATGTTTTGTGTAAGTTTTATGGTGTTGTAACACTCGTTGGTGATCCTTAAATCAATAATTTATTTTTTAAATCGTTCAGTAGTTTGGGAGCATATTTCCTCTTTATAATATTATTATTATATTATTTATAGTATAGATAGATAATAAAAAGAAGCAATTATAAAATCGCGCTAAAAGCAAAAAAAAAAATGTTACGTAGCACAACATAGTGATTTTGAAGAACTCACTCTATACCAGCACCCCTTTTTTTTTTTTTTTTTTTTTTTTTTGGGTGGGAAATCATCCAATGACTTCTCCCGCTCTGGGTGAAGCGGGAGGGCGTGTCAGACTTTTACTGACTAAAACCCACCCGTGTTCCTTCAGTTGCTTGAGCCAGGGCCGCGGTAACTATTTTCAAATTTATCCGCGACCCAGACAGGCATCGGCCCTAGCGGACCCCGTCAATTTTGCTGACATCTCTTTGAGGCGCGCGTGGAACACTACGCGCCGTCGACTCGGGCCTGGTCCTTATCGGGCGGCGAGCTACCCATTACTCGCCGTCCGCAAGCCCACGCCTACGGTGGCCAGGCATCGGCATGCGACCCCCGACGCCCGGGCGTCTCCTGCGGTGGCTTGGGGCGTGAGGGCGCCTCCGTTGCCTCTCCCTCACGCGTTCTGCCTCCTCCTTCGCGAGCATTACTGCTTCGCAGAAGGAGGTGACAGCTTCCCATGCCCTCTCGCTCCGTACCATGGCCTGAACCAGGGCCGGACGCGAGAGGTCGCCACCGCCGATCGCCTCCACGAGGACACGGCGTTGCTCCACCCAAGCGGGGCAGACCTCCACCGTATGTTCTACCGTGTCCTCCGGGCGATCCGCACAATGGTGACACCCGGGCGTTTCCTCCCGCCTTATCCTGAACAGGAACCTCCCGAAACAGCCGTGTCCGGTGAGGACCTGCGTCAGGCGGAAGGTGAGGACGCCGTGACGCCTCTCAAGCCACTCCTCAAAGAGGGGCCTAATCGCCACTATTGTGTCGTGCCCAGCGCTGGGTTGCGACAGTCGCCCTCTCCATGTCGCCATGAGATCTTGCCGGAGCTCTGTCCGCCGAGCCGTGATTTGTCGCGGCAGCGGAGTTTCGCCCCGGCATTTCTCCTCCTCGCGCCATTCCCATATTTGCGCGAGGACTTTTGCTTCCAGATCCCATGGCGGCAATCCAGCAAGGAGGCTCGCCGCCTCACCGGAGACCGTGCGGTATCCCCGGACTAGCCGGATGGCCATGACCCTTTGGGACGCGTTCAACCGGCGGGCTGGTCGCCGCCTCAGGGAACGCGCCCATACTGGTGCCCCGTAAAGGGCCATGGACCGCACGACCCCCGCGTAAAGCCTCCGGCAGGAGGCGTTTGGACCCCCTAGATTGGGAAGGAGCCGCTTGAGGGCAGCCCCGGTCCGCTCCAATTTGGGAGCCAAACGTCGGAAATGCTCCACGAAATTCCACCGGCTGTCGAGGACGAGTCCCAGGTACTTCATCGTCGACCCGACGCCGATGTGAACCCCTCCTACCGTTATATGGGAACCCGGCGGTGGCGCGTTCCGAGGACCATGAAAACACATGGCCTCGGACTTGTGCAGGGCCACCTCGAGTCCCAATTGCTGGATCCTCTCGACGATTGTCGCAACCCCGCGTGTCGCGTTGTCAGCCGCCGCCTGGTGCGATCTCCCCTGTGCCAGGACTAGCGTGTCGTCAGCGTAGCAAACCACGCTGACGCCACTAGGGAGATCGGCGCGCAGCACCCAGTCGTACCCGATGTCCCACAGATGCGGCCCCAAGACCGATCCCTGTGGGACACCGCACGACATCTCTCGCCGGTTCCACTCTCCCTGGTGACCGGGGTAGATGACGGCCCTATCCGTCATATAGGCCTCGACCACGCGGCAGAGGTAAGGCGGCATCCGGTGATACCGGAGTGCCTCCCCGATGCAGCTCCATGGCAGTGTGTTGAAGGCATTGGCGATGTCTAGAGACACCGCCAAGACGACCCCACCCCTGGCCACTGCGTCCCCCGTCGTGAGGGCTCGCACGCGCATGATGGCGTCCACCGTAGAGCGCCCCCTGCGAAAGCCAAACTGGCTCTCTGCCAGATCCGGCCCCACCCGCACCAGCCGCCCGATGAGACGGTCTGCAATGACTCTTTCAAAGAGCTTGCCCACCTCATCGAGCAGCACGATGGGCCGGTAAGCGGACGGAGAGTCCGCAGGGCGCCCCGGCTTCTTGATGAGGACCAGTTTCCCCGTCTTCCAACGAAGTGGGTACTGGCCCCTCTCCAAACATGCGCTAAAGAGCCCCCTTAGTCGAGGCCCGAGAGCCTCCAAGGCCAGGACCCAGGCTTTTCCAAGTAAGCCGTCTGGTCCTGGGGCGGTATTTTTGGCATTCAGCCTGCGTACCGCCGCTCTCAGCTCTACCTCGGTCACCTCTGAAGCATCGTCGTCGTCAGCAGTGTGGTCTGCATTAGGCACCGCAGGAGGCGGAGCCATGGGCGGAGGAGTATATTCCCCTCGCGAAGGGAACAGAGTAGTCACCACGCCCTCTACGAGCTGCGGCCGGAGACTCTGCGTCAGCGGAGGAGCCCATGGGCGGAGTTTATCCCGCACCATTTTGTAGGGGCGTCCCCACGGATCCCTGTTTAGAGTCCCCAGCGACTCCTCGCGGGCTAGACCCTTGGCCCGCTTGATTTCCGCTCGGAGGGTGGTTCTCGCCACTCTGTACCTCTCATATAGCTCCGCCTCAATGGCTTCCGTATCCGGAGGGCGGTTACGGAGCCTGCGGTGTCTGGTGTACCGGCGTCGCGCAGCAACGCACGCCTGCCGCAGAGCCGTAAGCTCCGGCGACCACCAGTACACCTGGCGCCGGGCACGTCCTGGCTGGACCCGGGGCATTGCCACGTCACATATCTCGGACATGGCCTCCCGGAACCACTCCGCCTCGTCGTTAATGTCAGCAGGCCTATCCGGTGATGGCACCCAGGCCTGCACGATCGAGGCTTCCAGGAGGAGCTCCCGGTCCAGCTGCTTCAGCGCCCACCGTGGACCGCTCGGGGTCTGTCGGACCGGCGTGCTCGAGGTCTGGGGGGAGACGTCAAACCGGATATACCGGTGGTCGGAATAGGTCTCCACCTCCTCCATGACGCGCCAGTCGACGACACGTGGTGACAGAGCGGGGCTGGCGAACGAAATGTCTACCACCGATTCGCCCTGCATCCGTACACACGTGGGGACAGAACCCCGGTTTAGGACGACCAGGCCTGTCTCTAAGGCCCAGTCCTCCACCATCCTGCCCCGTGAGTCCGTATACCGGGAACCCCAAGCCACATTTTTGGCATTGAAGTCCCCGAGGACGAGCACAGGGAGGGAGCGGTACTCGACGACGACGATTTTCAACTCCGCAAGGGAGTTGTGGAACTCGGCGAGAGTTCGGTTCGGGGAGAAGTATACCCCCACCACGGCGATCTCCCCGTACCGTGCTGCAACGCAACCCCGTCCCCTCTTGACATCCTCGAGAGACGGGGTACCGGTGGCGACCGACGATATTAAGGTCACTGAGCCGCTCAGGTCCTCCACCCAGTCATCTCTGGGTGGGACAAAGTACGGCTCAGCGACCACGGCGATGTTAATCGACCACTGTGCCATGCTCTGGAGCAATAGGTCCTGAGCAGCGGCACAGTGGTTAATATTCGCCTGGAGGAGGCGTAATGGGGCCATTATTGGCACTCCATTTCGGCCCCCTCCCGAGCCCCTTGTGAAGGTCCTACCGCGGTGATTTCGTTGGCGACGACGGCTATGGGGGCAGCAGCAGCGGCGGAAGTGGTTGAGGCTGCGACGGTGACGGCGGTGGTGGAGGGCTTGCCCCTGCCCCTGGCATTGGCAGGTGGAGCGCAGGTCTTGCTCCCAGCCCGGTGATCGGCCGGCTTGCCAGCTGCTGCACATACGACGCAGTGTGGTGTGGCATTGCACGAGCCGGCCTTGTGACCGGGCTGACCACAGCGGAAGCAGTGGTCGCTGCGGTCCACCTCCGAGGTACATTTAGCTCCCACGTGGTTGCCCACGTGGCAGCGGAAGCACCTCAGAGGCCTGGGTTCCAGCAGTTTCACCTGTGCGGAAACCCAGCCTACCAAGAGCCGTTGGCCCTCTCCAGCTATTTTTTGGGCCGCCGAGACGGGGCAACTTACCGTAACGGCTCGCATCCCCGTAGCGTCAGGACGTATGGTGCCTGCCCTCACCTGCTCGGCAGGGCACCCCCCGGTCCTGGCAACGGCGGTCACCACCTCTTCCTCCATCACAGAGTCGTCCAGACCCAGAATACGCATGTTAGCGCACTTGGTGGGTCTGGACACTCGAGCCTCGTCCGCATTTAGGTACGTCCTGAGCCTTTCGGCTAGGGCGTCAGCGGTCGGGCCGCTGGCCGCACCGGGAACTTCCAGCATCCGGGCTCCAGTCGCGGTGACCCTCACCCGGATGCCCTCGGTGACGCCGAGCTCCTCTAGGTTCACTGCCGCCCTTGCTTTGGCAAGCACTTCGCGGTAGGACACGCCCTTTTTTTCCGCTTCCGGCTGTAGCGTAATCACCACAGCTGCGGACTTCGGGGCGCGTAACCTAGCCGCGACGCTACGCTCCTTACGCCGCTTCCGCCTCTCCTTTCTTTTGGCCGCCCTTGCTGCCTTGCCTGCCTTTCTCTTCTCCCCGGCCACTTGCCATTCGGCATCGGCCGCAGGAGGAGATTGGGGCGGCCAACTCGCCACCTGGGTTGGGGCCCTCGCCGCCTGTCCAGCCGCTGCGCCTTTTTTGGGTGCTGAGTTTCCCGATCTAACCGGGGCTGACCTCGTTGGTTCCGGCATGGCTCCTTGATTGGGCTGTCTCGATGAGCCCGCGGCAGCTGCGGTGGTGGCAAACGAGGCCTCCTTACGCTGCCTCATGGCCGCCCGGCTCACCGTTAGCGGGGGGCGCAGGACGATGGCCTCCAGTGCAGAGAACCTGCTCTGAAAGGCAGCCAGCTCCTGCCGCACCAGGTTCAGAACCTGGTTCTCCGCAGACACGGGCTGGCCTAACCCATGCTGTGCCTCCTCCTGTGGCATCTCTCGGGGGCCGGCTCCGCGAAGCCTGGCCAGGTCCGCTCGGAGCTTCTCGTTTTCCTTTTGGAGAAGCTCCATGTCGGCTTTCAAGCGGGCGATCTCCGCCTGCATCTCTGACATGCCATCCAAAGGAGGCCCAGCACGATTAGCCTCCGCCGCCGCCATAATGGAGGCCGTGGCCGCGGATATGGCCTTGTCTTTAGAGGATTTGTTCCTCTTCAAGGCCACATCCCGGATGGCGGCTCCCACGACCTCTGCGAAACTGGCCGCTCGTTCCAAATTGGAGCCACCAGCGGCGTCCAGCTCGTCGCCAGAAGGCCCCGAGAGGATTGTCCTCTGGCTGGTCGATCCGGGGTGGCGCTCCTCCGCGGCAAGCCTCTCGGCTCGATGGGCAGCCTCCTGAGCGGTGAGCCCCCTACCCGACCCTCTGTCTCGGCCCCCACCCCGTCTGCTGGTGGGGATCTTCCGGGCCGAGGCCAGCTCGTCATCGGAGAACGACCCCAGGCCATCCCCCGATTTGGGGCGCTTCCGGAAGAACCTTAAGTTTTTCGCAGCAGCCCCCTCCACTTCGCGCTCCAAGCTCTGTGGGCCTTTTGCGCTAGATTTGGGGTCGGGCTCCGACTCCGCATCACTCAGCTCTTCATTTAAAAATATCGGTGTCCGTATTTCATGCATGTGGTTGTCGGTTTTGTCTGAGACAGACGGAAGACGTTTGTTGCCCACCCCAGAATACGGAGGGCAGCCCGCCGAAGCGGGGTGGGATTCCCCGACCACAGAGCAGTCGGGACCCACCTGGGGACGTTTTTTACAAAAGTCTTTTTCCATTTTAATATTTTTTTAGTTTTCCTTTAAAGGGTGAGGTCCCTATTTCTCCCTCCTTCTCTACGCCCACTCGACCTACCTTCTGTAAGCAGAGGGGGGAGTAGGCGTCCTGTCACTAGCCCGGTTCCCTTCACAAACCATCAAGGATGATCTGTGATTGGAACCGTGACCCTTCCTCGTGTGTTGAAAATTAGCCGCCAGCCCCAACTGTCCCCCCAAAGCGGGTGGGCAGCTGAAGCCGACGTTGCCCGGGGTGCGCCACGTGGAGGCTTTCAACACGCACCCCATACCAGCACCCCTAATAGTAAATTCAGACGTGATTGGCATGGCCCGTCAATATTAAGAGTTATTGTATGGAGAGTTTTGACAGAGGAGCTCGTGAACAAATAATAAAAGCCGTACGGCTCGATCTTCTAGGTTAAGCAACGCTTGCTGAGGTCGTTCCAGGGATGGGTTACCATTTGTACACAGCGAGTTTCCTCCGTGGCTCGGAAAGCACGTTAAACCGTTGGTTTCGGCTGTAATTACAAGGTATTTGACAGACACAACAGTCTTGGGTATCGTGTTACCCAGTTACTGGGTTCTGGAGGTGAGATAGTCAGTCGCTTCATGTAAAAGACTGGTACTCAGCTGAATCCGAGGCTAAGCAGATTGAAATTGCCGTCTCTAGCAGTGTCTACCGAGTCGTCTCCGAGCTCTGTGGTTCCAACGGAGGTAGAACCTGGATTAGCAATCCATTACATCTTAGTGCTAGGGCCGCCTTTATGTTTTATGGGTGCCTTAATAAAATGTCACAATGATACCTCTTTGTAAAGTAAGCTTTAATTAACAAGATAGAAATATTTTATAGAGAGATCCGTTGGAGAGAAAGTAGCTATGGTCTTGTAGAACTTAGCAATATTGATGTGCAATTTACCTAGTTTTTATATTAAAAATTACTAGTTTGTTTATTATATTTATTATTGTACACCTTAAAATACAATTAAAAAAACTTAAAACTAATACACATACATTGGGCGGCCTTATCGCATTCTGCGATCTCTTCCAGGCAACCTGTCAGTTTTACAGTTTATAGAAATAAAATAGTAGTTTATGCAACGGTCATATAATACCTAATTATACGATACTAGCTGTTCCCCGCGGCTTCGCTCCCGTGGACCACCCCATAGGACCCGTTTTCGTGATTAAAAATAGCCTATGTTACTCAGGAATAATGTAGCTTTCTATTGGTGCAAGATTTTTTTAAATCGGTGCAGTAGTTTCGGAGCCAATTCGGAACAAACAAGCAAAAAAATCTTTCCTCTTTATAATATTAGTATAGAAAACGGCTGAACGGATCTGAATGAAATTTGTCTCGGAGATAGATTATAGGCTAGAATAGCATATATGATCCGAGTCTAACGTTCCCATAGGATAAGAAAACACATATCACGCGGTCGAAGCCGCTGGCAGATCACATCACATCATCAGCCTATTAATGTTCCCACTGCTGGGACTCAGGCCTCCTCTCTGTGAGAGGGAATGGGCCGTTATCCACCACGCGGGCCCAGTGCGGGTTGGTGGATGTCACATGTCTTCGAATTTTTGTTTCTAGGACATACCGGTTTCCTCACGATGTTTTCCTTAACCGTTTTGAGAGCAGTGGTGATGAAATAATTTACTCAATACATTTATTGCTTCCACATGTGAACTTAGATGGTAGGTACAAATTTTGACCATTGTGGACCCTGTCGGGCACTGCAATTTACACAAAGTAAAGCGCCTGCCTGGGTTCGAACCCACGACTTACAACTTGCTAGTCGCGGCCGATACCACTGAGCCACCACTGCTCTCAGATGCTAGTAGAAAATAGAACAAACCATCTTATTTAATCCACAGATAAAAGTTACTCATTATTGAAAAAAATGCCACAAAATGTGTTATTAAGCCTCAGAGAGGGCTTCTCATAATGTGTTTTTCCTTGCAATAGAGCTTCAGCGATCACAACAACAATCAGATTAATCTACCAAACGCATACAGCTTATAGCATTTTCCCTGTATTGCTCATCAATAAGCCTTTGAAGGTAAACCGATACGACGCGATATGCTTCTCGCAAAAAGATCTGAACAATTTGCTGGTGAGATTATGCCATGCGACACAAAATATTAAATAAAAGCTTGTTCTTTGCTTTGCTTTCTGTATTTCAGATCATTGGAAGCTACCGCGTATGAAAGCGCCGCTAGAGGCACTGTTTTGGCGTGATGTCTTGATTCTTTAGGTTTTAGCGCGAGTTTGTTTACATCAATATAAGTTTTAAGCTGACATGGTCACAATAATTAGAAATAATATTTGTTTCGGGATATTTACCCTGATGATGCCAGATGACATTATGGTTCTGAGACGTGGTCGCTTACAATGGGCCTCATCAGAAAGCTTACAGTCACTCAAAGGGCAATGAAGAGGGCTATGCTCGGCGTTTCCTTGCGTGATCGAATCAGAAATGTTGAGATCCGTAAGAGAACCAGGGTTACCGACATAGCCCGAAGAATTGCCAAACTTAAGTGACAGTGGGCAGGGCACATTGCTTGCAGAACGGATGGCCGATGGGGCAGAAAGGTTCTGGAGTGGCGACCGCGAACCGGAAGACTTTGCGTTGGAAGGCCTCCCACCAGGTGGACCGATGACCTGGTGAAGGTTGCAGGAATCCACTCGTTGCGGGACGCACGGGACCGTTCAAAGTGGCGACGCTTGGGGGAGGCCTATGTCCAGCAGTGGACGTCTTTCGGCTGATATGATGATGATATGATGATATTTACCATGTATATTTAGATTATTATTGAGAGCTCGTGATCAAGGCGCTTTTAACGGTGCCGAAATATCGAGCTCTCAACAGTGATCTAAATATACGTGGTAAATATCCCGAAACAAATATTAATTTTATTTACCTCGTTTTTATTTTTGTGAATATTTTCCAAAAAATGCAGATTAAGATAGGTACGGGATTTACCAACCACTGCTTTAATAGAGTTTTCGGCAAATGTTATTCTCATTTTTTTACGAAAAAAAGGGGCTGCGCGAAACTGATTTTATATTTCATCGTACTTCTACGGCATTAGAAATGATTTAATTTAAAATTTTGCTTCCGTGCGCGATATAACAACGTTTAACAGCTATATTTATGGACCTTAGTTAACGTTCCAAGTTTAAATTGACGTTAATTAGTTGATCTTCATTAAGTTCCATTTAAATTAAGTGGCGGAAAATTATGTGAAAAATATATTAATCTAAACTAATGTTACAAAATGATAAGATTGGTTTTTAGGGTTCCGTACCCGAAGGGTCTAAACGGAGTCCTGTTGCTGTCACTCACGTGTCCGTCTGTCAGTCTTTCCGTCGACTGTCACACAGGTTTTACAGACAAACGGTTGGAGCTACAGTCTTAATTTTTTTACAGTATAAGAATCTTGTTAACTCAAAGACATACAAATTGTTAAAAAAAAAAAAAGTATTCTTGGTGGGTTTGTTCTTGACTCTAGTCTAGGTCAGAGGTGACAGAGACAAAGTCGAAGATGGAGTGAGCTTACCCAGAAGAAGCCTGCTCACTCTAACTTTGAAGAGATTCGGGTTGTATGCGTTCGGAAACACAGACGCAGGCAGTGAGTTCCACGCTTTTGCTGTGCGCATTATGAAGGATGTTTGGAAGCGCTTGGTGCGAATTGGTGGAATAGCAACTAGGTGAGGATGGTAACTTGCAGTGCGTCTAGATGTCTGATGGTAGAAGGGGGCCGGTGGGATGAGGTCGTGGAGTTATGTAGTCGATGCACACTCGCCAAAATACAGTCTGTATATACATTTAACGGGGGGGTGCGAGAAAATATTTTGACCTACCCCATCGAATGGGATATCGCGATTTTGAGCTCATTGAGTAGATGATTTTTTTATTTTTTTTTTATTTCCTTTATTTTTCAATACATTAAATTACACTTATTTTACAGCATAACACTTGTCTAAAACCTTAAAAGGTTTATGTGACAAAGTGGAGGAAGCAATTCGCACCGCATAATTACTAAATTATGTAAACATAATATTTATACCCACTTAAAAACTAAGGTGTGATTTCACCAGTAATATAATATTTTTTTATGGTAAATTTACATTTTTTATATGAGCTAGTGACAATATTTGACTGCACAGTTTTAGGAATTTTATTCAGAGTATCAGGTAATATATATTCCCACGTTCTCGTGCCATACACGTTTACAGTTGTTGGTAGTTTATATGTTGGCAAGTAATCCAGATCACGTAACTGTTTTGGTCTATTGTTTAAAGTTAAGGAGCTAATATTATTGAATTTGTCCAAGATAATTGCGAACCTGAATTTATCAAAGACTGACATAATTTTACAGTATTTAAATAATCCGTACTCATCATCTTTGAAAAACAAAGTATTGGAAAACAAAGAAATGATAAGTGTGATTGTACCCCTCATGTCGGGTAATTTTGTCGATAAAATTAAGTGTTTTTTACGGCTTTTAAGTTTTATAACTGCAAGTCTGGGCACATTGTATACACCGTGAAATTTAAGTGGTTGTTTTCCCGCGGCAGAACGACTTGCCTTTAGGAGTACTTTCGAAGCATAGAGTTAAAGTAAAAAAATAACGATGTTTTTATTTTAAAATAATTTGAAAAATATTCATCAACTCGAAAAAGTGAGTAACAATAGTAACTTGTAGGTACTAGGTACTACTCGCGTCACCACCGTATTATTCACCGTAGTACCTAGTACCTACAAGTTACTATTGTTACTCACTTTTTCGAGTATATGTTTTTTTTTTTTAATTATTTTAAAACAAAAACATCGTTATTTTTTTACTTTAACTCTATGCTTCGAAAGTACTCATTAAGGCAAGTCGTTCTGCCGCGGGAAAACAACCACTTAAATTTCACGGTGTATAATTGGTTCAGATAGATAGATATATTGTGCTTTATTATACCCCATAACAACGTAAAAATAAGTACTTATTCTATAATCTTTTTCACAAATAACTTATGAATAAAAATACCAATATTTTTAGCTTATTCCACTCAACATCGGGGCCAATGTATTATAACATTACCATTATATCCTCAAGGCATTGTCAGAGCTATACAAATGTATAACAATGTACTTCTATGTATAGACGCCTATGTATAGGTGCCTATTGATCCTGCCATGCCATGGGTGTAAGGGTGGCTCCGTTCTAAATTTGTGTAAATCAATGAATTGGTACCCGTGTGCCGCAGAGACGGATCTTGATACTTGTGAGTTCGTGATAAAGGGTTTTGATACTTTGTTTTGGAGAAACATTGTTCTTTGTTGGTTTTCAATATAACTCCGCTCTTCTTGAGTTTATCTTTGTAGATGTGTTTGTTAGGAAATGATCACGTGTTTAATTGTTGGGTACACGTAATAATATGTGCATAATATCTGCCTAATACAGCTAACACTACACTACTATGCACTATATAATACTCTGAATAAGGCTATCTCTGCCTAGCTCTTCGGGAATACTGGCGTGATGTTATCTTAAATATCTCACTGCTACAGCTAGCTGGGTTCATTTTTCCATCTGATAAAATCGTTGAACATACGTAAGTGCTTGTAAATGATTTTATTAAATCATTTAGATAATATGTACTACGTACTAGTACATTATTACCTCAATGTATTAAATGCTTTGGGTTTCAAAAAGTATCCGCTCATCAAGTACTAGAACAAGATCGTCTTTGTAGTGCCTCGTTTCTGTTACTTTTTGTCCAGCAAACATTGTAATTTTCATTAAGGCGCAGATACCCCTTGATTTTAAAATGAGAATCACGACTAAACGGCTTGTCGTAATTTTTTGTAAAAAATATATTTAAGACATTAGACCATTTTCTTAATAATTTGATCTGAGAAAATTTTGAGTTTTATTCGTATAACATAGTGTAATTAATTTGTAACGTTATGTCTAAAACGGACAAAAACACGACAATCGCACCAAAATCGCTGGGCGTATTTTAATGAAATCAACACCATCTCAAAGACAATTTAACTATCTACATTTTGATCTGAGGCTTTTTTTTTAAGTCATAGAATAATCACGTCTGCCTTGTAAATACCTTTCGTTAGTCGCCTTTCATTCATCCTCTCAACATGGCCAAACCATCTTAACATACTCTTTTCAATTTTAGTCACTACATCTTCTTTTAAACCACAACGTTGTCTTATTACCTCATTCCTCAATCTATCATTTAAGGTTACACCACACATACTTCGCAAGGACCGCATTTCTACTGCATTAATCCTACTTTCATGTCTTTTTTGCCATACCCAACTTTCACTTCCATACATACGCGACGTGAATGGAAACGCCGGGAGGGGACGCCCTAGGAAGACATACATAGACCTTATAGGTGATGTTCTTCAGAAAGGCAAGGTGCGCAGTACTCATAACCGGCGTGTGTGTATGACAAGATGTATGAATGTGAGTGAAGCAAAAGAAGTATGTAAGGATCGTAGCAGGTGGCGTTCTGTAGTTTCTGCCTACCCCCATGGGAAAAAGGCGTGAGTTTATGTATGTGTATGTGTAGAATAATAAGGAAAGTACAAAAAACTACTAAATTTTGGGTCGCGCGAGTGTGAAACGAGTGCGCGTTTTGTTTCCTCAAGGTCGTTGGCGATAGTCGTCGTCTAAATACTCATTTCTACATAGCACTTGAAATACTGGTTTCTTTAAAATACCTAAAGGCTGAAAAAACTACACTCATATAACTGCACAACTCATCTATTACTGCATCAATTTAACACAGAATCAAAAAAACATCATTCCATCGGTATAAACACGTTAGACATAAGACACGCTTGACCGACATTCTTAATCATTCCGTCAAGTGCACCTTGGGCCTTATTCTGTCCCCTTCTCACCGTGACAGGGACCCTCGGGGCATATCGCAAGATATATCAGCTATATCTTGAGATGTATCAGATGAAAAATGTTTACCTCTGTAGCCAGTTGAGCGAGCGATTTTGTTTTGTTTTCCTGTTGAGTTGCCAATTTTGATAAAGTTATGTTATGAATTAGAATTGGTTTGGAAGTTGTTTCTTTTGGTACGAAAGGAGTGTGTTAATATAGAACGAGCTCGTAGCTAAGAGTAACAGCTATACGAGTCGATCTCCGAGGTTAAGCACTGGCTTAGGTCGTAAATTACATAAAACCTGTAATAAACACATTGGCAGCCCATTCCCTCTCACGGAGTGGAGGCCTTTGTCCCAGTAGTAGTAAGTAGTAATTCTTTATTGACATAATTAATAAAATTTAGATTATAGGATTCCCTAGCAGCTGCGCTAGTAAAACTGTGCTGTAGGTGCTATTGTCTTCTCCGTAATAAAGGGACAGTAATCTTACATCAGACAGAATAGATGAAAATAATAGAAAAGTTAACAAACGTGCTGAAGTGTGTGTATATGTGTGTGTTTTTGTATGTTTGGGTGTGTATTTGTGTATATGTGTGTGTTTATGTATGTGTGTGTGCATGTGCTATGCAGGATTGGTTCTGTTTTTATGAGGTTTTCTACATCAGTATAGTCCATTGACTTTAGCCAGGTATACAGAATTATTTTAAATTTATTGTTATTCAATTTGCTTACCTTCTGGACTTTAGTTAATTTATTGTAGGTATGCGGAGCAAGATAAGCATAGTGTGAACATTAACAGACTGATGATGTCAAAAAATTGTCAATATATTTTAATATTACGCTAAAACAATCTTAAAGTAGTAAATGTAACTTAGATATTACAAGTCAAGAGAAAGGGAGAAAGTACTCATCGGGCATCAAAAGGCCACTTATATTAATTCCCGCACGCCGTCCCTGGCAACAGTGATGAGCTCGACAGGCGAGCACGTGTATCGATCACAAGATTGCATTACATTTTGACGGCCAACCTACGTTCAAACTATTTACGCCACCATTTATAATATTACCTATTGTTTTTCTACCTTTTGACTAGTTATCACGGAGTCAAACTAGTGCAGTAGTGATATTCTGTGTTAATCTCACCGTGATAGCTTAGATGAAGTGAACATGAAGAGAGGTCATTCTAGATTCTTGATTGAAAGGTGGAATGAAAGTTCACCAGTTTTTGTGAGATAGAAAAACATGCATCATGCATGCATCCTCACAAACTTTCACATTTTTAATAACCCAATTAATAACAATAAGTTAATTAAATCTGAAGGTTTGCTATCCTTAATATCAACTTCACTGACTATTTATTTGCGGTCTCAAAAGGATTCGACCTGTTTCAACTCAGCCTGTTACGACAGCTATAGCCCCGGGCGAGCTCGTATCTATAGGATTGCATTCCTTCCCTTCAATATTAATCTGCCATTTTCACCTGTAACGTGTAGCGGGGAACTCAAATAATTAATTCGTTTAATGGGATTTGAAGTCGATTGTGTGATAGGTAATTTAAATGATTGCATAAATGAGTGTTGATGCAGTAAGCTCAATTCCTCATCTATCCACCAACCCAACCCACCCAACCCAACTCGTTTATCTAAGAACTTATTAGTAGTGGCATCATTCTTTTAATCTTAGATAAATAAATTATATTTTGGAGTTACGTAGTAACTGAACATTCGCCAAGTCTACTACGTCTATCAGAATACCACTGTTCAAAATTTGTCATTAAATTGAGAGTAACCGGACAATTGATAAAAATATTGTTTGATCCGTTGATGTAGTTACAGGTCTATTAATTAGGGAGACGATTTTGTCTTTACTGTGATTTAAATAAAATAAAGGAGAGACCATTTTCTTTAAAAATTCTAAGAAAGGGACTGGCTACATATTTCGTGTCATTAATTATTTATCAAAATATCTTTACCGCTAAGGTATTTTTCTTAATTAGGAAGGTAGAGAAATAACTGAGATCTTAAAGTACCGGGCAGTTCGCAAATTCGACTTTTGCAGAGAGATGCGTAGTCGAGCGGACGAATGTCTAGTTATCCAGGGTTAAGTAAGCATCTATATAGCTCTGTCCCTATGTTGGGATCGGTTTCCTTTCCAACCACCTACAGCTGAATACAAGTATCTGGCTCAGCTGACCTTCAACACCTAGCGCTCAACTAACTAAATGAGTGGCAGCCAGAACCAATAAAATAACGTACTTTTCGACGCAGGGAACAATTTTGGTACATAACTGATGGTTACCCGTCTTTGAGTTCCTACTTCTAAGAACCAGCTATCAAAGTCGTTGCTAAATAAACGGGCCAAATGCGAGTCGGACTCGCGCAAAGGGTTCTGTACCATTATCGCAAAAAACGGCATAAAAAATACGTTTGTTGTATGGGAGCCCCACTTAAATATTTATTTTATTCTGTTTTTAGTATTTGTTGTTATAGCGGCAACAGAAATACATTATCTGTGAAAATTCTTCTCTCATTCTTTATTTTCTTCTTCTTAATTATTCTGTAGTCAGACAGACCGCAGAGTCTTAGTAATAGAGTCCCGTTTTTACCCTTTGGGTACAGAACCATAAAAATGAAGACCCTATGTCTTTTACAGTACCGAAGCTGCATAAAGTCACACGAGTGACTCGTTATAACTAAAGATTAGAATAATACTCGTACCAAACTCAATAGAATGAAATTGCTTGCGCATCGCAAATAACAAATTATTGGCATTTTTCATGATACGTTTCCATTTTGCCATTCGTTTTGTTCTTGCGATTGCTCGGTATCATTAGCAAGATCAAAGGTGCACTATTTTTTTCCTTTTCATTGGAATAAATCCTATTGATATTTTGTTATTGGATAGTGATAGTAAAGTAAGAATCTTAAGGCATATCCTTAGATGGCAATATAGTAACTTAATTTTGTCTTTTGTGCGAAAATAGAAACAGGAAATTTGACATATTTGTTTTGTGCTCGAAAATCGCATCACACTTTAAATCTTCCTTTTATTATTAATGTGAAATTTTGGATGTATATGTGTGTGGATTTATGTTTGTTACTCAATCACGCCAGAACGGTTGAACGGATCTGGATGAAATTTAACACAGAGATAGATAGAATAGCACATATTCATTTGTATCCCGGTATAATGTTCCCTTGGGATGATAAAATACTTTTCACGTGGGCGAAGCCGCTGGCAGAAGCTAGGCACACTAATATTATAAAGAAAAAATTGTGAGTGTGTGTGTGTGTTTGTATGTTTGTTACTACTTCATGCTCAAACGGCTGGACGGATCTGGATGATATTTGGTAAAGAGGTAGATTATAGTCAGGAATAGCACATAGGATAGGACCTTTTATGACGGGAATATGTTCTCTCAGGATAATTTTAGACTATCACGCGGGCGTAGCCGCTGGCAGAATCTAGTTATATTATAAATGAGAAAGTTTAGATGGATGTATGTCTGATACTCAATCACGCCGGATACTTACGCAGGATACTTTTTATCCTGGACAGATGTTCCCTCGGGATAATTTTCGACTTAAAACGCGCGCGAAGCCGCTGTAAGAAGCTAGTAATATATAACTGCCTTGTTAGTCAAGTGGTCGCAAGCGCTACCACTGAGGATGAGGTCCTGGTTTCGATTCCCGAGTCACGCAAAGTGTTATTGGGTTTTTCCATCTGGAATTTATCAGTAGCAGTCCGGAGACTGGACTCGTGCCCGGGTGACGGCAATAGGCTGGCCCTTATTACATGGGACTGGCAAATTGTGGGTGTACTGTAGCACAAAAGAGAAAATGTGATTTTCTCTTTTGTGTGAAAATAGAAATAGGAACTTTAGTGTTATACTTTTGTACTCTAAAACAATATTTATTAATCATATTCTCATAGGTACTCATTATACTGGCAAAGTCAATGTTAAACGGCCTAGAGGCAGAATTCTTATACGCTGGTCAGACCAAATCCAAACCTTGTTGAATATCAAAGCCTCAGAAGACGTGCATGTTGCTTAGAATGGGAGCAAGTTCAAAACTTAAAACCATGATGTGGTCACGACCTCCAGCATTGAGGAATCAACGCGAGGAGGAGGACTCATTACACCTAACAATAGTGTCATTGTTACTTAAATTGTAAAGTCCATTGAATAAACTGAGCAGATAACAATACACCAGATTACATACCTTTATGTACACTGCGTATTTAACAATATGGCCGTCATATCTGATTGGACTAAACAATAGTGATACCGTGCGAAATTAAATTAGCGTGACTGAACCAGCTCTCATTGGTTTTGTGGGTATTATTTTGTCTGGAATTGATAAATAGTATCTGATAAGTAACTTAATTTTAATATTTTACTTTTCTTTTTCTTTATTTATTATCTACATTTTAATGGCTAGTATTTAAACGAGCGAAAAAAAATTCAAATTAAAGATGTAAAAAATACTGAATATGGCTTACTGAAATACTAAGTGGGCGACAAACAGTGGGCGAATACAAATGTTTAAAACAGCGATTTGAAAATATAAGTTTGTCGACAGGGCTCCCTTTTCTGTCTGCAGGGTCTAAAGTAACCTAACATGAAGGAGATGACGGGAGCTAAGTTCGCTCGCTTTGCTCGCTCACTTCAGCTCCCGTCATCCCCTTCGAACCTAACCTATCCGTGTCGGGGTGCCCTAAGTTCCCGAGCTCGCTTCGCTCGCTCTTGGACACGAATAAACCCGAACTCCCGCACTGCACAGTGATGTCGCCTCGATAGTTGTTCAGCTATTTTCAAAATAATAATATTCTAAAATAGAAAAAATAGAAACCCAAATACAATTAAAGTATGTAACAATATTATTACCGCAGCTCACAAAAATCTCCTAAAAGGTATTACTCAAATCGAATAAATAGTTACTTACTTAGTATAATAGTCGCCCATTCAGTATATTTTTCCCTCGGTTAATAATTTCCCCATTTTAATTACGTAAATACGGACTTAAAAATTATAATTTTAAATTAGGCCAACTGCGATCCCTACTGACACTTGCACATGGAATCCTATTTTAAGAGACTGAGTATTGTTGTTGTCTTGTTATATTTTGTTGTATATGCTCCATTGCGTTCGAACGTTACATATATGGCAGCATTTCTACCAACCCAACCACAATTAGACCGTTAAAGTATTCGTAGATTTTTTGTAACAAAATTATCTCAATTATTACTTTGGTCTAGGTAGATAAGTCAACACAATGAAAATAACCTTGCTGTAAGAGCTCACGGTATGAATGCACGTTAACACCAATACTTTTTGAAACTGAAATGTTTCATATCCTTGTAAGATTAAAAAAGAGAAATTAATTCCAGAAGTGTATGTTAACTTAAATAATTTTATATTATAACTAGCTGTCCCACGCGGCTTTGCTCCCGTCAACTGGCTACCTACCCATCTACCCTACGTACATGATTGTTGAGCAACTTAAACCGTTTAAGCAGCGCACGCAACGGAAACTCTCAAAAAGGAATATTTTGCCCGTTTTTGCAACATTTTTCATTTATACTCAGCTCCTATTGGTCATAGCGTGATGTTATATAGCCTATAACCTTCCTCGATAAATGGTCTATCCAACACAAAAAGTATTTTTCAATTCCAACTAGTAGTTACTGAGATTAGCGCGTTCAAACAAACAAACTCTTCAGATCTATACTTAATATTATAAAGCTGAAGAGTTTGTTTGTTTGTTTGGTAGGTAGGTGTAGGGTAGGTGTAGGGTAGGTGTAGGGTAGGTGTAGGGTAGGTGTAGGGTAGGTGTAGGGTAGGTGTAGGGTAGGTGTAGGGTAGGTGTAGGGTAGGTGTAGGGTAGGTGTAGGGTAGGTGTAGGGTAGGTGTAGGGTAGGTGTAGGGTAGGTGTAGGGTAGGTGTAGGGTAGGTGTAGGGTAGGTGTAGGGTAGGTGTAGGGTAGGTGTAGGGTAGGTGTAGGGTAGGTGTAGGGTAGGTGTAGGGTAGGTGTAGGGTAGGTGTAGGGTAGGTGTAGGGTAGGTGTAGGGTAGGTGTAGGGTAGGTGTAGGGTAGGTGTAGGGTAGGTGTAGGGTAGGTGTAGGGTAGGTGTAGGGTAGGTGTAGGGTAGGTGTATGGTAGGTGTAGGGTAGGTGTAGGGTAGGTGTAGCATAGGTGTAGGGTATGTGTAGGGTATGTGTAGGGTATGTGTAGGGTAGGTGTAGGGTAGACATAGCGTAGGATAGGGTAGGTACGTAGCCAGTTGACGGGAGCGAAGCCGCGTGGGACAGCTAGTTTATAATATTATTAATAAATAATAATAATATATAGTATATAGTATAGATAAAACTAATTATATTAATAACTATCTGTTGCCCGCGGCTTCGCTTTTGTGGACCACCCCACAGGAACCATTTTCGGGATTAAAAAATAGCCTATGTCACTCAGGAATAATGCAGCTTTCTATTGGTGAAAGAATTTTTAAAATATATAATCTATTCGGTACAAACAAACACACAAACAAAAAATCTTTCTTCTTTATAATATTATATTATGAATTATATATAAAGAGGAAAATTATGAATTCGAACGATACTAGTACCGAAGTGTGATGCTAGGTTTCAACAAGAGGATCCGTCGATACACGTGTCGTGGACTCAGTTATTCTGTTGATGCCCTCGATTTCTACTGCAACATTTCATTTACTTTATGTTCAAAATTACGCTGATTCATCGGTTATGCGACGCATGTAACGCGTGTTTCCATGTTTATTTCGTTCTGTATTGCAAACAAAATCCCTCAGAATAAAAATGTAACAAAAAACAAACACATAATCATACAAATCAAATATGAAGAAATCTGACCAAAAACAACGCATCATTGACAGATGTTTTCCCGCTAAAACCGACGCAACGTTCCAAATACAATGCGCATGTATTTTTTATTCAGCCGCCTGGCAAAGGAACCGTTCGATTCAGCCGGGTTTTCTAAATTATTCAGGAGTTCAACCTCGCTGAATCAATCTATGCCACAAAGGTCCCAGATTACGCGACCGCTATATATTCTTTAATTGGGCCACTCTCTGACAGATTTCCTGATGCATTGAAGTTTAAATCAATCTGTTTTCCTTAGAATTTGTTTCGCAATATTTTTGAACCACTTTATTTTTTGCCTTTATTTTAGACCAAATTTAAGCCATTCATACGGGCGGTGAGAAATCGTGTGAATAGGTAAGTAGGTAGTAAGGTAAGTGTAAAGCTTATTTATTTCAGAATGATAGGAATGGTATTAGCCATTGAACAGCATTTTTTTTTTACGTTGGCCGGCATCACGTGGGTCCCCAGGAGCCCCGTGATACCGGTCCCGCACAATGGCCCTGAACCTTGCATTAAAAGCTTATGGTAGGGCCCCTGAACTCATTCGAAATAAAAATATATTTGTAAAATGCATGTTGCCTGGAAGAGATCGCAGAGCGCGATAAGGCCGCCTGTTGTATGTTTGTTTTTATTTTTGATGTTTTTTTGTATTGTTTTATCTTGGTATACAATATATATATATATATATGTACTGACTTAAGATTAATAATCGTTACTTTCCTGCCATTCGCAACCATCATCATCATCATCATTTCAGCCGAAAGACGACCACTGCTGGCCGTACCCCAGGCTTCGCCACATTGACCGATCCCGTGCGTCTCACATCCAGCTCCTTCCCGCAACCTTAACCAGGTCATCAGTCCACCTAGTGGGAGGCCTTCCAAAGCATCGTCTTCCGGTTTGTGGCATTTTCATTCGCAACCATTTAGCAACAAAACAAAAAAGAAAAACAGATCGCTATTGAATATCATTCTTTTGTTTATATTCTGTAAACACGAACCAAGGCATTAGCAGGAAAATATCTGAAAATATTCCCTAAGAGCGAATGAAAAGAACTCTTAATTAAGGAAAGAAAGTCGATTGTATTTCTTTTACAAAGTTTTCAGCTGTGGAACAGCTAATTTAGATCTCTTCGGGATGTAATACTGGAGACGTTTTTCAAGATTTTTATGGATGCTTTTGTGAAGGTTTTGAGTGTGATAATGTTTGATGAATAACTTTAATTAGGCTGCAAATGTAATGAAATAATTTGGATAGTATGTTATAGTTGGATTAACAAACAAAAATATGTGTTCTCCCAAAATGAAATTAAATAATTAGATAATAAATTCGGGCGCCAGGGAGGTTCACACAGTAAAGGTTGCCGGAAAGAACTAATCGGAAGAGTCAGACTTTTAATCTGCCGGTGGGAGGCTAAATAAAGAAAATTAAAACAAGATGTTTATCTTTTCTCCATTTAATTGCCCGTAGTTTCACATCCACTAACCAGTATAGTTAAAATACAACAATTCTTATACTTATTAACTTGACTAAATTAATGGCTATATTATAACTAATGGGTGATATTACTGCATCTTGCACCAATTTAAGTTTTAATAATAATATAAAGGAAAATTCCTACCAGATTGCTGGCTTTAAGAATAAGTTTAACATAACCGTAGAAGCGATGATACACCAAGATTACGGCAATAAGGAATATAATTAAGTATGAGTAGTAGCGTTCTTTTGTATGCTGGTACAAAAAGTGCTGCAATATGTTTGGCATACATCCGTCTACATATTAATCGAATGATTTATCTATGGGTGGACGAAATTTATATCTAATAATTTTTGACGATACTATTTTTGCACCAGGTTTTTTAAAAGAAAATATCGAAGCGTCACAAATTAAAATCAATTCAAGTCAACTAATCACAGCAATACAAATTGTCACATAAAATTTTCGATAATTTTCGTCCCAGAAACTTGGCCTGCACCTGTAGCCAATGACTAACTACAATCGATAACGCTAGTAGAAATCGAATCAATGTATAGGAATGACACATCTGAACGTTAAGTCACGTGGTCAGAATATACAAAAAGAAGGCGTTACCGATTGTAGAATGAGATTCAATACGAAACGTTTGTAACTTGGCTAGGGGAACAGATCTATGTTCAAAGCGTTATAACTGCCGTAATAATAATTTTACATTATCATATCTTATTATTTTATATTAACACTGTAGTTGCGCAGTAAATATATTTACTTGCTCTCACAACTCTTATATTTCAATATTTTCCTTATCTCTAGAAACTATAAAAGTTAGCGACAAAATGTAAACATATTTTTCTCCTCATTATGAAGTGCCGTATTGCCCGACGTGCCGTTCATGCAAACGGAAAAAGTTTTCCCATTAAAAATCATCTGAGAAGCTACTTTGTGCTAGATTAAACTTAATGAATATAAGCTCTGAATAGACGATAATTGCGTTTAACGAATATTTATTAAGTGATCTTTTAAATGGAATTATTTGTGGTGTCTTTTAATATTTAATTTAAAAAAATAATTATAGCCGCACGGGTCGATCATCAACGCAACGCTTCAAGAGAACGATCCAGATGAGGCCCCATCTTAACATACCAAGACTCTCCCTCACGTTAAGCCGTTGTTCTCAGCTATCATTTGGAGATTATTTGATTGTCGTTACGGTACTCCAACCCCATAAAATCAGACATCAGTCTTGCCAAAGAGTATCGTGTTACCCAGTTGCTTGTGGTGATCAGAGAGGCAGTCGCTCCATGTATAAAACTGGTACTCAGCTGATAATCCCGTTAGACTGAAAGCTGACTACATATGCAGTCGGGAAAATGCGAGCATGTGATTTTAAAAAGCTTACATTTAATTTGCAATTCATGTATGTATGTGACTGTGTTTGGTCAAATCTTGCAACTGAATTTTAAAGCAGTTATCCTCCACCTATTAAGATGAAATTTTGCATACACGTTTAGTTTTGAAGATAATGCATGGTTAGGTAAGTGACGTCATGTTGCAGTAAAATACGGAAAAAGCTTGTTTTATAAAATCAAATAAAATAAAATAATGAATAGTTTTATCATTCAATGAACTAATTAACGTCAGTAAAAACTTGGAACGTTGACTAAGGTCAGCTGTCAAAGTTTTTTTACGTCACTACCTACAACGGGCGTGAAAATTAAGTTTAAAGGACATGGCTAAATAAAGTATGGACGACTGCCCTAGCAATATATAACCATTTTAACTACTTATATGTAATGCTGAATAGCTGAATATTAGTATTTCGTATGAAAAAAGTTACAGGCACTTTTTATATCGTCACAATCCTGAAAACATAATCTTAGAAACTCCTACATTAATAGGTAAACAAACTTGTTAAATAATAAGATTTTGCTATGATACTTTATTAAGGCGTTTAGACGAGCTCGTGGTTTAATAATTACAGCCGCACAGGTCGATCTTCAAGGTTAAGCAACGCTAGCCGAGGTCATTCCGTGGTTCCTTCGTGCCTTGGAAAGCTAGTTAAGCCGTTGGTCCCGGCCGTCATTTGAAGATCTGATCTCATTTATGGCTACACCACAGGCATGGTGCAGGGGTGTGGTGGTACTCTTCTTCAAGAAGGGCGACAATGCCCGGCTGAAGAACTATAGGCCCATCTCACTTCTTAGCCATGTCTACAAGTTGTTTTCAAGAGTCATCACGAATCGTCTCGCGCGCAGGTTTGACGACTTCCAGCCTCCCGAACAAGCCGGATTCCGAAAAGGCTTTAGCACCGTAGATCACATACATACGCTGCGGCAGGTTATACAGAAGACCAAAGAGTACAACCTGCCTCTCTGTTTAGCGTTTGTGGACTACGAGAAAGCCTTCGATTCGATCGAGACTTGGGCTGTACTGCAGTCTCTCCAACGGTGCCAGATCGACTACCGGTACATTGAGGTGTTGAAGTGTCTGTACAGAAACGCCACCATGTCAGTCCGTCTTCAGGATCAGACCTCGGAATCAGTCCTTCTTCAGCGTGGCGTGTGACGTCATTTCTCCGAAACTGTTCACTGCTGCGCTGGAGGATGTATTCAAGGTTCTGGACTGGAGCGGCCTAGGCATCAACATTAATGGCGAGTACATCACTCACCTTCGGTTTGCCGACGACATAGTGGTCATGGCTGAGACCATGGAGAGCCTCAGTACAATGCTCGATGACCTCAGTAGAGCTTCCGAAAGAGTGGGTCTGAAAATGAACATGGACAAAACCAAGGTGATGTTGAATGCCCATGTCACACCCATTCCTATCAAGGTTGGAGACTCTACACTCGAAGTTGTGGACAACTATGTCTACCTGGGACAAACGATCCAGTTGGGTAGGGCCAATTTCGAGAAAGAGGTCAACCGTCGAATCCGACTCGGCTGGGTAGCGTTCGGGAAGTTGCGCGGTGTCTTCTCGTCCAACTTACCACAGTGTCTCAAGACAAAAGTCTATGACCAGTGTGTGTTGCCAGTGATGACATATGGCTCTGAGACGTGGTCGCTAACAATGGGCCTTATCAGAAAGCTTACAGTCACTCAAAGGGCAATGGAGAGGGCTATGCTCGGCGTTTCCTTGCGTGATCGAATCAGAAATTTTGAGATCCGTAAGAGGACCAGGGTTACCGACATAGCCCGAAGAATTGCCAAACTTAAGTGGCAGTGGGCAGGGCACATTGCTCGCAGAACGGATGGCCGATGGGGCAGAAAGGTTCTGGAGTGGCGACCGCGAACCGGAAGACGTTGCGTTGGAAGGCCTCCCACCAGGTGGACCGATGACCTGGTGAAGGTTGCAGGAATCCGCTGGTTGCGGGACGCACGGGACCGGTAAATGTGGCGACGCTTGGGGAGGCCTATGTCCAGCAGTGGACGTCTTTCGGCTGATATGATGATGATGATGACAGTTTATGCATCATGCATCAATACGCAATTGAAACTTAAGGCCATACTAGTTGGCTCTGTATTAATACATAATACCTGGCGAAAGGAACTTCGTTCAAAGTGAGTTCCCACGACACCCCCAACATGTTTTTTTTTATTTGGTTCTAATCGAATCAAGTGTAATCTAGAAGTGCCGTTTCTTTCTAGATTTTGCCAATAATTTATAGAAAACTGATAAATGCAATTAAAGAAATCAACATCTAAGGTTCTATTCTCTTAAGTTTTGAGATGTATAGCGAAATGTAAAAAAATAAATACTAATAAATACTGTTCGTTTTTTTTTTTTGTTTCGTAAAAGAATAATAAAACTGTAATAATTAATTGCTGAATATTTGAATGTTCCGAGCTAGTGAACAATTTCTATTTATGCTAAGGGCAGTTGTTTAGCCATGTCCTTTAAATCATATTTAATACCTTAAAGCACTGACATTCATTGACCCGTAACTCATATTTGCCATAAATAATCTGATTTATCGCAAACTATTCACAACAAAAATATAATTAGGAAAAATTCCGCCCGTTCACAACACAAACATTAGAGTTTGACATATCGAAGACCTTACGCTACACCAGCGCCTCTAGCGGCGAATTCATACGCGGTAGCCCCCATTGAAAAGGATTATTGGCTGGAGCCGTTTCATCATCGTCAGATGAATGACAGATTTTATATAAGGAAACTGTCATACCACGATAATAAAATTATTTTCGTTAGATTGGAATGACCTATATCTGGGGGGTGACCATATACTCTTAGAGACAGATGTATACACGTCAGATACATCTTTCCCTTATTCGATCTCAAATTGATACCGCTCGAAGAGCTTATGGTCACCCCCCAGAACTTAAGAAAACATATTTTGAGATCGAATAAGGGACAGATGTATCTGACATGTGATGTTTGACGGATTTGTTTTGTCAAATCACAATGGCAATATTATTAGTAATAGGATCTAAGACGCCGTAATTTTATTCTACACAAGCTTCTGAAAGCGTCTTCGCCGACATGAAAGTCTGTGATTATCCAAAGAGAACTCCTGGGATAAAAATCCTATTATCCTTTTCTCTAAAATCAAATTTATCACTATACTTAATAACATTTACTTAAATAGGTTCAGGGATTGAACCGTGATAAAGTAACAAACATACAGACGCTTAGAGATGTTTTCGCATTCATAATATTAATTTGTAAGTATGGATAGAATGTGCGCTGGATACGAGACACACGGGATCGTTCAATGTGGCGACGCCTGGGGGAGGCCTAAGTCCAGCAGTGGACGTCTTTCGGCTGATATAATGATGATGATGATAAGTGGATGGATGGATAACATGAAATCATGGATAATTGAAAATAACTTTGCCCTAAATCATAAAATAACGACGTGAATTGTTTAAAATTCTACGCAATAGTTCTCGTCTATAATATTGAACGCCAACGTGAGTAGCTTGCTCAATAAGTTTACGACTTACTGGTTCTGTCAGACTTCGACAAGCGTAAATCTACGAACTATTACAAGATATTGTATCAAACTTACTCCATGCTGAATGAAATAGTAGATATTGGGAAAGTCTACAGATAGATCTTTGCAGGTTACTAATGTTATAAATGTGAAAGTTTGTTTCTCAATCACGCCAGAACGGCTGAACGGATCTGGGTGAAATTTGGCACAGATATAGATTATAGTCAGAAATAGCACACAGAAATAAAGAATGAATAAATATTTATTTGTGAACCGCACAAACAAAAAATAAACCCCGTGCTTTAAGTCAAGAGTGAATGGGTTTTTTCTAGGCAAGCGTGCTTCACCGTCGACCACATCATCAGGTGAGATAGTGGTCAAGCGCAAGCCTATAGATAATAAAAAAAAAATTGATGCGATATTTAAAAAAAAATAACGCTGAGCTGGTGTTCTGATATGGCTCACTGTTGATGCCACGAACACATTTACGGAAACGAAACATAAAGTAATAAAAAAATAAAATAGAATAAAATAATAACAAAATTGTATAAACATAGGATACTTATTAACCTAAGAATAATGTTCCCTCGGTATAATTTTCGACTTTCACGCGGACGAAGCCTCTGGTAGAAGCTAGTGTTACCTAAAGTCAAAATCAATTTGTCTAGCCTTATCCCAACTAGGCTGCATCTGGCAACACTGGAAGCTGCCCCTAAGGCAGCTTCCAGTGTTGCCAGATGCAGCTAAATACCAATACTCTGCAAATATTGACTACTTATATGACCTCGACAACACAGTAACTGGGTAACAAGATAACCCTTGCCAAGACTGATAATCAGACTTTCGAGCCACTGACTACCCGTAATCACTGTCAAAAACACACTTTACAAATGACTGGCGGGAGAAGACAAGACAGTTAAATTCATTCGCTGGGTCTTCGTCGAGCTTCATTATCTCGGCGCTTTTCTGGTGGTCGCTGCTGTTGATTCTGGCTTTCAGGCGTTGCAGTGGTTTGGCAATAGTGCGGTGGGATTGTGGCGGCACCAATTAACGTGCTTTCTACTAGCATACTAACTAGCATCAAAAGAGATGAATCAGCATATCTATAGTCTGTGTGACTTTACCGTAATTAGTTAGAAAAATACTTCTCTTTTTCAACCTTAACAAGCTCTATAAATTGAACAATGAAAATGTTAACGCAGTAACAATGCTATTCAATAACAAGAAAAACACTCTTTTTGTCCAGTTCGCCCCACGTTTCATAGTTGGGACAAAATGGTCAGACCCCATCGCAGTCACGTTGCCTCAATGAAGCAGAACGCTTGGGACGGACAGACTTTGTAGTAGAGAGAAGATAAGTACAGAAGGCCAGCTCTATACATCAGTTAGATGCAGCTGAATACTATGTAGTATTTGACATGGGGCGCCCAGCCAACACTTAAATCATCATCTTCTTGCCCTTATCCCATGTTACTTGGGGTCGGCACAACACCATTTCTTCTCCCATACCATCCCCCTGCCACGCTAACACAAACTCCCTTTTCTTTCATATCACTCCTCAAACAGTCCATTCTTCTTTTGGCCTTAATCTCCCTCTCCATCAATCCACATTTATATTCCTTTCTTTTTTCATTTGGAGGCATGCGGAACAGGGTGTAAAGTCCCACAAACCTCCATAGAAAAGGGAGGATCCTCCGACTAGACGGGTGTTGTGTCTGGTCCGGGTAACTGCCCAGCGGTTGTTGTCTGACTGTTGTATGTTTTCAAATCGCGCCGAAATGCGTGCGCGATGCAGGATTTATGTGACGTCATGTCATTAGTTCGTAAGTGGCGGCTTTGGTGACACTACATGCGTTTCATCCCTCCTCATCACACGATCGTCAGGACGAACGGTTTCCTTTGAAGTTTTCTATCACTGGCAACACTTTCAAACTAAACCAGCGGATTCTTACGACCTTCACGAGATCATCTGTCATCCTTAAAAGGAATTTCTACTGTGTATTCCATTACGCAATCCCAGCAGCCTTATTGCGTAATGAATTCAGCAAGGCAAAGGGCAAAGAGTATGAAAAATCGACCAATCACATGCGGGATGATAGACGCGATGTGGATTTCCGTCTTTGCCCTTTGCCTTGCCGAATTCATCACACAATAAGGCTGCAGAACCTATAGGTCCTATCAGCCATCCGTTCTGCGAGCAATTGGCATTGCCTACTTCCACTAAAGTGTGATAATTCCTTACATTAAGTATGTCATTAACATTGTTGTTCTCAAACTGCGAGTTCGAGTTATGTAACGCGTTTGCACTCGCTGTACGTGAAGCGCGTCTATGTGTGCGTGTTTCTCTTGTTGTAAGGAGTCAACCCTCTGTACCTATCTATTATGTGTCGGTACCTAAATAATTGGGGACAGCTACATTTGATAACACACGTAACATCTGTTGAGTCGGGATTGAAAAGGTTACCTTTACGCTAACCCTTACGTTTTAGGTTGCGTTTGTGAAGAGCGGCGTTAAGGTTCATACGCTTGGTTGAAGTCTAAAGCATAGGATTTGTGAAAGAGTTGGGATGTTTAAAGGACGTGTAATTTAGTAGGGTCTCTAACATTGTCTTAACCTATAACCTTATCGCGTAACTTACGCAACTTTCATTTTGACAATCCTACAACTTTCTGCGTTATTTACGCATTCGAGCAGTCGAATTCTTATAACATATTATGAAGCTATGTATCAAGAACTCGAAAAAAATCTTTTGGATTGTAATCACGGAGCACAAAACCAGTGGAGAGAGCGTACCGGGACTACCGCGGGCGCCAAGCGTATGCAATATCAATCATATGCGGCGAAATTTTAGTCAGTCGCAGCATTCGTAGGTAGGACGTACGAACGTCACGCGCTTCCGACTTTAAAACCAATAAACTGAAAAGTAATGCCTATTTGTGCAATTAAATGGTGTGGAAAGTGTTCTAATACTTCAAGTTACACAAAAGATGGGTTAACATTTCACAGGTAAGTGTTTTTCTACTCCATTCAATCAATTTCATTAAGTAAAATCAAATATTTTTATTTCTGGATGGTTCCGCTGCTGTCTCTTTCTGGTACACTGATTCGCGCATTAGTTGTTGTCTCTTTTCTTCTCGATAGTGCTGCATCGCAGCATCACGACGATTATATCGATATGTTAGGCTCCAAGACGGAAAACGCTCGTCGAGGGAAAAAAATACTCAGAATGCATTGTTTATTATTAAGAATTACACAATACTTTGTTGCCCAAATTAATAAGAACTGCAGCTGTGTACGTTCTTTTGATTTTTATTGTCGTGCCCGTATTTACCATAAAAAATCATAAATCTAACCTTTAATCGAGCAATTCATGTATATATATGTATCTTTACATATATAATTCTACTGTACGTGTTTTGTCACTGAACTCTTCCTAAACGACTGGAACGATTTGAATGAAATATTTTGTATGCGTTTGGGTGGCGCCCCGGATGGTTTAGATTCACAATAGGGTAGGGTAAGTAGGGTAGGTAGGGTATTTGATGTTTTTTATGACAAAACAAAGTTTGTCGGGTCAGCTAGTATATATATAATCTGAATCTCGGAAACGGCTCCAACGATTTTCATGAAATTTAGTAGGCAGTGGGTTTCGGTGGCGATAATACGATCTAGCTAGGTTTAATTTTTAGAAAACGTCGTTTTAGAGCATTCATTATTTTGTTTTTTATGGATTTACCAGTGTAAATCCATAAAAAATACGATTACATTGCTGGTTCAGCAAAAAACGACAGACGAGAACAGACTATACGCAATAAGCTTTGTTATTTTTATCAATATTAATGTTGGCTGTTTGTAAATTTCTTCAATAAATAATATTACTTAAATTGTAATTTGTAAAATTGCAGTGGGTGGCCCATTGGTAACGGCCGCGACTTACAAGTTGTGTAAATACTTATTCTTCTTCTCTCCATTTAACGATAACTCTTAAATCTCTTTAAAACATGCTAATCATGTTTTAAAGAGAGTTATCATTTTTGAGAGTTATCGTTCTTGGAATTTGCAGATTCCCCAACGATGACATGAAAATAAAGAAATTTGGATCAAAGCTACACATGGAGACAATTTTTTTCCAACAAAGTTTAGTGTCGTGTGTTCTAGACATTTCACGCCCGATTGCTTTGAAAGTTTAAAAAATAATAGTCGCCGATTATATAGGGTAATACACCTATTTTATTTCAAAATCGAACCCGTAATCTCTATATCCTAAAGAAATCCTTAAAAAACAGAATAAAACAAATATTTAAGTGGGGCTCCCATACAAAAACGTATGTTTGGGCGTTTATTGCGATAATGGTACGGAACCCTTCTTGCGCGAATCCGCCTTGCACTTGGCTGGTTTTTTGTACTAGCTTCTGCCAGCGGCTTCGCCCGAGTGAAAAGAGTTTTGAAAAGGTGTTTTTTTACCGGGAGAAAAAGTAGCATATGTATTACTCAAGACTGTAGTCTATCTCTGTGCCAAATTTCATCCAGATCCGTTCAGCCGTTTGGGCGTGAAGAAGTAACAAACATACAAACACACACACTCACAAACGTCTTTATAATATTAATGTGATATAGTAGGAAGTAGGATTGTTGAAAGAAGGAGCAAGTGGCAAAACATCATCAAGAAGAGAGTTGAACTATGACGTGGTCATGGCCCCTAGAATTGGAGAAACGATGCAGTCTTCTGTTTTAAAAACCGGATTCACATTAAAAAGTCTTGCAGCAATGCAATATAATGAAGAAGCAGAAATGAAAGTAATTACGCTATTTTTTGTCAAAACAGTTTTACAATAAACATTATCTTGATGACAGCCCCTTATTAAACAGTCAGATTAACGCTAAGCAATAAGCATGTTGTTATTGATACACAAATAGACGCCATTACCTATTCATGGCAAGTAATGGCTACCCATACCACTCCCAAAATCTATTAATCGGTTTATGGCACCCACGGGAAGTATCGGGGATTGGTTGGTTAAATAAGTAGTATCAAGTGTTTCTGGGAACTGTTTAGTTGTACATAAATGTAGACTTTTTGTGGTCTACTCTCAATCGAATTAGTCGGAAAAATTAGTTTCTATTGTTATTTATCACAGGCACACATTACAGGCATCCATTGGGATCTATCATCATCATTTCGGCCGCAAGACGTCCACTGCTGGACATAGGCCTTCTCCAAGCGTCGCCACACTGATCGGTCCTGTGCGTTTCGCATCCACCGGACTCCCGCTGCCTTGACCAGGTCGTCGCTCCACCTAGAAGGAGACCTTCCAACGTTGCGTCTTCCGATAAGCGGTTGCCACACCAGAATGTTTTGCCTCCAACGGCCATTCGTTCTGCGAGCAATGTGCCTTGACCACTGCCACTTAAGCTTGGCAATTCTTCGGGCTATGTCGGTGACCTTCGACTTACAAGTTGTAGGTCGTGGGTTCGAACCCAGGCAGGTGCTTTACTTTGTGTAAATTATTTCATCACCACTGCTCTCAAAACGGTGGAGGAAAACATCGTGAGGAAGCCGGCATGTCCTAGAACCAAAAAAACGAAGACATGTGACATCCACCAATCGTGACATGTGACATCCGCACTGGGCCCTCGTGGTGGATAACAACCCATTCCCTCTCACAGAGAGGAGGCCTGTGTCCCAGCAGTGGGAACATTAACAGGCTAATGATGTGATGTGTGTGATGTGAGGGCAATGTGTTTATCAGTCTATGTATGTATGTTTGTTACTATGTGGCGTCTAGAGACCAAACGCGTTGGCCGATTTTGATTATTCTGACGTCAATCGATTCGTCTTAACCTTGCGAGTGTCACTGGCTACATTAAAATTGGAAAATAAAAAATGGCGGCTTTTTGGCGCCATATTGTGGGGGCCCATTTTTTTTCTGCCCAACCCTTCTTGTTGGGTAACAAAATAAAGGGTAATCATAACAATAGTTACAACAACAGTTTAGTAAAAAATACAGCTGGTTTCTTCTCCCCGTGATCGATAAGCTCTACTGGTCCTTTGGCAGATTTCCGCTGTAAAGCTCAGTGGCTAAGACCTCGCCTCTCGTGCTTCAGGTCGTGGGTTCAAATCCGGGTAAGTCATCATCATCATCTGCCTAGCCTTTTTCCCAACTATATTTTGGGGTCGGCTTCCAGTCTTGCCGGATTCAAGAAGTACCAGTGTTTTACATGGAGCGACTGCCTATCTGACCTCCACAACCCAGTAACTGGGTAACACGGTACCCCTTGGCAAGACTGGTGTCAGATCTCAGGCAAGTACCAATGTGTTATTTTCAAATTATCTTGGACATCCCTCACAACGGTGAGGAAACCTGGATTATAGTGAATATACTATAAGTCTGAAATCGCCAACCCGCATTGAGCAAGCGTGGTGATCAATGCTCGTGCCTTCTCCGTATGAGAAGAGGCCTTTGATTTTCAGTGAGACAATTACAGGCTGGCATTATTACATATCACAAAAAGAGTCGGTCAGTCATAAAGACAAAATTTATTCTCAATAGAGGTCCACGCTTTTGAAAGTGCAATACATTCCTTCAGCTTTCTTTGGTGTCCAATCAAGTTAACTTCAACTTCCAAAGATTCATCGACCTAGTCCAACTTGTCCAAGATTGGCAACTAAAATCACAATATCAAACATCACAAACCCACAATCACTTCCAGCATCCAACAGGTGACAGCTAACGCATATCAGCTTTAATATCTAATGTAACCGAGCTTCGTGTATTTATGTCCGGCGTTATTTACATTATTCAGCTAATGTGGTAACACTTTTCTAGTGGTTGTTTTGATGGTGGATATGAATGAAAATATTTGGAATTAACGTGATAATGGGTACTAATTTGGTTATTATTATTTCTATTCATATCAGGGTGTAACGAAGGGTCAATCATATTTTAAAAACTTGTTCCCATGTATATAAACTTTCTTCAAGGAAGTCATAGAACGATCGTGCGAGCAAGCGATGCGATTTTGTTGCGCGACGAGATTATACACACACATTTGTCATAGTTGAAGCTTGCACTCATCGCGCGAGCACAGGAACACCTTAACATCGCGTGACGAAATCGCATCGTTAACTAGTCAATTAAAAAAAAACCAGCCAAGTGCGTGTCGGGCCACGCGCAGTAATAGGGTTCCGAAGTTGCATAATAATGCGGACTAAGAAGAAGGGTTTTGTTGTTGTTACATGAACATTAAAACGGTTTCAGCGGCACACAACGTCTAAAAACGGGCCCACATAGGTGATGTTTTTTTTAATCTATATGCTCGCGTTTGACCACTATCTCGCCTGATGGTAAGCGATGATGAGTCAACGGTGAAACACGCTTGCCTAGGAGTAACCTATTCACTCTTGACTTAAACTAAAGATTGACTAACTGGTAACTGAAGAAGGAGTTATATAATCCAACTTTGCAACTGAAGTTAGAAGACCTATCCAAAGATACCCGACACCATAGGATAGAAAAGAAAAAAAAAAGTCCCCAATTTTACGTCTATAGGAGGAACCCCAAAAAAATATTTTTTTCTTTATTTTATTGTACCACTTTGTCGGAATTATTAATATGTATATTCATGCCAAATTATAGCTTTCTAGTCCTTAGAGTCTCTGAGCTAAGCTGCGGACGGACAGACGGACAGAGCGAAACTATAAGGGTTCCTTGTTGACTTCGGAACCCTAAAAAATATCTCCTTAATAAATTTTAGTCAGTTGACGACATCTTTGTATGGAAAATCCACACACACACACACACACTCACTCATAAAAACACACACACGACACGCAAACGTTCACACACCGACACATACACCTACGCAAAACATTCATTCAACCCATATAGTCAGATCGACACTGCTCACTTTTTGTTGTATTTGTATAAATCATGTTTTAAATGAATCTCATAGCCGAACACTGTTTAAGTGTTTGTTTCAACACTGTTTGAGCAGTAAGATTATCAAATAATATTGGACCTGTTTTTTTTGCTATTGCTAACTAAGGGCGTAAATAGATATGTTTTGTCAACATCCTTATTGTGTCGACACACATAGCTTGCGCTTAGTTGCAACAGCTTTGCTGTAAGTACTGTTGATGATCCTGACCACCTGCGTACCCACTTATACTGGATATTGAGTTGGTAATTCAAATAAAATAGGTTAAAATATGTTGGTGAAGTTTGAGATATTAGGGTCAAAAGATAAAGTTCTTGGCAGTTTCTTTGAACCGTCCCTAAGATTTAGACGCAAATTAATCTTGTAACTTTTCACTAAGCTACAATGGTTTTTAACTTAGAATTCAATCTTAATAGACTACCTTGACAACGCATCGTGATGTCACCAGGGCATAGCAGTGCTGCCATATTCATTAATAAAGAACTTTCGTAATAGGTACAAATTTAATTGAAATAGGCTGCAGATCATTACTCAGACTAGTTCTCAAAATATCAACACTACATTAATTGTCACACTACAACACTAAAGAGTACTTCGCCACTTCACCGCAACACATTTAGCGAACACCCGGTACATTTAATTGTGTCGACACACAGCTTGCGATTAGTCGCAGCAGCTTAGCTGTAAGTACTCACGTAAGTGGCGGGCATTGAGCTGTCTCAGTCGGTTTTATAAATGAATTGGTGGTCGTTGTGAAGTGTGGTGTTTTGATGTCAATTATGATGAAGATAATGAAGTGAGGTAACTTTGTGGTTTGGTTTTTCAAAAAGTGTTTCACTGTTAGTGTCCGACTGAAAATAAAACTGTTGTACAGTCTTATGCATGTAATTTAAACGCACAAAACAGTAGGCCTGAATCGCTTCAGGCGAAACCAGCTTATTTGTTACTTGTGTCAGTGTTAGGTGTTACCTCTGCCGTAGTATGGCCACCTGTTTAGTTTTTCTAATCTTTTAAAATGTCTGGTTTTTATCAGGAAGAGTTCAAATGTGTGGAATATCAATGAAACTTCAGACCAAAGTTTACCTTACCAACCATGTTCATCAACACCTTTAAGCAAAACTTAAACACTAAGTTAGTTCACGAGACAGTCGCCAATATATACAGAACACACTTCACTAAATAGCGTCAGAGTTCACAACTCCAGCTCAGCTACCTCTGATAAAGCCAGGCAACTTAAGCCGGGCCGTAAAGAAAAACTTACCAAATACAATCGGTTCCAACAATGCACAGTTTGGTAATAAACTTGTGAAATTAAGGCGGCATTACCGAAACTAGGTGTGTGACTGTTTTAATTAACAAGGCACGAAACAAAACAATCTAATAAGCAAAGTTGAGTGCAAAGTCGTACGCTTGACACATACTGCGTAGTGTGGAAGTAATAGGCGGTAGCGTTTCGATATAGTGAGAAAAAAAAGTTAATAAAATCAAAAAACCCGACTGCTTAAAAAGCTAACTAAAAGGACGTAAACAAGAAGAAAATCTTGCTGTGCAGTCGGAGGATACATATTCAAGAACTGGCTGACCAAAACCAGATGTATCCGGTATAAAGTGACTCTGGGATAATAAAACACTTAAACGCGGGTGAAGCTAGCTAGTAATCGATAAGAGTCTAACTTAATGAGATTATTATTAAATAACAGATGCATAACATAAGTTTTTCATAAACTCTGACCTAGACTAGAGTCAAGAGCAAACCCATCACAATTAAAAAAAAACATAATTATATGTGCGAAAGATAAAATTAGGAAGGCTTTGCTTTTCACAACTCACTTATTACTCCTCATTACCCTAGACTAACAAAATTAACTTTTTTCATAAATTATTCAAGATTTTGTGATTGAACACAATGGTTCCGACAGTATAAGAAAAAACTATTAAAGTAAGGATATGTTTTCAGCCGAAAGACGTCCACTGCTGAACATAGACTTCCCCTTAGTGTCGCCAAATCGACCGGCCTTTACTAATATCTTTAAGTAAAGTAACTTACAGGTACGTCTACCCGCTGTCTCTCACACCTTAGACCACACATATACAGTAAACCGATTTCAGTTGCTCCGGGACCGTAGTACAAACTTAGTTAGCGCATGTTAGATGTTGGCTGTGAGCAGGGAACAGTCACTATATGCTGGGTTTTATCACTACGCTCATAACAGCTGGGATTTATGAACTTCATAATTTGCTGTGGTTGAACTAGGTGGTCTAGACCATTTTAAATATTATTTGATGTGAGAAATCTGGGATGTAAGGAGTCGAGTAGAACTTAATATCAACTAAGACGATTGCTTCTTGGAAGACACCATCGAACATTATACATGTAAAAGGCTGGAGTTTTGTTTATCAACCATTATTCAACCGCTTTATTAATTTGGATGAAACATGGCAAACTGGTAGGTTATTTCCTAATTTAGGAAATTAATAGTTATTATCGCTTGGAATAATTTCCGAATTTCACGCAGTTGAAGCCGTTGGCAGCAGCTAGTAATCATTAATCAATAAGTCTCCAGTTCTCCACGCATCCAGTAAAACAGAGGCCTTAGTGCGAGTTTTTACTCACGCTCAATCGCGTAAACGTTAACGCCAATTTGTATTGAAACTGGATAAGCGCCGTCTGGTGACGGCAAGGCGAAACCTCTTTTTTTGTATACATTTTGACATAAGAGATCGTTAACGTTATCACCAGTGAGTACGTTAAAAAACTCGCACTAAGCACACTGATTTCAGTTGCTCCTGACTGTAGTGCAAACTTAGTTACAGCATGTTATATATATGCTGCTGGCAGCTGGGAACAGTCACTATATGCTGGGTATCACGCTACGCTAGGTACGCTTGTAGTCATCATATCAGCTGAAAGTCGTCCACTGCTGGACATAGGCCTTCCCCAAGCGTCACCACATTGACCGGTCTCGTGCGTCTTGCAACCAGCGGGTCCCCGCAACCTTCACCAAGTCATCGGTCCACCTGGTGGGAGGCCTTCCAATGCAACAAGAAAAAAACAAAATTTTTACTTTGTATATAGTACATTTTTTAAGTTGGTCGACTATTATGCGTAAACTTGTATAGCCTACTTAGCTGTCAACATTTTCCTTTTAATTTCATTATATTTACTACTGCTGTGATTTTTTTCCCATATCCAAAAGCAACTATTTAGCTGGCAGCAACTATTTAGGGGGACACTTGACTCTAACAAAAACGAGTAATTTAAAGCTTAATTTCACGCAAACTTTTCCCAGAATCGAAAAATGGTTTTTACAGACCCGTAATATTTTTGAATGGCCTATCCAACGGTACCCAACACCATGGGACAGACGAGAAAAAGACACCCCCACTATACGTGTACAGGACGGAACTTAAAAAAAAAACATGATTTTATTTTATCACTTTATCGGCGTGATTAATATGTATATCCATGCCAAATTATAGCTTTCTAGTACAAAGAGTCTCTGAGCTAAGCTGCGGACGGACAGACGGACATGGGGAAACTATAAGACTTCCTTGTTGACTACGGATCTGAGTGAAAGTCTCATCAAAATTGGTCTAGCCGTTTCGGAGATTAACCGGAACAAGCAGGCCGGCAGCCAAAAGTTTTAATAATTGTTCTTTTTTTTGTGAATAAGTACTGTAATCGTGTATACTTTCATAATAGGTATGCATTTAGTAAAAAAATACATTACAAATATACACTTAAATTTTATTTATTTATACTTGTACTTATAGAAAATGAACACAAGAACAAGAACTTGTTTAGAGTACCTAATCGTCGCATAAAAGTCGAACTAGCTAAAACAAGTCGCGAGCTGACCCAACGTCGTGTCTTGACATGTTGGGCTCTGTTTATACCCTGTAAATAAGGGCTATATTTATTTTATGACTCGAATTTTACTTTCAATAAGGGCCAAAATAACTCTAAACAAATACATTAGGAGCAGGAGTCCAATCGCAACGGTTGGCTGAGCAAACATTTTAACTCTCATCATAATCATTTATTTTATCCTAATCAATTACGATCGAGCATTGGTAACCCAGTGGTATCGGTCGTGGGTTCGAGCCCAGGCAGGCGCTTTACTTTGTGTAAATTATTTCATCACCACTGCTCTCAAAACGGTGAAGGAAAACATCGTGAGGAAACCGGCATGTCCTAGAACCAAAAATTCGAAGACATGTGACATCCACCAACCCGCACTGGGCCCGCGTGTTGGATTACGGCCATTTCCCTCTCACAGAGAGGAGGCCTGTATCCTAGCAGTGGGAACATTAATAGGCTGATGATGATGATGATGATGAATTACGATCGGCGCTACAAATGTCGTCTCCTTATTCCATACTTCTAAATTTGTCATCATCTCAATAGTCTACTTTTATCTCGCCTACGGGAGGGTAATGTTTTTCTAACGTATATACTATGTATGTATGTCTATGTAGGTATGCCCATTTCTATGGGCCCAATTCCATGCTCTAAAGCCCAAACGGCTTGACGGATTATCAAATCGTATCAAATAAAATCAAAAATGTTTATTTGCCAGAAAAATACATTGTATACAAGGGAAGATCTTAAAGCCCAAAGGTCACTGTATTCTGCCTGCAAGCAAGCGTGCAAATTATTTCCAATAATAAATTCAGACATTGTTCATAAACACAATTGCATACATCACCCAAAAGTACAAAAAAAAACACAACCAACACCAAAAGACATTGATGCATACCAATAAATTAAATGAAAACTGTATAACTCTAAATGAAATCAAACAATAGGTAACTCAATCAAAATATAATGGTAAGTGACATAACAGGTGTCGTTGGATTCATCTTAATTATTGCAGTGACATGGGCTATGTAATTTTTAAACATGTGGTCATATACCCTCTAAAGAGGGTGATACAATTTTCCTTTTTATGGATCCGTACCCAAAGAGTTAAAACGGGACCCTATTACTAAGACTCCGCAAGCCGTCTGTCTGTCCGTCTGTCACCAAGCTGTATCTCATGAACCGCGATAGCTAGACAGTTGAAATTTTCACAGATGATGTATTTCTGTCGCCGCTATAACAACAAATACTAAAAACAGAATAAAATAAATATTTAAGTGGGGCTCCCATACAACAAACTTGTTTTTTTTGCCGTTTTTTGCGATAATGGTACGGAACCCTCCGCGCGCGAGTCCGACTCGCACTTGGCCGGTTTTCCATTTAATAACAGTATGGGTATCAAATGAAAGCTACTAAATATACATAATATAACATAACACTTTTATGTATTTTGACGCAAATTCAAGATAAGCGTAACTTTGATAGCAAAATAAATAATAATTTACTACATAACTTATTTGGAGAACTCTTCATTCATAAAACTAAAAAGTCTGAAATAAAACAAATTATTATAAAAACAAAAAACCCGACTGCTAAAAAATAATTTCTTCTAAATTCGTTTGTCCCGCTGGCGCACCTCATCTATCTATATATATAAAAATGAAACCCGTTTTCCGTTGTCACGACATAACATGAAAACGGCTTGACCGATTTGGCTTATTTTTTTTTTGTAGTTTTCTAATACTCTGTACAAGGTTCTTACGGAAAAAAAAATTAAGAAAAAAAAATAAAGTTAGTGTAGGGTAGGTGTAGGGTAGGTGTAGGGTAGGTGTAGGGTAGGTGTAGGGTAGGTGTAGGGTAGGTGTAGGGTAGGTGTAGGGTAGGTGTAGGGTAGGTGTAGGGTAGGTGTAGGGTAGGTGTAGGGTAGGTGTAGGGTAGGTGTAGGGTAGGTGTAGGGTAGGTGTAGGGTAGGTGTAGGGTAGGTGTAGGGTAGGTGTAGGGTAGGTGTAGGGTAGGTGTAGGGTAGGTGTAGGGTAGGTGTAGGGTAGGTGTAGGGTAGGTGTAGGGTAGGTGTAGGGTAGGTGTAGGGTAGGTGTAGGGTAGGTGTAGGGTAGGTGTAGGGTAGGTGTAGGGTAGGTGTAGGGTAGGTGTAGGGTAGGTGTAGGGTAGGTGTAGGGTAGGTGTAGGGTAGGTGTAGGGTAGGTGTAGGGTAGGTGTAGGGTAGGTGTAGGGTAGGAGTAGGGTAGGTGTAGGGTAGGTGTAGGGTAGGTGTAGGGTAGGTGTAGGGTAGGTGTAGGGTAGGTGTAGGGTAGGTGTAGGGTAGGTGTAGGGTAGGTGTAGGGTAGGTGTAGGGTAGGTGTAGGGTAGGTGTAGGGTAGGTGTAGGGTAGGTGTAGGGTAGGTGTAGGGTAGGTGTAGGGTAGGTGTAGGGTAGGTGTAGGGTAGGTGTAGGGTAGGTGTAGGGTAGGTGTAGGGTAGGTGTAGGGTAGGTGTAGGGTAGGTGTAGGGTAGGTGTAGGGTAGGTGTAGGGTAGGTGTAGGGTAGGTGTAGGGTAGGTGTAGGGTAGGTGTAGGGTAGGTGTAGGGTAGGTGTAGGGTAGGTGTAGGGTAGGTGTAGGGTAGGTGTAGGGTAGGTGTAGGGTAGGTGTAGGGTAGGTGTAGGGTAGGTGTAGGGTAGGTGTAGGGTAGGTGTAGGGTAGGTGTAGGGTAGGTGTAGGGTAGGTGTAGGCATGGGGTCTCAATTCAAACAAATTATAATTAGTATTAAAAAAAGATCATAGATGGCAGCATAGGTAACGAATGTGAAAGTAACAATCACTTATAAATGTTAAACAGCAGATTTAGGCTTAAATAAGTTTAGTAAAAATCAAAACTTGCTTCTTTAATGTTAATTTATCCATTTACACTCATTAATCAGGGTTTTTGAACAAAAAAGATAAGTTGAAGACTTTGTATGTTAAATTAGTTGAAAGTAGCTATAGACTTTTCGTTTTGTTTTGAGTTCTTTGCAATAGATGGCGTTTTTCACAATTTGTCCTAAACTATATATCCATCGTCAGAATCATTTTGTAAGACAGTTATTATTTATTATAGGCGTAACTTAAAATATATTATTTATTATAGTCGTAATTTTAAATATTAAAGCCTTGGTCTATTACTCAAAATATTTTTTTTGTGAAGCTTGTTTACACGTCGAATTGACCAGATAACTCGCTGGAACAGGACTCGTATTGCACTAGGGCCTACTCAAATCGCACGGGTTATAAAATAAGAGATAACGCGACGTGAGTCCCGCTTGCCATCCGAGTTTACGCGTCGCCTAGTAGCTACAGTTTGATTCAAATTTAATGACGGCTCGAAACACTTCGTGAGCTACTACGAGCTAGCAATTTCATGTGACAGTGGGGTTTAGGGGTAGGGTAGGTACTGAGCAGCGAGTAGGGTTTTTTTAAAACATCACTAAGTTTGAATCAACGCGCGTCACGTTAGTAAATACGTAAATAATAACATAAAGTATTTTTTGTGCTTGTGATTACACGGCTCCACTACTCGTACAGTTCGATTCAAATTTAATGGCGGCTTGGAACACTCGTATGAGTCGCTGCGCACCCCTAACCACCGCTGGCACAATTAATTTTACCCGACTGCCGAATGTGTTAATCAGTCTATGTATGTATGTATATTTGTTCCTATGTGGTGTTTCAGAGACCAAACGCGTTGGCCGATTTTGATGATTCGTACGTCAATCGATTCGTCTTAACCCTGCAAGTGTCATTAGCCACATTAAAATTGAAAAATAGAGAAATGGCGGCTTTTGGGCGCCATATTGTGGGGGCCCAATTGTTTTTTCTTCTAATGCCATCTTGTGTGGTATCAAAGAAAAGGGTTTTATGAGGCAATCTCAAAAATATATAACACTTATATGTTTAAATGTACAAAATTCGAAAAAAATGTTAACTAAAAAGTGTTAAGGCGCCTCTCCGAGCAAAACGCCGTGCTAGTCGTTTTTGTGCAGTTTTTAAGTGCTCTTTGTTTAAAAAGAAATATTAATTAATAAAAATACATTAATTTTCTACATAATGTTGATTCTAAAATTGTAGTACACTTTTTTTTTTAAAGAGGTATATGTTTCACTAATCTCCTTCCAACAAAACCATAAAAATGTGAAATAATTATTGATAGCATGCATCTCCCCGTATAGTGTTCATTAATTATTTTTTATACTAACACTAATGGATAGACAATCTGATAACGAACATTTTGTAAGTTTTTTTTTTTCAAAAGACCAATATTCGATTTTATAAAGATTTTATTCTAAAATCTGGGCGTATTCACTACCGTAATTCATGCGCCAACAGTGCCGCTAGGCCAATAGGAATGTTCATATCTCATGCTGATTTTTTGGTCAGGGTACGACCTTAAATAAAAAAAAACAAAAAATCCTAAGATCCGACTGCTTATAAAGCGAACTAAAAAGACAAAATCATTTTTTTTTTTTTGTATAAACATTCTGTTCTTTCTAAGTACCTACCGAAAATAAAAAAGGGTAATCCGCCTTATAGTGAATAATAAAATGACATGAAGTAGGTACCTATATCATGTCATTCCGTTGCCGCGGAAGCAAGCTACCTACCTACATTAAATTTTACAAGGAATTCTATAGTTTTGATTGATTTGGAATATTCGTGAATATTGTGAAATTCGCTACACAATGCGACCACTATTAAGAAGTTACCGCGGTCTGAGCGGAGTGAGGAGTCTGTCCCGATCATACCTAATGTTATTATTACGAATACGAAATAAGCGTTCAAGGACAACTGGCAAATAACGTCTCTGAGTACCTACATGATGCGATTCCTCGCTCAAATTGCCATATGATTTAGTATCTACGCAAACTTCTAGATGGCGTTAAAAAACCACAGCCTCGGGCTATTAATGAGTCACTGGTGCTGCCGCCTGTTAAAAATATGGAGAAAGAAAAAATAGCCCGACGAATAGCCCGACTTAAGGAGATGACATTTCTTTGTATGGGATTGGGTATCTGTACTGTAGTATTATATTATCTGTGGTGTAGGGTAGGTGTAGGGTAGGTGTAGGGTAGGTGTAGGGTAGGTGTAGGGTAGGTGTAGGGTAGGTGTAGGGTAGGTGTAGGGTAGGTGTAGGGTAGGTGTAGGGTAGGTGTAGGGTAGGTGTAGGGTAGGTGTAGGGTAGGTGTAGGGTAGGTGTAGGGTAGGTGTAGGGTAGGTGTAGGGTAGGTGTAGGGTAGGTGTAGGGTAGGTGTAGGGTAGGTGTAGGGTAGGTGTAGGGTAGGTGTAGGGTAGGTGTAGGGTAGGTTTAGGGTAGGTGTAGGGTAGGTGTAGGGTAGGTGTAGGGTAGGTGTAGGGTAGGTGTAGGGTAGGTGTAGGGTAGGTGTAGGGTAGGTGTAGGGTAGGTGTAGGGTAGGTGTAGGGTAGGTGTAGGGTAGGTGTAGGGTAGGTGTAGGGTAGGTGTAGGGTAGGTGTAGGGTAGGTGTAGGGTAGGTGTAGGGTAGGTGTAGGGTAGGTGTAGGGTAGGTGTAGGGTAGGTGTAGGGTAGGTGTAGGGTAGGTGTAGGGTAGGTGTAGGGTAGGTGTAGGGTAGGTGTAGGGTAGGTGTAGGGTAGGTGTAGGGTAGGTGTAGGGTAGGTGTAGGGTAGGTGTAGGGTAGGTGTAGGGTAGGTGTAGGGTAGGTGTAGGGTAGGTGTAGGGTAGGTGTAGGGTAGGTGTAGGGTAGGTGTAGGGTAGGTGTAGGGTAGGTGTAGGGTAGGTGTAGGGTAGGTGTAGGGTAGGTGTAGGGTAGGTGTAGGGTAGGTGTAGGGTAGGTGTAGGGTAGGTGTAGGGTAGGTGTAGGGTAGGTGTAGGGTAGGTGTAGGGTAGGTGTAGGGTAGGTGTAGGGTAGGTGTAGGGTAGGTGTAGGGTAGGTGTAGGGTAGGTGTAGGGTAGGTGTAGGGTAGGTGTAGGGTAGGTGTAGGGTAGGTGTAGGGTAGGTGTAGGGTAGGTGTAGGGTAGGTGTAGGGTAGGTGTAGGGTAGGTGTAGGGTAGGTGTAGGGTAGGTGTAGGGTAGGTGTAGGGTAGGTGTAGGGTAGGTGTAGGGTAGGTGTAGGGTAGGTGTAGGGTAGGTGTAGGGTAGGTGTAGGGTAGGTGTAGGGTAGGTGTAGGGTAGGTGTAGGGTAGGTGTAGGGTAGGTGTAGGGTAGGTGTAGGGTAGGTGTAGGGTAGGTGTAGGGTAGGTGTAGGGTAGGTGTAGGGTAGGTGTAGGGTAGGTGTAGGGTAGGTGTAGGGTAGGTGTAGGGTAGGTGTAGGGTAGGTGTAGGGTAGGTGTAGGGTAGGTGTAGGGTAGGTGTAGGGTAGGTGTAGGGTAGGTGTAGGGTAGGTGTAGGGTAGGTGTAGGGTAGGTGTAGGGTAGGTGTAGGGTAGGTGTAGGGTAGGTGTAGGGTAGGTGTAGGGTAGGTGTAGGGTAGGTGTAGGGTAGGTGTAGGGTAGGTGTAGGGTAGGTGTAGGGTAGGTGTAGGGTAGGTGTAGGGTAGGTGTAGGGTAGGTGTAGGGTAGGTGTAGGGTAGGTGTAGGGTAGGTGTAGGGTAGGTGTAGGGTAGGTGTAGGGTAGGTGTAGGGTAGGTGTAGGGTAGGTGTAGGGTAGGTGTAGGGTAGGTGTAGGGTAGGTGTAGGGTAGGTGTAGGGTAGGTGTAGGGTAGGTGTAGGGTAGGTGTAGGGTAGGTGTAGGGTAGGTGTAGGGTAGGTGTAGGGTAGGTGTAGGGTAGGTGTAGGGTAGGTGTAGGGTAGGTGTAGGGTAGGTGTAGGGTAGGTGTAGGGTAATTATACCTCGCACTTGTTTTTCTATTTTTCATTTATTTATTTTTTAGCAGTCGGTTTATTTATTTTTATAATAATTTGTTTAAAAACAATATATCTTTCAATTATCATTATTAGTTTACATACAAATATGTATCCATAACTAATGAAGTGCATAGAAAGAAATTTAAAAAAAAATTGCTTAACTTTTCGTAAATCCTGCCCTTGTTTCATGTTACTTGGGGTCGGCGCAACAAGTTTTCATCTTCCACACCGCCCTACCAACCATCACGCTATCACAACATGTCTTTTAGAAAATACACAGTAAATATTTTCCATTCTTTACAGCACCACGCGAGAGCATCGACACGAGTGCGGAAAGCAAAGTCAAGTAATAAATAAAAAAAGCCGCGGCAAGTTGAAAAAGCGGAATGTTTTCGTATGTTCGGGTGTTCGGGTAAGCCCCTTCGTAATGGGCATGTCTTCGCCATAAATTTCTGGGGCTGTATTCATCAAAGAGTCAAAGTTCGGATCGACGGTCGCCCGCTCGTAAATTCGTATGCCATCTACGTGCGTCTATCGTTAACGACTCAATCTTTTGTCGTATACTATTTTTTAACAGTATGGGAGGCTCGGAGTTTTAAGTTAGGGGTAAAGAAACATGAGTAAAGTAAATAATAACGGAAAGGAATTAGAATGAATTCTCTGAGGATCCAGTTGTCTATTTTATTATTGGTTTGTAGCAGATAATGTCTCACCAACTCAATATCGACCCAGCAAAATAATGTTTATTGAAATGTGAGCTTCAGGGCGTCTTCTGTAGACATATATAAATTAGCAGAGACCTCGCTGTAAGCAAGCTTACCATGCGATTCCTTGATAGTTGACGTCTCGCTTACCACGAGCTTTAAGCTAGTGTCCGGCGCACTGTACACACGCAGACTGCTCTCTTGAAGCCCGTTGCTAGATTGTTGAAAAAGGAAGGCGCAAGCGGTCTGCGCGTGGACAGCGAGCAGTCATCTGCTTTTGAGGTGGTGTTGGAGTGAGGTCGTTTAAATGAGCTACGACCTTAAACGTACTGATCTGGTTTAGAAAATTATTAACTCACTATTAGAAAGGTTTGCTATCTTTAAGTGACATACATTATTTTGTATACCGCAAAAAGCCGCAGTTCTTGTGGGATAGAACCTGAAAGCAAAGCTGGGGGGAAAACCTAGCAATTAATGAAGAAAATACATCTGGATAGGGTTGATGGGTCTAAAAAGTTCTGGACTGGCGACTGTGTGTCGGAAGACGCTGTGTTGGAAGACTTCCCACTAGGTGGACGGATGACATAGTTAAGTTGTGAGGCGCACAAGACAGGTTTGTGTGGCTACACTTGGGGGTGGCCTATGTCCAGTAGTGGACGTTTTTCGGCTAAAATGTTGATGATGGATACATTTTTGGTGTTTAATTTTTCTGACACTTGCCATCACAGAGTAATGCTAATAATGGGCAAATCAGTAAGAACGAACTCATTCCTAAAACCTCAGAAAAAAAGACTCAGCCTTTTTCATAATTATCATTAACTCATTCCTAAAACCTCAGAAAAAAAGACTCAGCCTTTTTCATAATTATCATTCCAGCTACTAAAATGTCGTTAACATTGCTCCGGCATTAGGCTCGACCGGCCGATCTTAAGCCGAACAAACCCGCGACACATGTTTACGGCCGATAAAGGGACCCTTTTACTTTTTAGTGCACTTTGCCACGCGTGATTACGTTGTCGCTACTCTTGGCACGATTTTTATTGCTATAAACTTCTGTCATTTAAGTTTGGCTTTTTGGAGACAAGGTCTTGAAGGGAAAGCTAGATTGTTGATGGGAAAAAAAAAAACACAAAAAAATACCGACGAAATCACGAACTATAAAGCAAAAAAGAATTGTTACTAAAATTTATTAGTTTAACGTGACAACGTCATGATGCGGCGCAAGCCGAAAGCTCAAGCCGATCGTGCCTTTCGCTCGCTCGTGTAGCGCTCTCGCTCCGATCGTAACGTTACAATGAGCGTAACTGGACAATGAGTCATCCTTTTTGGTTGCAGCCGGCGTTCATCGATTTATTAGACGTTGTCACGTCAAAGCCACGAAGACCAGGCTCGTGCGCACTTTAATTTTACCCATATTTTTGTACGCTGCAGAAACGTGGATTTTGCGGGAGGTGGAAAGAAAAAAGATATGGGGCTGAGTCACCCGCGTCCGTAGGAGAGTTACCCCTATTGTTGTTACCCTACACGTGGTCCCCGGGTGGTGCTAATCAGGTGACACTTACTGGTGGTAGGCTTCGGCCGAAGGCTTGTGACCACCCACCGGGCAAAGACGTACCGCCAAGCGGCCTAGCCGTGTTCCGGTACGATGCTCGGTGTAGCCACTAGAGGAGTTGGGTCGAGATAGTTGTTCCACTGCATGCTGACCAGTCTGATTCGCGCTGTTTTGGGCGTATCGGGAGACTAGTTGCGGAGGGTAGCGGGATCCGAGGCACGGTGCGCCGCTGGCCGACCGCAGGTAGTTGGGGGCCCAAGTAGTGTGCCAGCCACACACGAAAGGCTGCCCCGCCAACTGTCGAAAAATCCCGGAATGCGCCATCGTGCTGGTTGGCGACCAGATGGGAGGGCCCGATGGACATCTCCGGGGGGGCTCGGGCGTCCCCGCAGTCTCCGGACTAGTGCCCCAATGATGGCGTCCTTTCAGTGCGTGTCTGTAGGTTAGTAGCGTGGAACCTCATCTCACTTCTTTCTCCTCTCCTTTCACTCTTTTGAATCTTTGAATGGCAGGTAATAAAAAGAAAACTGGAGTAAAACAGCGGCTGCACCCCCTCCCACACAAAGTGCACCTCACCAATATTAGAGGTCTGCACTCCAATCTCACCTCAGTCCACCATCACCTGGAGACTGAAAAGCCAGCACTGTTTTTCCTTACGGAGACGCAGATAGGAAGTCCGTCTGACGTGTCGTACTTATCTTACCCAGGGTTTACCCTGGAGCACAATTTCAAACCACGCGCGGGTGTATGCATGTATGCCCGAGACGACACTTGCTATCGGCGTCTCCGTAATCTTGAAGACTCCAGGTTCTCAGTGCTGTGGGCTCTGGTGGACACAGGGCTGGATAAGATTATCTACGCCTGTGTCTACCGCTCGCACAGCGGAGATCAGGAGACAACCAGGCTCACAGAGTACCTCAGTGAGGCGGCTGATGCGGCACAGCAACGGTACCCTTCCGCCCAATTAGTGCTACTGGGGGACTTTAATGCCCACCACCAGGAGTGGCTCTTCCCATACCAGTGCACTGATCATGCTGGACGAGAGACGCGCAAACTTGCGCTAGCGTTAAATCTCACCCAGCTGGTCCAGGGGGCAACGAGGGTGCCAGATGTTGATTCGCACACAGCCAATTGCTTGGACCTTCTGCTGACAACAGATCCAGACCGATACTCAGTGTCGATATCTTCACCGTTGGGTAGTTCCGACCACTGTCTGGTGAAGTCTGTGTCCGTCTACTCCCCGCCCGATCCCAGCCTAAGAGGCACCCGGCGGGTATGGCGGTACAGGTCAGCAGATTGGGATGGGATGCGATCTTTTTTCGCATGCTATCCTTGGCAGCCCACTTGCTTCTCTTCGGACGATCCATCGTCATGCGCTGACGCTGTAACTGATGTGTTGCGTCGGGGGATGGAGTACTATATTCCATTCTCTGACGTAGCAATATCTAACGACAACCGACCATGGTTTGGGGCCGAGTGTCACCACGCCAACGCGGCTAAACACAAGGCCTACCAAGCATGGGTCGTCGCTCGAACGCGCAAGGCAAATGACGTGAGTCAGAAGAAGAGAGACTTCAACACGGCTGCCAAGTCCTGCAAAAAGGTGATGCGAAGAGCACGGTTTGACCACATTAGCAGAATCGGGAACAAACTTGCTTCATATCCAGCGGGTAGCAAAGCGTTTTGGTCCCTGGCTAAGTCGGTTGAATCAAATTTCTGTCGCCCCTCACTACCACCACTGCTGAAACCTGACGGGTCACTGGCCCACTCCGCTGAGGAGAAGGCAAACTTGTTTGCCTCCCTTTTTGCGGAATCTTCGCATCTGAATTCTGATGGCGCGCAGCCTCCTCCCTCTCCTGATGGATGTGTGACGAGTATGTCAGACATCCGCATCCATCAAAAGGACGTCCGTAGGGTTCTGCGTAGCCTCGATGTGAACAAAGCGAGTGGCCCCGACGGGATACCAGCAATTGTACTTAAAACCTGTGCGCCTGAATTGTCTCCGATCTTGACACGCCTGTATCGCCTTTCGATAGGGACTGGAAAAGTGCCGAAGGCTTGGAAGCAAGCCAACGTACAGCCCGTGCCCAAGAAGGGCAGTCGAGCTGACCCGGCCAACTACAGACCCATATCTGTAACGTCCATCCTCTGTAAGAGTATGGAACGTGTACTCAACGGTAAGCTCCTGGCATACCTAGAAGCGAACGACATCCTCAGTGACCGCCAATACGGCTTCCGCCGAAATCGGTCCACTGGGGATCTTCTAGCGTATGCCATTCACATCTGGAGTGAGGCCATCGAGAGACACGGGGAAGCGCTAGCCGTCTCCCTCGACATCTCGAAGGCTTTCGACAGGGTCTGGCACGAAAGCCTCATTGGTAAGCTTCCTTCCTTCGGTCTGCCTAGTGGTCTGTGTGATTGGATAGGGGACTTCCTGAGGGATCGCTCCATCCGAGTGGTTATCGACGGCTGCTCGTCCGGTCAGTTAGATATCAACGCCGGAGTCCCTCAGGGGTCAGTGCTCTCGGCAACATTATTCTTGCTGCACATTAATGATTTGCTAAAACCCGGCACCTTTGGGTACGCAGACGACAGCACTGTTGCTGAGAGATACGTTTCCAGCGCACGAGCTACTGGGCCTCAGATTCGGTCTCTCCGGGAGGCCATGGTTGAACGCTTGAACCTGTCCTTGAAGGCGGTCTCCGAATGGGGTGATGCCAATTTGGTCAGTTTCAATGCTGCGAAGACCCAGGCGTGTCTTTTTTCCGCTAAAAAGAGCCAATTTCACCCGGCTCCTTCTTTCCGTGGTGTAACCGTGCCGATAACGGACCATCTCGAACTTCTCGGTGTTACGTTGACATCAACCCTCAACTTCGGTCCATTTATTGAGGCGAAAGCTCAGGTAGCTGCAAAAAAGTTGGGGATTCTTGCTAAGGTGAGACGGTACTTCACGCCTGAACAGCTGCTCAACTTGTATAAAGCGCAAGTTCGGTCATGCATGGAGTACTGCTCTCACCTCTGGGATGGATCTGCCAAATACCAGCTTGATGCACTTGAGTCGATCGACAGACGGGCCAAAAGGCTTATTGGCAACGATGCACTGGTCGCCTCAAAGCTCCAGAGCCTCGAACATCGACGCCGAGTTGCCAGCCTGTCGGTTTTTTATCGGTTACATTTCGGGGAGTGCGCGACGGAACTGCACAATTTGATTCCACCTAGCCCTTTCCATCATCGGACTACAAGACGTACGGCCATGAGCCATCGGTACATGGTGGACATCCCTCCCATACGCACAAAGCGTTTTGCTAATACTTTCATTGTGCGTACAGCTAAGGAGTGGAATTCCCTTCCGGGGTCTTTGTTCCCTGATAGCTACAACCTTGGGGTCTTTAAGTCAAGAGTGAATAGGTTTCTTCTAGGCAAGCGTGCTTCACCGTAGACCACGTCATCGCTTAACATCAGGCGAGATAGTGGTCAAACGCGAGCCTATAGACTATAAAAAAAAAAAAAAAAAAAAAAAAAGATAGACGCTCTAGAGATGTGGTGTTGGAGAAGAATGCTCGGAGTGTCGTGGACCGAGTTTCGCACAAATGTCTCGATACTCCAAGAACTCCACATCAAGCAGCGTCTGTCCGCAATAGTACAGTCCCTCACTTTCTTCAGGCACGTTTCAAGGCGAGACAGTCAGTCCATAGAGCGTTTAGTCGTCCAAGGAAGAGTGGAAGGCACTAGATCACGTGGTAGGTCACCCATGCGTTGGACCGACCAGATCAAGTCTGCTGTGGGCGGTCCCGTGCACGAATGTACCCGGATGACTTCTAATCGGGAAAGGTGGCGAGACATTGTGAGACGCATTACATCTACCGACACTTCATGACGACCACGACCGCTCTGTCAAGACCGTAACGACTAAGAAGAAGTCACGTTGACGTTGTCATTTTGAGTTGGCGCCAAACAAACAAATGAATGATTGTAGTTAGGTGGATTTGGCGCCGCCTCAGAATGCTAGACTAAAACATATTTTTTATTTTTTGCTTTACAGTTCGTTGGTACTTTTAAAAAAGTTATCTTTGTTAAAAAGTTTATTTTCGTTTTATTGTGAACCGATTCTATTGAAATTAAGTAGACTAATTTCAACAGGCAGTTCAGTGGACAAATTATGAATAAATCCTTTGTATCTACCTTTAGAGGTTAATATTATTTTTGAAATAAATGGGAGCAACTTTGAGGTACTTATAATCTTTCCAATATTTTTTTAATAGGAATTTTTGATATCGGACCACTCTATAAAAACTTATACATAAAAAAATATACATGTCGAGTTGAGAACCGCCTCCTCTTTTCGTTGAATTAAAATATAACAGAACTGATTTTTTTATACGAATTGATCCTGCCATGATCCTGCCTTACTGAGACCCATCTTTGATTCGTTAAAGGTAGTTAGAAGCCAAAACATATGATACCAGTCTTACCAATGGTTATCGTGATACTCAGTTACTGGATTGTGGAAGTCAATGCGTATGTCGCTTCATTTAATAAAAATAAAAAATCTTACAAAAAAATACTACTGATAAAAGCACTAAAAAGAGAAAAATAACTTTCTTTTTGGAAGTCGATGTATTTGGTAGGTACCATTTTTATTGTTTAAGGACAATTTTATTTTTTTGTAAAAAAGAGTTTTATTTTTCACTTTTTAGTTGTACCTAATAGGCAACTTGCCTTTTGTAAGTTACCTATAATGCCAGGATAAATTGCCCGAATACCATGAATCTTGAACATAACCGGTAAAGTAAGAGTGTACCAAGGTGAACCCTGCGTACCCCTTTAGATCGTACTGGCGTGACCACCAGTTATGAAATGGTATAATCAATTAACAGACATGCGATTGCAGCAATCCCGAGAGATTTACCGCCGTTATTTATTGAAGAGTTCTATTGTATATCTACGAAATTCTTCATCAGATCTTCACCAAATTGAAATGGGACCAATTTCGAAACAAACTCTATCAAAAAAAAAAACAAAATCGGTTCACAATTGACAAAGAAATCGGGAAAAAACAAAAAAACTAAACTTACAAAGTCAAACATAGAATCTCCTCCTTTTTGGTAAGTCGGTAAAAAAGTGGTACTCATCTGCATCTGGTTAGAAGGCTCTCTCAGACAAGTGACATTCGAGAAGGCGATAATAGTCGAAATATCAAAAAGTAAGGGATTGATCACGGGGTTTTCCGATATCTCTTGTCGATCCCATACAATTTTGCCTTTTGAACAATCGCTATCGCCAAGCTTTCGATGATCGAATGTCACTTGTCACTTACCTCTGGAAGCCGGCGTGTGACGTCAACATATTTGGGAAAAGGGTAGGTAGATTTTGATCTAACATCTTGGTTTTGAATAAGCAGAGTAGTCAATCGCGCACTTTCGTCTGATGAAAATCGATTGATGAGTTCTACTAGGGCACGTATAAGTTCAGAAGATGATGAAAGTGTTTTCGAACGTTTCGATTTTAAAATTATTTCAGCGTATCATCATCAGCCTATTAATGTTCCCACTGCTGGGACACAGGCCTCCTCTCTGTGAGAGGGAATGGGCCGTAATCCACCACGCGAGCCCAGTGCGGGTTGGTGGATGTCACATGTCTTCGAATATTTGGTTCTAGGACATGCCGGTTTCCTCACGATGTTTTCATTCACCGTTTTGAGAGCAGTCGAGAGATGAAATGTTTTTTACAAAGTAAAGCGCCTGTCTGGGCTCGAACCCACGACCTACCACTTGTAAGTCGCGGCCGATACCACTGGGCCACCGCTACTAAGCGTATAGTTAAAGTATAACTTAAGTTTTATAGGTAGTTTTCAGAATTAGCTGTAAGATTTTTCGACATCGTATCAAAGTAGACATATATTATACTAAACAGCCTTCGGTATAATATCCTTTCTGTTAACTTTGAGTCTCAATGAATGGAGAAGGATTTCTGTAGGTGCCTCTTAGCGTGTATCCCTAATTAGTTGATATCAAGATCCTGTGAAGGGTCTTCCTCCTTCAAAACTTACAATGGTCCTTCAAGATCTGTACGGGCATGAAAAGGTTCACACTGTGACGGTTGGGTTTGAAGATTCGTACAGGTGTTACGTAAATGAGCATTTTCGTATACATTTGAAGTTTATACAGATTTATCCGGTGGATTTAAGACACGTGCAAATAATTCGAGTTTTTAAATCTATATCTATACTTAATGTTATAAAAAGATAAAGTTTGTGAGGTAGTAGGGGATAATATCTGGATCTACTGAACTGATTTAGATGAAATTTGGCATGGAGATAGTTTGAGACCCTGGGAAGGACATAGGCTATCCTATCCCAAGGTAATAAAACTACACAACACACTTATTACGCGGGGGAAGCCGCGGGCAAAAGCTAGTGTGTAAGAAAATAAGTATAAAATGTACCTTCTACAAAAGGTATGGAAACCAATCACTTAGCTTTTGCGTGTAAGTATTTTTAGTATCTATAGGTTCACATACAACTTACACCTCTTTATACCTACTAAACGACATGTCCTTGAAACAGGAACAAGTTCTTACAAAAAGCTTAGATTAATCATCTAAATCCACAGTTACCAATATATACTTAACACCACATGGCCTTGAAAATTGACTGAAAATAATTATATTATAACAATAATATTATAACAAAATCATCACGTTTACAACCCCTATCCAGCAAACCCAGGTGTCACGCTCCTACTACATTCCTACTATTCAATTCGTGCGCTTGTCACGAACTCCCAGTGGCCTCGCACTTGGTACGGGCGTCACGTCTCGTCACGACAGCGGCACATGTTGCCGTCCTATACCTAGACTGTCTATAAATGACATTTGGCCAATTTTCAGTTTTTAATACCTCCATAATCAGCAAAAAATTATTTATCGATCTGTCTAAGCAGTATTTTTCTACTATTAATAGACTCCGGATGAAAAATAAAAACGCCCCAAATTGCCTAAGTTCACAAACCTAAATTTGATAAAATTACGTTTTTTTTTTATCTAGCCCCACACTAGGAATTTCTTCCTGTATCGTGGGTGAGTTAACAAACATTTAAACTCACATACACAAGACACCCAGACCCGGAAAAACTATTTGTAGGCCATACAAATATTTGAGCCGTGCGGGAATCGAACCGCGACGCTCAGCGCAGCAGCCGATCGCTCAACCATTACGCCAACCGTGTCGTCAAATTGATTAAACTAACAATGTTCCTATTCGAAAGTCCACAATTAGATCTATTTTTTGAAGCCTTGTTCTTGTATTTGATTAGTAGTTGATAAAGAGCATCGATTTTATTATATCGCGGTTTTTTGTTTTTGTCCGTGACTCAAAATACGATTTTGTCAGATAGTGACACTCTAGCTACAAGATGGCAGAATGTACCTACCGTCTATTTGACAGGTGAAATAATTTGTTGTGTTTCCATCTGTGACTTGGTGGTTGAATTTGAATTTGTAATGCTAGGGAGGAAAAATTACCGGGGCGTTCTTATCTTTAACAGCGTTAAGGAAAAGTTGTTTCTGGGATTAAATGAATAAATGTGGTACTTTAGAGCTAAGTTTAAATATTTCAGCGTGGTACGCAAATAATTACACGAGTTTTCGCATTCATATTCTTAGAAGACGTGATATGAGTGGTGCAAATTTAACTAAGAAGCTGGCTCTCGTATTCGATAGGTACAAAAAAGAAAATAAAATAGTAAAAAAAGTTAAAAAAAAGTACCTTGAAAACAATAAATAGTAAAAATAATATACCTTAAATAAATAGTGCCTTGATCCTAAATGTAACACCGTCTTTTTATTGACCTAGCCCTGTTCTGTCTCCTGCTTGATAAGAAGGGAAGTGGACATTTTGTCTTTTCTCACTCCTCCGTTGTTCTTTTTTTAAATTTATTTCGTTGCTGGGATTCAAGACAGTTGACTAGTTCCCCGGGGACTCTTGAAGCTTCATTAACTCGGCGCTTTTTTGGATAGGATCCGATAGATTGATCCCCTTTTCGCACCCATTTCCCATTTGGTCCGTTGTGCGATGTGTGAGCGCGGATGATCGTGACCCACCACGCGGGCCCAGTGCGGGTTAGTGGATTTCACATATCTTCGAATTTTTGGTTCTCAGACATCCCGGTTTCCTCACGATGTTTTCCTAGACCGGTTTGAGAGCATGGTGATGAAATAATTTACACAAAGTAAAGCGCCTGCCTGAGTTCGAACCCAACTTATAAGTCGCGGCCATTTTTTGGTAGCCACCACTGTTGGTTCTGTCTTGAAGGATGTTAGGAATAGCGTGGCGGGCTCAAGACCCTAGACAAGTGATTTTATCATCGAAAACGTGACGTTAACGATTGTCAAAAAGAAAAAAATATGGGATTGACAAGCGATGTTGAAAAATCACGTGATCAATCCCTTACATTTCGATTATCGACTTCGCTGACATCGAAAGCCACTTGTATAAGGCCTCTTCTAAGCAGATATAAGGAATATTCTGATAAAGATTGAAGCTTTCTAGAGAGGCAAAACGGTACTGGGGCTCTACGCAAAGTCTCAATCTTGGGCAGGCGATGGTCGTAATGCCAAAATATAAGATGTTCGGGATTAATCACGTGGCATTTCGATAGCATTACATTTTGACATTTCGATTATCGCCTTCGCTGACATCGAATGCCACTTGACTAGAGCCTCAAACGGCAAACTAGCAAAAGTAATTCCACGAAAAGGCACCTGTATCAATACGGGTCCAAAACCTTTTGTCCCAAAATCTTAAATTTTCAATACAATACGGTATCCCGATCAAGATAAAGGTGCGTCCACACAATCACGCAAAATTAGAATACATTGTGAGCGCACAATAACGTGACGTCATTCTGTTTGATGTAGTACGAGTTGAGACCCTTTGACTGGCTTCTGTTGAAGGCAATGTAATTTTTACATTTTTTTGCTAGTTTTTTTATCTAATAATAAGCAGTAAAGACAATCTCGTTAAGACTATGATTATCAAAACTATTCTATGTAGGACTGTATTCGACTTTTGGCCATCTACTCGAAGGCTTCTCGGCTTATTGCCGAATGTAGTTCCTCCAATGATTTTAACCATGTACAACACTGTTGCCCATTATCTTCCCGTAATTAAACGCAGCAAGGTTATTAAAATACATCGCATGAATGCACTACTACACCAATGTGCTAATTGGGTGCCTCTCTAACAAGCGTGTATTACCTACATATGTGAATTCAATTAATTGGCTGTCTAAGGCTGCTTCCGATGACCGTGAAGGTTTGGGTTAGATAAAGGCCACAATGTTAGGACCTATTAATATTAATGTTATTTTTTATCCGTGGTGCTAGCTAGGGAACTGGGCTTATCCAAGTTTTAAACGACCCGTGGGCCTATTGTGCTTGTTTTTCTGCCTCCTGCTTGATATAAAGGGTAATAAAAATTATCTCCTATATTTTCCTACTCCTCCTTGAATCTTTTCTGAATAATTTCGTTGCGGGATCCAAGACAGTTCAATTCACTCTCCGAGACTTCGTCGAGCTTCATTGTCTCGGCACTTTTTTGTTGGTCGCCACTTTTGATTCTGGATTTCAGGAGTTGCAGTGGTTTGTGATTAGTGTGGTGTGATTGTCCCAAATTTAAGGGTTGGGTTGGGTATCATGTATGTCTGTCTGATGGAGCATTTATGTGTGTGATCATATCACATGGGTGATAGATCCAACAATAAAGATAAGAAGATGGGTAAAGAATGGCTACTTACCATGAAATTCTACTACTTATATGTCCTTTGGGGAAACTAGAGTGCGGGTTCCCTCATCTCTAGCTTCGCTCCAATTACTCTAAAATACTTATCTTCGAATGATGTCTGGATTATTCCTGGCGATGCGATGGATATCAACTTAATTAAATGGGCTCTTGGTTGTTTATCACTTTATTGCAGAGTAGGTACATGGTTGAGCTTAATAGATTAAAAACAGGCAAATCATTATTATATAAGTAAAATATATCTTTTCACAAATACGTAACCCTTCTCTAGAATAATTTTCATCTGCCTGACAGATTCCAAAACCAAACCCCAATTCAAATTAAAATTCGTGGCTCCATAAAGAAAACCGACCAAAAAGTATCTAAGGTCGAGTCGCCACATCACCCCCCTACGAAGAAGAAAATCCCCAAAGGAAAAAGGGATACCAATAAGGATGAAATTAAATAAAGCTACAATCATTCAGAATAAGAAAAACTGAGATGATTGCAGAAGAAATACTTATATTTGAAACACCAAATCAACAAAAATTAAGAAAATTAAAATAAATTACATTAAAATTAAATGAATAGGTACTAACTTAAAATTCAATGGGACTTCTGGCATTATAGATCCAAAACGTCCCTGAATCTAACCTTACGACCAGAACGCGTCGTAACGACAGGATCATCAGCTGATGGCGGAGGCACCCTCGATGCAGGCAAAAGAATGGAGCTCCCAGATGACGAAAGAAGCACCGTAGGAGAAGAACACGATGGTTTGCTGACCGGTGCTTCTGAAGTTGATTTATGCTCATCTTCAGATTCCAGATGTGCTGGCTTAACTCGATCCACACTAACTTCCTGCTTCCTTCCTCCAACATCCAAAGTTAAAGTTTTTGATTTCCTGTCAAGGATCCTGTATGGTCCTGTGTACGGTGGTTGAAGTGAACGCCTAACCGTGTCATCGCGTAAAAATACATGCGTAGCGGTCGACAAATCTTTAAAAATAAAAACGGACGGAGTTGAGTGCCGAGATGCAGGAATTGGCCGAAGGTCAGCCATGACCTTTCGTAGTCGTACCAAGAAATCGCACGAGCTATAATCGCTAGTTAGCGAAGATGGTACTACGAAATCTCCTGGAAGTCTCAGAGGCTCTCCATATAATAACTCAGCAGAAGAACATTTCAAGTCCTCCTTGAGTGCCGTCCTAATGCCCAACAGAACAAAAGGTAAAGCTTTACTCCACGTTTCTGCGTGACACATTAAAGCAGCCTTAAGTTGTCTGTGTAAACGTTCTATCATTCCATTAGCTTGCGGATGATAACTGGTTGTTCTGATTCGCTTAGTTGCGCAAACCTGTAACAACCCTTTAAACAAGGTAGACTCGAACTGTCTGCCTTGGTCTGTAGTGACAACGAGTGGTACACCGAATCGCGAAATCCACCCGTTGACAAAGGTATCTGCTACCTCTTCTGCGGTAATACATGTCATCGGCCATACCTCTGCCCACCTAGTAAATCTATCAATTGCAGTGAGGCAGTATGTGAACCATTTGAAAAAGGTAATGGGCCAACAATGTCTATATGCACATGTTGAAAACGAGAATTCGTGCCACCAAAATTGCCTAACGGAGATGAAATATGCCTGGTAACCTTACTACGTTGGCATGAGACGCAAGAGCGCGCCCAAGACATACAATCTTTTCTAAGCAACGGCCAGATATAACGATCTGCAACCAGGCGTGCACTTGTACGCGCGCTAGGGTGGCTGAGATTGTGCAATCTAAGAAATACCGGCCGTCGAAATGACGCAGGTAAATACGGTCTCGGCTTCCCCGTTGATACATCGCACGTTACGGAAACATCAGTTCCTGGAATAGGAACTGATTCCAATTTCAAGGAAGAATCTGCGAGCAAACTAACAAGCTCTTCATCCACCTCTTGAGCTTCAGCCAGAGCAGCGTAATCGTCTGTAAGAGAAATTGCCTCTATACGCGACATAGAATCTGCCACAACGTTGTCGTCACCCTTAACAAATACGAAATCGGTGGTAAACTGGCTAATAAAACTCAACTGGTTTAATTGAACCGGTTGCAACTTCTCTCTTCGCTGTCTAAATGCGAAAATAAGAGGCTTGTGGTCTGTAAAAATTATGACGTGTTGCGCTTCCAAGAAATGTCTAAAATGCTGAACACTCTCGTAAACAGCCAGAAGTTCCCTATAATAAGCGGGCCACTCCTTCTGCTTAGTTGTTAGCTTCTTACTGAAGAATGCTAAGGGACGCCAGCTCTCATTATCACTCCGACGTTGCTGTAAACATGAGCCTACATGAGTTCCCGAAGCGTCGGTGAATAAACCTAGTTGTGCAGTAGTATCTGGGTGAGAGAGCAAGGTAATTGCGGAAAGACTATCCCTACAAGCTATGAAGTCTTTTTCTAATTCTTCCGTCCAAGGAAATGGTTTTGCACCTTTGCCTTGGATGGAAACAATCGCGTCAATAAGTGGCGCTTGAAATTTTGCAGCACCAGGCAAAAATCTGCGATAAAAGTTTAACATTCCTAGAAAACGACGCATTCCCTGCACCGTTTTAGGAGGTGGAAACTCTGCGAGCGCCTGAATTCGCTCTTTCGGAGGCTTTGTGCCTTCTGCACTGATCTGATAACCTAAAAAGGTAACTTCAGACGCACCAAATATGCACTTCACTGGGTTAATAACAACACCGAACTGACGTAACCTACCGAATAGTATTTTAAGGTGTTCTGCATGAATTTCCTTATTCATTGAATGTATTAGAATGTCATCAACGTACGTAAAACAGAAATCAAGGCCGCGCACGACTTCATCGATGAAGCGTTGAAAGGTTTGACCTGCGTTCCTTAATCCAAAAGTCATGTACGGAAATTCAAATAATCCGAAAGGCGTTATGATCGCAGTTTTACAAATATCATCATCAAATACAGGTATCTGATTATATGCCTTTACTAAATCAATCGTACTAAATATCGTTGATCCAGCAAGATTGCTAGCGAAATCTCCAATATGCCTAACCGGATATCTATCAGGAATAGTTCGCGCGTTTAAAATCCGATAATCACCGCAAGGCCGCCAGGTTGAATCTTTCTTAGGAACTAGGTGTAAGGGTGAAGACCAAGGGCTATTTGAAGGTCTAGCCGTACCAGCTCGAACCATTGCGTCAAACTCTTGCTTAGCCACACGAAGTTTATCAGGAGCCAGCCGTCGTGGTCTGCACGAAATTGGGGGTCCATCAGTTGTCTCAATGTGGTGCTTTGTTGAATGTCTCACTACCCTATCAATCCCTGGTGGTCGCGTTATATCAGGAAAATCCGAAAGCAAATCCGAGTACTCATTGCCCGGAAGCACGATTGCCTTAACACTAGACTGTACGACGTTTGCTGCGGTCACTGCAACACTAAGGTTTGTAACACCGTCTATTATCCTTTGTTTATTACAATCCGGTAATAAATTATAATGGCTCAGAAAATCCGATCCAATAATAGGCGTTCTAACTTCTGCGATTACAAAATTCCATACAAAATCTCTCTTTAAACCAAGGTCTAAATGAAGAGCAGTAGTGCCATAAGTTTTAATAGATGATTGATTTGCAGCGAAAAGTTCGTATCCGCTTTCCTCTAAACGACCCTTTATTAAGCGTCGGGGGTAACAGCAGATATCAGATCCAGTATCAACCAAAAAATTTTGTCCTGTTAATTTGTCGGAAATAAACAAGTGACGACTTTCAAATTCACGCTCGGTCGTCGTCGCTACCGACCGAGATTCGCATTTCCCGATTGTGCCGCACTCCATTTGCAAGGTTGGACACACTTCGCTGCCTTGCTCGCGAAACGATCATGGTACCAGCACAAATCCGGATTCCTAGGACGTGGCCTACTCCTGCTACGACTGTGTCCTCGTTTCCTATCGAAACTGTTGTTGTTACTTCTACTAGCATGAGTTTTGACCTCCATAACAGAAGCAACCATCCCAGCCAATTCAGAAATTTTCTTCCTAATATCAGCTAGTTCCGACCGCTCGGAAAACGCAGATGGCTGATCTGAGTGCAAGCTGTACACCTTAGATGGAGTTTGTGTTTGAATATCTATCAAACGATCCGCTAATGATGCTAAATCCGCTAACTCATGTAACTGCTGTGCCGCCAAAACGATTTGAATTTGTTGCGGCAGTCGGCTTGACCAAATCGATTTCAAAACCTCTTCCGGAAAATTCGGTCCAGCGAGCGTTCTTAAATGTCGCAAGAACGATGACGGTTTCCTATCGCCCATAGCTTCGCGTTCTAACAATCTCCTAATCTTCTCTTCAAACGAGTCGGAAAACCGCGAAATAATTGCTTCTTTAAGTTTAGAATACGGCAAGGAAGCAGGTGGATTAACAATAATGTCTTCTACCTCCTTTGTGCAGCTAATGTCTAGATGAGCAACAGCATAGTTATATTTAGTTAACTCTTGCGTAATTTTATTTATGCTAAATTGTGCTTCCAAACTGGCAAACCACAAAGCTGGTCGTTCTTTGATAAATTGAGGGGTTCGAATGGTTACCTTGTGTACGAATACCTCCTCCGTCGCTGATGCCTCGAAGAAGCCTTCGCCATCATCCGAAACAACTCGTCCTTCTGTCTTACTCGTCATGTTGACTTACTTGTCGAGCTCTATTAATTTCCGAAACTTTATAAAACTTCCGTTCCCTAAAAAAAAATAAAAAAAAAACGCACGAAAACAAAACGGAATAAACGAAAATAAATATTGAAAAGGAAAGGAAAGTACCTATAATAAATAAATGAAAGTTGCTTTCATTTGTTTAGGGCGGACAAAAAAAAAAGGGTACGACTGATAGGTTGGTGATGTGACAACTCCTCAAAATTATGGCGAAGCCCCACATAAGCACCTAACCAGCATATAAAAATAAAACCATACATTATGTTCACATACAAAAACACAAATAATTGTCACGGAACCCTAAAAAGTCAATATCACAATCACAGTAAAAAATTAAGGATTTTCCTTGAGCATGCAAATACACCCGGTGCCCGGCAGCATCTCATCAAAACACAGTCGCAATCTGACCAGCTGGACGCTGAGGGTCGCCGGTCATCCGACCATCCGAACGTTGAGCATCGAACGATCACGTCGGGGTCACCAATTTGGGGAAACTAGAGTGCGGGTTCCCTCATCTCTAGCTCCGCTCCAATTACTCTAAAATACTTATCTTCGAATGATGTCTGGATTATTCCTGGCGATGCGATGGATATCAACTTAATTAAATGGGCTCTTGGTTGTTTATCACTTTATTGCAGAGTAGGTACATGGTTGAGCTTAATAGATTAAAAACAGGCAAATCATTATTATATAAGTAAAATATATCTTTTCACAAATACGTAACCCTTCTCCAGAATAATTTTTATCTGCCTGACAGATTCCAAAACCAAACCCCAATTCAAATTAAAATTCGTGGCTCCATAAAGAAAACCGACCAAAAAGTATCTAAGGTCGAGTCGCCACAGTCCTACAACTTACTAGTATTATAAACGTGAAAGTTTGTGAGGATGGATGGATGGATAGATGTTTGTTTCTCTTTCACGCGAAAACTGAAGAACGGTTTTGATGAAACTTTACAGAAATATAGCTTAGACATCAGAACAGCACATAGGCTATAATTTATAAAGATATTGGGAGAAGTAATACAACGCGGCCGGAGTCGCGGGTTTCTGGAATAGCACATACTCGTATTAAGTTACTTTTCGTCCCGGTGTTCCCTTGGGATAAGAAAACACTTTTCACGCGGGCGAAGCCCTGAAAGTATAAGTATATAAGAATAATAAAGTCCCGAAGTTAAGTGTGTTGATTACGCAAATATAAGTATTTGAAATATAAAGCGGAGCGTTATGTGCTTGAATCCTTTCTATGTCTGTCCCGTTTGCTGCAGCGTAACCATCAAAATTAATCTGTCACTGCTTTAAGCTTAAAATATACCATTATACTGTGATACAGTCTCATATTATATTATTCGCCAACGAATTCAGCCTCAGGGAAACCCCACAGGACTCTGACTTTGCTATTTCAGACTTACATTAACTTTGTAAGTCTCGGTCTCCTCACGATGTTTTCCTTCACCGTTGCCTGTGATGTCCAAGATAAACTTAGAAAGTACATATTCTTAGTCTTATCTTATTTCTTGTGAGGTGTGGCCACCTCTGGTGTCAGAGTTAATTAAGCCGCCTCAGGGAAACCCCACAGGACTCTGACTTTGCTATTTCAGACTTACATTAACTTTGTAAGTCTCGGTCTCCTCACGATGTTTTCCTTCACCGTTGCCTGTGATGTCCAAGATAAACTTAGAAAGTACATATTCTTAGTCTTATCTTATTTCTTGTGAGGTGTGGCCACCTCTGGTGTCAGAGTTAATTAAGCCGCCTCAGGGAAACCCCACAGGACTCTGACTTGGCTATTTCAGACTTACATTAACTATGTGAGTCCAGGTTTCCTAACGATGTTTTCCTTCACCGTTGCCTGTGATGTCCAAGATAAACTTAGAAAGTACATATGAATTTGAAAAAGTCACATTGGTACTTGCCCGGATTTGAACCCACGACCTTAAGCACGAGAGGCGAGGTCTTGGCTACTGGGCCACCAACGAATTCAGTTCTAGCATTGAACTCCAACAAGCCCCTGTTACCTACACCCAGGAAAACAATTACAATCGCAGCATGAAATAATACAAAAAACGTTATTTTTCATCACTCGCTACCCTTTCAAAACGCGATCCCTGATATAATCCCCACAGATATCCTCCTGTAACCCAAATGTTAAATTAACCGAGGTATCCAACAATTTCGACCATTTTTCACCCAATAACCATTTCACTGGATTTATAAGCAATTGAGGAGCGTTAGGGACGCTATACGCTCAATGGGTGCCACGGATTTATGGTGTTTTAAAAGGGATTTTATTCTATTAGGCTTAGATTTTCGGAGGGGAGTGTCCGGCCTTTGCGGTAAATTTTGTTTAAAGTTTCGGTGAAATGAATTGGGTTGCCTTGTAAGGAAATGACTTCCAGATTCAAAATGTGGTTTGTCATAAACTTAGTCTGGATGCATGGTTCCAATTAATGCCAATGGTCGTTTCCTAGGGAAAAAGAAGGAAGAACTATTTTAATTGAATTGTTCGGTCTCATTTCAAATTACTTAATTTTAATTGGGTAATGGCCTTGTGAGGAAATTACATCTAGATTCAAAATGTATTTTGTCATAAATTTAGAATGAATGCGTGGTTCCAATTGGTTGTTTCCTAGGGAGAAAGAGAGAAGAAGTATTTTATTTGAATTGTTCAGTCTCATTATTAATTATTTAATTTTAAGTTTCATCTTTGAAAATTTGTATGTTTGCTAAAAGAACTAATCTTAGCTTTAAGTCTTTTGTTAACACCTTTTTACGTTGTGGAACGCAAATAAAAGAATATAAACTGGAAAGATTTAACAGTTTATCTTTAAAAAAAAATCCTTATACAAAATTTATCTGATATTGTGTTATAATAAATATAGGTATGAGAGGGCACTTTGTTTTGACCATTGAGGTCAAAGCCGAAACTGATCCTAGGTAATTTGCAACTCAACACAATTCTTAGTTTGCCAAATATTGAGATCGCATCCTCTAATAGAGGATTCTAATCGCTTGTAGGCCTACGTCCAGCAGTGGACTTCTTCCGGCTGATATGATGATGATGATCCTCTAATAGTTGAAAAACAAATTTCAAACCGTTGGACCAAATGACTGAGCTTCACACTTAATTCTTGATTTACAGAAGTTGCAGTGATTAGCAATAGTAGCATGTCCAGAAAAAGCTTCTAGAAACTATAAATAAATAAAAAAACATGCAATCGAACTCTTTAATTTCATTAATTCAACAGTTTTCATTGCGTGTTTTTCGCTGTCGAGTAGACGTTTTTTTTTAAGATATAAAACAATGGATTAGGAACTCAGAAAAAATCATCAACTAGTCTGTAATCCAAATATCCCATCCGTCAAAGAAAAACAAAGTGTGACGAGATTGGAGCTCACGCTGACGTCACAGCGGCTCGCGTCGTGTGCTGTCGCAACTCAATTAACAATCCTTCCGCGTTATGTAATTAAAGTCTACATGAAGGCAGGGGCTGGTGAATAGGGGTTTTTTTGTCATGGGAATTGAGGAAAACTTGGTATATACTGAATGATAAATGTGTGAAGTCGCTTTGGAGGTTTGTATTGAAAAGTACTCGTAACATCGAATACTTTAATTTCCGCCTTTGTACACTGATTTTTATTGTCCGCCTTTGTACACTAATTCTTTACTGTCTGCTTTTGTACACCGATTTTTACTTGTGTAAAAGGTCTTATTAAGACAACGACAGTCGCCAACTACCTTGAGGGAACAAATCGCAAACTCGTTTTACAACCGCGCGATCCAAAATTCAGTAGCTTTTTGTACTTTTATTAAATCTAATCTATCTAAATACCTTTAAACGAGCAATTCTTGTATATATGTGTGTATATAATGTAAAATCAGAATCTCGGCAACGGCACCAATGATTTGCATGAAATTTTAGTATACAGGAGGTTTCGGGGGCGATAAATAGAACTAGCTAGGTTTCATTTTTAGAAAACGTCGTGTTCTCTTTTTGGACCCCAGCAGAGCTCGGTCGCCCAGGTACTTATTCTTAAATGCGCTTGGACGCTTAGAGCGTCTTAGGCTTTTCTTCCTTATAAGTACTAACACATTCCTACATTACACACATAAACTCTCATCTTTTTCCTAAATTGGCAGGCAGAAAATACAGAACGCCACCTGCTATGATCCTTACATTTATCCTTTTCCTTCATTTAAGTTCATACATCCAGTCATACACGGACGCCGGTTATGAGTACTGCGCACCTGACCTTTTAAAACATACCATGCATGTTTACCATGTATGGTAACTTGTTGATGGCAACACAAAGTTGTTCTAGTCTATTAACATATGTTATCTGTGTAAGCAACTGACATAGGTCTCTTCTGATATCCTGTCGGTCGATGACCTACACGTTTTCATCATGTGAGTTACAGTAAAATATTAATAAAACAAGTAAATTTTATCAATTACCAGCCTACATCATCTACAGTCCATTAAACAACAACAAATAATAAAAGGCAGATTTGACCTTTTTACATACGTAACTACTATAACGAACAAAGTAGTTAAACAAGCGTGTTGCTGTATTACGGGCTAATAGCGAAAAGCATCTAAGTACCTGCAAAAAGTCTCATCTGTTTTTGATGGTTTCCTCTTGTAGCCTTTTCTTATTTCGCCTGCCATGAACATCACAGCTGCCTTCTCTCTATATAAAGTCAACCGGAAATCGAGTATTATTTGTATGACAACCCTATATTTTATTCTGTGCACAGCGTGCACACGGGTATCTTGAAATCTAGATGAAATTTAAATTTCCCATTCATAAATTTGACACCCCGGGATTTGAGTCCCGCGTGTATAATGCTGCCGGAGCCAATTTTGTTAGCTATGCTGTTTGAAGGCGTCGTATTATTCGGATAAGCCGTTTTTGTGTGAGTCCAAAAATACCAGAAGTAACGTCTGTCCGTAACGTGTTAAAACAACTGTGTGTACTCTTTTCCCAACTATGTGGAAGCGGCGTATTTGTAATAAAAGGTATCTCCTCTCCTGTCACTTACCACCATACCGGCAGTTACCGGCTGTTAAAGTAATCTCATTGTAGCATGACCGTAGTGTCGTGCCCTTGCCTTTCGGAACTCAAACAATATTATGCTGAGTACAATTTTTCATCAGTAAAATATTGAGAAACATTAGAATAATCAGAGGTTTTATCTCTTTAATAGGGTAGTTGACAAAAAATATATTTTACAATGCATGTCCTCGAAAAGAGCGTTTTCCAAGCAGCCAAACTATGCGGAAAGTGTCACTTTTTTTTACTAGTGCTTTTTACTTTCCTGTACTTTTTTAATTTTTAACTCCAACGTCAGCCCGCCGCATAGAGTAGTTATTATTTGAAAAAACTAATAAAACAGTTAAGTACAGATTATCATTCATATAAAAGGTAAAACAAAACTAATACTTCATTTAAGGCGTTTTCAATTACTCTAGATTTAGATATTGATCAATAAATAAATTTAAAATATTCATTAAATATGTTTGGCTCAATGAATATTTTGCTCTTGCCTTTTTGCGTTACGACGTGACAGCTATTATGCTATGCGCAGTAGATATGCCCGAGGAACTATGAACTATTAGTTTAGTTAATCTGTGGATATGCTGAGCGCCCTTGAATAAGCGCCATTTTATTAATTTCTTGCTTGGTTCAGATTTTTTTTTTATTTCCTCGCAAAATGCATAGTAAAATAAGATGATTTCCGACTCGTGTCGAAATACCACTCATCGGAAATCACCTACTTTCCGCACTTGTAGCATAAATAACTATTTGTCCGTCAGCTAGATAACCTTAAACTATTGAACACGTATTTTTTCATATGCCACGTAAACAAAAAATACGACGATACAGTGCGTTAAAATATCGTGTGACATCACGGTGTGCTACACTTTATACTGACAAAGTGACGTCACAAGCCCTACTCCTGAACTTTGATGCAATTATCTTTGTCAATTTTTATTTTCTTGATAAAACAAAACATACGGGTTCAATATAATTTGATAATCTCACTTACGGGCTAAATAGAATTATTATTTTTCTACGCAGAAAACATCCCTAATCAGTTGTGAAATAAAATGTTGAATGTCAATAATTGTTGACCGCTATTGCCATGCTAAAAGCAACAGTTAGAGTGTTAGCAGCATAGTGATAGAGCATTAGAGAATAGTTACCTGATCAAATCTCTCCAGTGGTATAAAGGATAGAAAGAAAGAAAGAAAGAAAACACATTTATTTGACACAAGCCAGAGCACACAACACAAATATAAAAAAAAACTTAGACTAAACAACAACAATATTAAAAAAAATACAACCAAACAATATAAAAGTAACAGTGTCCCACGGCTGCGCCAAATAGGACCAGTTCAGCAAAATGTCGGGCAACTAGTGCCCGACGCTGGTTTTCAACTGCACCTGTTACCGACGACGTGACGGACGTAAAGCAGTCTTATAGTAACTAAATGTGTATATTAAACAAGTTCTTACATAAAAGATAAGAATAGATGTGTATATTACAAATACATGTGAACGTGTACATTGTGTTTGCTGTTCTGATCGGAGGTTGTGGTAATAGGTTTTTGGGCATAATTAAGGCATAAAATAATTTCCTTTTTTATTTTTGGTAGGTTCGCCTTTGACCACTATCCACCTGTGTGTTTCAAAAACATAAACTTAATACTCATAAAACTTTACACCGGTTAGCCAGCCCTGTATTTACGTAAACTCTACTTGAAATTGTAGTCGAAAATTTGTTGACAGTTTATGAAATTTGATCATTTTTTGTGCTAGACTCTGATGAAAATTTACTTTCGGAAAACTAGTTAGTAAATAAACGGGTAGTCGAGTTTTAGATTTCACAATAACTCGTTATGTACTGACTGAGGAGCTGAGATCTTTTGTGTGTTAGTTTCGAGCTAGATACGGCTGAATGGAAACACTGGTTCTAGGGTAAGTATTTTTTTCTATGGCACTTTTATTTTTAGTTGACTGCGGTGAAGCGCAAAGGAGGGTGATGTTTATGCAAAGCTTATTAAAAATAGTCAACCAACAAACTTTCAACGAAAATGATGTTTTATTTTCAACCGATTTTAAGAAGGAGGAGGTTCTTAATTTTACTGTACGTTTTTTTGTATGATTGTTAAGCGTAATCGCTTTACAAACATACAAAAAACACGTTCTTTCTTTTTCTTTTACGTAATTTTCGTCGAAATAGCAAAGCTGGCGTCGACGCTGCGCTGACGTTGGGGGAACGCCAACGCTTGTTAAACCCCAGTGGAATAGCGGCCTAAAACTGTCAATCAATTTTGAATGTAGTTGATTTATATAACACACAAATCATATATTTCTAAAAGAATACAGTTTACATTTTAGTAAGTAACAATTCATATTTATTTACTCCCAAGTACACTCGCGCACAGAATTTTCCTTAATTCATTAAACTTACAGCAAGTTTGAATCAAAGCGAAGTCACTCACAATCCTACAATCGTACGAGGCGGAGTGCACCTCGTGAATGCTCCTTGTAAAGTTTTGAGTAATTTTCTAGGTACATATTACCTTGAATGTGTTTTCATTTGGAAGCAAATTTTCTTCTTCAACTTAGCTTTTTTATACGTCAATTAGGTAGACAAGGACTGGTTTTTTTACATCTTTATACTTACTGGATTTACTCTTGTAACAACGATGTGATCTTACTATCTATCTATACTAATAGTATAAAGCTGAAGAGTTTGTTTGTTTGTTTGAAAGCGCTAATCTCAGGAACTACTGGTTGGAATTTCAAAACTATTTTCGTGTTGGATAATCCATTTATCGAGGAAGGTTATAGGCTAAAATAACATTACGCTAAGACCAATAGGAGCGGAGTATAAATATTCTTTTTTGCAAAAACGGACAAAATTAATAAATTTTGAGAGCTTCCGTTGCGTGCGCTGCGTAAACGGTTTAAGTTACGCAAATATCATCACATCACATCACATCATCAGCCTATTAGTGTTCCCACTGCTGGGACACAGGCCTCCTCTCTGTGAGAGGGAATGGGGCGTAATCCACATGTCCGCGATGTCACATGTCTTCGAATTTTTGGTTCTAGGACATGCCGGTTTCCTCACGATGTTTTCCTTCACCGTTTTGAGAGCAGTGGTGATGAAATAATTTACACAAAGTAAAGCGCCTGCCTGGGCTCGAACCCTCGACCTACAACTTGTAAGTCGCGGCCGATACCACTGGGCCACCACTGCTATGCATGATGGAAATGTTCCTCTTTATAAGTTCTAAAAAAAAGTCCGCGACGCATATGTCTATCTTTTAAGATTGACTCACTATAACCTTTTGTATGGTAATCAAATTGTTAATTTGCGAAGGAGTTTTATCAACATCTATACTGATATTATAAACCGGAAGAGTTTCTTTGTTTGTAGGGTAGGTAGGTAGTGGTAGGTAGATACCATTACCTACCTGTAGGTAGAGCCAGTTGACGGAGCGAAGCCGCGGGGGTCAGCTAGTTAATAAGGCTACTAGTTGACCTAGCTAGGACAGCAGATCGTGAAATTGTTTAGTTACCTTTTTGTTAATCACAATAATATTAGTACCTGGGCAACCAAGCGCTGCTCGGGAGAAAATAGAAACGTCGTTTTCTAAAAATTTACCTAGCTTGATCGCGATTTATCGTCCTCGAAACCCCCTGCATACTAAAATTCATGAAAATTATCGGAGCCGTTTCCGAGATTCAGATTATATACAATACATATATACAAGAATTTCTCGTTTAAAGGTATTAAATAAAGGCGAAAGTTTGTGAGTTGTGTGTGTGTTTGTATATCTGTTACTTCTTCACGCTCAAACGGACGGATCTGGATGAAATTTGGCACAGAGATAGATTATATTCGCGAATAGGACATATGATACTTTTTATCTCGGGAATATGTTCCCTCGGGATAACTATTGACATAGAAGATAAAGGTAGAAGCTAGTATTATAAATGTGAAAGCTTGGATGGACGTGTGGATGTATGTTGTTACTCAATCACACAAGAACGGCTGAACGTATCTCGATGGAATTAGGCACATACATAGATTATAGTCTGGAATAGCACATATATGCTACTTTTCACCCCAGTCACAGATAATATAATACTAGCATACAGATGCCTCATCCCATACAAAGAAACCGTGCCGACGTTTTTCATTTGATTATACCGATAATTTTTTGTAAGTCGATGGCATTCGGTTCCGTTCCACGGCGATAGATAGATCACCATCTTTATCCGTTGAACGGAACCGAACGCGATCAATGTACAACAAATAATCAGTACAGTACATCGGGACAATTTCTTTGTATGGGATGAAACACCACTGCCCCAGTATAATGTTCCCTTGGGATAAGAAAAGAATACACTTTTCACGCGAGCGAAGTCGCTGGCAGAAGATAGTGTGTTTTTTTTTACGTAACTAATTTTTTTTTCAGTACTGGTGGTATTTATAGTCAGCTATTATTCTTTTCATACTATTATTCGTTTCATAAAGTATATTATCACTCAGACACGAGCATAATCCGTATCTTGAATACTTTCGTATTTCAGTCTCAGTTGTTCCAAATATAGGACTTGAATTTTAACTTTTTTTTAAACGCTTTTATTAGCTTCGTATGTATCTATGTATCAATGTAACGGAATCTTTGAACGTGATTTTCACCCCCTTCAAAACGTGGGATTGATTTGAAACTTTGCACACTTATCAAGGACCGATGACAATGCAATAATTTAGTCAAAGTCAAAGCCAAAGTCAAAGTCGAATATGTTTATTCAACTAGGCCAATAAGCGGCACTTTTGAACGTCAAACAAAAATAAAAATTTACAAATAATGAAAGTTGATTCTACCGAGCGCGTTTAAATAGTTTGTTTGTGTGTTTGTTGTTTGTTTTGCCTTACCAAGATTAATAAGTGTATAAGTGTATTTTTTGTATTTAGAACTACAATTTTATTGTAATTACAGAAATATGTAGAAATAGTATCTGTTCTCTCTAGAATCAATTTATGGAACACGAAAGCAACAACGCTTCAACAGCGCAGAAAGACACCCAAATACAGCACCGTAAAAATGTCGACGCCATTTTATAGCGAAAAAAATGTGAAAATGTTTCAGAACCGACATAAATCACAAAATCAGACAAACTGTAGGTTACCTAAATCTCGTCTGTTGAAGCTTACACTTCTACACTATGAGTACAAACGCTTTACGCAAGTCAGAGTTCACAAGTTTCAAGCACTAAGGTGTGGAGTTTCGTTAAGTTTCGGTTAAGTTGGAAAGGTTAACAGTAAAATTAGTAATATGCCTCACACAGTTCCAAGCCTTGCAGATAAAAGTTTTGCAAAGGAGTCTCGGAATTACATGTCTTAAGGGAAGTTTCATTTGAGAAAACTAGTGTACAAGGTAGCCAGTTTAAAAGTAAGTTACCTTTAAGTTTCTACCACTACAGGCTGTAAGCTGAAATTGTAAGAAAGTTTACCTTAAACCGGCTAACAGGTGTACACAAGGTGTTCTTTAGTGACAAAAAGGCGTGAATATTAAAAAAAATTACTTGGTACAGTTTATATGGCGATTAAAGGAAATAATCTTTTTTTAAGAGCTATCCAACAGGTACCAGCATATTTTTCAACACTATTTGGCCATAGATCTTTAAGGCCAATAGTGTTGAAGGTTTACTGTTAGGGCGGTTACGCACTACATCCAAAGTCCATCCGTCATAACTTGTCTTAGTTCAGAACATTTTGAACTCGGAACTCAAATCACGGACAAGGATCACGGACACGGACGTGTAGTGTGTAACCGTCCTTAATGGCCTGCGTTTTTTAGTGTAAACTGACGTTACTTCCCTTACAAAAGTTCCACAGAAAAACATCATTAGGTATCAAGATTGCTAATAAACTTTCAAAGTCAGAATTGTGGTCAGAATTGATAAATTGATCAAAGTCATTTGTGTTAAGACGACAAAGGAAGATCTCACAACTTCCAAATTTGAAAACCAACATCGTCGGGATTATTCGCCAACAATCGGCTTTTGTACGGATGATTCGGCGAATCCCGACTTCAGGCGTGGCCATCCACCTTTCACCTTTGATGTGAAGAGTCCTCTACAAACTCTTTTATTTACCTCATCGATTTGTCTGAGAAGCTTTTCAAAGGCGTTGAGACGAATTCCCGAGGTGGTGTACTATTTTTCAGGAAGCTTTTGATCCGTTTTTGGATGTTTGCCGTTTGATCCCCATGGGCCATGGGGGATCAAACTATTTGAAGACGAACAAATATTATGCTCTTATACCATTAAGATTACTTGAAGAAACAAGTAGGTAGCTGTTAAGGCCGTACCCTGACCAAAAAATCAGCATGAGATATGAGCATTCCTATTGGCCTAGTACACTGGTGGCGCATGAATAACGGTTGTGAATAAGCCAAGATTTTAGAATAAAATCTTTATAAAATCGACTAATAAAACTTACAAAATTTTCGTTATCAAATTGTCTATCCATTAGTGTTAGTATAAATAATAATTAATGAACACTTTACGAGGAGATGCATGCTATCAATAATTATTTCACATTTTTATGGTTTTGTTGGAAGGAGATTAGTGACACATATTCCTCTTTAAAAAAAGGTGTACTATCATTTTAGAATCAACATTATGTAGAAATTTAATGTATTTTTATTCATTGATATTTCTTTTTAAATAAAGAGTAGATAGCTCTTAAAAACTGCACAAAATTCGACTAGCGCGGCGTTTTGCTCGGGGAGGCGCCTTAATCAATTTTGAGGTAAACTTTCAGTTTCCCCAGCATCATAAATAAAGTAATGAAAAATTGTTAAAGATACAAATTACACTGCCGAGCAATGAAAAAGTTCCACCCAAAAATGCCGACAAACACCTTAATATCTCCTAAGACATAGATAGAACCTAGCTTCATGAATTAAAAAAGTATAATGAAATCTATTCTATTATGCAAACTTAAACTCTTTTAAATACTGGTATTTTTGAAGCCATGGATAAAAAAAGTAGAAAAACAAAATTTTGGGGTTTGAAAATTTCGGAATACATTTGTTTTTCATCCGTGTTTTCACCGTTGTGAAAGAATTCTAAAATTGTTCAGTCTTACGGCTCTCGTTCCCATAAATGCCTCTATCACCCGAGGATTGTACGAGATTCATCACTATGGTGGAATTGGGGACCAGCCAAAGAAATACGGCCAGAATAATGGGCGTGACACATACTGCTATCCAACGAGTGATCCAAAGGTTTAGGGAGACTGGATTAAACCTGAGAAGACCAGGTACTGGCAAGCCAAGGTGCATAACAGTCCGAGAAGATCGTTTCATTGCGGCAGCCATGTTAAGAAATCGACATCAGACGGGAGTTTCGGTTTAAAAACAACTTCTGCAAGTTCGAAGGGAGCCAATAAGTGAGTGGACAGTCAGGAGACGTCTTGCCGAAAGAGGATTAAGCCTTACAGGCCAGCAAATGGCCCAAAACTGGAACGGCATCATAAACTTGCCCGATTGCGATACGCCTGCGAGCATACAGAATGGGGTGAGGACGAATGGGGCAGAATGATGTTCTCTGATGAGTCAAGATTTATGCTGTACCATCATGATGGGAGGAAAAGAGTATACCGACGACCAGGAGAACGTTTTCCACAAGCATGTTTTGAAGAAAAAGTGTCACACGGCGGAGGTACCGTTCACGTGTGGGCTGGTATCTATGCAGAGGGTCGAACAGCATTAGTTCCAATTGAGAACGGAAACCTAATTGCTGTGAGATACATCAATGAGATTATCAATGAACATGCTGGTCCGTTTTTGGCCAATATGGGCGATAATGCAGTGTTCATGCACGATAATGCACGGGCCCACACTGCTCAAGTTGTAAATGAGTATCTTCAGGACGTGGGAATCCACAAAATGGAGTGGCCAGCAGGAGCCCTGATTTGAATCCTATTAAGCATGCTTGGGACGAGCTTGACAGACGTGTGAGAAAACGAGTTCCACCTCCAATTATTCTTCGTAACTTGAATTACGCGCTCATCGAAGAATGGGAGAACATTCCTCAGCATATGCTGAGGAATCTGGTATTCAGCATGCCCAATCGCGTAGAAGCTGTATTGAGAGCACATGGAGAAAACACCAAGTACTGAGTTAACAAAACCTACGTTTACACCTAATAAAACCCCTACTTAGAGATTTGGTTTTATTTGCCAAATGGCCCCAATTTTTAAAACCATTTAATTTAAAATTTGAACACAATATTTACGTTTTTAGTTGGTTATATTCTGATGCGCTGTTAAATGTACTTCAATATTGCAGACGGCGTCATTAAGCTAGCCTTTCCCGTTTAGAAGTAATTTGGTTCTATGTCACTGGAACTTTTTCATTGCTCGCGAGTGTAATAGCATTTTAGCCGAAACAATTCAGCACTTTTATCCTGGTAGATACCTATTCATTACCCAAGAAGATTTCTTAGCAAGACATAGATAGATTGTAAAGCATTTTGCTTTGCATTTTCATGCGTTTTTATGTAAACTAGCATTTGCTCGCGGCTTCGCTCCCGTAGCCACCCAACTCACAGAACTGCTAAAATCATTCTACCAGTTAAAGGGATTAAGTTATCTGTTCCGTACGGTTGGACGGTCGTATTCCACCACGCGGGCCCTGTGTGGGTTGGTGGATGTCACATATCTTCGAATTTTTGGTTCTAAGACATGTCGGTTTCCTCACGATGTTTTCCTTCATAGTTTTGAGAGCAGTGGTGATGATAGTTTTCATAAATTAAACCACTTGCCTGCGTTCGAATCCACGACCTACAACTTGTAAGTCGCGGCCGTTACCACTGTGCCACCACTGCTCTTACCTCTTTCTATTATTAGTTTTAATAATCATTGCCCGATGGGTTGAGCAGATGTACCTTGTACACCGACATTCGCCATTTATTTATTAGTGCCATGTAAAAGAAGGCGAGTCTATTGCAATGAACTAGGAACAAAAATCTAGACACCACTGCTACTGAAAAATATCAGAAGGCAATACCCATTAACACTTTGCCCGACCCAGGAATCGAACCCAGGACCATATCTTTGGCATCCTCATCCACTTACAGCCGCTAGATCAACGAGGCAGTTTACAAAAACTTTGCAATTGCAGCAATTTGGTGACATGCAATGATGTTATACTTATACTGGGGTACGTTTTACCGACGTCTGCGAGGCAATACAAACACAAGCTGATCAGCTTGAGTGAACTAAGTCCGTCCTGCGTTTGGCCGCGACACATCTCTTTCTTACAACGGGGTCCTATTTATATCACTGTGATCTTTTAACCTACTCAGTGATAGAAATAAAGATCCAAGTGCCATAGGTCCTATGTAGGTAGCTAAAGAAAAAAAAAAAATTTCGCCATGTTTTTATTTCTTTACTAGCTTCTACCAGCGGCATCGCCCGCGTGAAAATCGAAAATGATCCCGAGGGAACATATTCCCGGGATAAAAAGTATCCTATGTGCTATTCCCGACTATAATCTATCTCCGTGCCAAATTTCATCCAGATCCGTGCAGCCGTTTAAGCATGAAGAAGTAACAAACATACACACTCACAGACTTTCGCCTTTATAATATTATAAAATACTAGCTGTTGCCCGCGGCTTCGCTCCCGTGGACCACCCCACAGGACCCAATTTACGGCTTAAAAATAGCCTATGTCACTCAGGAATAATGTAGCTTTCTATTGGTGAAAGAATTTTTCAAATCGGTCCAGTAGTTTCGGAGCCTATTCGGTACAAACAAACTAACAAAATCTTTCCTCTTTATAATATTATATAAAAATAATATTATATTATAAGTATATACGTAATATGTACAGATAAAATATAAGTGTAATAATGAGAATGACGTCTTTACTAGTAAAATCTCATTGGTGACATGTACATTATTTAGAAAATAACCATTTCCTAAAGGATATAGCAATGAACATTCCTTCACCCACATTATTCATCACCAAACCAAACTATACGTCTCAACAGAGATTCCGGGAACCAGACAGCATATTTACTTTGTAGTGAAACAGTGTGAGTTTCGGGACGCATTAGCATTTCACGCGGGTTCATTTGGTTCTCTAATTGTGTACAATTTTGTTTGTTCCTCATTTATATGCGTTGCGTACGCCCATGCTGGTTTAGTTTTTAATTAAAGTGGATAATTTATGTCGTTACAATGTTTTTGGAAGAAGTTTTTAAGTATTCATGAAGGATCTTACATAAACTAATACTATCTCACCGATTATTACATGGGACTTAAAGATAAGCGGAGACATGTGGGTGTCCTATATATATATCTGATACAAATTCCATCGTAACCTAACACTTTGGTCTCCTAGACTTCAAATTTTAGCACGTCTTGTAAGCCTAGCCTTCTTTAGGCCGTACCCTGACCAAAAAATCAGCATGAGATATGAGCATTCTTATTGACCTAACGGCACTGGTGGCGCATGAATTACGGTAGTGAATACGCCCAGATTTTAGAATAAAATCTTTATAAAATCGAATATTAGTCTTTTGAAAAAAATAAAACTTACAAAATGTTCGTTATCAAATTGTCTATCCATTAGTGTTAGTATAAAAAATAATTAATGAACACTTTACGAGGATCTCCTCTCGAGGTCTTTTTATAGTTTTGTTGGAAGAAGGATAGTGAAACATATACCTCTTTAAAAATAAAGTGATCTACCATTTTAGAATCAACATTATGTAGAAATTTAATGTATTTTTATTAATTGATATTTCTTTTTATATAATAAGAGTAGATTAGATAGCTCTTAAAAACTGCACAAAAACGACTAGCGCGGCGTGACGCCTTAAACAGCAGGTACATTTTTTTTTAATTATCTACGGGCTCGCGCTTGACCAGTATCTCACCTGATGATAAGCGATGGTGTAGTCGACGGTGAAGCAAGCTTGCCTAGAAGAAACCTATTCACTCTTGACTTAAAGACATTTTAAAGCAAGCCGTAATGAAGACTAAGTTTTCAATGTTCCGATATAAACCTAGCAAAGTTCAAAGAATCAACCATCCGTCACACTGGCACTGATTTTTAATTTCATGGTCTAAACTAGCGGCCCTTATTTTATTTCTACTCATTTAAGTCTGACTTCATTCTATCGATCGCATTAATTTTATGTTCATTTCTTATTTATTACAATATAAGTTTATGTACTATGTGTATAATACGTTTATATACGTTTATATTCATAAAACATTAATTTACTTCAATTAGTGAAATTTAATTGAGGAGTCATGTTACATCGATTCGAATAATCACTTATGATTGAGCCTTACCTACAACACTACGCTCCGTGCTTCATTGACAGCTGTCAGTTTAGTCTACAATATTAAAAAGCACAATATAGCTAGAAGATCAACATTATCATCAGCCTTTTAATGTTCCCACTGCTGGGAAACAGTTCTCCTCTCTGTGAGAGATAGAATGGGCACGGAAATCCACCACGCGGGCCCAGTGCGGATTGGTGGATGTCACATGTCTTCGAATTTTTGGTTCTCGGACATGCCGGCTTCGTCACGGTTCCTTCACCGTTTTTAGAGCAGTGGTGATGAAAAAAATTACATAAAGTATAGCGCCTACCATTGGGCCACCACTGCTCACTGGCTAAAAGATCATGAACGAATAAATCAAAAACAAAACTAAGGCTAAAAAGCCTTAATCTAGGTTTTGTAACTAAAGAAGGATATTGATCTTCTGCCACACCTACATTTCCCAAAAACTATCAAAATCGCAGAGGTTCGAGACACCTCGGCGGCCACTGTTAGAAAAGGCATTTTCAAAACTGCCTAAACTGACCAAATGTTCCAAGAAGTGTCACAGTTTTCTCATAGAAATTAAGGGCCCGTGACAATACACACAGACAGCTTATGCTCTTCACAAATGTGATGTGATGATGATGTGAGTGTGGTGTGATGTGTGTTCAACATTGTGTAGGCTGAATAATATATGTAATGAAATCTCTACTCACTGATGCGGGATTCTGCTTTTTGCGATCAAAATCTATGCGCTTGTGCAACTTATACCTTCCATATTTAACCCACCCGATGCTGAGAAAACATTTGCATATTCTTTCGAAAACTTGGCAGACAAAGTTGTGGTCTGATAGAAAACTGAAAATTCAACGATTCATCTTAATGGATTCTCCTTTAACCGATTGAAAAGTTTGCCGCTTTGCTGGAACATAAGTTGCCTCTTTCCGAAGTTTTTTCGCATCACACTTACGAAGATTAATTCGCTTGGCCAAGTGTTTTACTGGAGGATTCTTTTCCAAAGTAATGAGGCTAATTTTGTTAGTCCGTTTGAGTCTAGGCAAGTTTGTGGCAAAGGATTTACGGGTTGAAATTTAAATGAATGTTGGCAGGTTTTAAAAGCTTCGTTTAAGAAAAATAGATATGCTATTGCAGAAATTTCTTCGGCAGTCATTTAGTATGGCTGTCCGAATGCTTAAAATATAGAATCACGATACGATTTAGCCATCTATGTACATAGTCAACTAGAACCTTTAATAATTACAAGAACGCACAGCCTAAACCGATGAATAGGCACCAAGCAAGTATTTTGCACTATAAAACCCTTTGTCGGCGTTTTATAAGTGCCCATGTAAGTGAAATAAAAAAAAAGATTTTTTTAAATTTATCTCTTAAAGTTTTTGAATATTATGTATTGTTAGAAAGTTGGTACTTAGACTTGAATTTAATAATTGTTAACGTTAGTTGTATCTTCGTTTCTTCCGAGATGTCAATGTGAAATTCCACATGACATACGTGGTTAGTTCAATAGTAAAAAAAAAACTCTTCGTAACTGCCAGGTATAAATTAAATAAGTTAAGGTAAATTGATTAGGAACATAAGATCGAAAGCTGTGTAAAATATCCTTTACAATAAAAATCTTTATAAGAATGTGCCATGGAGAGAAACGCCGAGGAAGCAAGGGATCAGATTATTTTCCAAAGACAATTGTACGGGATTTACCTGGATTACATAACATTCAAGTTACTTTTAGAACTCTAGGGTTCCTTATGTGGAAAAAAGGGGTAATTTTATGAGTATGGTAATTTTTCTTGGTGCTATATATATTTTGACGGCACGGTTGGCGCAGTGGTTGAGCGATTGGCTGCTGCGCTGCGTGTCGCGGGTTTCGTTTTCCGCACGGAACAAATATTTGTATTACCTACAGATAGTTGTTCCGGCTCTGGGTGTTGTGTATGTGAGTTTACATGTTTGTAAACGCACCCACGATACAGGAAGAAATTCCTAGTGTGGGGCAACGTTATTTAAAAATATATATATATTATATATATGTTACGGCTAAAGGTAGGTGTGAACCTAAACTTAAGATTAGCCGGCTAAACCTAGGTTTATCTTCGACGAAATGTTAATGTTAGTTTGTTCTATCTTTAGCCGGCTAAACTTAGGTGTAGCTGCAGGTCCTTGGCTAAAAATGTAGAAGGAAATGGAAAAGGAAACTAACTAACTAACTAACCTAACCTAACCTCGGGAGCTTAGGGCACCCCGACACGGACAGGTTAGGTTCGAAGGGGATGACGGGAGCTGAAGTGAGCGAGCAAAGCGAGCGAACTCAGCTCCCGTCGTCCCCTTCGTGTTAGGTTACTTTAGACCCTGCATTCAGAAATAGGAGCCCCGCGCAGCGGGGCTTCGTCGACCATGTTGCATAACGTGTTGTCTCCCCACCGCCCGCGCCCCCTCAAGCCTTCCGCCGGCCCGGCGCGCCTATCGAATACATTTTTAGCCGTTTCGTTTCGGTTAATGTGCACATTAACCGGCTAAAGATGGAATATCACGACGCAAACTAACATGTTATCGAACTTTAGCTGCTTCTCGAAGATAAACCTAAGTTTAGCCGGCTAATCTTAAGTTTACGTTCACACCGACCTTTAGCCGTAACATATATATTACACAGCTAATCTAGTAACCTTTGTGTATCAGATATAATAAAAATCTTCAAAATATATACATTCTTACCTAAGGTAGTGCTTACCTAGATAATTTATTTTAATGGTGAACACTTTTAGGGTATTTGATTTTGGGAAATTATTAACCGAGGGAAAAATATACTGAACGGGCGACTATTATACTAAGTAAGTAACTATTTATCCGATTTGAGTAATACCTTTTAGGAGATTTTTGTGAGCTGCGGTAATAATATTGTTACATACTTTAATTGTATTTGGGTTTCTATTTTTTCTATTTTAGAATATTATTATTTTGAAAATAGCTGAACAACTATCGAGGCGACATCACTGTGCAGTGCGGGAGTTCGGGTTTATTCGTGTCCAAGAGCGAGCGAAGCGAGCTCGGGAACTTAGGGCACCCCGACACGGATAGGTTAGGTTCGAAGGGGATGACGGGAGCTGAAGTGAGCGAGCAAAGCGAGCGAACTTAGCTCCCGTCATCTCCTTCATGTTAGGTTACTTTAGACCCTGCAGACAGAAAAAGGAGCCCTGTCGACAAACTTATATTTTCAAGTCGCTGTTTTAAACATTTGTATTCGCCCACTGTTTGTCGCCCACTTAGTGTTTCAGTAAGCCATATTCAGTATTTTTTACACCTTTAATTTGAATTTTTTTTCGCTCGTTTAAATACTAGCCTTTGATTTTTAACGGTTTCGATTTTTTTGTCTGTCCAGTTGTAGAAGTACCTCTACTGCTTGATTACTGGCTATAAAAATGACACGATTCTTGCTTGCAAAATACGCACAATCGAAGGGTCTTTATAAGCGTACTTGCAAAGAAAATAAAAAGAAACAAAATACACCATTCCAGTTTCCCAACAAAACCGAACAGACCCACAACTGATATAATAACGAAATAACAATTTCCATCGACAAACAGGAAAGCATTTGGTAAAGAAAATTGCCAAGAATGAGTTCAAAATATTCGTCAATAAGGTCCCTCAAATGACGTCACATGATGCCCGGAAATTGAAAATGTGCCTACATGGGCTACATGTCTGTCGATTGCTCAATGTGAGAGATTTTTCCCTAAAATCCGTGCTGGCGTCCTGTAGCTAGAATGTCCTTATCCGAAAAAATCATATTTTGAATTATAAACGAAAAGCAAATAAACGGGCCAAGTGCGAGTCGGACTCGCGCACGTAGGGTTCCGTACCATTATCGCAAAAAACGGCAAAAAAATCACGTTTATTGTATGACGCCCCACTTAAATATTTACTTTATTCTGTTTTTAGTATTTGTTGCTATAGCGGCAACAGAAATACATCATCAGTGAAAATTTTAACTGTCTAGCTATCACGGTTCATGAGATACAGCCTGGTGACAGACAGATAGACAGACGGACCTCCGCAGTCCGTCTTAGTTATAGGGTCCCGTTTTTACCCTTTGGGTACGGAACCCTAAAAACTACGAAATAATAAAAAAATATGAAACAAGTATAATAATATCTCATATGCGCGAGTTTCCGGTGTCATAAAATAGATATAATAACGTACTTTTGAAAAGAGTTATAGTTAGTGTAATCAATTACTAAATCTTATCAAAAATACGTTTTTAAAGAGCAATTTGGAGCGTTGATGTTTTTATTCAGTATCTATCTATGGATAGAAAAATACTGCTTAAAGAGTTCGGCAAGTTTTTTGTGCTGATTACGGCATTTGGCCGTTTTTAAATCTTAAATATCATTAAAGATTTAAAAACGGCCAAATGTCAGATAGTGATACTCTAGTTATAGGACGGCACCATGGATCGCATGACATTTGTTACGTGTTCCGGATTAAGGATCGATCAATTTGTAACTTTAGATCTATGTGTGTAGGGTGTAAAATGGGATATTGATGGATACGTATTTGAGTTTTTCAGGGAATTGCTTTTGGTCGTCATTCGAATTCGCTGTGTAAATTAAGATTTATATTGAATTTTAGAATGATGTTTAATGGGTAGACTTTGGGCTACCGTTAACCGTAAGTAAAAATGGTACTTTTCTTCTTTTTTTATTTCCTATTGGCTCGCTTTTCTTCTATGCTAATATTATAAAGAGGAAAGATTTTTTGTTTGTTTGTACCGAATAGGCTCCTAAACTACTGGACCGATTTGAAAAATTCTTTCACCAGTAGAAAGCTACATTATTCCTAAGTGACATAAGCTATTTTTTACGCCCGAAAATGGGTCCTGTGGTGTGGTCCACGGGAGCGAAGCCGCGGGCAACAGCTAGTTTTTAATAAAAGCGCAGGGAAAACAACATGTAGCTACTCGTCAATTAGAACCACTAACGATAAAGAGGAGAAAAGGAAAGAAGATGGAAGAGATTTTTCTTCCAACTATGCTTTAATTTCATCACAATCACACTAAAAACTCAGTTAATGCTCTAGAGCAATAAAAATGTATGAAATTTCATTATTGCACAGTTTTTTTTTTATCGCACCAAAAGGTGCCAACCTCAGTGGATTAGCTCTATTCAGCCAGCCGATATCAATACTTTTTTTTTACGTACGTATTATTCGTTTCTATCCTACTTGTTCCAAATTTAAAAAATGATTGCTGCTAACTCTGATTTAAAAATGAAAGAAATTTAAAAAAGTGATTTTCGACTAATCTGATTACTTCCCGTGATAACGACTTCATTGTAACAAATCAGCCAGGCCCATCTACCTCGTCTGATAATATTATTCAGTCCCAAGTTAAACAAACAAACATAAATTTGCCCAATAAAACTCTTAACCTTACGTTTAATAATTGCTCAAGTATAACTTTTAATTTCAATAATTAAACTTCTATTTTAACTGTTTGATATGAGTTTCTTTTATCTACTATTCCTATAGGTAATAGTTGAAAGAAAAGCAGATTATGCACCTCGCTTTAAGTAATTTATATAGCCCTCGTGCCTGTTAGATTAGAGCCCTCGCTAACGCTCGGGCTCTAAATCAGGCACTCAGTGCAATGATAAATTACTTTGTGCTCGATGCAATAATCTACTATTATGTGTTGTGCTATGTCTTTTGTGTGCACTAAATATATATTTTATCTATCTATCTTAAATCATAATTATAGTACCAGTAGTGTTCTTATAACTCCATAGTATAGTGAGTAAGGCCTGTGACCAGTGTCTGGACTTTCCCTCGATGTATTTTTGAACGGTGGACTTTATAAAATGTTGCTGGTTTTTGAAAAAGTTTTTCTACTCTGGATTTCACCCGGTGGTGGTTTTTAAAATGAGTAAAGGAGTTTCGGATCCCCTGCTAAGTAGAAATAATATGCAAGCCTGTACTTTTCTTAGTACGACGTCAGTCGCCAACGACCTTTAGGGAAAAGAACGCGCACTCGTTTCACATCCGCGCGACCGCGACAAAATTCAGTATTTTTTTTGTATTTTCCTTATTATTCTATGATTTAAAAAAAGCATTAGATCAAAATGTAGATAATTCGAAAAACGGAAAACAATAGGTACCAAAGACACTGACTTCGAAAAAGAAAGTTAATTTTTTGCTTTTTAGTAAAGTTTTGGAAGTCGGTTTGATATTTTTGTTAAAAACTTTTTAACAAATATATCAAACCATAATGGAAAAAAATTACAACTTAATTACACTTTGTTATATGAATAAAACTTACATGAATTATTAAAAAAATAGTCTAAGTTTTTCCAAAAAATGCGACTAGCCGTTTAGACGTCATTCTCATTTTAAAAGCAGCTACTGAGAGGTATCTGTGTCTTAATATCGTAGCATGGAATATGCGTGGGTAATGTTCATTAATAAACTATATTATTTACCGACTGATATAAAAATTATGTAATTTCCTTTACAGGTTAAAGCTCTCACGCACCCTGAATCAGAAAGTTCAAAAGTAAGAACAAATTAACAACGCTGACATTTTTATTACGCGCCATGTTCAGGCTGCGAACCTAAAGTCATTTGCACGGCTCCCCTTCTGAAACTTTGCGATCAGGTCTTAACAAGTGAAATTCACGACCTTCAGTACTTAGGAAGTACTCCTATGTTAAGATTATGTGACGTAGAATACATAAATACTTTTGAAAATGAAAATGTGGAATATTATGAGTATTGATTTTGTGGCAATGAAAAGACAAGATATTATTTTTATTATTTATTTATTTTACCAAAAGTAATACAACAAATAACATACAGTACAACAGGCCAATACTGGGAGCGTCTGTAGCCGAACTACGATGAGTCACTGTATCTCATCATACAGCGCCTGACCCTCAGAATAGACTGCTTGAATATTTAGCCCAATAAACATGCAAAAAGACGTATTTATGAAATTATACAATGTCTTGTTTTCAAACAATGCAAAAAATACCTACGTGTGGTTTTGTGTAAATGTAGAGTTGTGAGAGGTGTAGGGGTGTTGGCTAGTGTAGTTTTGATACATACATAATAACGAGAATCTAAAGATGGATAAAATGAACAAAATATATAAAACAAAACATCCAATATCTGTTGGTTATCGTCAGTTATGGTTCAGAGAGGAAAATATATACTTTAGTAAAACAAAGGAATTATGTCTAGTAGGTAATAAGAGATGTAACTAACGATATATCAGTTTGTTACTACCACGACACGATAAAAGCATTTTCTAATTTATAGGACAAGTACTGATGAGCGTGATTGGTCCCAGCATTTGTCTTATCATCAATACATATAATAAATCTGAAGAAAAGTCGTTTTTGTACATCGACAATATTTTCAAAAAACCTAGCCAGGGTGTTAAAGGAAAACCAACAGAACCCATTTCCAGCATCTTTGGATTTTTTGTCTGTTTATCTCTGTGTCTGTTTAGTTGTGCACGCATTACGTAAAAGAAACCAAAGTAGATACATTTTATACATAAAAACTGTGCGTAACTTGAAGTATTACTTAGTTTTTGTTTCATCGCAATCGGTTCGCTATATCAAAAGTTAGATGAATTTAAAGTGTTCATGAAGTAAAATATCACAACGCACGCAATTCAGATACTCGGACGTTTGAACTCCATTTCGATAGATAGCGTTGTGAATTTGACGTAATTTTCTGAATGCCGGTGTTAAGATGCCGCGCAAAAGAATAAAACTAGAAAAAAAAATTGGTAGGTAGGGTAGGTAGCACGGTAAGTAGGATAGGTAGGTAGGTAAGTAGGATAGGGTACGCAGTTGACGGGAGCGATGCCACGGGCACAGCTATTGGAGCGGTTTTGCTCCGGTATCCTATCCCACGTCATAAGCACGTTCGAGCAACGCCATACCGTGTGTCCTAAATTGCGCTTTATTTCCATGCATTTTGTTTCAAATTTGAATGGAATAGGAAGCCGCCCGTGCCATGGCCACGCCCGACGCCATTTCTATGTGGCCTGCGCCTTATGGTACTCGAATCAAAGAAACTTTTTTAACTATTTAATATAAAGTTTAGATTTAATAAACACACCGCTCGCGCTCTGTAGTAAAATCACGTTTGTTGTATGGGAGCCCCACTGAAATATTTATTTTATTGAGATTTTAGTATTTATTACCTACCCTATCTACCCTACCTACTCTACTCTGCCTACCCTACCCTACCTTACCTACCCTACCCTATCTACCCTACCCTACCCTACCTACCCTACCCTACCCTACCTACCCTACCCTACCCTACCTACCCTACCCTACCTACCCTTACTACTATACGAATGTAACCTGTAAACTTTTGTTTCTACCGGCGGCGGTGATCTAATTAATATTTAGAACATAAAAGCTGCTATTGTGAGTCAATCTTAAAAGATAGACATATGCTGTCGCGGACTTTTTTTTAAACTTTTAAAGAAGAACAATTCCATACTACATTATATTTTTATATTTGCGTAACTAAAAACCGTTTACGCAGCGCACGCAACAAAAGCTCTCAAAAAGGAATATTTTTGCCCGTTTTTGCAACATTTTTCATTTATGCTCGGTTTCTATTGGTTGTAGCGTTATGTTATATAGTCTATAACCTTCCTCGATAAATGGACTATCCAACACAAAAAGAATTTTTTAATTCCAACCAGTAGTTCCTGAGATTAGCGCGTTCAAACAAACAAACTCTTCAGCTTTATAATATTATTATATTATATATTAAAAAATATTATATTATATATATATATTCATATTCACATTCTTTATTGTACACAAAATAAACATTACAAATGGAAAACATATGTACAAAGGCGAGCTGAACCCATAATTATAATACCACCATACCCATAGTTATTATTAATTATTATATTATATAAGTATAGATTGCTTTTATATTTTGGTATGTATGCATTTATCTATATATTGCATGGCATATGTATGTAATTGCGTATCTTTTATCAATATATATAAAAAACCTGACTGCTTAAAAAGCGAACTAAAAAGACGTAAACAAGAAGAAAATCATGCTATGCAATCGGAGGATACATTTTCGCGAGCTGGCTGATCAAAACCAGATCTATCCTCCGACTGCACAGCATGATTTTCTTCTTGTTTACGTCTTTTTAGTTCGCTTTTTAATAAGTTCGTTTTTTTGATTTTTTGTATTAACTTTTTTATTTATATATTTTGAGCTATATTTTTTTTCGAATTAGGTACATTTAAACATATAAGAGCAGTGGTGGCCCAGTGGTATCAGCCGCGACTTCCAAGATGTAGGTCGTGGGTTCGAGCCCAAGCAGGCGCTTTACTTTGTGTAAATTATTTCATCACCACTGCTCTCAAAACGGTGAATGAAAACATCGTGAGGAAACTGGCATGTCCTAGAACCAAAAATTCGAAGACATGTGACATCCACCAACCCGCACTGGGCCCGCGTGGTGGATAATGGCCCATTCCCTCTCACAGAGAGGAGGCCTGTGTCCCAGCAGTGGGAACATTAATAGGCTGATGATGTGATGTGTGATGTGATGTGAAACATATAAGTGATATATTTTACTGAAATCACCTATCCAAATCCTTCATTTTGATACCCCACACGAAGGGTTCGGAAGAAAAATTAGTATTCGGACCCCACAATATGGCGCCCAAAAGCCGCCATTTGTTTATATCCCAATTTTAATGTAGACAGTGACACTCGCAAGGTTAAGACGATTTGATTGACGTAAGAATCATCGAAATCGGCCCACGCGTTTGGTCTCTGGAACGCCACATAGGAACAAACATACATATATACATACATACACACATAGACTGATAAACACATTACCCTTCGGCAGTCGGGTAAAAATGAACCCCTATTTCTCTTGGTCACGCTATAACTTGAGCACGGGTTTACCGATTTTTCGAATTCTTTTATTGTTGTTTGTTATTGTTAGGAGAAGATTCATAGATAGAAAAAAATAGCAGGTAGGTAGGGTAGATATGTTGGTTGGGTAGGTATGTGTAGGTAGGGTAGGTATGTAGGTAAGGTAGGTAGGGTAGGTATGTAGGTGGGTTAGGTATTTAGGTGGGTTAGGTATGTAGGTAGGGTAGGTATGTAGGTGGGTTAGGTATGCAGGTAGGGTAGGTATGTAGGTAGGGTAGGTAGGCTGGGTATGTAGGTTGGGTAGGTATGTAGGTAGGGTAGGTAGGTAGGGTAGGTAGGATAGTGTAGGTAAGGTAGGTTAGGGTAGGTAGGTTTACGGTACGGACTTTGAGATCATTTAATTTTCGACCAATGGAAAGAGTTATCCAAATCGGAACAGTAAACTTTTACAAACATGTATGTACCTTGTCGTTTTTCAGAAAGGCCAGGTACATGATGTAGATGTATGAATGAATGTAAAAGAAGCAAAATGAGTGTGTAAGGATCATAGCAGGTAGCGATAGGTGGTTACTGCCTAGCCCATGACAAAAGGCGTGAGTTTATCAACGTATTATTTTAATTTAGAAAATAATTTCAATATCTTATATTTTCCAACAGAAAATCATAAAAAAACATTATATCACGCGTAAATCCGCATTCACACATATAAAACGCGCGTATCTTCAATAAAAAGGCCCCCTAGCCCTACGTACTCACCTAACAAAATATGATAATAACTTCGACTAAGTAAATGAAGTCACTACCAACAAGCGGCGTAGTCACGTAAAATATTACTCTGCCCATCCCCTAGAGACACAACCTTTATAGTAGAGTCCAGTGCACCTGCGAATGAGTTATGCGCACAGATTTATTATCAGAGATAAGGTTTTGTATCTGGTGGGTGTAACGCGAATGTTAGCAATATATCTGGGGTTTTTCTTTGGTGTTCGTTGAGAGTACGCTCGTCTTTTTGTTGGGTAAGTTGAAGGAAGAACCCGCAAAAAATTACGGTCTATTTTTATGATATGTTTATTTTAACATCTGTGAGGTGGTACGGGTAATTCAGTATTTTCACAACACTTCTTAAAAACTTATAGGTATTCATTAAAGTCAATTGCAACATAATGAAAACAGCCTTCAGCCCCCGTCCCGGCAGCATAACATAAACGGCATTCGCACACTGCACCGCATTACGCAGTTTAGCGCGGGAGTGCGTGTTCTTGCGTTACTTGAAGTACATCCCTTTGCATTGAAAACACGCGTAGTGCAACACACACAAAACGCATTCACGCGCGGTGTTGTGACTTCGTCTTTCGTGTGTGAATCGCCTAATAGGGTTATGAAACTGATAAAAATCTTTATATAGGTTGATACATTTCTCTTCTCTTATCTAAATTTAAAGTGTTAAATTTGTTAGTTGATATGAGTATGTATGGTAATCTCTGAAAATTCCAAATCGAATTAGTTTTTTTTTTACTGACTGATAGTTACACTATCATTGACTTTAACCCAGCAAAATGCACGGTTTCTGGGGGATATGCCACGGGAACGAAGCCGCTACTAATATCTAGTACACTAATAAAGCAGCTATAAAACGTTTACTACACATACCAGCTAGAGTTTCAAGATTAGTTGATCCAACCCCGAAGTAACGGCTTAACTTTAGATCCAATCAAGATTTGGGTCAAAGCTACGTGCTCTTCAGAAGCGGCCTTAATGGATGAGCCTCCATGACTCAACACATTCTAGCTGCATTACTAAACGACTCCGTGGATGACTCAGACTTTGCTTAATTATTAGAGTTGTAACAACAAAAAGTTTTAGTTTCTTCTAACTGAGAGGATTCGGTGATAGAATTAATCAATTCTTGCATTAAGGTATTCAGCCTATTATTTAATTAATTATACACCACTTAATAAAAACAGACAAACATTTATAAAAACAAGTGTACAATGTGCAGTCTTATCGCACAGGGCAATCTATTTTATAGTCTACTAGCTGTTGCCCGCGGCTTCGCTCCCTTGGAGCATCCCACAGGATCCATTGTCGGGCTTAAAAATAGCCTATGTCACTCAGGAATAATGTAGCTTTTTATTGTTGAAAGAATTTTTCAAATCGGTCCAGTAGTTTTGGAGCCTATTCGGTACTAACAAACAAACAAAAAAAACTTTCCTCTTTATAATATTAGTATGGATAGGCTCGCGCTTGACTACTATCTCATCTGATGGTAGGCGATGATGTGATCGACGGTGAAGCACGCATGCCCAGAAGAAAACTATACACTCTTGACTTAAATACCCCTAAATTGTAGCTATCGGGAAACACAGACTCCGGCAGGGAATTCTACTCCTTAGCTGTACGTATAATAAAACTGTTCCTAGAACGTAAAGTGCGTATGGGTGGGATGTTCACCGTAGTCCGAAGATGGAACGGGCTAGGAGGAATTAGTTAAAACAATTCCAACGCACACTCCCCGAAATGTAACCGATAACATATCACTTACAGACAACCTTTGGATGGACTGAAACGACAGGACATGGATAAAGGGCAATTTACAAAAACACCATAAATTTTAAACTTAAGCATAATAACAACATAAAATACGTACATACAGTACGAACTAATGCACTTAATAATAATTAATATAACTATATATAACAGAAAGGAGAAGAATAATTATAGTGAAAGGAAATGCTCCTTCATCATGTTCTCACTATTGGGACACAGGCCTCTTTTCGATGAGCCGGCGTGGGCCGTAATCAACATGCGTGAACAGTGCGGTTAACTGGATGTCACATGTCTTCGAATTTGTGCTACTAGGTTATACCGGTTTCCTCATGATGGTTTCCTCTTATACTGTTTTGCAGTGGTGTTGAAATTATTTAAGATTACGAAAATTAAAGTGTTTTCCTGCACCTGTAGCCAAGTTGACAATCTACAATCGATAACGCTAGTAGAAAACGAATCAATGTATGGGAATGACACATCTGAACGTTAAGTCACGTGGTTAGACCATAGAAGCCGTTAACGATTGTAGACAGTGATTCGATGCGAAACGTTTGTAACTTGGCTAGGTGGATTTGGAACATTCCTTTTTCCTATTCAAAAGAAATGTTTTCAACCACTCATTTTCAAATCAAGATTGAACCACACCAATCCATCATATCTGAGGAACGTGTAAATGACATATCATCAAGCTTAAATAAAAAGCAAGTAACAATAAAGTGGAGTCAAATTCCCAAATTAGGTAGTATAATGTCGCCATTTCCCCTGGCGTTGCTCGTTAGCATCGTTTTATCAAATACCCACAATTTTGTTTGTAAATCACACGGTGAAAGGTTTTTGTCGGAAAATTAGGTTGAAGTAAAGTATTTTGGTCTTTAACGATTTCCCTAAACGGAATAAGTTTACTTCGGGGGTCCTGTGAGACGGAGGGCTCTGAATTTTGATTGATTCATAATGAAATATTGTTATTATTTATAGGCTTGCTTTTGAACACAATCTCACCTGATGGTTATTTGTATTGTATTTTTATTCTAAGGTATTGAAATAGTTGACTTAATATTATTACTAGCTTCTTCCAGCGGCTTCGCCCGCGTGAACCGGATTATCCGGTGGGTCAATCTAAAGATTCTCTGAAAATTTCATTAAAATCGGTCCAGCCGTTTCGGAGTCTATAAGGAACATACATACATACTATCTCTTTTATATATACAGTTAGAAGATAGATAGATAGATTGTCGATCGACTACAAGACGTGCTTTACAAACCTTATTAGAATACAAACTTAATAAGCTTGGTAATTGGAAGGTCTGTTAATTTTCTTACTGTAGACGAGCTGTAGACGGTTCGCTTCAAATTCAGATTACTCTTCACAGTGCGCCGTTAGCAGGTAGGTATTGGTTTACAAGATTCACCTGGTAAACTAATTGAATATGGAAATAGTCGAGTTAATACAAATGTCAGGCTTAAACACCAAAACTGGAGCTGATGTACTGGGTCCGTTAATCTTCAGGCTTCCACGTTTCTCACTTATTAATTTCGATGTAAGGATCTACGTGCATAGGCTGCGTTTTAATACGCGTGTTTTATACAACGACAGTTATATGTGCTTAGACGGCGCGTCTATACACATATGAAATCTGTACTATAATAGTATAAAGAGGTAAAGTTTGTGAGTTTGTGACGTTGTAAGCAGTAACCGAATTTGAAAATTCCTTCACCAGTAGAAAGCTATATTATTCTTGAGTGTCATAAGTTATAACATGTTTTCAAAAACAATAGAGATCCTTATGGAAATTGCAATAATGTAACCCACGGTAGCAAAATTAAAAAAGCAAAAAGAAAATAAAATTCACTCTTTGGCGTGCGCTGAGAGAACTATTGATGATAGATAAAAATCATTAGGGTAGGCAGGGTATGTAGGTAAGTAGGTAGCCAGTTGACGGGGGCGAAGCCGCGAAGGTCAGCTAGTATATACATATATGCCTTGAGAAGGTAGTGCGTTTAAGTGCGTACAGATGTTGTACATAGGACCTAAATTACCATCGAAATGCTCCAAACCTATGCTCTTTATCTCTGTATAATTGAGCTACAAGATTCCACTTAAACCAATTGTCAATCATTAGGGTGCCAGCCAGAAATTCAAGCACTCGGTTGCGTGTTTGCGGCTTTACCCGACGCCTCTGTCTAATTGTGTTCCCGTGTGCATCTTCTATGCATATAGCATTACCTTCTGTCACAGAGCATCACGACGCCTCGGTGGGCACTGCTAGATATAGCTTTGCATCAACTTACCATATAAAGCACACGTGTCACTCAGTGTTAGCGTTTACTCATAGAAATTGACGGCTCGTGACAATTTTGACTGTGGCTATACCTGACTTAAGCACAGATTGAGACTTGAGCATTTTTTTTATATACTATAGGCTCGCGCTTGACCACTATCTCACCTGTTGGTAAGCGATGATGTGGTCGACGGTGATACACGCGTGCCTAGAAATAACCTATTCACTCTTGACTTAAAGACTCCTTGATTGTAGCTGTCGGGAAACACAGACTCCGGCAGGGAATTCCAATCCTTAGCTGTACGCATAATAAAATTGTTTCCAAAACATTTTGTGCGTATGGGTGGGATGTCCACCATGTACCGATGGCGCATCGCCGTACGTCTGGTAGTCCGATGATGAAACGGCCTAGGTGGAATTAGATCTTGAATTCCAACGCACACTCCCCTAAATATAACTTATAAAAAACCGACAAGCTGGCAACTCGGCGACGGTGTTCAAGGATCTGGAGCTTTGAATTGACCAGTGCCTCATCACCGATGAGCCTCTTAGCCCGCTTTTCGATCGACTCCAGTGCGTCAAGCTGGTATTTGGCAGATCCGTCCCAGAGATGAGAACAGTACTCCATGCATGATCGAACTTGGGCTTGATACAAATTGAGAAGCTGTTCCGGCGTAAAGTACCTTCTCACCTTTGCAAGGATTCCCAACATTTTGTCAGCCAGCTGAGCCATTGCTTCAATGTATGGGTTAAAATTGAGAGTTGACATTAATATAAAAGCACAAACAACATATTCATCATTATTTTTTTTCTGTCTTTCTTTCTATATCAGCCGAAAGACGTCCACAGCTGGATAAATTGACCGGTCCCGTGCGTCGCGTATCCAGCGGATCCCCGCAACCTTCACCAGGTTATTGGTCCACGTTGTGGGAGGCCTTCCAACGAAACGTCTTCCGGTTCGCGGTCGCCATTATAGAACTTTAAAGTCCATTAAAAGCTTGTTTTAAAAAGATTTTTTCTTTTAATTATTTATTGGAACGAAGTTCCTTATCGCGCGTTGCGAAAGGGGGCTAGACGGAAAAAAATCTCACGAAAAGTTGTAACGACGTTTTTTGCTATAGTTGTGTGCGTGCGGCGTGCGCGTGTTTCGTGCGTGTTCTAACATATACGCTGTTTTGTTTACGAAGTCGAGAGAGTATATATACATATATGTATGTATATATGTGTGTGTATGTATATACATGTATATGTATTTAGTTTCTTAACGCCAGACGTACAAAACCCTCCACCACAAGCCGACTCGGGTCAACACTACTCGAAAACTGACCCCAAGCCGCCACTAATAACGAACCGGCGATCAAATCAGAAAAACTAAAAACCTCCATATCTCGGAAACGGTTGGAGCTAGCTTAATTCTAAGTAAAAATTTGCCCCCCTGCACCCCGTCGCTTCTGGCTGGAGAACAAGAGAGGATAACCACTCCCTTAACTGTTCACCATCCTCCCCGCAATTTTTTTTTACCCCATTCTAAAGTATCAATATGAAAAGTCTATAAAATCGTGCAACAAACCCCCATAGACAAAGTTATACTTCCATTTATAAAATTAGTATGGATGGCGCCTCTGGTCGTAGCTGCCGAAGCCACGTGGCAATTCCGTGTTCTGTGCCTTCTGTGAAGACTGTTCGGTCTGTCGGGTAGTGTGTCTAACCAGGTAGGTATCGAGTTAGTCACACGTCTCGGACATAAGTGGTATATGTAAATACAACAGTGTTTCCAATTCTGCGTAGTTTTGCCTTTTTTAAATTATTTATTGTATTTTTGAGTAGTTTGTTGTACTCTATACGCTTTTACGTCCACGTCTTTTTACATCGTTCTCACATAATACGTATATGTAATTTACCAACAATATTATGATGTACCTATCATAAGTTTGAAAAATATTTGACCGAATTTCATTTCACCTAAAACTTTTCAACTGTTATCGTTTAGTTTTTTTTTTACTTCATTGAAGTCACTTCTGCTACTGTCTCAGTTGACTTATTATCAATTCTTTTATTTTCGTTACTCCGACGTTTCATTTGGTCGAAAATCTTTTTACCGAAGTTACACTTAGCCGAAATAACATTTGTTCGAAGTATTATGTTCTCAAACACAACAACAACAGTGGGCGAATACATATTATGCATAAACAGCGAATTGAAAAAAAAATTCGACGGAGCCCCGCTGCGGGGCTCCTATTTCTGTCTGCAGGGTCTAAAGGGTCTGAAGTAAACTAACATGAGCCTAACCTATCCGTGTCGGGGTGCCCTAAATTCCCGAGCTCGCTTCGCTCGCTCTTGGATTAATTCGATGATATAATTAATTAATAAAAATGTCTAATGCGTGACAGTTGTTAATAAAACATTTGCATGAAAATTCAAAAGAAAAACGTAAACACAGACAAGACTGCGTGAACTCGGTTATGCAGCGATTCGTTTCTGTCACTAAATTTTGTAGCACAACATATTGACTTTTTATGACACTATTTCAATTTAAAATTGAAAATGCTACCAAGTAACCGGCTATATATTTGTAACTCAATAATATTCCGTAAAATTGTTTCGGTGTGGTGAAAATATGGCAAATAAATCATATGGCAAATGAAAAAAGTTCAAAAGAGGCATCCGCCAAAAGCAAAAACTTATTTTGTAAATTGGCGAAATGTAGTTCACTAAAATAATACATATGCACATGATACCTCGATAATCTGAAAATATGTCAAATAATGCATATAGCAAAAAAGACGTCGGTCAATAGTTTTCGGTAAAATGAAATTGGACCAAAAAAAATCGGAAAAGTGATCAGTTCCCACTGTGGATGTAACCAAATACTTTGTAATTAAATTTTACTGGTTGGAAATTGTCCGAGGAGTTTCTTGAACGTTCTTCTTCATAGAAACCTAAAGTGCAACAAGCTTCATCTCTTGCTTGATATTTCAAAGTACCTTTCATTGGTTTAATTGAAATAAATACATTTGAGTTTGAGTTTTGAAATAAAAACATTGCATTTTTTATGTAGCTGACTACAATCTCTACCTGATGATCTAATACTAATTAATAAATTAAAATAATAAAAAAGCCTTTATTCTACCATAAATACATAGACATTTTAGCATAGTAATGAACATTTCCTATCACATAACTTCCTAAGATTGTTATTAAATTATGATTAAGTATTATTATAACATAAATAGGTATTCCACATTGTGGTTTTCATTAAATCATCATTGAATATTATTAATAATTATTTGCGAAAAATTATTATAGTTACATAGATTAGATTAGTAGCATGCACGTGGAATTAATTATTTATGGAAGTCGCCTCTGCGGCGTAGGCCTCCCCCAACTTTCGCCATTTTTTCCTATCTCTAGTTAGTCTCTTCCAGTCTGGTCCACATCTTTCTTTAAATGTATCTTTCCAGCGTTTCCGCGGCCTTTTTCCAGTCTACAGATGTGCCTCGCCCATTTCCATTTCAGACTTCTTATTCTCTCTACTATGTCAGCTATTTTAGTTTTTTCCTAATTTCTTCATTTGTATATAATAAAGCATAAATTTTAATACTAATTAGTCGAATATAAATACTGCTATCAGCTAATACCTAACTAGGCCTACTCAAATATAATGAAGCATCCAAGTTAATGTCCCCTTCTTTTCCAAGAAAGCATTTCTTCATAAAATACGTCCATAACTTCTGCTCCGACGATCCTGTACAACAAATTATTTATACTCCGCTACTCCTTTATAATAGCCAGTACCCATCAGATAGAATGTGATCTAAGTAAAAATTAATGCTCCAATGAATACGTTTCTGATTTAATACAAGACCAATTGGTTTATCTTTGAGATGGTTAACTAATATTTTACAATAGCACTACATATTATAAAATAAAGTCTTTCGCCGCGTTTGTACGTGATAAACTCAAAAACTACTGAACGGAGTTTCATGCGGTTTTCACCAATAGAAAGAGTGAGAAAGGAGGAATAAAAAAAAATATATATATTTCAATTACAAAGGACATTTTGATACATATATTATTGGAGATCACCAATTGCTTGTATTAGGAGACTCCGCACTTCCACTTACCATAATTTTATGCAATTGAAATGTAGACAATGTAAACATGCAAGACTAAAAAATAAAAGTAAAAATAAAAAGGGTAACTTAAAATTATACAAACAGCTAGCTCCGCAAATGAATGAGCGTTATGCGTAGAAAAAGGCCAGATCGCGTATGAACGTGTGGTATGTGTGTCACGAGTGAATGTGTGAGTGTTTGCGTGAGTATGGGTGTGAGTGTGAATAAAGGAAGGCTCTTGTGTATAATCTGTTACGGGCGAAGCCGGGGCGGGTCGCTAGTTTAGTATAAGTGACTAAAATACTATAAAAACTGACAACAGTAAGAGGGCCAAGACAAAGTGACATTATATCAGTGAGTACGGTCACATAGTACATAAACGGCGGCGCGCCGCAGATACGGTTGACGAAATGTCAAAAATGTAAAGGCTGATCGCGGATAAATTTGAAAAAGAGTTTCCGCGGCCCTGTCTCAAGCAACTGTGGGAACACGGGTGGGTTTTAAGTCATTAAAAGTCTGACACGCGCTCCCGTTTCAACCAGAGCGGGAGAAGAGATTGGGTGATACCCAAAACAAAACAAAAAAAAAAAAAATTAAAGGATTGACACATCATCACATCACATCATCAGCCTATTAATGTTCCCACTGCTGGGACACAGGCCTCCTCTCTGTGAGAGGGAATGGGCCGTAATCCACCACGCGGGCCCAGTGCGGGTTGGTGGATGTCACATGTCTTCGAATTTTTGGTTCTAGGACATGCCGGTTTCCTCACGATGTTTTCCTTCACCGTTTTGAGAGCAGTAGTGATGAAATAATTTACACAAAGTAAAGCGCCTGCCTAGGCTCGAACCCACGACCTACAACGTGTAAGTCGCGGCCGATACCACTGGGCCACCACTGCTCACGATCGTGTTCCCTGCTGATTGACATGCGCTACTGAAATGTCACATGGTCAGTCCCCAAAATATTTTACACAAACGTTATTGCTGTTAGTTGTTACTTTTTTTGTTCTGTATTACAGCCTCCTAATAATGTGTGTGTGTGTTTGTATGTTTGTTACTTCTTCACGCTCAAATGGCTGGACGGATCTGGATGAAATTTGGAACAGAGATAGATTATAGCCTGGAATAGCACATAGGCCTTTTAGCCCGGTATAATGTTCCCTTGGGATGATAAGCACTTTTCACGCGGGAGAAGACGCTGGCAGAAGCTAGTTGCTTCATATGTTCAAAAATCCGTCTACTATATAGCGTAAAATACGCAATGAATCCAAATAGCAAAAAGTTGCTTTATAAACGTTTTATAAAGGCTATATTAGTGCTACAAATTATAAAAGCCATTTCTTGCCGATATTTGGGTACATAATTATGCACGTTGTTTGTTAATAAGAAGTGTTTAGAGTAATTAATTATAGGATGCCCAGCAGTTCGGCGTGCCTGTTCGCATAGGCCTCCTCCAACTCCCTCCATTGTGCTCTGTCCTCTGCAACTCTAGTCCAACAAGGCCCCAGAGTAATGCGGATGTCGTCTTCTCATCTTGTTTTTGGACGTCCCTTTTTTCTAGTTCTGTCTCTTGGGTACCATAGGGTCACTTGTTTGCTCCATTTATTTATTTTACATCGAAGCATGTGTCCTGTCCAGCCCCATTTCAAATGATTGATGCGAGTAATATATCCGTGACTTTAGTTTTCCTTCTTATGTCTGAATTTAAGATTTTGTCCCGTAGTTTAATTCCTAGCATGCTTCTCTCCATTGCCCTCTGACATTTTGCTAGTTTGTCCTTAAGCTTGTCTGTAAGCGCCCATGTTTCGCATCTATATGTTATGCGTGGTAGAATGCAACTGTTGAAAGTTTTTCTCTTAATATGCATGCCTATATCTTTGCTCTTCATTATTTCCTTCAAGGGACCAGTATTTATTGCACCCGCAGGCTATTCTTTTGTTAACTTCCTTGAACATGGAGTCATGGGGGGAGATAATTTGTCCTATATGAACATATTCGCTCACATATTCATAGTTCTTTCCATGAACTTCTATGTTTGTTTATGTGGAGTTAGTCATCAGGTTTATTTTGCTCGCATTCATTTCTAGCCCTACTTCTCTGCTCCTTGTCCGCTAGGGTTTTTTTTTATCATGTGTTCTAATTTCTTGGGGCATTCTTCTAATAGGATTATATCATCTGCGAATCTCAAATGGTTAAGGCGGATACCGTTAATGTTAAGACCAAACTCATCCCAAACTAATTGTCTAAAAATGTTTTCCAGCACTGTATTGAAAAGTTTGAGTGATAGCGGGTCTCCTTGTCAGGCGCCTCTGTTTATAGAAAAAGTTTTCTTTCGTTTCCAGTTTTATTTGGCTTTTAATATTCCTGTATATGGTTTTGATAAGTTCGATATTTCGGGGCTGGGCTGTGTTAGCAAACTTACGCTATGAGATTTCAGCGACAAGCCTTGTAGGGTTTGGCTTTTTTGATGCAGTCCTACCTTGCCTGGCTCTTTCAGAGACGGCAAGGTGGCATGGTCTTGAGGGAGAGCGCTACGGTCGTGTAGATCCTCAAGGCAAGTGCGGCGATTAGCCTTCTCGTGGTTGCCGCCCTGTTTTTGGTCTAATTCCATATGAAATAGACGTAACAGAAATCACCGGGCGACGCATCACAGGGGTAGGGAGGTCATGCCCATGGGTGTCCACCATCGAACAAAATCGATTGATGGATAGCAATGACCTCCTGCGTGTTTTTGCCGTGCGCGGGGACCCGTAAGAAGGGATGAAGGGGTCCTGATGGTTGAGTGGAGCAGGCTGCACACAATACACCACTTTGGCCCAGAATTCCTCTCAAACGGGAGGTCGTGGTACCCACGATCAACCGGCTGAGGCATCTCATAAGCGGGATGTCAAGTGAGGATCGGTTTAGTGGGAGGGGGGGGGGGGCAGCCAGCGTGGCGTGATGAGTTGCGGCATAGTCTCGTGCCGTACACAGTCTCGTGATCTTCCGTCGCGTGCAGGTTCATCTGCTTTTCACTAAGCTGGTCCTATACCGAAGGAGTAGCTCTGGCGTCGCTTGTTGAACGAGTGACGTCCCCGGCTCCGCGGCGGGTGGTGAGCTCCAACGGTGAATAATTTGAATCCGAACTCATGGATAAAGATACGCAAAACAAAAAAAAAAACAAATGCTGCGTCCCTCTCGTCGGATGCGTTTACACCAAACATACCAAGGGCTGCGTCTTCAGATGCGCCTTTTTAACTAACACAAGGGTTACGTCTCAGGATGCGCCTAAGTGAGAACCGCCCAAGGCTGCGTCCTCAGATGCACCCAACACACACAAAAACTCGGCTGCGTCCAAGGATGCGATGAGGAAGGCAACTGCAAGGGATGCGCCACAACTGGCTGCGTCTCAAGCAATCCCAACCCCATCTGCGTCTATGGATGCGCTTAGCCAGTCAGAAAGATCTAGCGGGTTTTTCAACACTAGTAGAAACTGTTTTTATGCAACACAAAGATGAGTGGGATACCTCAAAAGAGTGAATCAAAACCATAGAGAGATGCCTAATCACCAGTAAATTTCACTGCTATTAACCCGGTGTGAATGAACCAGGGTTTTTAACATCCACCACAGTGTAAAAATGCACACAACTGTTAAATTTGTTTATTTTATCGTTTCCCACACCAGGAATTTCTGCCTGTATCGTGGGTGTGTTTACAAACATTTAAACTCACATACACAATTGACAAAATCTTAACCCCTCCGCCTTAGTAGCTGACACCTAGGAAATAGTGCGCCGATTGCTTAATTCGAATTAGTAAAACTTGACTAACCGGTGATAGATGAGTTCAAAGTGCGCTCGAGTGTATTTTACCTGGATTTATACTTTACGTGTTAATTTTTTTGACAGCATTTGTTTTGAATTGTGAAAGAATTCATTGCCATTGGACAGCATCGATGATAGATGATTCTCTAAATATAATAGTAGACACAATGACTAGCAAATACAGTTGTATTTATAGCAAAAGTTCAATGGATCTAATTGCAGAAATAAATAGGTTTTGGAAAGCTGCCAGCATGCACTGATAGTAGAGAGTATTTTCGATTGCATTTTCGCCAACGTCCATACTATGTTGAGTACACCGGTTCTCGTTCCGATAACCGAAGTTAAGCAACATCGGGCGTGGTTAGTACTTGGATGGGTGACCGCTTGGGAATACCGCGTGACGTTGGCTTTTTGATGTTACTATATTTTGTTTTGTTTTGCCAAGTATCTTTTCTGTTTACATGATCTAAGAACTCATTTTGTATATCAACGCGCAAGCCCGTAAATAGGATTCCATCGACACGGTATAATTTCATAATTTACCAATCAAAAACATTACAAGCAGCAAACAGATTATCGGAAAAACAAAACACGAGGGTAAAATTGAAAAACTCACATTTGACGTTGACAGTCATGACGCGACGTGACGACACGGCTGTCGCGCCAGCAACAAGTTGACTTGACGTCAACGGGTTTATTTTTTCTTTTTTACGACGTTCCTTTTAGTGACGTGACAATTTTATGTGTGGCCAGCTGAATATGAAGTGACCGAGTGAAGGGGTCACGTGTTTAGGGACATTTGTGTTTAGTGTTATTTCTGTGCCAAGACTCTTCAAGATGTTCTGTGTGTTTAATAGGATCAAATGTTTATTTTTTGAGATATTTTACTCTCGGTTAGATTGAGAACTTTTTTTTTATAAATAACGAATGCCAACGGTGAAAATGGTTGCTTGGAGAACCAAGGGTTCATGATCCTGTTAACAAGTATCTGTGTTGTGGTCGTCAGATCGCCAGTAGGTCCAGGTGAAATCTACAACTGCATCCGAAAATGTGAGCCGATCAGAAAAATACTAGGCAGATGCTGATAAGTCCTGCAATGAAAAAGCGATGCCGATTAATGGTTGATGGATCAAAAAGAACAAAAAACAAGTTATTACAATCAAAAAACCCGACTGCTTAAGTGAACTAAAATGATGTAAACAAAAAAAACTTTTTTACAAAAAAATACTACCGACTTCCAAATAAGAAAACTAAAAAGTGAAAAATAACTTTATTTTTGGAAGTCGGTGTCTTTCGTAGATACCAATTTTTTTTTTGCGTTATGGACACCGAATTCCAAAAATAAAATAATTTTTCACTTTTTAGTTTTCTTATTTGGAAGTCGGTCGTTTTTTTTTGTAAAATGTTTTTTTATTTTTCACTTTTTAGTTGTACCTACCTAATAGGCAAGTTTTTTAGTAAGTTTCCTATAACGCCAGAATAAATTACCCGAATATCATGAAACTTGAACAAAACCGATCAAATGAGAGTTCTGATTACCCCTTAAGAGCATACTGGCGTGATGTTATGTTATGAAATGGTATAAACAATAAACAGACATGTGATTGCAGCAGTCCCGAGAGATTTGCCGTTATTTATTGAAGAGTTCTGTTGTATATCTTCGAAGTTCGTCATCAGATCTTAACCAAACTAAAATGGGACCAATTTCGGAATATACTCTTTCAAACAAAAAAAGATTTTTCAAAATCGGTCCAAAACCAAAACTATTTATCGTCCGAATGCACAGCATGATTTTCTTTTTGTTTACATCTTTTTAGTTCGCTTAAGCAGTCGGGTTTTTTTTCTATTAAGTTTTTTATTTACAACATTTTAGATAGATATTTTTTTTCAAATGTCTTTTAAACATTTATATGTGGTATTTTTTTTTGTAATCACTTCTAAAAACCCTTAATTTTGATACTTACCTTGACAGGTTTGAATAAAAAAATTGGATCCCCCACAATATGGCGCGCAAATTTTTCTTTTTTTGACGTCACTTATCTAAGAACACTTGGGTGGTCAAGACCTATCTAACGATGTCGTAATTATAAAATCCGTCTATGAGTTTGAAAGATATGACGTAATAAAGAAATTTACAAATAAATATACATACCTATACTTATAAGATACGCGCGAAAAACATAAACTTTCCTTGGCATTCGGATAAAAATGATAATAAAACCATTTTCTTCCATTATTTTTTTATCTTAAAAGTCTATTATTCCGATTTAAGCTTGCAACATACACTTGTAACAACCGCCTGCTAAAACTGGTCCTTCGAATCCGTTTTCTATTCAATTGTCATCAGTTAATCTTTAGCCAATAATTATTTTCTAAAATCACTAAATCCAATGGCATCCAATCTATAGTCGTGATTTCCAATGGGACATCGTTACTATAGATTGAATTGGATTGCAAGCTAAGCTAACACCGTTTCGCAGCAAAAGAGTGTAAAGTTTAAGTAAGTAACTTCGATCTTTCCCGAGAGCCTGGAGGATGTAATAAAACTTTTAAAACAAACTACTCACGCCTCTACTGATATTGATTGGAAATGTTTCCTTAAGTACACTGAGTTGTACTTGCACTTGAGATAAGATATTTGGATCGTTTCATGAGATATTGTGATAATATTAATTAAAACGAATATAATAAAAAGTTAATTAATAAAATCAAAAAAACCCGACTGCTTAAGAAGCGACCTAAAAAGACGTAAACAAGAAGAAAAACATGCTGTGCAGTCGGAGGATACATATTCGCGAGCTGGCGACCAAAACCAAATGTGGCCTCCGACTGCACACATCCCAACACGATGGATTTAAAAGAAACATAAAGTTGGGCCCCCACAATATGGCGCCCAAAAACCGCCATGTTTCTATTTGCCAATTTTAATGTAGCCAGTGACACTCGCAGGGTTAAGACGAATCGATTGACGTAAGAATCATCAAAATCGGTCAACGCATTAGGTCTCGCGTAGAACGCCACAAATGAACAAACATACATATTATATAGACTGATAAACACATTAAGATCATTCGGTACTCGGGTAAAAGCCGAGAAAAACTGCCTACTGCTGAGTATGAAGTCCTGGGTTTGATTCCTGGGTCGGACAAAGTGAAATTGTGTCGTTCCATCTGAAAGAAGACTCGTCACGGCCCGTACAAAATTTGTCTAGACCCAGCGCAAAAGACAGTATTTTCAAAATATTGTATAATTATATTAGGTAAATAAGCAAGTGACATTCGCCATTCCCAAAAATAACGGCTAACATATTAAAATTATCTTCTATAGATATGTTTTTTTGTAAACAAATGCGTTTTGGCGATTTTCGCTGGCAATTTTTCGCATGGGGTCGCCGTACCCAAAAACTAAAAACGGCACCCTATAACTAAGAATCCATTGTCCGTCTGTCACCAGGCTGTATCTCATGAACCGTGATAGCTAGAAAGTTTAAATTTTCACAAATGATATATTTCTGTTGCCGCTATAACAACAATCACTAAAAACCGAATAAAATAAATATTTAAGTGGTGCTCCCATACAACAAACGTAATTTTTTTTCCGTTTTTTGCGATAATGGTACGGAACCCTACGTGCGCGAGTCCGACTCGCACTTGGCCAGTTTTTTGTTATATTTTGGTAGCCATTGAAATTGAAAAGAAAAACTATATACATTTTACACAACCATTATAATGTTTTTGCGCCAGAGCTTGTCGATTTTTGAGTCACATTTGACGAGTCTTTTTTCTCAGTAGTAGGAGTTCCCGGGGTGTGGGGTTTGAGCCTGGTTACTGACAAAAGGCTCGCCGTCGTTCATAGTGTAGTTTTGTACAAGTGATTTTTTCGTAATAGTATCAGTATTTTCAGAGATTACCAAACAAACATTAAACATAAAAGGCGAATGTCATTTCATTTTTTTAAAAAAAACGTTGCGCCACACTAGGAATTTCTTCCTGTATCGTGGGTGCGTTTACAAACATATGAACTCACATACACAACACCCAGAGCCGGAACAACTATCTGTAGGTCATACAAATATTTGTTCCGAGCGGGTATCGAACCCGCGACACTAAGCGCAGCAGTCAATCGCTCAACTACTGCGCCAACTGCGCCCATACGTGTGAGGTGTACCATGGGTGAATCTCTGCCTAAGTCTTCGAAGAATACATTAGTGATGTTATATTTTTGTTTGGTAATCTCTGGAAATACTGACACTATTACGAAAAAATCACTTGTAGAAAACTACACTTTCGTCGAGTGTAGGTACTTTTTAATCCGCAAAAATGCACTGCTTCTACGTAGCCTAAGGCCACGGGGTTGAAGCGAAAAAAATTAGTTATAAGCACTGAATAAAAAAAAAACAAAAAAAAACCGACTTCTAAAGCAAAACACTACGGCATAAAATAATTTTTTTCCGAAGTCGGTGTTTTTGGTACCTACTTCTTTTTTTTTAGACACCGACTTCGTATTATACCATAAAATTTTAAATAAATAAATATCCAATCAATTTGATCCCAACGTGACCATGCACGAAATGAACTGTGCCTACAAATATCTAGTCTTATTCCAATTAAACTTGTTTATAGTGCAAATAAAAGAGATTGAGGTAAACCTACAAATTCGATTTAAATGATTTGATATCACCATATTTTTCTAAGTAAGAGCAGTGGTGGTCACGGCCCCGATTTACGTGTCGGTCGCGAGTTCGAACCCAGGCAGGCACTTTACTTTGTGTAAATTATTTCATCACCACTGCTCTTAAAACGGTGAAGGAAAACATCGTGAGGAAACCGGCATGCCCTAGAACCAAAAATTCTTCACTAACACGCACTGGGCCCGCGTACCTCTCTCCCAGAGAGGATGCCTGTGTCCCAACAGTGGGAACATTATATGGCTGATGATGATATTTTTCTACAATCTTAACACAATCCAAAGAATTTCGGGCAAAAATTGGTCCTTTTATCCCCACTTACATAAATCTTCATAACGACTTCACAACTTCAAATCTCGCGTATTAAATTTAAACCTTGCAAGAAAGGGCTTCAGAACTCCGGAAATAATCAGTAATGAGGAAATCCGGACAAGAAATGGCAGTAAGTGTCCGGACTGGAGTTAGGATTGTCACGTCGTACTGTCCGGAGCTATCTGGAGATGACAAGCCCTTGAACAGCGGGCGGCCGTCCGGCATAACTTGAATTAATTTAAGCACCTACCCTGCTTGAAGCAGCACTATTGCTGACGTTAATAGGTAATGTCTCTTAGTAATGTCAAATTATTCTTGACATAGATAATATGGTGGCAAATCTAAACAAATTGAACTGTTTTTGTTGGGTTAAGCTTTAATGTTATTGCACTTTAAGTTTATTCGGCTTTCGTTTGATAGATTTGCAAACTCATGTCTTGTATCAACCTTCAATCTGTCGACCTAAACTTATCCTAAAACACTTTCACTCTTATTTAGGCATTCTTAATTAAAATTTTCCGTAGAGAAACGATAAAAGATATTGTTGTCATTGTGTTTAGAATTTGGATAAAGATGACACAGGGACATAGAGATTGGATCAAGAAAAGATCGGCCTAAGCAGTGGGCAAAGTAAGGGTGTGCAATATTTGTAAGTATGTGAGAACCATGTTCCTATTTATCAAATGAAATAATTTACCTGTTAATGCTTTCAATACTTTATACCTGGGGGCGCACGGTTGGCGCAGTGGTTGAGCGATTGACTGCTACGCTGCGTGTCGCGGGTTCGATTCCCGCAGGGAACAAATATTTGTATGATCTACAGATAGTTGTTCCGGCTCTGGGTGTTTTGTATGTGAGTTTAAATGTTTGTAAACGCACCCACGATACGGGAAGAAATTCCTAGTGTGGGGCAACGTTTTTATAAAAAGGAAAAAAAACCTTTATGTAGTGTATATAGTGCTATTCTGGGTGCATCGTCCTCACGTATATGACTTATTGTATACATTGAGTCATGTCCCATACATGACTCAATGTATACAATAAGTCTGTACACAATAAGTTTCTGGTGCGTTCTTCTCCATAACAAGCTACTTTTCGAATTAATGGTAGCATCAGTTATTATTACTTGTAAATTTTATGTTTTGGCTTTTAAAAGTGCCGCTTGATTGCCTAATTGAAATAAATAATGTTGACTTTGATAAAGACGAATCAGTTGCTAAACAGCACAGAGATTTTTGTATATAAGGTATTTTTAACAATGTCGTCTACCAGATTCGATCGAATTTCAACTTTATTCACTGCAAAAATTCGCTGCTGATGACACAATCCGAATGAGGTTCAAAACTGGCAATAAAAGTTTTATATTAAATTTCGATTCATTGAGCTGACAACGCGACCATATTAATGGCCCGACCACAAATAATATACCCGCAAACATTCAGTGGGACCACGATTCCAGCATTTTGCCGGACTGCTATGAAAATGTTAGCGAAATTTCGAAATTCTGAAATTTTTCGAATTCCGATTGTCATAAAGTCTAAACCAAAGTATTCTGAACTTTTAGTGAAAGTTTTTGTAATAAAAATATTAGTTTATTTTTGTTTAATTTAGTTTTCGGAAAGGAATAAGTTATGTAACGTTTTGGAAATACTTTCATTGTGCGTACAGATAAGGAGTGGAATTTCCTGCCGGAGTCTGTATTTCCTGATAGCTACAACCTGGGAGTCTTTAAGCCAAGAGTGATTAGGTTTCTTCTAGGCAAGCGCGCTTCATCGTCGACCACATCATCGCTTACCATCAAGTAACATAGTGGTATAAATCGAGGCTATCAACAATAAAAAAATAAGTAGTTTCCGATTATTAGAATAGAAGTATTTTTTTTGATGTGGACATAAAAGACTGCGGTTGAATTTTGCATTTTTAGTTGTTTGAATAATTTCGTCGGTATTTCGTGGGTTGCCGTTTCCATAATCACAGATAATATAATACTAGCATACAGATGCCTCATCCCATACAAAGAAACCGTGCCGACGTAACTAGCGTTTTTCATCTGATTATACCAAACGCGATCGATGTACAAAAAATAATCAGTATGATCAGTACAGTACGTTGGCACGGTTTCTTTGTATGGGATGAGACATCTGTATGCTAGTATTATATTATCTGTGCCATAATGTACAAGTGTAGTTTTTGTGTCGTAGACATGTAGCGCCTTAAGTAAGAGTTTTTATTGCTTGTTAGTTATGTTATCAAAAGATATCAAAATCCAGAAACGGTAACTAGTTGAACTATCAGTTCAACTAGTTAACGTTTCTGGACTTTGATTACTTTTGTAGACATTTTGCTGTATGGTATAAAAACACATGTCGGTTAAGCACGTTCATTAACGCTAAAACAATACAACTCCGGGAAAACCTGTGATTACTACTTATTGCAAACTGGTTTTATTAATATTTATCAGTTTGAGGTTGATATTTAGAAAAAAAAACAACTATCTCATTAATTTTTTTCAGAAAACAAGTTTCACATCACACATCACATCATCAGCCTATTAATGTTCCCACTGCTGGGACACAGGCCTCCTCTCTGTGAGAGGGAATGGGCCATTATCCACCACGCGGGCCCAGTGCGGGTTGGTGAAAACAAGTTTATTTCAAATAAACCTTATAGGTACTTTTGAATTGTCAAACAAAAGTTGCACATTCGCAAGCATCAGTAGGTCTTTATGGAGAAAAATGTGCAAAAAACTCCAAGGATGCGATTTAGTTACGATTTTAATCTACCCCTTCAATATATTTTTCACACACTTACCAAACAACCATGATTCTCAACATCACGTCAGCGCAATAAAAAAAAATACAATTCACAAGACCATTATTAAACCGGAGTTTCCCGGGTACGTACGTTCTCCTGGTTCCCTTAAACTTGGTGAAATATCGAAGACGTGGTGCGGAATATTAATGTTTTATCGCTCACTGGACTTGCTTGTATTTACTTGTACTGTTCGCATCTTTAGAAAATAGCCTTGTGTATTGAAAGCTGGATATTGACTGGCACGTATGGTGGTGAGATGAAAAGAAATAAATAAAATTGGAAATTAGCATCAAGGAATGAAATGAATTCAAAAAATTTTTTGAATAATAACATGGATTTAGAAATATTTAACAGCTCACCTTTTGACTTTGGTGGAAACAAAGATTCGACACATTTTTTGACATGAGCCACACTGGGGTCGTGTTGTGTATTTCGCTTCATAGAGGAGGCCTGTCTTTCAGACGTGGCGTTAAGGCTAATTAAGCTACATAATTACCACCTTCATTTCAGCCGAAAATGTCCACTGATGAACATAGATCTCCCTCAAATGTCACTTCATTGTCCGGTACTCAGCGTCTTGCATTCAGCAGCCTTCATCAGTATCCTAATAGCGTTGTACGGCAAGGCAAAGGGTTTAACCCCATGAAAGACTATGTCAAATTCTCTTTACATGATTAAATATTGCCAAAAAATATTGGACGCTTTCATTGGTGAAGATACTCTTTTCGAAAGAGTCCAATAAGTTTTGTCAATACCTAATTATTTAAAGAATATTAATTTGACATACTCTTTTATGTTGTCAAACCCTTTGCCTTGCCGAATTCAAATAGGCTGCAGGTTACGGTGCACCTTGTGGGAGCTTGAATATTAAGCTTAGGTTATCGTTTTCTTCCACCTTGCTAGTTCTTGTTACTCGGGGTCGGCTTTCCCAGTCTTGGTGCGTCACTTATTAAGCTTAGGTATGCTTATTTAATTTATCGTCCGAAATTGTCAGCTCGCCTTTCGCTTTTCCACAACACAAATAAAAGATGGAGCAACTTTCTCTAGTTGAGACAACTATCAACTTTTTAAAAGTGTCCATTAAAATTTTCAAGTTGCTACAATCAAATAGCCAGGTTTACGTTTGCCGCAATTTTATGGCAATCTGTGAGAAACTTTGATAGCTGAGTTGCTTAATTAACGCGACAAACAGTTTGATGATGGATATGAATGAAGCAGGACTTGTTCTCTTTTATTTTATTTTTATTATTCTCAATTAACTTTTCAAAACCGATACAAATTCGACAGTTGCTAGTTGCGGCAATTATAAACTAACTTAGTCATCGATTGCAGCAACTGAAAACTGTTGTCGATCACCGAAACTCGCAACTCGAATTGCTACGTGTGCGCAGTTCCATTGAGATATAATTATATATGTAAACAGTTAGTTGCCAGTTGCTGCAATAGTTGCTCCATCTGCAAAGAGCCTAAAAAACATTAAAGTTAGGTACTCATATACACAAAAAATAATTATCGGTTCTTATTTTCTACCCATATCTGTACATCTCTACTGCGTGTGGGAATATGAACATTTTACTACCTATACCTACCTGAGTGTGTATGATAGTACTGTGTTATGCTATTAGGCGAGGTGCTAACAGCCTGTCACTACTCATTACGCGTAATTGTGAAATATGCATCTAGCGAGTTACTAGGCATTAAACTTCGAACAGCTAGTGCTAGCTCGGCCAATATGCCTCACTCTTTATTTTATCAAAGCAAATGTGATGTTGAAAACTACTTTCCTTCTACAAGTTTTCAAAAAACAAGGAACCGTTGGAATTAGTGTTCATAAATACTGAAAGTGCAAGTAGTACAAGAGCAGTGGTGGCCCAGTGGTATTGGCCGCGATTTACAAGTTGTAGGTCATGGATTCGAGCCCAGGCAGGCGTTTTACTTTGTGTAAATTATTTCATCACCACTGCTCTCAAAACGGTGAAATAAAACATCTGAAACCGGCATGTCCTAGAAACAAAATTCTAAGACATGTCACCTCCACCAACCCGCACTGGGCCCGCGTGGTTGATTACGGCCCATTCCGTCTCACAGAGAGGAGGCCTGTGTCCCAGCAGTAGTAACATTAATAGGCTGATGATGATGATGAAATACTGAAAAAATATTTAAAACCGTGTAGAAAAAAAAGACAATCTAAAAAATCATGATCGTTTCAGCCGAAACACGTCCACTGCTGGACATAGGCCTCCCCCAAGCGTCGCCACACTGATCAGACCTATGCGTCTCGCATCCATCGGATTCTCGCAGTCTTGACCAGGTCGTTGCTTCAACTAGAAGGAGCCTTCCAACGCTGTGTCTGCCGGTACGCGGTCGCCACTCCAGAACACTATGTAGTACCTACCGTAGTAAAAATATTCCCGTGATTACAAGCATAACAGATCTAAGAAAATGAGGCACGTTCTCAGATTTTTTTAAATCTACGGGACAAGTGATTTTAACAAGCTTTAATAATGTTTAATAATATTTTTTTTTTAAAACAACTGCTCAATTTGTATGCTTCTGTCAGCTGAAATACAGCGATCCAAAGTATATAATAAACAATTTAGAACCTAACGAAAGTCCAAAAAAATCAGTAAAACATCAAGAATAAAACTAAAACCTACAACCGAATTCAATACGTCCCAAACGAAATAGAGCTGTGTAGTAGTGAATAAAAGATTTCAGCGTACTTTTTGATAACACGGGAATAGGTCCCTACTAGCCTTAATAGTATGAGATCCCACTGCGAAAATCTGCAGGTTAAGTTTTAGACAAAACTTAATTTTTATGAAGCATTCTTGAGAGAAGAATAGATTATTGCAGGGTTGCCTGGCCGCATCCAGCCGAAATAAGTTTTGTTTTAACATTGCCCTATAATAGGCATTTCTATCTGCAATATCATCTACCTATCAGTTGGTAGATAAACTGGCAACCCACAGATTACAGCTAACTGATTATTGATATATAATGACCTTATTTTTCCAACATTCTACACCACTTTCTTTCAAGTGATGTTAGACTTTTTTTACCTTTGATAGGCTCACGCTTGACCAGTAACTCACCTGATGGTAAGCGATGATGTGGCCGACGATGTACCACGCTTGCCTAGAAGAAACCTATTCACTCTTGACTTAAAGACTCCCAGGTTGTAGCTATCAGGAAATACAGACTCCGGCAGGGAACTCCACTCCTTAGTTCTACGCATAACAAAAGTATTCCCAAAACGTTTGGTGCGTATGGTTGGGATGTCCACTATGTACCGATGACGCATCACCATGCGTCTTGTAGCCCGATGATGGAACGGGCTACGACGGCTTACTACGGGCTTGACTCACTTGAAAAACTTATACATTTCTTTGGGTTAACTATAAAACATACATTGCAATTTATCTATTTAAGTTACTTGCGGTTAGATATTTCCAGGCAACCCTGCAGTAATCTATTCTACTATCGAGTATCATTCATGAAAATTAAGTTTAATGAAAAACAATTAACCTGTAGATTTTTGCAGCGAGATCTTAGGCTATAAGAAAAGAACCCTGGTCGAACCTTTTGTAGTGTGTAATCAGATTGAAATTTTGCTTATCTGTTTCAAATACCGAAGAGAATTATTTCAACGGACGGATTTTTTTCCTTTGTATGTGTGGATTTGGGAATATGTAGGTGGCCAGTATTAGTGAGTCGACTATTCTGTGTGAGAGTTTATTTTGATATTATTTACTACTAGCTGTCTCCCAAGGAGCTCGTGGCTAAATAATTACAGCTGCACGGGTCGATCTTCAAGGTAAAGTAACGCTTGTCGAGGTTGGTCCGTGGATGGGTGATCATTTAAACATACCGAGTTTCCTCCGTGCCTCGGAAAGCACGTTAAGCCGTTGGTCCCGGCTGTCATTTGAAGATCTTTGACAGTCGTTACGGGTAGTCAGAAGCTTGAGATCTGACACCAGTCTTGCCAAGAGGTATCGTGTTACCCAGTTAGTGGGTTGTGGAGGTCTTATAGGCAGTCGCACCATGTAAAACACTGGTACTCAGCTGAATCCGGTTAGACTGGAAGCCGACCCCAAAAAAGTTGGGAAAAGGCTAGGCAGATTGATTAGCTGTTTACCGCGTCTTAACCCGCGTTTTATTAGCACTTCTTCCAGTATCTTTATAAATTATAGCCTATGTGTTATTCTGATGTATAAGTTATATTTATGAAAAGTTTTATTAAAATCCGTTGAGTAGTTTTTGCGTGAAAGATAAACAAACATCCATCCATCCATCCTCACAAATATTCACGTTTATAATAGTAGTAGGATGCATGCTGTTTTTAGGCAAGCAGTTTTTGTAGCACCTTAATGAAAATTTCTGGAAAATGTGGGTAGAAGATTTAGGTGGTGACGCTAAAGGGTTTGGAAATTTTAAGAATACCAGACACCTAATTTCCTTTTTTCAAAGTCAAAGTCAAGTTTGTTATGCCGTGACCACGTCTTACTTTCTCAGGGTCCTTATAATTCTCTTAAATATATGTCGCATTAAGGCTGGCCGATAGATGCAAACCATCGGGAAGTCAGGATGTATTCCTTTAGGTTAAGACATCGTGTGTGGGCAGGTCGGTGGGTCGTGCAAATGAAATCACATAAGTTATTCGATACATTGGGTTTATTCAAATAGACACAAGTTACATTCTTGCTTACTAATATTACGGATCGACACTGATTCTACGACGTCTTCGCTCTAAGGCTGTCAGTACTCAACTGCCCTATTTCGCACCACGCAAGTGCTTATAAAAGCGCGCCAATACGTAGTTGCTCTTGATTGCCGCTAGGGGCGTGCTTGTGATTTGTTTTGACGTCCGTACTATTGACTAAACCCGACATATATTAAATAGGTACTGGGTAAGCCAAAAAAAGAAGAACACATAAATTCTGTATTCAATGACCAGCACAAGCTTAATACCAAAGAATATTTTAGTAAGTATCCTTGTCCCACAAAACTTTCCTCCGGGTTCTTTCCTCCAAATTTACTCCTGAAAAATGTGACCCTAAAAAACCGAAACACCCTTACGTAATCTCTTTTTAACCCATACTTTGTTTACCGGCAAAAAAATCTCTTAGAAAACTTTGCTTTAAGAACATTAATTCGCCACTTTACATCGACTTGGGTACCCTTAACACGCTCAATGTCGCTGAGATTTTTGTTCAAGCTTTAGGGCTTAAAGGACTAAGCTTACAAAATATTGGTCGAATTTGCATGCGGATTGATGATTTGTAGTCCTACAATAATGTGTGAAACAATTATTGTCATCTTGCAGTTTTCATTGGCTTAGTCGTAAAGTTTTAATTAAATTACTTATCAGGCTAAATACAGGGCTGGATTGCAATAAAATTAGGGACCATCCTTTTGATGAACTCTAGTAGGGAAAATAAAGTTACGGGATGTGTAGGTTCTTGTACCCGGCGTTTCTAATGAATTTATTCACAACTGAAAGCTCTGCCAAGTAACTAGATTTTATAGAATGTTTTCAAATTCCTGATAGCTACTAAGAAATTCATGATAGAGAAGGGCAATAAAACTTTTCGATTACAGATCCAAAACTTTATGGTCAAATGCAAAATAGTAAAGACATTAAAATCTAGCGATGCAAGATAAATATTTATTTACTTTGCGAATCAAACAACTGAAAAATATTTGACTTGGCTTTAAAAAATATTTTTAAGAAAAAAACAAACTGACTTCCAAAACAAAACACTACAGAGCGAAAAATAACTTTCTTTTCCGAAGTCGGTGTCTTTGTTATCTATTGTTTTCCTTTTTTCGACGCCGAATTTTCCAAGAACAGCATTTTAGAACGATGGAAGATTCCTACTTTATTATTTACCCGGAATTGTAGGTACTATAATTGTCTTTTACAATATTGCGAGTTCTATGGGTGCAATGACGGTATTATCACGACAGTGATATCTGCTCAATAATATTTTTTTTTACATATACTCGCGCTTGACCACTATTTCACCTGATGGTAAGCGATGATGTGGTCGACGTTGTAGCACGCTTACCTAGAAGAAACCTATTCACACTTGACGTAAAGACTCCCAGGTTGTAGCTATCAGAAAATACAGACTCCGGCAGGGAATTCCACTCCCTAGCTAAACGCATAATGAAAGTATACGTATGTAAAATTATGTATGGTTATAGTACCTTTTTATGGATTGAATGAACTTGAAATAAGAAGTGATTTAGTCAGTGGCAATATGGTCGTAAATATAATACTATCTACAAACAAGAAATGTGTATATTTTATATACGTTATACATAAGTATCTGTTTATTTCCTAGCCCTTTATCCTTGTAAAGCTTATTAAAAATTGCATTTCATCTCTTTCCGGCCTTGTGCCGCATTTCACCCGTTAATATATTCACGTGACATTGGACCTTCGCCGAGGTACCAACATAACTAATTCACGTTGACTTGATGAACCGTGGTCTCGTTTGGAGCATTTATGAATTATGTCGTCAGCTTTCACGGGCAATTTCTGTAGCTTGAGCTGAAAACGTGCATACAATTTAAACACGGGTTGAGTTTGATAAATCTTGAGCACTTTATTCAGCGTTGATTAGTGATTAAAGCGCTTTTGTCTCTGAAGGTGTTGTTTTTGCAGCTGTAAGGAAATAGGCTGCAATGTTTTCAAGTGTAAAAAATTAAAATGCAAATGACTTATTACAGGGTGAGTTTCAATTTGTTAGCAATTTTTAAGGGTATGAAGGTACTAATGAATTGGACCAATTTTTACTTTAGGATCATCTCTGAAAAATGAAACTGTATATTAGCTGCTCAGTACATTCATTATTTTCGACAAAATATCGGGCACAGCCGATTTTTGTTTCTATATTTCACATGGTGAAAGATTATTCATATTGATGAGTGCTTCATCATCATCATTTCAGCATAAAGACATCCACTGCTGGACATAGGCCTCCCCCAGGCGTCGCCACATTGACCCATCCAGCGCCTTCCCTCAACCTTCACCAGGTCATCGGTTCACCTAGTGGGAGGCCTTCCAACGTATCATCTTCCGGTTCGCGGTGGCCAATCCAGAACTATTCGGCCCCATCGGCCATCCGTTCTGCGAGCAATGTGCCCTACCCACTGCCTCTTAAGTTTGTCAATTCTTCGGGCTATGTCGGTAACTTTGGTTCTCCTGCGGATATCCTCATTTCTGACGTGATCACGCAAGGAAACTCCGAGCATAGCCCTCTCCATTGTCCTTTGGGTGAGTTTAAGCTTTCTGATAAGGCCAATTGTGAGCGACCACGTCTCGGTCCCATAGGTGATCACTGGCAACACACACTGGTCATATACTTTTGTCTTGAGACACTGCGCAGCACAAGTTGGACTAGAAGATACCACGCAACTTCTCGAACGACGGTTGACCTATTTCTCGAAGTTAGACCTACCCAACTGGACCGTTTGTTTGATAAGTACTTGCACATGAATATTTCCAACTAGTAAAAAGTCAATCTGTGTTTTATAAAGTCTTACATATGTTTTACTATTGACATTAAAGTGTGAAGCTACAGTTTAACTGTAGTTCATGAAATGAAAAAAAAAAAAAATAATATATTACAAAAATCTATGCCCACTCTGGATATCGATACAGCCCTTATTTATTTTTATTCACGCTGGAGTTAAGTGAAAAAAACTGTGTGCAATATTTTCTTTGTTGATAGATTTTTGCTTTTATCTTGCGCAGGGTGTTGGGAATAAATTCTACCGCCTACCGTTAGATTTATAGGGTGTTCCGAGCTTATCTTTATTGTTACGTATTATCAGTAGAGCTGCATTGCTGTTTGGCTACATGTTACTTTATTTTTTTCATTTTCAACCGAAATGATTTTTATTGAAAGATTGGTTATGGTCAGACCTTTGTTAGGAGTCACAAAGAACGTTACAATCTAAGGCTGGTTATAGAACTAAGAATAAACTTTATTTAGCTTAGATCTTTTTCTGCAACCGGGATTACACTTAAATATTAATAAATTCAGACCAAACAAGAATATAAATAAAACATTAATATAACACAACAGCAACACACACAAAGTAAAATAATACAGACGCTGAGTGTTGCTGTACATGTGGGTATTTGTGTGTTTCGTTTTCGTATGACTACCGTACACAATATATAATCAGTCTCGAATCGTGTGTTTCTATTGCCGCTCCTCTGTATCCAAAATCCAGAATACACCAAGTGTGACCATACCAAATGGCTGAGAAAAGAAGACCCAAGGATAAGAATTGTATTTATTCCTTCATATTTAATTTTTGAATTGTTTTCCTTCTTCATTTAGACATTAGGACCAAAAAAGTTTTACCTAAATCTCAAACATTTTATCTTTAGTTACAGCCTCGTAAGTCCATGTATCATAAATAGCTTTTCTGTTATAAATGTCAATATCTGCGCCACCAGTGCGAGGTTGCGAATCTAAATAACTTATATCTGTAGCGTTCATTCTCGACACGTACTTATTGCGAGCGTGGCGAGTGGTGACAAGAAGACTGTACCACGTGCTGCATGGATGATGTGGAGTTGGTAATGATTTATGAATTTGTAGTGATAGATGGCTACAGGAACGGTAATAATGTATTATTCGAAAAAGGCACTATAAATCCTGTCTGTTACCAGTGGCTTCGTCTACGTGTAAGGCCCTTTCCTGATGGTGCGATGCAATTTAAATTGCGTTGATAGGCGATATTGTGCACGTACATCTCGTGAAAATTGGTCAAGTTGCATCGCCTTGCGCCCATGTGCCCACTTGTAATTACACTTAGTAAAATTGCTTATCGGTTTGATATAAATCGAATCGCTTCGCTCCTTCAGGAAAGGAGGCTAAGTCGAAATGATCCTAGTCGAAAGTGTCCTAAGAAATAGAATACTTCTGGGAAAACAGGAATCAAACATTTGAACAGTAGGATCCAGCTGATGCGTATTCTAAATTTTAACCTGAATAACCCATCATTAAAAAAATTTCTTCGTGTTTTTCTTTCTATCCAAAGATACTAAAATCAGAAATGTAAATTTTCTAATTATAGTATTGTAATACTCTCTTAGACCAGTGTCTGTTGCCAGTGATGACCTATGGCTTTGAGACGTGGTCTCTCACAATGGGCCTCATCAGAAAGCTTACAGTTACCCAAAGGGCAATGGAGAGGCGGAGTATCCTTGCATGATCGAATCAGAAATTTAGACATCCGCAAGAGAACCAGGGTTACAGACATTGCCCGAAGAATTGCCAAACTTAAGTGGCAGTAGGCAGGGCACATTGCTCGCAGAACGGATGACCGATGGGGCAGAAAAGTTCTGGAGTGGCGACCGCAAACCGGAAAACGTTGCGTTGGCAGGCCTCCCACCAGCTAGACCGACGACCTGGTGTAGGATGCGGGGTTCCGCTGGATGCGAGACGCACGGGACCGGTCAATGTGGCGACGCTTGGGGGAGGCCTATGTCCAGTAGTGGACGTCTTTCGGCTGAAATGATGATGATGATAATTAAAACTCTCTTGATATAGAGTAAGTAGCAGGGAAGGACTTGCAGGCTGTTGGCAGAGACAGAGGTACATGGAAGGAGTTGGAGGAGGCCTGCTTCCGAAGAGGGTGAAGGCCTTCTCCAACCCAAAAAGTAACCCGCACTAACTATAGATAATAAGAGATACTACTAACAAACAACTACTAACAACATTTGTAATGTAAAATGAGGGTATGGAAATAAAAGGTTTTTTATTTATTTTAAACTCTCTTGAAGTTGTTTTACACGCCACGATAATGGCCCTTGCAGCAGTGTTAAAATACTTATGTGATCAGGAACTCCCAGAACCGTGACAATTTAGTTTCTAGTAACCGCGAGTCACTTGCAATATCTAGGCGATAGCCAATTAACTAGGGGATTGATGGTACTTTACCTGTCCGAAGACACAAGCTAGCTTGAAAACTCTACCGTGGTCTAGGTTTAATTAAACTGGTAACCATTTTTTATCCGTCTATCTGTCCGACGTCCGTCACAAAATTTTGTTCCGAAGAATTTTCCGTTGACCTATGAACTTGAAATTTGGTGATAATATTTATTATTGCGTATATTTTACTAGCAAATACCAATCTATACTATATACTATACTAGTCTATACTTAATTCCTAATGATATTATAAAGAGGAAAGATTTTTTCTTTATTTGTACCGAATAGGCTCCGAATTTACTGGACTGATTTAACAAATTCTTTCACCAATAAAAAACTACATTATTCCTGTGTGATATAGGCTATTTTTTAATCCCGAACGGGTTCTGTGGGGTGGTACACGGGAGCGAAGCCGCGGGCAACAGCTAGTATATTATACATTTGATACGGAACCCTAAATGAGTGAAGTCTGACACGCCCTTGGCCGGTTTTTTTTAATAATATTCCTCAAAGTGCCTAAAACTTTGAGAAATCCAAAAGAGATGTTATATTATTATGAAAGCGCAAAGAATAGTATATTGTGATACAAGGGTGGAATGTAGGTTATTGCAAACGAGCTGTCATTAACAAGCCCGAGCCGAAGGCGAGGGTTTTTAGTGACACGAGTTTGCAATAACCTACACACCCGTGTATCACACGACGTTTTACAATACAGTTGTGGGAAATAATAAAAACAAATCAAAGAATTAGATTAAACAAATCAAAATCAAATTCAAAAAAATAAAATTTTCTGAAAATGGCGCGTTTTTGCAACTGTACATATTTTTTGACAAAGAAAACAGCCTATACAGCCTATTCGATTTTGACAAATGTTGATGTGAAAATAATTAAATTAAAGCTGGTAATTAAATATATTGAACAACCATTTCAAAGGCGTTTTGAGAATTCAAAGCTAAAAATTACGGTATCATTCATTTTTCCTCGTATAAAATCTATCCCATTTTATTCTATGTATGAAAACTCCTTGCTACACTTTATAACTTAATAAACTTTTTTAAATTGACTTATAAATTTAAAACTAAACTGCAAAACTAATGATCGAGCTCGTAAACAAAAGCCACGACCGCGTAACAGAAAGATGCCTATGCGTAAGATTTAATTTTCTAATCATAATTATAGCCTCTGAAAGTACGCCGTGTTTAACAACTATTTATCTATATAATTACTTATTATCCTTGCTACTAAAAAGTTTAGTAGCAAGGAGTTTTCAAACATAGAATAAAATGGGATAGATTTTCTACGAGGAAAAAATAATGATTCCGTACGTTTTAGCATTGAATTCTCAAAAGTCTTTTAAATGGTCGTTTAATATATTTAATTACCCAGTTTTAATTTAATTATTTTCACATCAACATTAATCAAAAATCGAATAGGCTGTATAGGTTGTTTTCGTTGAAAAAAAAAATGTCCAGTTGCAAAAACGTGCCATAAGTCAATTTAAAAAAGTTTAGTAGCAAGGAGTTTTCATACATAGAATAAAATGGGATACGATTTTATACGAGGAAAAATTAATGATTGCGTACGTTTTAGCATTGAATTCTCAATTTTTTTTAAAATAGTTGTTCAATATATTTAATTACCAGTTTTAAGTTAATTATTTTCACATCAAGGTTTGTCAATAATCGAATAGGCTGTATAGGCTGTTTTCTTTGTAAAAAAATATGTCCAGTTGCAAAAACAAATCTAATTCTTTGATTTGTTTTTACTGTTTCTCACAACTGTATTGAAAAACGTCGTGTGATACACGGGTGTGTAGGTTATTGCAAACTCGTGTCTTTAAAAACCCTCGCCTTCGGCTTGGGCTTGTTAATGACAGCTCGTTTGCAATAACCTACTTTCCACCCTTGTATCACAATTTACTATACTGTTACTACACTTCTATAGTTTAGAACAAACGGTTAAATTCAAAGTTTATATTAATAACGTGAATACAGTTAATAACATAGTGCACGATTAAGGAACACCTGTCCCCCGGGATCGATCAAAGTGAATAGACAATGTAATTACATGTCGTCACTGCCTGATCCCGGCTCCCAGAGCAGTCGTTTATTAAAATCTGTTTTAAGATGCTCTATGGATGAGAAGTTTTAGTATCTAGAGGACTTATTGGATCAAAGTGGAAATGCCTAAGATTTGGAACAAAGAACTGGCTCCAAGAATGTTGAAGTCTAGTGGAGCAACTTAGATTTCGCTTAGTTAAAATCATGATAACAAAGAAACTGCCTCAAATATTTGGAAGGCTAATTCTTGTACTTAAAAATCGTTCACGTCATTCAACAAACATTCATTCATTCAACTTATAACTCAAGCAGGAAAATCATCTCTGCGATGATCGATGTCAAATACAAAATGAAGGGAAATTTGATGTGTTTTTGATAATTAGCAAGTGAGGTGTTAATTTGAAAGACTTTAGGAATACGGAAATTGCAACTATTGTGGATCATTGGCTACGATACCCCTCATTAGCTACTTCGTAGCGTACATCTGCTACGCCTTAGTAAACATTTGCTACGCCGTAAGCGTTACCCAAAACGATCCATTTTAGAATGTTGTGGGTTAGAATGGAATAGATCTTCATATTATATAATGGAATAGTTCCAGATTGGTGACCGCCACAGAACAAAAAAAAACGCCGTGACCGCATACCGAAATATGAGTACGCAACGTAGGAAGGCGTCTCTTTTCCCTGTCTTGGACCGCTGGATGCGAGACGCACGGGACCGGTTAGTGCGGCGGCACTTGGGGGAGGCGTATATACAGCAGTGGATGTCTTTCGGCTGAATTTATGATGAAGACGGTTTTCAAATGAGGGAAGAAATCTATGGTAATATTATAAAGCTGAAGAGTTTGTTTGTTTGTTTGTTTGTTTGAACACGCTAATCTCAGGAACTACTGGTTGGAATTGAAAAATATTTTTGTGTTGGTTAGTCCATTTATCGAGGATGGTTATAGGCTATATAAAATCACGCTACGACCAATAGTAGCACAGCATAAATGAAAAAAGGTTGCAAAAACGGGAAAAAATATTCCCTTTTGAGAGCTTCCGTTGCGTGCGCTGCGTAAGCGGTTAAAGTTACGCAACATTCATGTATGTAGGGTAGGTAGGGTAGGGTAGGTAGGTAGCCAGTTGATGGGAGCGAAGCCGCGTGGGTCAGCTAGTTCAATAATATAATAGTAATATTATGCATTTAGTCGGAAACGACGGACGCAAAGGACGGATTAAGCGAGGGTCATAGATGAATCATGAGCAAGTGAAGGATTCTAACGACTAAATCACGAGCGTAGGGAGTGATTCATAATTATTGGCGCTCGATATAAATCCGTTCTGTTCAAGAGTCGCATACTACACTTTATACCATGGCTACGAGAAAAAAAAAAATATAAGCAAAAAACACAAGGAGTTTGTATGTCGAGTATTCTTTGCAGAAGGAGTTTGTATCGAGTTTATTTTACGCAAGGTGGTTGTATAGCATAGAGATGGAAGTGGAATACATTGGTGTGTTCTTAATTCAAACACCAATAGTAATTAAAAGTGCTTTTAATTCACTGTTTTCAGAATATAATAAGCTTTTTAGAGGGTATAAAAATATTGCGTTGTTTAATCAAGCACATTCAGTTTACTTTAAAAGAATTTTACACCTCATATAATAACCACATTCATAGCTACATTATACGCTTTTCTTTTTTCATCTCCTCTTTTACGACTGTACGTATCCTCCCGGAACATAATCGTATTTGCACATTCCCGTCCCCGGGATAGCCGTTTGTTCTAAACGCACCTCTAAACGCGAATAAAACAATAATTCTACTTCATACCAAGTCCAATTTTCCGCGGTTTTGTCATTGCAATATCTATTCATGAGTTTTCGTGTCATGTATGGGACGACCAACTTATTGATGCATCTAAAGTAAACCTTATCCCAAAGGCAGAAGACAAATTTTGGAAAAAAAATGGGTTAATTGTAAGTGGTGCGGTTAGCTATGTGAGTAGGGTTACCACACCGAATTATAAGTTTAAATTGTTTTGATTTTGGGGGACTCGGATAGTGTTCCTGTGTATCACAGGTAGACACACATGTACAGTTATGACACACAATTTATTGTCTGTGATTCAGGTTAGCAATTTAAACTTTAGGCTATCAAGTAGGCGGCAGCTTAGTTTAGGGTTTGACTTTTGTGGACATTGTGGGCTAATATGCTTTGAAAAATAGTGAATATCACTGCTACTCATACTTAGGTAGGATATGGAAACCCTACTATATTGGACACACTAATTTTATTTCTATGCGAGATATTTTTGGGACTTTCTACAAAATTGGTGCGGGAGTTTAGTTTAAGGTTTGACTTTCGTGGACTAATATGCTTTGCAAAATAGTGAGTAACACTGCTAATCATATTTAGGTAAGCTATGGAAACCCTACTATATTGAACACATTTGTTTTATTCCTATGCGAGATATTTTTGGGACGTTCAACAAAATAGGTGCGGAACCTCAGGTTAGGGTTTCACTTTCGTGGACTAATATGATTTGCAAAATAGTGAGTATCACGGCTAAGCATCGTTAAGTAGGCTATGGAAACCCTACCTAAGTATGATAAGCAGCTTACATTTAAAAAGGAATAGAAAAAAACACTGCCGAAGTATTTTAATATAGGATTGGTTAAACTTTAAAAATATGAGCTTATCTGATGACATTCCTTAAAATTGAAAATGCGTCTTTATTTAAAACCAGCTACTTTTTTTTTCACTTATCGGCTATCGACTATCATAGTTGATTTTTATTTGAACTCTGTTAATTTCGTTAATTTACAAAATAAAATAAAAACCGTTTTTTGCTTACAAGTCATATTTTATGCTATTAATTTCCGTATTTCACACTTCCAAAATAATCAAACAAGCCCAGACATTTGCATTAACTAATCTATTTGTTTATTGCCCGAGCAGACTAATATTTTCAACATTTCGCATGATATCGAGGCTCAGATGTTCGAGCCAGCAGCTGTGTCGTTATTAATACTCGTCAGAAAAATAAAACGGTCATATTTTAGCATTCTTATTGAATATTTTCAAATTGGCTTAGAAGTAGGTGTCTAGTAATTCAAATAAAAAATGGCAGCTGAATATTTTTTTGCTTAATTTGATATAATCCAGACAAAGCTGCGAACATAGCTTGTTCTTACTTCTAGCAAAGTAAGTATAGTGAGTGCAAATTAGCAGACACAATAGAAAAACAAATGTTTCAGGGAACCAAATTCCAAAGACGCCATTTTTAAATTATCTGTCAATAACTGAAAAATCGGCCCTTAATTTATTAGGAATTAGGCTCAATAGCGCATATACAGGATTATAATATATGCTCAAATAGGCCTATTATTTACACGGATCCCTATACATTATCTTAGAACAGACCAATTTATCAATTCATAATCTTATGTGTGCATGTAAACCATTGTCTTCAACCCCTTCTATACATAATACATACATACATTTATCACATGTCAGTTTATACAGTATCCAACCACAGAGTACGAAGAAATCTCGGTGGCCTCTGCTGGAGACGGCATTGTCAAAACTTTGTATGCAGACCAAGCGTGATAGTGAGTATCACCGTTTATTCATAATAATTTACGGCCTGTGATTGTTAAGACTATGGCTAAATAAGACACCATTTTTTTTTTATTGATGATACATACAAATTATGTACCGCATGATTAAAATGCTCATTATTACCTATAAAAAAGTCTGCAAAAGAGATTATATCTCACTATCATAGTTAAATCATAATAGCAACTTTTGTGTTCTAAAATTTAATTAGATCGCCGGTATTTTATTAATTCTTATAGGTAGGTAGGGTAGGTGGGTAGGTAGGTAGGGCAGGGTAAGTAGGGTAGGGTAGGTCAGTAGGTAGCCAGTTGACGGGAACGAAGCCGCGAGGGCAGCTAACAGTCGCCGACGTAAAAAGTTGGAAATTTTCCCAATCATACTCCAGGGAAGTATATCCTATGTCCATTCAGGATATATTCCACCCGTGTCTCAACAAAATCATATCAGCCGTAAAGAGGTGAAAAGAAAACAAACAGACAGAGTTACTTTAGCATTTATAATATTAGTATGGACAGCGTCTCTTGTTACTGTCATCCACACTCTGTGATGTCAACGGTTCTCATTGTAGATTTGTTGACAACGCTTAACCTGTGCGCATAAATTAATCAATCTTGAAGGTAACTTGAGCGATGTATGTTAGTATAGCAAACACTAGATGTAGCCGTGTCTTCACATACATGAGAAGTCATGCTGTTCGAAGTAATTTAGCAAACATTTCATGTTACATCCAAACAAAGACCCTAAATTATTAATTTCGCCAATGAATGCAGCGTTATTCTATGATAACGAGAACCAGTGGATTTATAAGTAATTCGTTCATTTGTTTTTTTTCTATAATATGCACATAATTTATGCATATCATTAGTAGCAAAGAACCAATGTTAGTCACATTGCAATATTTCCGCAAATAAAAAAGGTTTTCAAAAATATGCAAATAAAGTAATTTTCAAACAACAGATAAAGTTTTTAACCCCTTGTATAGTTGTTGCGTTTTGTAATGGTAATAACGGTAATTTCCCTTTTATCAATAAAACTTCTTCGGAATCAGATTTTTTTTTGTGTATCGTTTATAACTATTGACAAATGTTGATGATTACGAAAAATACCTGATTACAAAACAACGGAAAGTATTTAAGTTGGGAAAGTTCCCAAAAATTTCTTCCATCCTCATACCAACCCTACTTCAAGCACTTCTTGTTTTGACAAATCCTGTCAGGCAGTGTTATAACTCACTACAGTCATGGACTTACACATTCGGTCCCCATGACTATAAAATAGTTTTATATCAACGCTGACAGACTGACAGGTCATCGGCCGTTTATTTTGTGGGCGACGACGCGACGCGGCGACGAGGGAATTAAGCTTGCGATGCAATCATACGAATACGTACCTATACAGGTATCTATGTCCCCCACGTGTGTGTGGTACATAGATAGGAGTGTAGAATGAACGCATGAAGGCGAATGAATGAAAGGAAGCAGAAGAATGAAAGTAGACGAACGAAAAAAAGGTGGGTGAGTGAAATAACAAAGCCATTTTCGGTAATCATATCCAGCACCGGCACTAGCTCTTGATCTGGATATAGCGAGATTGTCTTTCAGCGCCCTTTGGTCGACGCTTTCACTTTGCGTAAATTCTACTTCGGTTTCATGTCATCTAAATCTATATATATAAAAGTGAAAGGTCACTCTCTCACTCATTACGAAATATCGTAAACCGCTTGACGTATAAAGATGAAATTTGGTTAAAAGGTTTCTCAAGTAACGTAAATGAGCACTAAAAAAGGATTTTTGAAAATGCCACCCCTAAGGGGGTAAAAAAGGGTTTGCAAATTTGTATGAAAAATCTTATTCCTTCGGCTAATATTTTTGAAACTTGGCACAAATAGTAATCTAAGTAAATGATAAAGGTTGACATTATAAGTTTTTCGAAACTTCCCCCAAAAGATGATTTAAGGGGTGTAAAAGTTTAAAAGTAAACATAAAGGTTGTTGTAGTGTATGTAGATAACAATAGATTGCGCTTCAAGCCGATAACTTCAAGTCGACTATTAATATTGATAAAATATGTGCATATTTTACAGTTGTCATTACTAGTTTTCCGAAATTACCCCCAAAAGACGATTAAGGGGGTTTTCAATTTTTTTTTGGATTAATCTTATTTCATGTGTTAATAAACTTGAAACTTAGCACAAATACGGTCGGTATTTGTGCTAAGTTTCAAGTTTATTATTTATGTAAAAAAAAAAGGTTGTCATTATAAGTTTTTCAAAACCGAACCACCCCCATAATATGATTAAGCAGGTATTCAAGTTTGCTAAGAATCTTACTGCACAGGTTTTCGTTTTTCATGTAAGAGTCTAGGGGAGCACTATGAAGGAAATTTCGGAAATTCCAAAAACATTTTAGGGGGTGAATAGGGGTTTTTTATGAAAAAAACAAATTCTTTGACAATAAAGTAAATAATCAAAATGACATAAATTATTATATAAACTAGTCCCCAGATAATTATTTTAGAGGTATCTTATTGCGCAATCTGAAAAACATAAACAAAAAATGTAATGGAGAAGAAAGGAGTGAATGACATATTTGGGTTGTAAAAACTCGAGCCTCAACAGGGACAAAAAGGGTTAATATGTTTTTAGAGGAGATTTTTCAATAGTCTGATAACTTTTAACTGAGGAATAAACATGGCCGTTTGACATATTTTCTATAAAAAAGCAGTCAAACGATAATTTTTAGAGTTCCGTACCCAAAGGATAAAAACGGGACCCTATTACTAAGACTACACGATCCGTCTGTCTGTCCGTCTGTCACCAGGCAGGTCACCAGGTATCTCATGAACCGTGACAGCTAGACAGTTAAATTTTCACAGATGATGTATTTCTGTTGCCGCTATAACAACAAATATATAAAATCAGAATAAAACAAATATATAAGTAGGGGCTCCCATACAACAAATGTGTTTTTTTGCCGTATTTTGCGACAATGGTACGGAACCTTTCGTGCGCGAGTCCGACTCGCACTTGGCCAGTTCTTATTCCTCAATTAAAAGTTATCAGACCACTGAAAAATCGGCTCTAAGTCAAATAACAAATCGTCCCAAACCAGTTAACCTTAGATATCTACGATACCGCAATTTTATTAATTTAATAAAAACTTATCCTTGGTCGCCTTCGCTAACTGCACATAAGAAATTCATCTGTAGGATAAAATATGAAATAATGCGAACGAAGTCACGGGCTGAGTGCTAGTAATTAATAACTGCCATGTTTTCAAACATCAACTTGTATTGCAAGTAGGTAAGCGGACGCCACCTCAGAACTATTCAGCCCTATCGACCATCTGTTCTGCGAGCAATGTGCCCTGCCTACTGTCATTTAAGGATGGCTATTTTTCGGGGCATACCAGTTACCATGGTTCTCCAGAATTAGTTACATAATATTATGCAGGTAAAAAATAGATTGTATGACAGATGCCAAGTATACTATTGATTAATTTATTTATTTACTTTAATTACTAGACACTTTAAAATTCCCCAAACTCAAGCATGTATTGTTGCTGTGGACTGATTGAAACCACTTTTGGCAGGCAGTCAAAGTTAATTAAACCACACAATGTTATGGTTGGTTGCCTCATAAATGCTACTTTATAAGCGACGTAAACCACTTTTATGACGTTTTTTATGACTTCATTAATTCCACAGGTAATTAGCTAAGAAAGTTTACCTACAGTAATTCAACTTTGACTTTACCGTTTGACCGTTATTTGACAACTTTGACCGTTATTTGACTAAGTAGTCAAATAACGGTCATATAATCAGTCACCGGGGATAAGTAGCAGTGACAAGCGACTGTGACAGTATCTTCATACAAAATAAAATCGAAAAAAAGTTTTGAAAAGTGCCTCGACTGACCTTACCCACGTAAATGATTATCTATACCGTATTTATTTCCTTGAAATAATTACCAACAGCCGCGCGGTACGTAAACACGCGATAGGGCTGTCCGCCTACAGCATTTTAATTTCATCTACTTATTTGAGTTTCTTTCTAGTTTTAATACATACCTATTAAAAAATAAAAACAAATAGTAGCAGGTACATAAAATTATATCATAGGAGTTTCCAGGTAATTAAAAAAAAATCTCTGGGTGCGTTTTTAAAGAATTCAAGCAACCTAAAACAGCTCATAGTACATTGTGATACAAGGGTGGAAAGTAGGTTATTGCAAACGAGCTGTGTTTTTAAAGACACGTTTTTCGTTTGCAAACCTACACACCCGTGTATCACACGACATTTTTCAATACAGTTGTGGGAAATAGTAAAATCACGTCAAAGAATTAGATTTGCTTATACACAAAAAAAAAAAAATTGAGAAAATGGCACGTTTTTGCAACTGGACATATTCTTTTTTACAACGAAAACAACCTATACAGCCTATTCGATTTTTGACAAAATGTTGATGTGTAAATAATTAAATTAAAACTGGTAATTAAATATATTGGACACTCATTTAAAAGACTTTTAAGAATTCAATGCTAAAACGTACGGAATCATTCATTTTTCCTCGCATAAAATCTATCCCATTTTATTCTATGTATGAAAACTCCTTGCTACTAAACTTTTTTAAATTTACTTATAATTAATGGCGCGTTTTTGCAACTGGCCATATTTTTTTACAACGAAAACAGCCTATACAGCCTATTAGATATTTGATAAATGTTGATGTGAAAATAATTAAATTAAAATTGGTAATTAAATATTTTAAACAACAATTTAAAAGACTTTTGAGAATTCAATGCTAAAACGTACGGAATCATTCATTTTTCCTCTATCTAAAAAATCATTCCCACTTTATTCTATGTATGAAAACTCCTTGCTACTAAACTTTTTTAAATTGACTTGATAAATTGCAAAACTAATGATCGAGCTCGTAAACAAAAGTCACGACCGCGTAACAGAAAGATGCCTAGGTTTTTTTTTTGGCGGGATTTTTTCGAGGGAAGTTCAGCGGCTGTTAATATTATTTGCAAATTGATTCCTAGTGGATATTGTGATATAAAATTGGTGTAGTTTTGTGTCTCAACTGTCTACGCAACTGGACAATATGTGAAATTAGTGACAGAAGCGATCTCGGGATAGTGGAGCGGAGAATTTTATTGTAGTATTGACTACCTCCGCAAAGCTTACTGGGAAGGCTGACTCGATACAATTTGCTGCCAAATACTCCAAAAAACATTAGAATATGTTACATCCGCATTCTAATGTTACTAATGAATTCAAGAAAAATACTGATGACTAGGCAGCATGGTCTCAGACCTTAGCCTGTTCCGTAAGGAAAAACAAAATAAAAAAAAAAAAAAACAAAAAAAAGAAAGATGCCTATGCAAAAGATTTAATTTTCGAATCATAATTATAGCCTCCGAAAGTACGCCATGTTTAACAACTGTATTGAAAATATTGTTTATAATTTCACTTTGCCATATTAAGTAAGTACAAAAGTACTTACTTAATACTTATTTCAAACAAATATTCAAAAACGCACGCTTACTGCTTACAAAACCATCACACCGTTCGTTCGTCACTGCGGCGCGTTAGCAACTGTAATGTACCGAGAGTATACCGAACTCGAGGCGCGTAAGTATGACTCTCATTCCGACCGTTTGTATGAAGATAAAATACTGTACGTATAGATAACATTACCGTGCCTCAGGCTCTAGACAATTGACATTGACATTCTGTCAACAAAAGCGTATGTTAAAAATGTATAGGACTGGACTGGACTGGTTGTGAACTCATACCAAAAGGCCCCGTAGAAAGGCGCGGGGCGATAAAGCGACTACTTTGACGCGGTGTCATGTCACACTTGTGTGCCTTTAGTCTGTCCTGCAGCCTAGGGCAAAGGGAACAACTGCATAAAAGAGTATGAATTATTTCCTTTAAATGTTTTCGTTATTGCGTCAATAATTTAGAAAGGGTACGTTCTCCACCCTGTTTTGATTCACATATTCTTTCCATGACCCTTTCAAGTGTATTACGCAATAGGAAATTCGTAATTTTAAAGGTGTCGCACCCTTAACTTACGCGTTCTGCCGATTTCACTTACGGAATTAGGCTGCTGTTATTAAACCGAATTTACTAACTTTACCTCTACTGTAGCACTTCCTATCACAGAAACACTTATGTCAAAAGGGTCTTCATTAAAAATACATGCACGGAATAATTAATTTGATAAAAGAACTATCGTGTTAAATGTCGAAATGATTCATGATACTGAAATTCAGATTATAACGGATTACACTTTAATTATACAGGACTGAACGATTGTGTGAACAAACTTCCATTCGTTTTCGTTCAGTCATTCGTTCAATGTTCACGAGGAGTTTATTGTCTGCGGTGAATGATGTTCCGATAAATTGGACACTCCTCATATTCTTTTAATTACGTGTTTTTTGGTGAGTTATTGTTTTAATTTTGGTATAATGTTATGCATCCTTAGTTATTTAAAAGACTCTTATTCATCTTCAGAATAATCATCATCGTCTCAAAGACAAAGACAAAGATATTTTATTTCAAGTAGGCCACCAAGCGGCACTTTTGAACGTTAGGTACATTAAATTTACAAGTTATAAAAGTTGATTCTACCGTGCATTCGGAAAGTAGCTTGTTATGGAGAAGAATGCACAAGAAACTCCATACTTACTCTTTTAAAATTTTATATAGTTACATAAGTACATACATTATTAAATTCATATATGTGAGGACTTTGCACCCAGAATAGCACTACACACGTACTACGTACATGCATAAACTAATAAAAGTACTCACACATGTACTGTGCAGTTATATAATAGATGCAAAGCATTAACATCCGAAGCAGTTAAGTTATGACCAATCCCAACTGACGGCGTCCGATCACGAACATGGCGCATGAATTGGCACCACCCAGCTCAACCAACATGAAGGGAACCGGATGATCCAACACACGCGCCACCATCACAGAGACATTTGAGAGAGCATGACACACTCAACTGCCAGGGCACACACAAGTCAACGAATGACACACGGGTACAGTAAATGGTAGATTTACAGTTGGGTACATAGTACTCACACACGTTCTGTGCAGTTATACAATAATAAGGAAATTGAGTTTATACAAAACAAATATATTCATTCAGTCTTCAGCAGGTCCAAAAATACTTCAAAACAATAATGTTCTGCATATCACTTGTTTTTGCGCCCTAGTGGATATGGAGCAGGAATAGCATTTAACCAAGCATTTTTATCAGTGATGTAATACCCCAACTTATAATATGCCAGCCTGCATGCGTCTAATATACTACTACTATATATAAAATATACAACGGTCCAAATGCGAGTCTTAGTGCGGCAAAGGGTCTAATCTATCCTATCCTATTCTAATACACTACGAGCCTAGGTATTTATTTTAAACATATTTACTTAATCTGCAAGTCCATCCGTAAAAAAAATATATTAAACCAATTTATGAAATTGATGAAGTCACTTTGTTCACCGTGGTTTGTAATTTGTAACCCGGTGTATATGTAGATAGAAAACCTGTGTACCACCAAAACCAATAGTCAAGATGTTACCCTATCAATTGCTAAGCTGCATCAAAATACCTGGTCCTTCGCTTTCGCATTCGTCTGTACCTGTAAGTTTTTAGGGTGACATACCCGAAGGGTGCAAAACAGAGCGCTATTGCTGTCACTCACGTGTCCGTCTGTCCGTCGTCTGTCACACAGGTTTTACAGGCAAACGGTTGCAGCTACAGTCTTCAAATTTATCTCACAATAAAAGCATCTTGTTGACCCAAAGCCAAACAAATGATTAAAAAATGCCAGTAAAAATACCATACTGCGAAAGGGCCCGCGAAAAAAAAAATTACCTACCCCATTGAGTGGGGTATCGTTGTTTAGATCTCGTTAATTAGATAAATACTGTATCTTTTGTTCAAAAAAATATTGGAAAACAAAGGAAAAAATGAGAAACCACCAAAGTCAACTATAAAAATAAAATTGTGCCGAAGATTTTTACAACATCCCATTGACTTATAAACTTGAAATTTGGTGATTACCGTACGTATAATTTACCAAAAAATACCAATATCTGATTTTTTCTTTGAAATGCCCTGTTCTGCCATTCGGACGGCTTATTTATTTATTTATTAATTATTATATTCTTTATTGTACACCACAAAAATATATATACAGGACAAACAAGTATAAAAGCAAGTTTACAATGGGCGGCCTTATCGCACAGTAAAATGGAAAATGGGCCTAAATGGGCGAAGCCAGCAACGCACTCTTGGCAGATTTATTTTAAGGTCATCGGTCTACCTAACTTGAGGGCGTTCTACGCTAAGCTTGCCGATACGCAATCTCCACTTCTACAACTCGATTACTCCATCAGCTATCCTTTGATACACATGCCCGACTGTCTACCACTTTAGTTTGCTAACCCTGCAAGCCATGTCGGTGAACCCGGTTCGATTGCTCCATCGGCTATCGGTCCTTTGATACACATGCCCGACTGCCTACCACTTAAGTTTGCTAACCCTGCAAGCTATGTCGGTGAACCTAGTTCTTTTACGGATAGTCTCATTTCAGATCTTATTCATAGTCCTGTGATTCTAGACAAGTGTCATACTATTAAAGAAATTGTTACGATACCGATTGAAAAAATGTTAAGAAGCCCTTAATTAACCGACTAACCACCGACCAAAAGGAGGAGGTTCTGTGTTCAACTTTATGTATGTTTTTTTTTACGTAGTTGCTCCTAGGCTGATGTGCAAGCACACGTATCTCTTTGTGTCCTGTTGAGCGCCCTAGCAGACACGAGCATTATTAATATATTTTTTATTTCTACAATATATAACGAGTTGATTAGTGCCGATACAAGTTGTACGAGTTAATCCCGATTTAGGGTTCTATGGCATCGTTATCCCCGGCTCAATATATACGGCAGGTTACCATGCCGCGAGCCAATCTTCTTTGCGTGCCTCCCGAAGACCAACTTGTCGCTTCGCCACTGGTTTGCTGAGCGAGTCGGCCAGCCACGCCGTGTAAGCTGTCAGAGTCATCACTGTACAGCACATCTTGGATCATCGGCCAACTTGCATCTCCAGCCTCCTGCAACTACAGGGCAGTAACTATCCCTGAAGAAGTGACAACAGACGTCCGTAACCCACGACCTACAAATATTTGTGTGCCTCCGGCTATACTAGTTTGTTTTATTTTCAAATTTAAGTTCTGTTTTAAAAGTACATGCCCATTTTTTTATTCAGTTGCCTTTGTGAGGTGGGAATAGTACGGGTGGAGGCTACACTGTCTTCCGAAATTAAAGTCATTTATCGCTTTGTAGTGATTTGATTTGGAAGTCGGTTATTAGTTATTGTTAAAAGTTTATTTAGCTTCACCATCGATTGTGGTTTGGTGTGTGTCCAGACTATAGACAAATTGTCCACTAAACTCTACAACTGAATTCTTCTTCTTTTTCGAGTCAATGGTTAATTAGCTATTCAAAATGTACTATGCAGTAAATAAAGTAAGTACCTAATACTTACAATGTTTATTTATTATATAGAGTCGTAAGATTTATTTAGCGTTATCGCAGTTTCAAACAGCCGTTATGTTTATCTTTCTCAAAAGTTTCAGAAAAAAATAATAAGTTAGGAGATTTTCTTTTGTTGAGATATTAAGTGCCGACCCATGCATAGATAAACGAGGGCAAGTGAATAACTTATGCGGTCAAACTTAATACATTTTTTATAACCCCCGACGAAATAAATAACTTAATTAAAAAAAAACGAAAAACCCGACTACTTAAAAAGCGAACTAAAAAGAAGTAAACAAGAAGAAAATCATGCTGTGCAGTCGGAGGATACATATTTGCGAGCTGGCGGACCAAAGCCAGATTCAGTCAAACTTATTAAACCCCTCTTTTTACCCGACTGCCGAAGGAGGGTAATGTGTTTATCAGTCTATGTATGTATGTATGTTTGTTCCATATGTGGCGTTCTAGAGACCAAACGCGTGGGCCGATTTTGATGGTTCTTACGTCAATCGATTCGTCTTAACCCTGCGAGTATCACTGGCAATTAAAATTGGAAAATAAGAAAATATCGGTTTTTAGGCGACATATTGTGGGGGCTCAAATTTTAAGTATCAAAATAAAGGGTTTTAAGATGTGATTTCAAAAATATATGTTTCAATGTACTTAATTCGAAAAAAAAAAACTAATAGTTATAAATAAAAAATGTTAATAAAAAAAATAAAAAAACCCGACTGCTTGAAAAACGAACTAAAAAGACGTAAACAAGGAGAAAATCATGCTGTGCAGTCGGAGGATACATATTCGCGAGCTGGCTGACCAAAACCAGACCTATCCACCAACCAGATATATCAAACAGTCGGGTTTTTTGTTTTTTTTTAACTTCTATCTTGCGAAGTCCCAAGACACAAAAATCTACCTTAAACTGCATAATTTTCGCTTAAAACTCCAGTATTTCCAAGCATATCTCTGCAATTTCAGACATATAAACAATTGAAAAACATTTCAATTAGATCAGCCAACCTTGGTTTAGGCACAAGGTCACGCGTGGGCTGTCGACCGGGCACGAGCCCCGCCGGTTGCCATGGTAACGCCGGGGAGAGCGTGTCACCCTCTCTTGTCTAAAACCTTCGAAAATATTCGCTTAAATGATAAGATTTGATTTTTGGGCATAAACTCTTTATATGTTGTTTGAATGTGGGGTTTGAGGGTTGTAATGAAATTATTGAGCGATGGTTTTTAAAATTAAGTATGGTTTTTGTTGTGTTGGACGTTTCTTAAGTTAACTAATGTACTGCATCATAATAATAGTTCTAAGATAACTAGTCTAAAAGTATTAGTAAAATCGAATAGTCTGTTCTTTAAATAGTGCCATGTCCGCTTGCAAGTCACCTTCTTCTTCTTCTCTTAAAGCATTATACTTACTAAAGTCGATCCGGGTAGCCTTAAATCAAATGGAAATTGGTTGGAGTAAAATCTCAGTAGTTTTATTAGTAGTGTATTCTAATGGTTCCTGCGTCGCTAAACTACTAATCTACATGCCCTCTGCCCTCTGAACTGCCTTCACAACTGAAACCTTCACGTGCTATTTCCAAAGACGGTTCTACATGTCGGACACAACATGATGTTTACTTATAAAACAGCCTCTACCAAGAAGAGGGGCAAAATATCTTCAAGTTTGGTAATGTTACATTACATAATTAATAGATCTTTGCCTTCTGGCAATATTAGCTTAATTTTCTCCCCAATTTACATTTTATTTGCTTTACATTCAATGTAGTTTGTTAAGTTGTTCTTGGAGTTAATGAACTGATTAATTATGTATGGTAATAGGAGTAGGTATGTAAACATCTTAGAATAGTTTTTTAATTTCTGCCTGTAACGCCAGTCTGCAACTATCCACTGGTGGGCAAAGGGTTCTTCTCATACAGAGAACACGATACGAGCATTGATCACCACATTTGCTCAAGGTTGGTTGGCGATTTCAGACTTATATTTACTACTAGCTGCGCCCGCAGCTTCGCTCCCGTCATCTGTCTGTCAACCCTATCCTACTTACCTTCCTGCCTACCCTACTTACCTACCAACCATTTTTGTTTCTTTTCTATAGTCATCATTCTTTCGCGGATAATCTTAACACCGCCATTCAGAAAATGACTTCAAATGCACAACGCCATCTATCGAATATCGAGTTCAACTGTCCGAGTATCTGAATTGGGTGTGTTGTGATAATTTTACTTCTTGAACACATTAAATTCATCTAACTTTTGATAGAGCGAACCGATTGCGATGAAACAAAAACTAAGTAATTGTTCAAGTTACGCACAATTTTTATGTATAAAAGTTATTCACATTGGTTTCGTACACTTCACGTGATGCGTGCACAAATAAACAGACAAAAATTCAAAAAATGCCGGCAATAGTTTCTGTTGGTTATCCTTTAACACCCTGGCAATATTTTTTTGGAAATATTTTCGATGTACAAAAATTACTTTTTACGATTTATTATATCTATACTAATATTATAATGCTGAAGAGTTTGTTTGTTTGTTTGTTTGAACGCACTAATCTCAGGAACTACAGGTTGGAAATGAAAAAATCTTTTTGTGTTGGATAGTCCATTTATCGAGGAAGGTTATAAGCTAAATAACATCACGCTACAACCAATAGGAGCCGAGCATAAATGAAAAATGTTGCAGAAACGGACAAAAATATTCCTTTTTGAGAGCTTTTGTTGCGTGCGCTGCGTAAACGGTTTAAGTTACGCAAATATAATGTTTGATGAAATTGTTCTTCTTTAAAAGTTCTAAAAAAAATCCGCATCAGCATATGTCTATCTTTTAAGATTGACTCACAATAGCAGCTTTTATGTTATAAATTTATGTAGGTAGGGTAGGGTAGGGTAGGTAGGGTAGGGTAGGGACGGTAGGGTAGGGTAGGTAGGGTAGGGTAGGTAGGGTAGGCTGGGTAGGGTAGATAGGGTAGGTGGGTAGGGTAGTTATGGGAAATAAAAAAAATAGGGTAGATAGGTAGGAGGTAGGTAGGTAGCCAGTTGATGGGAGCGAAGCCGCGGGGGTCAGCTAGTGTATTGATAAGTATAGGTTTCCTCACGATGTTTTACTTCATCATGTCCAAGATAGAGATAGCGTAAGAGTATATTATGAATTTGAAAAAGTAACATTGGTCCTTTCTCGGCTTTGAACCCGAGCAAGGACGTCAAGCACGAGAGGCGAGGTCTTAACCAGGGTTGTTGCGAACATCAGCATCAGCATATGCGGCACTTCAGCAACATTTCCAATATCAGCATTGATAGATGCCGATTTATTGATGCCGATTATTAATGCTGAAGTTCGAGTGACATGACTGAAGAGCACAGGTGCCCGTGTTCTTTTCGGCTGTGAGTGTTGAGCAATCGTGAGGTCAACCACAGATATTGCGATTGTAGTCAAACACAAACATGTCTCATCATTACTATTCATTACGTTATAACAGTGGCGCAGTGGTGGCCCAGTGGTATCGACCACGACTTACAATTTGTTGGTCGTGGGTTCGAGCCCAGGCAGGCGCTTTACTTTGTGTAAATTATTTCATCACCACTGCTCTCAAAACGGTGAAGGAAAACATCGTGAGGAAACCGGCATATCCTAGAACCAAACATTCGAACACATGTGACATCCACCAACCCGCACTGGGCCCGCGTGGTGGATTACGGCCCATTCCCTCTCACAGAGAGGAGGCCTGTGTCCCAGCAGTGGGAACATTAATAGGCTGATGATGTGATGTGACGTTATAATACGTCATTGCGGATAAAAGTCTAGTTATTACTTTTTCGTAAACTTTTGGATAAACAAAAGAGCCCCCGTTGAAATGTGAAATACGTACATTTTTTTAAATTAGAAAATCTTTAACTTATGTAATTAGGATTATTCAGGCAAAGGGCAATGCCAATTATCAATACCAAACAGAAAAACAAAAAGCAATTTTCGTGATCTATTTTAAAGAAAATATAATATAGCTATTTCATTAAAATCAGAATCAGCATCCGCTGATGTCAATGACAAAATATCAGCATCAACGAATGTAAAAAAAACCGGCCAAGTGCGAGTTGGACTCGCGCACGAAGGGTTCCGTACCATTATCGCAAAAAACGACAAAAAAATCACGTTTGTTGTATTGGAGCCCCTCTTAAATATTAATTTTATTCTGTTTTTAGTATTTTTTGTTGTAGCGGCAACAGAAATACATCATCTGTGAAAATTTCAACTGTATAGCTGTCACGGTTTATGAGATACAGCCTGGTGACAGACGGACAGACAGACAGACAGATAGACGGATCGCGGAATCTTAGTAATACGGTCCCGTTTTTATCCTTTGGGTACGGAACCCTAAAAAAGTGCATCAGCAACAACTTTGGTTTAACCACCACGACATTTTTCTCAATTTCTGCCTCTATGCAACTTCTCAACTAAATATTTGCAAAATATTATGATTCATCTTCCTAATGTTATGTTATGATGTGATGTGTTCATTTACAAATTGCATTCCGTCAAAAAATTGCCATTGCCCAAGCGTAGCCACATCGAACATCGACAGTCCATGCATCCAGCGGACTGCTGTAAGCCTTCAGCAAGTCAGCGGTCTACCTTGTGGGTGGCCTTACAATGCTGCGTCTTCGGGTAAGTAGTCGCCAATGTAGTCTCCCGAAGAGATGATTTTTCTGCAATCATGAAGATTTTAGTCACGTTGTAAAACACAGCATTTGAAGCCTCATGTTGCCTTCTTGCCATAATCCTTCAAAAATATTGATGTAAAAATTCTCAAAGCCAACAAAAGCATACATATTTGGTTGTTAGATGTTATGTGTGAACGTGGCATGGCAGCTGTCTTGCCCATCTCAAGATCACTGCGGCTGATAACGTGCGACATGTGTACAAACAGACAGTACCTACTAACCTACAGTTTATGATTATGTATCTATGTACTTGGATATAGGTCGCAGTAGCCTGAAGGTTTGCGTAGTTTCATGGCCATCAATTGGTTAGGGTTAATTGTACATGAAACTCTGTTTTAAATTAAAGAATATTTCGAGTTTATCTGACATGTGTTTAAATAACACACGCGCGATTCCTGAGGTCAAACAAAAAACCGGCCAAGTGCGAGTCGGACTCGCGCACGAAAGGTTCCGTACCATTATTTATTTATTAAACTTTATTGTACACCACAAAATAAAAAAAAAACTGGGTGGTCTTATCGCACAGGGCAATCTCTTACAGACAACCTTTGGATGGACTGAAAGATAGGAGAAGAATTTAGGGCTGTCAGTGTACAACAGATCATAATAGTACATTACTGCAGAATCCAGTAAGTAAGCCTTTCTGGCCAAGTATGAGTTAACCGGACCGAACCGCAGGTGAGGTCCGGTTATATACGAGGCCAGGATGGCTTTTTACTGGTTGAGGCTTGTATAATGCTTTTCTCAAAAATGAAAGAAAGTATAACAACAAATTCGTTCAATTAATATTGAAGGTTACATTCATATTAGGGCAATTACTGATGTATATTTGCTTGTTGTACATCTTGATTAACAGACTCAAAAATATATCTATCTCATAAAATGTCATACCAAAAAGAGAGATAGATATATATTTGGAGCCTCCCTCCTATAACCATGTTATAATGGCTAAACTCTAATCTGTGTCTGGCTGGTACTATGTTTTTTTTTTCTATGCAGATCTAAAGAGAATGACCTACTGTCTAGAGATGGGAGTTTTCAGTTTTTTGCACAACGGTTATGTAACCGATTTAAAGTTTTCATACCTATCGATATCGAAAAACGGTTTTCAGATGTCGATATCATTTAGAACAGTTTGTATAAGTTAAAATGTTATTTAGATGAGCAAACTAACAACCAACGCGAAATAATACTTGGAAAGAGAGGTACCGCATATGGTTCCTATCGTTTGTGAAGTTTGTGTTTTGTTCGTAGTTCGTACGTTTTCGCATTGTTACGGTTTTAAGTTTTGACTAATTCGTTCTCGCACGCTAGTAAGGTTTTTATTAGATACAGTTTTTGTAATATCCGTTATTTTGATATAGATATCGATATGATATGATAAGACATCCGATATAAGTTACCTTTTGATATATCGGACCAATCCCTACTACTGTCCAGTAAGTAAATTACATACTTACTTACTGGACAGTAGGATATTCCAAATTTAAAATCTTGCTTCTTACTGGACAGTTGTGAATAAGTCTCCGGTAGAGTTCACTTTCTGGATACTTTTTAGAGATGTTATGACAACATTACATACCATTTTTGAGAAAATAATATTACTTACTTATACATAATAACATAAAATACATACATACAATACTAAATATCTAATATACTAATAAATATCGAATATATGACAGATAGGAAAATACTAAAATTATAGTGAAAGGTAATGCTCCTTTACCATTTTCTTAAAAGTTGGCAGTGTTTGAGCACGTCTTATTTCTATAGGTAATGCATTCCACACGCAGTTCGGCTGCTTGAAACGCCAAAAAAATCAGGTTTTTGTATGGGAGCCCCACTTAAATATTTATTTTATTCTGTTTTTAGTATTTGTTGTTATAGCGGCAACAGAAATACATCATCTGTGAAAATTGCAGCTGTCTAACTATCATGGTTCATGAGATAAATCCTGGTGACAGACAGACAGACAGACGGACCGCGGTGTGTTAGTAGTAGTTAGTAATATGGTCCCGTTATTACCCTTTGGGTACGGAACCCTAAAAATAACGAAGCACTTTCACGTTTTTCAGGCCTAGCGGCCCAGCTGCTACGGCTACATGCACTCGCTACTCTTTATAAGACGAAAGTTTATAAAACCTTTATCTAAAAGGCTTGTGGTGCCGTTGTGGCTCAGTGGCTAAGACCTCACCTCTCGCGCTTGAGGTCGTGGGTTCAAATCCGGGCAAGTACCTACCAATGTGTCTTTTCCAAATGAAAAAAAATGAAAAAGTGTTTATGTAAGTCTGAAATAACCATGTCAGAGACCTGTGGGCCGTGCTTCCCAGAGGCGGCATAATTAACTCTGACAACAGAGGTGGTCACATCCTCACAAGAAAAATAAATAAATGATAGGCATGTTCAAAAATATTAGGGCTTTTACAATTTAGACATTTGGTGTCGGTCTGCTGCGCCACAGTGGTGCGGGTGCACACGACCAGTTGATTTTTTCGTGAAAGAAAAGAAAGAAAACTAGTTTATTAGGCACACACAGATACACACCCAGCACGACACCCGCAACGCTGTGATGCCGCAGCAGTCCGACACCAAACGTCTAAATTGAAAGAGCCCATATCGTCAATATCATCTGGTTTCTTTATTACAATCATTATTGTATTGACATCTCGTACAATCGAACAATGTCATTGCGTAGGATTTTTTATCTATACTTAATCTATACTAATATTATAAAGAGGAAAGATTTTTTTGTTTGTTTGTTTGTACCGAATAGGCTCCGAAACTACTGGACCGATTTAAAAAATTCTTTCACATATGGAAAGCTACATAATAATGTAAAATAGCCTATGTTACTCGGGAATACCCGAGTAACATAGGCTATTTTATAATCCTGAAAACGGGTCCTGTGGGGTGGTCCACGGGAGCAAAGCCGCGGGCAACCGCTAAACTTCATTATTTACAGGCTAGTGTTTGAGCTCAAGTGGTCGCAATCCTACTGCTGAGCATGAGGTCTTGGATTCGATTACTTGGGACATAACTGGTGAAATGGCAATAGGCCGGCCCCCATTACATAGGACATAACTGGTGAAATTTGTGCGTGGTTGTTGGCAACAGGCTGGCCCCCATTACTTGGGACATAACTGGTGAAATGGCAATAGGCCGGCCCCCATTACATAGGACATAACTGGTGAAATTTGTGCGCGGTTGTTGGCAACAGGCTGGCCCCCATTATATGTGACATAACTGGTGAAATGGCAATAGGCTGGCCCCATAACATATGACATAACTGGTGAAATGGCAATGGGCTGGCCCCATTACATGGGACATAACTGGTGAAATTTGTGCGCGGTTGTTGGCAACAGGCTGGCCCCTATTACATGGGACATAACTGGTTAAATTTGTGCGCGGTTGTTGGCTACAGGCTGCCCCCCATTATATGTGACATAACTGGTGAAATGGCAATGGGCTGGCCCCATTACATGGGACATAACTGGTGAAATTCGTGCGCGGTTGTTGGCAATAGGCTGGCTCCCATTACTTGGGACATAACTGGTGAAATGGCAATAGGCCGGCCCCCATTACATAGGACATAACTGGTGAAATTTGTGCGCGGTTGTTGGCAACAGGCTGGCCCTTATTACATGGGACATAACTGGTTAAATTTGTGCGCGGTTGTTGGCTACAGGCTGCCCCCCATTACTTGGGACATAACTGGTGAAATGGCAATAGGCCGGCCCCCATTACATAGGACATAACTGGTGAAATTTGTGCGCGGTTGTTGGCAACAGGCTGGCCCCCATTATATGTGACATAACTGGTGAAATGGCAATAGGCTGGCCCCATAACATATGACATAACTGGTGAAATGGCAATGGGCTGGCCCCATTACATGGGACATAACTGGTGAAATTTGTGCGCGGTTGTTGGCAACAGGCTGGCCCTTATTACATGGGACATAACTGGTGAAATTTGTGCGTGGTTGTTGGCAACAGCCTGGCCCCTATTACATGGGACATAACTGGTGAAATGTGGGTGAACTATAGGTGCAATTTTGCCTAATCCTTCGAGGAATACAGTCGTCGTGTTTTATAATATATTTCGTTGAAAATAGACATATAAGAAACCTACTATTAATATTAAATCATTCATAAGTATTTTTATATGTGCCGGGTATTATAATTTTCTGGGGTATCTAGGGATAATATAAAATCTTTACGGTAAAAGTATAGTGTGTGTGTGTGTGTGGTTAGGCTTGAATATTAGTTTATTAAATATATATATATGTATATTGGTATGTATTATATAAAATATGTATGTATGTGTATTTTAAGCAATTTATTATTTGAATTTTTCGTATTTTTTTTTGTTGGTTGATCTTAAACAATGCATCTGTCATGTTGTCTCTTCACCAGTCTTGGTTGACTCGTAGATAATGTCTAAGGCATTAAGTCCGCCATTGAACTTTTGTGCATGATGTTTAAATAAATAAATATTGCCTATTGCCTATAATGGTGTATCTTCCAACAGAGTGGTTATATCAAGATTCATGAGTTCGCGGTAGCTAGAAAACAAACTTTATTTCAAGTATTGAAAGACAGTTTCAGTTTTTATTAGAGCTGTTTTTCGATCGTTGACACGTCGTTACGAGTAGGAACCCAGGTAGTGTAACAATCATAAGATTGACTGTTAGACTACCAGGCTTATTTCGTACTGATCTTATTACCCTGAAACTGGATTGTGGAATCCAAAAGAAAGTCGCTCAATGTAAAATATGAACTGGTATTTAGCTGCGTCCGGTTGGACTGGAAACTGACTCACACTGACAAAATAAGCGGCAAAAGTAAAAATTATGGTTAACACTTTTTTTTACCATTGAAGGGTGGTTTTTATTTTGTTTTATAATAAAACCAATTATTAATTATTGATAAAACAATTGAACGTCATCTCTCATACATTTAATTTTTTATTTTGAGAGAATTTCTTTTATTTCCACTTAAATTTAGAACTAAATTTAGGTTTTGAACTTTTAGATCTTTTTTTAATTTAATGACTTCATTGTGCCCAACTGAACCCAAGCTGTGAGGGTCAGGGCACTTGAGATTAGGAGAAATGATTAAACCTTCAGAATGATGTGCTGGTTAATCGATTGCCTGTTCCAACCATTCTGACAGACTATTGCTTGTGTGAGGAGATCAGTACAAGTCAAAATACCATGTACTTCTTACAGGAATATCGCTTCATTCAGTTTCGCGTTCGCAAATACCCGCATTCAAAAGCCGTTAAAGTCAAAAATGACCTGGAGGAAGTTCAAGGTGCCAGAATAAGTGAGCTTATGGTTTGAAGGAGGTCGAAAGAAGCTGGTTTTGGCTTTTAAGTACTCGCAGAAGGTCCAGAACTTGGTGTACACTATCATAGAATTCAATAACTTTTGCTCGGGCACATCGACTTTGTTCCACGGACTAGTGCAGTAAAATATTGTTTTGTGACGAGTATGGAATTAATTTAAATCGAGTTGAGGAAATGTAATGAATGTGTTAACATGAACAAAAACAATACAATCTGTATTTTTTTTAACCTACAGTAGCATATGGTAGAAGGCCAATATTGGATTCAGGTTTGGGAGCTCGTACGAACTTGGTCGTGATAGATGGAATAATAGATAATCTTATTGCAGACTAGCACTTCGCCCACAACTTCGTTCACGTGATTTTATCCTTAATTGTTTATTGATGTTGGTATTTATGTCAAGTTCTATGTTTATTAACCCAAGAAAAACAAAATACAGTAAAACACTAAATAATCTATCCTTTTTTTTTTTTTTTTTTTATTCGCTATCGGCTTGCGCTTGACCACTATCTCACCTGATGGTAAGCGATGATGTGGTCGACGGTGAAGCACGTTTGCCTAGAAGAAACCCATTCACTCTTGACTTAGTTTCTAAAATCTAATAATATTTATTTTTATTGTTTATTTAGCTTGGCCAAGTTTATTGACCCAAGAAATCAGATTCTTGCATACAAACTTCTACACCCCCTAAATCATCATTTGGGGGTAGTTTCGAAAAACTAATAATGAAAACCTTTATCATTTACTTAGATTACTATTTGTACTAAGTATCAATAATTTTGGCCGAAGGAATCACGTTGTCCGATACAAACTTTGCCCCTCTTTTTCACCCCCTTAGGGGTAGAAATTCGGCAAATTATTTCTTATCGGATGCCTACGTCATAAAAAGAACACACCCTCCAAGTTTCAGGACTCTACGATCAGCGGTTTAGGCTGTTCGTTAATCCGTCAGTCAGTCATTCAGGACAAATAATTTTATATGTATAGATTACTATAGAAGAGTTATTTATGATTGAAATATGGTGCCATTTGCCCTTTTGTCTATGGTCACTTCGTATTGATCCAGGTTAATGCTCGGCCGAATAACGCTTTTTAATTCCAGCCCCTCTTAATAATGTCTATATCGCAGTTTTTGAATCGACAGCGAAGTCAACAGATATGCATCTGATAGAACTCGCCTAGGACCTGCTAAAACGAAGATAAAAATTCATAATCCTTATACCTGTTAATGTGGGTGAGCTGCGAAACGTGATCGCGTCATTGTATAGAAATGGTAGAGACTACCACAGCAATACAATGAATAAAATTATTCTCAACATGTCTAGGTGGGTGAAAACTTTAACAAGAGCTCGTGGAGGAAACACCTAATCATGTACGATATTATTTTATTGTTTAAATGGGTTTTAATTACTTTATTTAAAATTCTTTGATAACCTTGAAAAAATCAACAATGGGCAGTTTTCCCATAAAATCATTTTACTCACAAAAATTGTACTAAATGCGATCTCGTATTTATTTTAAAATGTATTTTTAAGTAAGGAAAAACTTATTAATATAAAATGTCATAATTTGTATTTTTAAGTAAGGAAAAACTTATTAATATAAAATGTCATAATTTGTATTTTATATTAATAAGTTTTAAATCGTATTTAAAAAATAAACTACATGTATATTTTGTTCCGCTTATTTTGCCGGCGTGTGTAGTTGGCCTAATGGCGTATTAATGGCCTTATTGCATGTCCAATCATTTTTGTGTCTATCTCCACTCTTCTTTTGCTTCGTTGTCTTCATTGATGAAGGTCGTGCCCGTCTTGGAAAGTTTTGCCGGATTCATTGATGAGTTCCTTTCATGCCACTCTGTCTTTACCTTTTCTCAGGGTAGTGGTCACCGTGAGTCCTGTTATCTGATCAGCGAGTAGGTGAGCCACTCTCCATTCTAATCAAATTCTAGCTAGCTTACAGCCCAGTAAGTTAGTAAATTAGGTGTGACCCCTGCTTTACCAGGATCGTGTAACATTATAACTTGTTGCTCCTCGGCGAGTTTGTCAAATTTTGCTAACCGAGGTCGGGGTTAAGACCCCGGACAGTGTAATATTGTATGAGATGTGAGCGCTATGCTTTTGATTTTGACCTTCCGTTTTTTTGTGAGTAGTTGACCTGAGTTTAGTGTTGGTTTATCTACTTAAGATATCCAATTGATCGAACGTATCGATTTGAACACCACTGACAAAATCAACTGATAATTTATAGTTCTCTCAGAGGCACGGAATAACAAGTGGAATACCTCAAACAAGAGCCTATCGATAATATAAAAAAATCCTACGCAATGACATAGATCGATCGAACGAGATGTAAATACAATAATGTAAATACAGTAATTGTAAAAACTTCTTTACAAAAGATAAACCGACTTCAAAAGCAAAACACTATAAAAGTGCAATATAACTTTCGTTATGGCAGTCGGTGTCGAAAAATGATAACAAAAAAAAGGTACCAAAGACACCGACTTCCAAATAGGTCGCTTAATTTATAATAAAAATAGTAGATTATTGCATCGAGCACAAAGTAATTTATTATTGCACCGAGTGCCTGATTTAAAGCCCGAGCGTTAGCGAGGGCTCTAATCTAACAGGTACGAGGGCAATATAAATTACTTAAGGCGAGGTGCATAATCTGCTTTTCTTTCAACTATTACCTATAGGAATAGTAGATAAAAGAAACTCATATCAAACAGTTAAAATAGAAGTTTAATTATTGAAATTAAAAGTTATACTTGAGCAATTATTAAACGTAAGGTTAAGTTTTGTTGGGCAAATTTATATTTGTTTAACTTGGGACTGAATAATATTATCAGACGAGTTAGATGGGCCTGGCTGATTTTTTACAATGAAGTCGTTATCACGGGAAGTAGATGGGCGCGGCCACGGGCGCGGCGATGTCGAAAATCACTTTTTTAAATTTCTTTCATTCTTAAATCAGAGTTAGCAGCAATCATTTGTTAAATTTGGAACAAGTAGGATAGAAACGAATAATACGTACGTAAAAAAAAAATAGATATCGGCTGGCTGAATAGAGCTAATCCATTGAGATTGGCACCTTTTGGTGCGATTAAAAAAAAACTGTGCAATAATGAAATTTCATACATTTTTATTGCTCTAGAGCAATAAAGACTCGCTTTGTACTGAGTTTTTAGTGTGATTGTGATGAAATTAAAGCATAGTTGGAAGAAAATAAATAAAAAGAGCCTTTATTCAGACAAAAATACTTCAATTTTACATGCACAATTATTATTTCATTAGATCAATTATTTAATAGGTTTGAAATAATAGTATTAATATTAATTTAATTAAAATATTTGCCTTCATAAACTTATTCTTGAATTATTTAAATTATTATAATTTTTGTCTGTTGGTCTATTATAGGCATAGGTCTCCTCCAGCTGCCTCCATAGACTCCTGTTTTCAGCTGTTTTGGTCCATTTGCTGCCCGCCACTGCTTTAATGTCGTCCACCCATCTCCTTAATGGTCTACCTCAGTTTCTTTTTCTGTAATTTGTTCTTATTTTTTCTGTCTCTCGAATATCAGTTCATTATATTTATTTATTTAAAACTTCATGCACAAAGGTACAATGGCGGACTTAATGCCTTAGGCATTCTCTACCAGTCAACCAAGGGTGGTGAAGAGATAACATGGCAGGTGCATTATTTAAATTGTGACAAGCAAAAAAGAAAACAAAGAAATACTAATAATAAGTTGCTTAAAATACACATACATACATATTTTGTATAATACATACCTAAATAAATATATTTATATTCAAATTAAATAATTAATAGAAGTTATCGAGATGTCCCCTCTCCCCGTTGAAAATGAAACCGCAATTTACGCTTGAAAGCATATTGACCGGTGGCCGTCCTGATTTCGAGAGGAAGCACGTTCCAGAGAAGACTAGCCTGAATATGAAAGGAAGAGTGAACAAAATCAGTAGTATGAGAAGGACTCAGTAGGAGAAGATTATTGGAGGAACGCAGATTCTTAGCGTGTGAAGAACTTAAATATTGAAAATGAGACATAAGGTAAGAAGGTGGGGTGAGAGAGTTGAGTAGGAAAAAAAGCGTAGTTAGAGCGCGCAAACTTCTTCTCTGGCGAATAGGCATCCATTTGAGCTCAGACCTGTAGCTCGAAACATAATCATATTTCCTCAAGTTGAATATGAACCGAATACATTGAGGAGCCTATCAAGCTTATTCAACAGAACAGCACTCAAGTCAAAATAACACATTATTACACATTTATTTTCAATTATAGTTTTACACCATTTCTCTCGTCCTCTTATGGTATGCCCCGTCCACTTCCATTTAAGTTTCCTTATTGTAACTAAAACATCCTTTTTTGTGTTTGTTTCTTGATTCCTGATGTTCTTATTTTGTCTGATAATCTTTTCCCCATCATGCTCCTCTCTATAGCATTTTGGCAGACTTTTAATTTTCGAGCGTATGCGTTGTAAGGGCCCATGTTTGACATCCGTATGTAAGGACAGGGAGGATGCAGGTGTTGAAAAGTTTTCTTTTGATGGTCATGCTTGTTTCACTGTTTTTCATCACTTCTTTAAGACTCCAGTACCTTTTCCAAGCATTGCCTATTCGTCTTTCTATTTCTTTTGAAGTAAGGTCCGACGGCGAGATTATTTGGGACAGATAAACGTATTCATTAACATATTCAATGGTGTTGCTGTTAAATATTGATGGGGTATTTTGTATCGTTAGTCATATCTTTAGTCTTCTAAGTGTTCATAATCAGTCCTATCTTCCTACTTTCCTCGTCTATTTCTCTAAGCATTGCTTGAAGTTCGTTTTGTGTTGGTGAAAAGATTATCAAGTCATCTGAAAATCTTAAATGTGTTATGTTTTCTCAATCAATTGACAGTCCTCCTTTTTTCCAATTTAGTTGACGGAAAACGTTCTCCAGAACCGCAGTAAACAACTTCGGTGACAACGGATCTCCTTGACGGACACCTCTTTGAATTTTTATTTCTTCGACTTCTCTTTATGCTTTTATTTTAGCTGTGCTATTGTTGATACATTGCTTATGATTCTGATATATTTATTTTCAATTCCCTGGCTCTTAAGAGCTTGCGAAATTATTTGATGTTCAAGCGAATCAAAAGCTTTTGCAAATTTAATCAAAGAAAAAACATTAAAAAAATAGCTACTCATTGCCTATCTTCTTCTTCGTCGTATCAATGATTCCAAAATTAAATATATGACGTCACAAGCGCTTCAAGTGGCCAACATTCAAACCAAAATTAAAATATTTACAACCACTGACCTCTATTATACAAACTTGTATGTTAGAGGTCAGTGTTTACAACCCATTGATTCTATAATGTTTGTCAACCTGTACTGACATCCTGATTAGTTGATTAATTGGTTACCTCGATGAACGGCCGTCAGGTGGCACTTCAAATTTGCCCGCCAAAATAAGGAGCGAAGATAGCTGACGCTTTATTTTGTTAAGATACGATCGAAACTACCGAAGTTCACTGTGAATTAACGAATTAAACGTGTGATTTGTGTTTAAATCTACGTTTCACTGGTTTACCCACGGAATCTGTACCAAAGAAGTTTATGATGTTATCGCTACGCCCACGCCATCATATATTTTGACCAGCATTACCCAAAAACTTACATTACGTAAGTTCTATCACAGAACCATTAAACAAAAAAAAAAACAGACGATCAAAGATAATTCTTTAGGCATTCCTTTTCCAAAGTTCGTTAAAAGACGGTCAAAGTGACAGATTCAAATGAGAAAAGCTATTTAAATTAAAAAAGTAAGGGGGAAACAGAAAGTAATATCTCTTGCAACTCCTTAGAGATTTCGTTACGATCTTGATGTTGGATTATAAACCAGAAGGTCTGCTGTGAACAAACAGGTATTTTTATAATGGGCAATAGTGAAACCAATATACGCAGGAGGACCTTGGTTACCCACATAGCCTGAAGAATTAACCATACGTCCAACCATAAGTCTGAGGGCTGAAAACTTTTAGCTCGGCTTTCGGCTAGCGTTTGACCACTATCTCGCCTGATGGTAAGCGATGATGTGGTCGACGGTGAAGCACGTTTGTAACCTATTCACTCTTGACTTAGAGAGTAGCTATCAGGAAACAAAGACTCCGGCAGGGATTTCCACTCCTTAGCTGTGTGTACAATTAAAGTATTCGCAAAACGCTTTGTACGTATGGGTGGGATGTCCACCATGTACCGGTGGCGCATTGTCGTACGTCTTGTTGTCCGTTGATAGAAAGGGCTAGGCGGAATCAAATTGTGCAGTTCCATCGCACACTCCTCGAAATGTAACCGATAAAAAACCGACAGACGGCCAGTCTGTCGGTTTGACTTGGCGTCGATGAACCAGGTTCTGGAGCTTTGAGGCGAACAGTGCATCGTGGCCGATAAGCCTCTTGGCCCGTTTGTCAATCGACTCAAGTGCATCAAGTTATTATTTGGCAGATCCGTCCCAGAGGTGAGAGCAGTACTCCATGCATGACCGAACTTGCGCTTTATACAATTTGAGCAGCTGTATAGGCGTGAAAGATGACGAATAAACAGGGGCGACATTTAATTTATTGACAATATTTCAAGGGATGAGAAGTCGTTCGAAACCTGCAATCTGAAACCAGTCTTGCCAAGGAGTATTGTGTTATCCAAATTCTGGGTTGTAGATCTGAGATAAGTAGTCGCTTCATGTAAAATGTTGGTTCTCAGTTGAATCCAGTTAGATTGGAAGCCGACCCCAGCACAGTTGGGGTCAGGGCGGGCAGATTGACTGATTTCAAACGGTGAAAAAACTCCTGAATATGAACAATGATTGATGATGATGATTTCCAGATCCACTCACAGTAGAACTCAGAAAGAACTGTGCCATTTTTAACACGCTTTTATTAGTTTGGTATGTATTTAACAATGTATCTACTCGTATGTATCAATGTAATGGAATCTTTAAACGTGATTTTCATCCCCTTCAAAACGTCGGATTTATTTGAAACTTCGCACACTCGTGAAAGACCGATGACAATGCAATAATTTAAATAGTTTGCCCCAATATCCTTAGCAGAATCTTCATGATTAGAGAATGAACTAAAAAGTAGAACAGTACATTATGGTACAAGTGTGCAATGTTGGTGATTACCGCTGAGGCGCCATTGAGACCCGAGCCGTAGGTGAGGGTCTTAAGAGAGCCGAGGACGGTAATCAACTACATTACACACGTGTATCATACGACGTTTTTCAACAAACTTGTGAAGAAAATAATACAAAAAAATCATTTTCAACAGTAAAAACGAGTTGTGATTTTTTTTCACAATGGCGGGCAAAATTAATCAGTTTATCTATGCGCGCATTTAACAATGGCGAACGGCCATAGACTAAAATAATGAGTTTTCTTTTTTTTTTGGCTTTTCGTGGATAGTGTTTTAGCCACGTACAATTTTTTTGGAATTTCAATTTTCTTAATTACAGAGCAAATAAAAATTATATTTGAGTGAAAGTTTATTTATTAAGCACGTAAAAGTTGAAATTATCTATTTAAATACGTAGTTGCATGAAATGGGCAAGCAGTAGGTACATTAATTTATTTTTACTATTGAGCACGATCTTTTTTTATCGAAACTTTTTTAAGAACAAAGCAACTCAACCAATAAATAAAAAAAAAAACTCTATAACTCACTTGTCAATAATAGCAATGAAAAAGTCACAGTTTGATAACAGGTATCATTATGTGCCTAATTGCGGTGAAATTAGAGCCTTTTATGAGCAAGTGTGTTGAAAAATAAATAATAGTTTAAAAAACTTAAAGACACGCTATAATAGAAAACCAAATTAAAAAGTAGAAAATAATTTTCAATTAATTTAAATGTGTGATTTAAAAATAAATATATTGTGGTGTTTTTTAGTTTTTTAAACTATATTTTTTTACATAGTTTTATTAAAACACAGTTTTCTTCTATGTTCAAAATATTTTAAATTTCAGAAAAACTCAACATGTCACCTGCGATGGAATTTCGGGCTCTACCATTTTTGGTGGGTATTTCTTTGTTATCTCAAGAGTGTACGCTGTAAACGAGTAAATGTAACTTCCTTGATCATAGAAAAGAAAAAGCTTCTATAGAGAAACATTTTGTCATCTTCCCAAGCATTATCCCTTATTTATTTGTGTTTGGCCCAGCATGTTTTTAGGGGTAAAAACGGGACCCTATTACTAAGACTCCACTGTCCGTCTGTCTGTCTGTTTATCTATCTGTCACCAGGGTGTATCTCATGAACCGTGAAGCTAGACAGTTGAAATATTCACAGATGATGTATTTCTGTTGCCGCTATAACAAGACATACTAAAAACAGTATAAAATAAATATTTATGTGGGGCTCCCATACAACAAACGTTATTTTTTTGCAGTTTTTGCCATAATGGTACGGAACCCTTCGGGCGCGAGTCCAATTCGCACTTGGCCGGTTTTATACCTATCGTCATATCTACAGCCATCTTATTCCTAGCCATATCGTCTTTCAGTCAGTCTATTTATCGTTTTTTACACGACTGCCCAATAAAGAAGTATTATGTTTTCAGGGTTCATGTATGTTTGCGAGTTCCTTTATGCCACCATAACTTCTAAACGGCTTAACCGATATCAATGTATGTGGTATAGCTAGAAGCGTTTTAGTATCCCGGGTAACATAGGCTGGTGAAATTTAAAAAAAAATATAATGGGGTAGCAATGGTTCATGAAAAAAACCGGAAATAGATTTTTCATAAAAATTTGACGACGTATTCTATCATCGTCTAGTGCTTGCTTAGTACATAACAAAAATATATGACAGTTTTATTCAATATGCATTCGTTCACTAATAACAGAACAAAAGAAACTGCAATAATTTCATCACTAAAGGGTATGAAATGAAAAAAAAATATAATAACCCGCCTGCATTGTCAAAATTTGAAAAAAAAAATTGTTACTAAAAAATTAAAAACAAGCTCAGTTATTTATTTATTTAATGGCCTTTTTTGGTGTTGAATGGGTATAAGGTAAGTATTTACTAAATATATTGCTAAAGACAAATGGAAAACTGAAAACCAATATTTCCATTGCAGTTGGGGGACGTTTCCTTAGAACATTTCTTTACAGGTCCCCAACTTCGCTGAAAGATTGGATTTCAGTTTTGGGCACAATGGCGGTTTAATTGCACAGTAAATATTATAATCTATTTACGATCGTGTATTTGCTCATTCTATGTGTATTGTAAAGCAATATTATGTTTCATACTTTTTAGTTCATTAAAAGCTTGTTTCAAAAAGATTATAACTTTTAATTATTTATGCTGTAGCTACCTTGCTATTTCGTATTTCTCAATCTTCTGAAATAAAGATGAATGATGTTGCCGCAGCTGAATAATTATACAGGGGGGTGACCATAAGCTCTGAGAGCGGTATCAATTTGAGATCGAATAAGAGACAGATGTATCTGTCTTGTCTACATCTGTCACTTACTCGATATCAAATTGATACCGCTCTAAGAGCTTATGGTCACCCCCCTGGTCTGAGTATAAAAGTATGTATTTATAAAACTATTTTGCTATCAACACGCTAAGAACACGAACAACATTTTGTATAAGCTTAAATATATACATTATGATTTAAAAAGTTAAAAAGTTGAGTAATTCTAAGTACTATAAGTAAGATAAGTGATTACTGGAGTTTTAAAACAATCCTAGTTCTGAGTTATAAGTTTGACATGTTCTTGTACACAACTATAACACAAGATTGATGAGTACTATTTTGAGTTATAATTATAACATTTATTTTCGGTATAAATATATATATGTCGCAAATAGGAGGGCTATCTTGGATAAACACTCGATCTTGTGGGCTTTCGTGGGTATATGCATGCTACAAAGCAGGTAACTTATGCCGATTTGGAGATAGTCCTTGTTCCAATCTTATCAAAGCAGCGAATTCGGCCACCTATTCGTTTCGCTTTCTCTCAACAAAACACACTTTCAAGTTTATAACGCCACACTTTAGGCTACTTCTCAATTATTTCCCTCACAACTCTGTTTTCAACTTTTTGCAAACGCGCTCCCGCGCGTTCCTTTTTCTAACTCTTTCCGACCAAACATGGCGGCCGACCTCGCTCAGGTCGCCATTATCCTTGGCTACCCTGCTTTCATTGGTTTAAGAACACCTCGGGCTAAGTTCACAGCTTTTAACATCCAATCAAAATCGAGTATTTTGACATAAGCCAAATAAAGTGTTGTCAATCGAATAAAATCGAACTGAGATTGAATCGTAGGCTAAATGTTGCCAATTAAACAAAACTGAATCAATAAGTTTAAATGCGTCATACTTCTTTGTTCTAGAGTATTAGTCTTAAACCTTCCTCCTACATATATATATAAATATTGTAATTTATTGTTGGTTATGATGTTTTTTTTTTAATAAACTCTTTTTTATCTTTAATGATGAAAAATAAAGTACTTACCTTAAACATTTCACTAATAAAAATCTACACTATTGCCGTATGTCATCTTACTAATAATATAAATGAGAAAGTTTGGATGGATGTATGTTTGTAACTCTATCACGCCAGAACGGTCGAACGGATCTGTATGAAATTTGGCACAGAGGTAGATTATAGTCAGGAATAGCACATAGAATACTTTCATCCCGGAATAATGTTCCTCGGTATAAGAAAAACTTTTCACGCCGGTGATGCCGCTGGCAGACGCTAGTGGGATAATATTATTCTTCCTCTACGCAGGCAAGAAGCTAATTACTTTTCGATAAACAAACCATTTAATCGCTAATCGATAAGCAAACATTTTAATAGTCTATTAAATTATAAGATCATTTGCATAGTAAACATAGGTGCAATTTTGGAACGACCAAACTATCTGACACAATGCCCCTAATGGTATGCATCTTACTGTTTACACTTACCTAATTAGGTACGTTATGATGTTAGCGCAGAAGTCTTACGCAAACATATACCTCCTTTACCAAACAGACCATGCTTGATCCGCATGGTGGCATTCTTTTAATGATTGCTGCAAAGAGAATCAATTACATACATTTTGACACTTCAACAATCATTAACATAGAAGTTAACTTTATCTAATGCTGCAGTAGCTATCAGATCAAGACGATAACGGGACTCACTGTTACCTGGCCCTGAGATCAGCTAGAGAAAGTGGCCTGGCAGCCGCCATCGCAGAAGCAGGAAGCAGGGGCATAAACTTGATCAATTAAGATAACGAATGAGATGAGAATATAAACAATCACAAACTCTAAAAGTCAAATTGCCGTTTATCTACTGTTTAGTAGAAGATTCAGTATTTGGAACATCTTTTCCATTTAACCGAGTTATAAAAGGGTGTTCAATTTTTTGCGAAAACAACAGAATATAAAAGCACGAACTTTATTATTTGAAACCATTCGGGACAACAAGCGAAGTAGGCACAAAAAGTCCTTTATACTAACAGAACCATCTACATCGCATTGTCCTTACATTCTAAGAAAGAAAATCTTTTCATTAGATATTATACCCATCTAATCTTATAGACATGTACAGTCGAGAGTGCGAGCAGTGGTGGCCCAGTGGTATCGGCCACGACTTACAAGCTGTAGTTTACTTTGTGTAAAGTATTTCATCACCACTGCTCTCAAAACGAAAAAAACATCGTGAGGAAACCAGCATGTCCTAGAATCAAACATTCGAAGACATGTGACATCCACCAACCCGCACTGGGCCCGCGTGGTGGATTACGGCCCATACCCTCTCACGGAGAGGAGGCCTGTGTCCCAGCGGTGGGAATATTAATAGGCTGATGATGTGATGTACAGTCGAGAAACATAAAATTACAGCTATTTTTTTAATTTTTCATGTTTTGTGATATTTATTCAATCGAATCGAATCAGATCGAATGACATTTCGTAGACATGTAAGTACAGTCGAGAGACTAAAAGGTTTAGCAAAGTTATGTCAACATTAACTTACTCTGTGCACGTTTTTTTATTTGGACTAAATACTGTGAACATTTTGAATGGCATTTCGAAAAGCCTGTGTCGAAACCAGATGTTTTCTGTGTATTACGCTTAACCTTTTTTTTCCGCGAGCGTACACACAAAAAGCTTGGAGATGCCATGAATCGATCGGCAGACGTTTTAGATTAATTAGAATGTTTTCCTCGAACATCTAAGAAGCATCGTTAGTTAATTGGTTTTCTTTTATGGGGAATTAATGGGCAAGAAAATCCCAGCAGCGAAATTCGAGAGCGAGATTAGGGACAAAACGTCTCTTGTGTTATATGAGGATTGAAACTCTGTGGTGAAAATATTAGAATGTCAACTGTGTTTGGTAGGGTAATTGGGAAGGTTCCAGAATATAATAAATACCATCCTGTTACTATTCTACCGCAGGGCAACGGCCTCTTTTAATACATAAGAATATAATACACGCACTTGGCCGGATTTTTGTGAAGGTTTAAGATATTGATAGATCTATCAAGCCTGCGACCCCGTATCTAATACCTTTAAACGAGCAATTCTTGTATATTCTTACATAGTAGAAAACAAAGTCGCCCCCCGCTGTCTGTCTGTCCCTATGTATGCTTAGATCATTAAAATTACGCAATAATAGGTTAATAAAAAATAATTTGCGGATTATGATACGGTTTTTTTTAATAGATAGAGTGATTTAAGAGGAAGGTTTATATGTATTGTACGGTGAACTGCACAAGCCAAATCATCAGTATACGCGTTTACGTCATGCGACCCAAATAACAATTAACTTCAGTACGTGATCGGTTACCAATAAGTGCTGTCGCAAGTGCTCCCTCGCTCTATTAACAAACATTTGTAACTTTTTCTTAACAATATACAGTTTTAAGTGAACATTTCAATCTCTCATTCAACATTCCTACAAACAACCTTTACATGGTCCTTCGAGCCGGATACACGCGGAATATACGCGGGCGTAGCCGCTGGCAGAAGCTAGTAATATATGTCACGTCGAGGTACCTATGAATTATAGGACCACCATCATCAACTCCAATTCTAGAGGCAATTCCTTCATTCTTCATAGGAACGGGTAAATTTCAATAACACACATCACTGGATTGAAACTCGAAAGTATTTATTTGACTTTGTTACAGGCACTTTGAGTTTTTATTCGAACTTGAAGTTAAAACCACATGGTGGCTCGCTAGGTCACAATCCCTCGTCGATCTCTAGAGAAGACCTAGCAAGAAACTCTAGGATACTCTTTTAAATCTTTTTATAGTTTACACAATCACTTTAAGACAATTGGTGTTACATGTTTATTAGGTTTTCAAACATCTAATCAATCAGATTTATTAAACAGTTATTATTTTACACACGGCATAGCGTGATGCGCGTTGCGAGTGTGCGGGACTTCCATATTGTTTTTGTTTAGACACTAATTACTTGGATAGTTGAATAAAGCTAACAAACAATACTAAAATGCTGCTCAGTTAATTATTTTAACATTAAACAATCTCAATACTCACAAATACAAAGTTGTTTGTAGATTATTACTAAAATAATTACCTTAACACAAAACTATCCAAGTTTCCGGTGATCTGAATATCTTACTAACCAGAAGGTTTTTCATTATTACATGGATGTGTAAAATAGTCTTATTACTTTATAGTATTTAATCAATTACTCAAATTTGTTTAGTTCTCGTATTAAATTATTAAATCTAGTTATTGGTCATTAAAATTATAACATCCGCCATTGTTGACAACTTTTCGTAAGGTCATATTCAAACATATTTACTTCGTCAAATGTGCGTTGTTAAAATGAGAACAAATCTAAAAGTCCTACAATAAGTGTTCCCGTTTTATTTAAACATCTCGTTTTAATTAAACAATGAAAATTAGCTTATCAAATGATCTTCATTCAAACAAACCAATAACTAATTCCACAATAAGCCAATAGATGGCGCTGAACTATAAAACCAACATAAACAGACATTTAATAGTTCTAGCGAAATCTCAGAGATGACAGGATTATAGAGTTTGTGTTAATTGGATAACGAATTAGCAGAACCACGCCTCCGCGGCGACACGGCCATTCTGAAAATCAACCGCGTGCTCTGCGGGTGCTGGTGTCCTCAGTCCCTGTTTCTTGGTTGTTATCTGTAATAGCAGACAGAAATTTGTCGGCAGATTATTGTTGTTTATCATCCTACAATATAAATTAAATTTGGGATCTGATAACAACTAGTTTTAATCATCATTGACAGCTTGTAATAAATCTATGCTTAGTATGCCTTATTTTTGAAATATTGAATGCATTTTAACACCCACAGCTATATGCTTTAGGTATTCAACTTGCAATATGGTAAAGATCAATGTTGTTATAAAACAACGAATTGCTACATGTCATGCCAATGAAGGCATACAATTTGTATTTCAGATTTTTGTTATTGAATAGTCAGTTGCTAGCTTAATAGTCCATTTTGAATCTTGTTTGCAGAATGTTGTTGTTTGTATTATCTTACAATATTCATTGATTTGTAATAGGTATGAGTCAGTTTAAGTTATCAGTTTATCACTGAATACTTATTAGATTAGGTAACTACAAAGTTTATCTTAAATGAAAATATTTGATGCATTAATGAGCACACACCTACTTATAAGGCTAACACAGCACTCTTGTATTTGGTAAGTATAGTGTAGGTAGTGTAGGAGTATTGTGATCAGCTGTTTTTTGTTTAGTTTCATTCTCACGGGATGGTAATGCTCTGTGATAGACACAAAGTCTTTGATTTGACAGGATTAAAGGATAGGATCAGGAACACCGCTCTGTGATAGACACAAAGTCTTTGATTTGACAGGATTAAAGGTTAAGGAGTTTAGGACCATTGCTCCGTGACAGGCACAAAGTCTTTGATTTGACAGGATATAAGGAACCAGGCTCTGGGTGGTCTTGTACACCGTGGACCCAGCAGGATAACATGAGAGATTGTTCATTAGCGGCCTCCACGCCTAACCAATGGATATTAAATCATTCTTAGTTGCTTCCACAGCAAACTAAGAGATTGTTTGTTGTATTATCACTATTAGTTTCCTCCACGGATTACTAACAGACAGCTTACTGTGTTATCATTATTAGTTGCTTCCACAGCATACCAACAGTATAGTTTATTGTGTTATCATTATTAGTTGCTTCCACAGCATACAACAGGAAAGATTATTGTGTTCTCATTATTACCTCAAATGCACCTCCATGGATGCTGATAGATTGGTGTTGATATAAATGATTGTGTTATTAACTGCCTCCAGAGCTCTAGGTTATGGGACACCTCTATAATTAGAGCTTGTTTTATTATTCATTTTTATAATTGCCTAAATTTGACAATAGAATACCATGAACTGTTACGAGTTACAAAAATATAATGATAACAGTAATCCTCCTGATTGAATTCGGCCATGACAGCCAATCTGATGAGCCATCTATATAGGAAGATACTATAGCGCACAAGGGCAATGGCTTAACATGCTTTCCGAAGCATGGGGTTCACCAATTTCAAAACTCTAGACTGTCACAGAGGAATTCCTATTGGAAAAATCCCATAAACACATTTTGCCCGACCTAGGAATTGAACCCAGGGATAATAATTTAAAAGTACTTTGTTGCTTGGTAGTACCATGCACAAGCATCATGTAGAGTTATTTGGCATGGCTATTGAGTTGAGCCTTCTGATACAACAGCACTGTATCAGTTAGCGAGGTGAGTAGAAGATAGTTTGAAAACATCTCACCTTTTACTTTTGTTATGTTGTGCTTGAAGTCTTTACTAGCTGACCTCTATTTGGTGGCATGTATGTTGGTAGCATATAAGGTCCTGACCCGGCGACACGGTCACTTGCACCACCAGGTATTTTTAGTTTTGTTGCCATATCGTAGGTAACCATTTTGATTTTTGATATGACAATTAACAGGAATCTGGAATGTGAGAAGATATGCAGCTAAATAATAATGTCTGTGACAAATTATCGTAAAACAAACCTGTCTTTTGATTGTTTTTATTCTGTGCAAATGCACCCAATAACAAGCTTTGAAATCTGTCAGAAATGACTACTCTATTTACACCCATGTACCACCATAACAAGTAAAATTCAACTAAACACATTGTGAGATTTAATTCATCAGGAAGGTTCTCAAATATTGAATGATTAAAGAAACTTTGTTATAACAAACTTAACTTGAATAAGTTTAAACTTAAGAGCTTATAGGAGGCCCTCCTATCAGTATCCAACTGACAGTCTGTACCAAGAATGTAGGGTCAGACAATTTATCATTAGGTCTAACTTATAGCGCTATCACTGACAAGATCTCCATACTCAAAACAAAGCTACCAGATCATGTAGACAGATAAGATGGAACACAGTAATCACATTAAATTCACTCAAAGATGTCTTACATACACATGACCATTAATTTACCAAGAATTCACAAGGTCCATACATAATTGGTTACTCAAAGCTTAGGTACTTGTAAATTAAAAGTTACCAAGTGGCTATCAGCTTATGACCATGCACGGACCTAAGCTCTCCTGATAATTATTATAAAGTCCTTGTAATGAGTCACCCAGGTGTATCACATCCCTTTCATTCATACAAACACATTTATACTAGATGCACACTACACTCTAAACAAACCTCTTAATAATATTTAAAATGTTGTTAAGTCTTGTAACTAAACTATTTGTCTCACCCCTAAGTGCACTTAAAAACTAGATCACGACACAGGGTATCCTAGTGTGGGGCTACTTAAATGCAAATCATTGTACCTAGGTATTTTCTTAAGCATGTAATAATTTTAATTTTATTTGTTGGGCTTTTCATGTTTTCAGGAATGTGTTAATACATTTTCTTATCTTACTTTATTTAGTAAGTATGACATGCAACAGGTTCCACATTATTCAATAATAAGCCTTGTTGGCAGTTGGGTAAAAACCATAACTCATTGTAAAAAAAATTGTAGTTCTAAAAACTAAAAAACAAGCTTTAATGGTAAGGATAATGGGACAAACTGTTTAAATTATTGCATTGTCATCGGTCCTTGATAAGTGTGCAAAGTTTCAAATCAATCCAACGTTTTGAAGTGGGTGAAAATCACGTTCAAAGATTCCGTTACATTGATACATTGTTACATTGATACATAGATACATAGATACATACATACCAAGCTAATAAAAGCGTGTTAATAACAACTACAGCATCAACATGAACATGTCATGGCACTTTTTGCCAAATGTTTACTAATTCTGTTGCACATACATTCTGTTACTTACTTAACGTAGCTACCTACTAAACTATTGTTTTGTGTAAGCTACCTAAATGTAACAAATGCTATAAAAATAAGTTAAATTACCTTTTGTCCGGCACTAAACTCAAATTAAGTACTTTGAATTGTTTATCATTCATACACTCACACCTTGTCCCCATGGGGATAGGCAGCAACCACAGATCGCCACTTGCTACGATCCTTACATACTCCTCAAATAAAATTAAGTTTCTCAAATAATAACTGAGCCATTGTAATTCTTAAGAGAAAAGAAAGAACCATATTTAAGCAATAACATTGAGTTACTAGTAAGCCGTCTTATTTTATGAAGTAAATTAGGCTGTTTCCATTCATTTTATTTCCAAAAATTGTCACACAAATACCAGCAGGCACTAGTCTTGCAAAGGGGTATCGTGTTACCCAGTTACTGGGTTTTGGTGACCCCATGTAAAACACTGGTACTCAGCTGAACCCCATCAGGTTAGACAAGAAGCCGACCCCGACTTAGTTGGGAAAAGTCTAGGCAGATTGATTAAAATTGTCACACAAAAGGTCACTGACCTTGCCTTGTATGATGAAAATAATTAAGAATGTTAGGTTACATATAAATAAAACAGAATACTCCCCTTAATGATGATGGAATCTATCAATGGACAGACAAAGTCTTTGTTTATTTAGCTGCTTCGGTCATTCTGTACTGTACAAAGTTTTGGTTCACTTCAATGATATTGTCTCCAGCTAGTTATGATCATAATGATGTAGGTCAGCATCCTCCCAGCATTATGCTGAGCGATGAACGTTTTGCGTAGTTGTGACGCATACTTTGTAATGATTTTATTATTATTATTATTTTTTTGATGGTATGCGTCGTGCCTGGCGCAAATAAACAATTTTTCTTTCTTTCTTTCTTTCTTTCTTCATCAGCAGCTTAGACGAGACCATAGCCAATTCTTAGCTTCTTCTGACGTTTCAATAAAGTTCTATGCGTTCTTGGAAATTATCATAGGAAAATATTTTGCCATGCTCTCGGCGGTGGCGGTGATGTACGAAATTCTTCGGATGGCTTTCATAGCATGGGCAGAAGGCGGGAACTGATCTCAATTCTGATGTCACGTCGAGGTACCTATGAATTATAGGACCACCATCATCAACTCCAATTCTAGAGGCAATTCCTTCATTCTTCATAGGAACGGGTAAATTTCAATAACACACATCACTGGATTGAAACTCGAAAGTATTTATTTGACTTTGTTACAGGCACTTTGAGTTTTTATTCGAACTTGAAGTTAAAACCACATGGTGGCTCGCTAGGTCACAATCCCTCGTCGATCTCTAGAGAAGACCTAGCAAGAAACTCTAGGATACTCTTTTAAATCTTTTTATAGTTTACACAATCACTTTAAGACAATTGGTGTTACATGTTTATTAGGTTTTCAAACATCTAATCAATCAGATTTATTAAACAGTTATTATTTTACACACGGCATAGCGTGATGCGCGTTGCGAGTGTGCGGGACTTCCATATTGTTTTTGTTTAGACACTAATTACTTGGATAGTTGAATAAAGCTAACAAACAATACTAAAATGCTGCTCAGTTAATTATTTTAACATTAAACAATCTCAATACTCACAAATACAAAGTTGTTTGTAGATTATTACTAAAATAATTACCTTAACACAAAACTATCCAAGTTTCCGGTGATCTGAATATCTTACTAACCAGAAGGTTTTTCATTATTACATGGATGTGTAAAATAGTCTTATTACTTTATAGTATTTAATCAATTACTCAAATTTGTTTAGTTCTCGTATTAAATTATTAAATCTAGTTATTGGTCATTAAAATTATAACATCCGCCATTGTTGACAACTTTTCGTAAGGTCATATTCAAACATATTTACTTCGTCAAATGTGCGTTGTTAAAATGAGAACAAATCTAAAAGTCCTACAATAAGTGTTCCCGTTTTATTTAAACATCTCGTTTTAATTAAACAATGAAAATTAGCTTATCAAATGATCTTCATTCAAACAAACCAATAACTAATTCCACAATAAGCCAATAGATGGCGCTGAACTATAAAACCAACATAAACAGACATTTAATAGTTCTAGCGAAATCTCAGAGATGACAGGATTATAGAGTTTGTGTTAATTGGATAACGAATTAGCAGAACCACGCCTCCGCGGCGACATATATAATGTGAATCTTGAAAACGGCTCCATAGATTTTCATGAAATTTTGTATGTTGGCCTTTCGGGGGCGATAAATCGATCTAGCTAGGTTTCATTTTTCCCGACTGCCGAAGGAAGGTTATGTGTTTATTAGAAAACGTCGTTTTTTCTATTTTCACCCGAGCCGAGCTCGTTTGCCCAGGTAATAATGCTTGGGGCACTTGAGCGGAGAAACTTTGCTTTCATAAAAGCGTTAAAAACAATAATTTATCTAACACTGCACAAGAACTTCATGACTAAAATAAAAACCACGACGCTTCATACTTATCCAGATCAAAATGTAGATAGATACCCTTAACTTGTATTTCACAGCATTCGCCTCGCTGCAAAGAGCTTTAGGCATCGTTTTCACGCGTCAAGGACTCTACAGTAACAGTCGAGAGGCAAGGCGATGCGCTTGCCTGCAGCAAACTACATACACAATTTGAGCAATGGCAGTGAAAAAAATACTTTTTATTTTCGTTTGGTGGCAATAGAATTTGTTGTAGAGCTGTGCCGGTTTTTTTCTGTATTGGTTACATTTTGATTAGGTATCGGAAGAATAAATAAAATGTGACCTGTAGAGATAAAGGTGATTTGTAAAATGCATTAACCATTTCGCTGCCAGGGGGGGGGGACCTGACTCTAACATAAATTTGCAATTTAAAGCTTAAATTTACGCAAACCAATATCTGAATCAAAAAATGGTTTTAACAAACCCATAATATTTTTGAATGACCTATCCAACGATACCCCACACCATGGGATAGAAAAGAGACAAAAAAACATCCCCACTTTACGTCTATTGGAAGGAACCACAATATTTTTTTTTGTGATTTTATTATACCACTTTGTCGGAATTATTAATATGTATATCCTTGCCAAATTTTAGCTTTCTAGTACTTAGAATCTCTGAGCTAAGCTGCGGACGGACAGACGGACAGAGCGAAACTATAAGGCCTCCTTGTTGACTTCAGAACCCTAAAACAGAAAGCTTATCTAACATTGAGCGTTAAAAACTACTGGGTCTCGGCAAATGTACGGTGACATGGCGGCAGATCCAGGTGACGATGACGGGAACTATTTGATACCTATGGACTGGTCAAAACTTGCCCAAGGATTTTTTGCACGATTTTATAGACTTTTCATATTGATATTTTAGAATGGGGTAAAAAAAATTGCGGGGGGGAAGGTGAACAGTTAAGGAGGGGGGGGGGTATCCTATCTTGTTCTCTGGCCAGAAGCCCTGGTGGGCAGCGGGGCAAATTTTTACTCAGAATTGAGCTAGCTCCAACCGTTTCCGAGATATGGAGGTTTTTAGGTTTTCTGATTTGATCGCCGGTTCGTTATTAGTGGCGGCTCGGGGTCAGTTTTCGAGTAGTGTTGACTCGAGTCGGCCTGTGGTGGAGGGTTTTGTACGTCTGGCGTTAAGAAACTAAATATATATACATATATATACACACACATATATATGTATATATACTCTCTCGACTTCGTAAACACAACAGCGTGTAGGTTAGAACACGCACGAAACACGCGCACATCGCACGCACACAACTATAGCAAAAAGTGTCGTTACAACTTTTCGTGAGTTTTTTTTCCGTCTAGCCCCCTTTCGCAACGCGCGATAAGGAACTTCGTTCCAAAACAAGTAAATAAATAATAATAAAGAATGTTCTATCAATCCATTTCTGCCAAAACCGAAGTATAATCGAAACTGTCTAAAATCTCAGAAGAAAACGCTGCGACATAAGTCAAGATAAAAATAGTCTCATATTCATTATGCACAACCCAATATTTTTCACTTTTTTTTTTTTTTTTGTTTTGCGCACTGAAGACAATGCAGCGATAATCCTTGGAACCCGTTGCTTTTTAGCAACGAGTTCTTTGGGACTACTATGGCATCGTTTGTATGTATAGGGCTACATACAAAGTCAGTAGCTGGAATGTTAGATATTTGTATGTATTATGTTTATGCACTGTGTGCTTTACTCGTATTTGTGTAGTGTATTTAGTTAGTAAGAGTTCAAATGTTTTTTAGTATTTGTTGTGCGCTTTTGTTAACTGTTCTAATTTTGTAAATCTCTCTTTAGCACTGAGGTTTGCTGTCAGAGAACCCAATTATGGGTTCAGCTCGCCTTTGTACATAAGTTTTCCTTTTGTATTTGTAATGTTTATTTTGTGTACAATAAAGGATATGAATATGAATCTTTTCTTTGTAAATAAGCGTTAAGTTCAGTGTAGACCACATAACAGATAAAAGAGTGTAGAAATTCTGTATATGTAAGCAAAAGGGACATGATTGTCGCTTTTCCGGGGGTAATTTTTCTCAGAAATTTCACTTTATTCCGTACTGAAACTTGTTTATATTGATGTGTTCTTTTACCCTGTATATACATAACAAAATAAGTAGTATTCGACACCCCCTTAGTACAGGCAAAGCTATGCAGTTTTAACGTAAACTACCATTCGACTTACCATAGTTATTTTTATTGCTTCAGGAAATCGAGATGATCATAAAGACACCCATACACTGCATGCAGTTTTTAACGGGTTAACTGTCACCAGCATTTTCTCCAGGAAACTTACAGCTCAAGCATGCCTTAAAGATGTTATTAAAAATAAACGATCCTTTGCACTCATCTTAAACGGCTTTAGTATTAACTTAATTCGATAGAAAACCTTAGCGACATCATCATTATCATCAGCCTATTAATGTTCCCACTGCTGGGACACAGGCCTCCTCTCTGTGAGACAGAATGGGCCGTAATCCACCACACGGGTTGGTGGATGTGACAGGTCTTCGAATTTTTGGTTCTAAGACATGCCGATGTTTTCCTTCACCGTTTTGAGAGCAGTGGTGATGAAATAATTTGCACAAAGTAAAGCGCTTACCTGGGCTCGAACCCACGACCTACAACTTGTAATTCGCCGCCGATAGCACTGTGCCACTACTGCTCTCCACCTTAGCGAAGCCTCCCAAGTCATCATCATCATCATATCAGCCGAAAGACTGCTGGGCATAGGCCTCCCCCAAGCGTCGCCACATTGACCGGTCCCGTGCGTCCCGCAACCAGCGGATTCCTGCAACCTTCACCAGGTCATCGGTCCACCTGGTGGGAGGCCTTCCAACGCAACGTCTTCCGGTTCGCGGTCGCCACTCCAGAACCTTTCTGCCCCATCGGCCATCCGTTCTGCGAGCAATGTGCCCTGCCCACTGCCACTTAAGTTTGGCAATTCTTCGGGCTATGTCGGTAACCCTGGTTCTCTTACGGATCTCAACATTTCTGATTCGATCACGCAAGGAAACGCCGAGCATAGCCCTCTCCATTGCCCTTTGAGTGACTGTAAGCTTTCTGATAAGGCCCATTGTTAGCGACCACGTCTCAGAGCCATATGTCATCACTGGCAACACACACTGGTCATAGACTTTTGTCTTGGGACACTGTGGTAAGTAGGACGAGAAGACACCGCGCAACTTACCAAGTACTAGTAGAATGGATGGGCGCGAATAATTTGAAAATAAATATTGAGAAAACCAAAATAATGACTTTTGAGCAAATGACAAATCATAAAAAACCGGACATAAAATATAAAGACAAAATAATCTCAGAGACTAACACTACAAAATTTTTAGGACTAGAGCTAGACAGAGATATGTCGTGGAAAACTGACACTGACAGTGTGTGTAAACGCCTGAGCCAGCATTCATATGCTTTACGCAATCTCGCAAAGGAGGTAAATCAAAAAGTGTTGGTCACGGCGTACCATGCTTATGTTACATCTACGTTACGATACGGGATCATATATTGGGGTAACTCCACGAATATGGAGACGGTATTTAGATCGCAAAAAAGATGTGTTAGGGCGATATGCGGAATTCAAAACACGGACAGCTGTAAACCGTTCTTTGCTTATTTTCGCATTTTAACACTACCTTGTCTGTACATATACGAAGTAGCAGTCTTTGTTAAAACAAACTTTCACTTGTTTGAAAAACTTTATAGCGCAAGACACAGAAATAAAATAAGCGGTAGACAGCACAAAAAAGCAGTGTTTCACAAAAACTTCACAGGAATGGCACCACAAATTTATAATAAACTACCAAATTCTTTGTTAAATATTAATGACATTAATATATTTAAAAAACAATTGAATAATTTACTATTAGGAAAGACATACTACACAATACATGAGTACCTCTCAGACAGGAATTTATCTTTATAAGTGGTGTGATTGGGGTGGATACTTGGGTCCGATTTGTTTACTTACTATTTTGTTAATCACCAAGACATTTGTATAATCTGACATTACGTATAAATACTTATTAATTTATGGCATTGTTTACGTTTTAATATTAATTTATGACATTGTATTCGTTTAAATTTTATTTACAACATAGCATACATTAGAATTTTTAATTTATGACATTGTATAGTATTTTATTTGTGATATTGGATATGTTTTAATTGTTGACATTGCAAGCGTTTTAAGTTGTGACATTGAACGCGTTTTAATTTTATGACATTTTATACCATTTTTTAATTTATGACATTGAATACGTTTTGGATTTACTTTTTTATTTTTTATGACATATACGTTCAAAATGTAATTTTAATTTAATTTGTAACATTGTATTATTTTAATTATTATTGTAATTATAATTTTGCATGCCTAAATTGGTGGAACACGGTTGACTGCGCATTCACCTGACATCTGGAAGTGTAATTTTATTTACTGTGTTGAGCAATAAATGAATTTGAATTTGAATTTGAACTTCCCGAACGCTGCCCAGCCGAGTCGGATTCGACGGTTGACCTCTTTCTCGAAATTGGCCCTACCCAACTGGATCGTTTGTCCCAGGTAGACATAGTTGTCCACAACTTCGAGTGTAGAGTCTCCAACCTTGATAGGAATGGGTGTGACATGGGCATTCAACATCACCTTGGTTTTGTCCATGTTCATTTTCAGACCCACTCTTTCGGAAGCTCTACTGAGGTCATCGAGCATTGTACTGAGGCTCTCCATGGTCTCAGCCATGACCACTATGTCGTCGGCAAACCGAAGGTGAGTGATGTACTCGCCATTAACGTTGATGCCTAGGCCGCTCCAGTCCAGAACCTTGAATACATCCTCCAGCGCAGCAGTGAACAGTTTCGGAGAAATGACGTCTCCCTGTCTCACGCCACGCTGGAGAAGGACTGGTTCCGAGGTCTGATCCTGAAGACGGACTGACATGGTGGCGTTTCTGTACAGACACTTCAACACCTCAATGTACCGGTAGTCGATCTGGTACCGTTGGAGAGACTGCAGTACAGCCCAAGTCTCGATCGAATCGAAGGCTTTCTCGTAGTCTACAAACGCTAAACAGAGAGGCAGGTTGTACTCTTCGGTCTTCTGTATAACCTGCCGCAGCGTATGTATGTGATCTACGGTGCTAAAGCCTTTTCGGAATCCGGCTGTTCGGGAGGCTGGAAGTCGTCAAACCTGCGCGCGAGACGATTCGTGATGACCCCAAGTATTAAAGATTAAAATTTTCTTTACTCAATGTTAGGGTGGCAATAGATTACAAGCACCGAATGGCTTATAAGTTGATATATTAATGTCGAGGGACCATTTTTACCCGACTGCGGAGGGTAATGTGTTTATAAGTCTATGTATGTTTGTTCCTATGTGGCGTTCTAGAGACCAAACGCGTGGGGCGATTTTGATGATTCTTACGTTAATCGATTCGTTTTTACCTTGCGAGTGTCACTGAAGACATGACAGTCATCAAAATTTACCATAGCAACAACCAGACGCCATATTGTAAAAATTAAACAAAAAGTTGTTAACTTAACAATAACCATATTTAGCCCGCAGTCGGAACTGCATAGCATGATTTTGTTCTGGTTTACATCTTTTTAATTCGCTTCTTAAGCAGTCGGGTTTTTGATTTTAAATGTACTATGTGTTTTTTTTTAATTTAGATGTTTTTTCAATAACTTCTTAAACCAACAACAAATAATGTAGCTTCAAATTAACAGAGATACACTGACTATCTATTGAAGAAAATAATAGTAAAATTCAATCAGCATTTTTTGAGAAGAGCAAAACGCTCATCTCAAAAGAATAGCGGGGTGACCATAAGCTCTTAGAGTAACAAAAATAACCTTACAGGGTCACAGGGACAGATGTATTTGAGTTTTATACATCTGTCACTTATGCGATCTCAAAATAACCTTATGCTAAGAGCTTGTGGTCACCCTGTCATGAGCTTTACGGCAAGCTCATTTACCTTTAAAGCTTTATTGAATCGAATATTGCAAAACATATCAGGAGTTATTGTTTTGCCAAGGTTTTTCGTGTTACCCAGTTTCGGGGTTGTGGATTTCAGACAGACAGTCACTCTATGTAAAATTTTACATATAAATAATAAAAAGACCCCGACAGAAAACCTCTAAAATGCAAAAAATAAGCCTCGTACTCGCGTCGTGGAACCACCAACGTGTACAGCAGTTTATTTTATACAAGTAATAATATAACATATATAATAAGTCACCATTTAAACAAAAAAAAACTTTATCAAAATCGGTTCATCCGTTTAGGAGCTATGATGCGACAGACAGACACACGGATACAAGCGTCACACTAATAACACCCCTATTTTCCGTCGGGGATTAAAAATATTTGTATTTAGCTGCATCCGGCAAGTTTGGGGGCAAGCCGGTAAAGGCTATGTAGATAGATTGGCAGTTAATTTCTCTGGTCGTTATTACTCTTCAGATTTAGTGTAGGTACGTGACGTGGTTTAGAAGCTTTTGACGATCGTTAAGATTTTCAAAGGTTTGCGATGAGACAGATAAGAGAGTGTGAGCCAAAAGGTTACCTCATAAAGGCTTTTAAATGAAAAAGTATAATAGTAGATTACGCGCCAAGGGGATAAAGCTGTGTTTTACGTTCGCTCGGGGAGTTGTTGTAGAGTCCTGAGTGAAGCGAGGGTTCAAGCTGCACAAGACGAAGACAGGCTTTATCCCTGAGGAGTATACTCTACTTTCACATCTTTTGCGAGACAATAAAAAGCCAGGGCTCCATACATTAAGAATCTATTTTGTTATTAATATAAATCAAAAGTTAATATTGATGTTGGACATAGTAGTCCAGTTATGGAAGGATAGTGCAACATTTTCGTTCGGTTGTTTGGTACATTTAGGGAAGTTGTGGTGGAGTTGGAGTTTAATTCAGTACTAAAATAATCGCGGCACCAAACACCGTCTTTCTTTCTTTTTTTGAGTTCTGCTTATCATAGTTAGATCTTTGAACAAACCTCTTTAGAGCATTCCCTACGGGCATTTTTTACTTACAGATTTCACACAAATTTGACGTTTCAAATTCAAATCACATTACTCTCTTGGGAGTTTTATACAACTTTCCCCCCCCCCCCCACCTCCCCCCTTAAAAGGTAATGCATAACTCAACGTTGAGGTTGCATGATATGTAATTGGACATTGTCGAGCAGTTGGTGTGAAAAGGCTATTACATGCCGATGCAGAGGTTCTAGACATTATATCACAAGTATCATTCTATCAATGAAAGCGTAATTGTAAAATATCAAAACTACCAGATTTGCAAGCGCTATCAAAACACATGTAATCAATCCTTTACATTTTGGTATTTCGACAAATGAATTAGAATTCAGTTAGGCCATTAAGTGACACTTTTGAACGTCAAAAAATAATAATTGATTCTATCGTCCATTCGGAAAAGTAGCTTGTTATGAAGAAGAACGGACAAGAAGCTCCACTCTTACTCTTTTAAAAAAAGTTTTTTACAACATTAACATAGGTACAAACATTAATTCATATACGTGAGGACGATACACCCAGATTAACATATTATACTACTTATAGGTATAAAGTATTACAAGCACTAACAGGTAAATACATTCATTTGGTAAATAGGAACATGGTTCTTACAAATATTGCAAACATAGGTAAACTACTTAATTCAACAACAACGAAACAGTGTGCGAGTCAGTTAGAAACAAAAAGAGAAAACAATAAATAAAATAAAGCATTACTATAATTATGAATATAATATAAATTAACCAGTTTCATTTTGTCAACACTAAAGATTTGCCCTATGGAGCAAGACCAGCATGTTTCCAAGCATTCTAATCTTGGATATAATCATGTAATTTGTAATATGCTTGTTTACAAAGTGTGCTTTTAACAAAAGTTTTAAGTTTGCATTCATTTAGTTTTTTAGTTCTATTTTATTACAGTATTTAACACATTACTCCATGAAAGATGTGTGTACTTTAGCTAATCTATAAGATGGTTGATCTAACTTATCTTTATGTATTTCAATTGTGTCTATCAATAACTTGACTTTTTCTTTACACACACAATATTTTCATAAATGAAATGGCAAGAAACTGTCGTAATATTAATCTCTATAAATAGTTCCCTAAGAGACTCTCGGTGACTTAACTTAAATATGGCTCTGACACACAGTTATCTTTACATTGCAGTTATCTTTTATTCAATGTCAGCCGCCCGACCCCACAGCAAAATACTGTATGACATAATGCTGTGAAAGTAACTAAAATAGACCAAACGCGCGGTTTCTACATCCTTTAACTGTTTTATCTTTCTAACAGCATACGCGGCTGAGCTTAACCGACCCGCAAGAAATGTTATGTGAGGACCCCATTGTAATTCGTCGTCTAGTATGATTTCTATGAAAACTGTTTGATTTAAAGTCCAGCTTTTCTCCATTCAATATGATATCGTATTCACTACTTCAAAGATTCGGCAATGTGAATCTAATACATTTGTTTTTTTTTTTCATTTAGTACCAAATTGTTTTTCGTGAAGCAATTTTGGACCTGATGAATAGAGTTATTCATATCACCAAGATTTTGTGACCGCCGGTCTATTTTAAATATCAAAGCTAAATCATCAGCAAATATCTTCGAGTGATTTTGTAGAATTAATCTAGACCCTGTGGGACACTGTGGGCACCACCTGCGGTTTCTATGTCTAAGAAAACTTCGCAAATATCAGCCCAATCCTCAAATATTGAGCAGGTGTTCCTCAAAAAGCTACTCCAACTAATTGTAAATGTGTCAACAGCATAACCTGGAGCAACAAGTTTTGGAAAAATAGGTTAATTACAGTTAAAAGTTTTGAATATTTTCCGCTGGGAGAGTTTAAAAATTCCAGGCCGAGAGTTTTGCTATTGATGGGCGAACGGTATTAAAAAGTCGGTTTTAAACTTGAAATATTTTACGAGATTTTTTGTAGGCATTTATGACTTAAGGCTCGCGATAGTTAGTAGGTATAAACCGAGGAGTTTTATAAAAGCCTCGTTATTTTTCTTGACGTACCTACGTCCTTTGTAAAGAATTAACTATTCAATTACTAGCAATTGAAATAACCAAGTGCTAAAATTTCAATAGGGACGACGGGTTCCAATTGTCGAGAGCTTGGAATCCAGTGGTTCAACTATGTAAAGGTCGTAAAACTACTGAACGAGTGTCAAAAGTGGATACAGTGAGCATCGTCTGTCGTGAACAATGTCGAGTAACTAGTGAGAAAAGTTCTGGTAGTAGCGGCATCGTGCATGAAAAACAAGTGAGGAAGAGGGTAGTCAGATATGTCAGCTCGTAAATGACACCCACCCGCAAAGACTTTAGTTCTCGTGATCATGGCGCTTGTAACGGTGCCGAAATATCGTGTGATCCTCTCCAGCACGACCATGGATGATTACCTTAATTTTAATGCGGTACATTTTCAAAAAATGTGTACTTTATTACTAGCGACTTTAAAAAATGTAGTCACATATTTTCGCTGTTATAACATATCAACCGTGGCCGTGCTAGGTAGAACCTTTCTGCCACGACCACAATAGATTTTAGGTATTTTTATCAATTTTAACATGAAAAGTTATATAAATTTATTGTACTGAAATGTACTCCATTTTATATGTAATTTTAAGCAGTCATTTATACTTATGGATAAGGCAACATTTAATGAAGAAAATGAACACTTATGTAAACACAATGATGCTGCTAGTTCTATTTTTTGTAATGATAGTGTTTCTAGGGAAACAGTTTATGCTGACTTGTGTGATGAAACTGAATACGAAAACATGTATTATTTTCCAAGTTTTATAAATTTTTCAAACAAATACTGATGAATTGCCACTGTGGTCCAATTTGATGTGTAAATATTTTAAATCTGATTGTGATATACCTAGTAGTAGTAATGTAGAGAGTTATTTTAAAAGTATTAAACAGCTACTTCTGAGAAATGTTAATAATTTGATCAGAGTTGATGACTTTGTAATGTTTACTCATTGAAAGAGCATACTACAGTATAGCAGAATTTATGAAAGAGGACAACTTTCTTCGTTGATATGACAATGCTGAATGACATGATATTGTAATTTATTGTATTTTGGAATGAAATTGGAATAATTTTATTGTTATTTGGAATTTTAATATTATTTTACATTTTCTATTGACCTATTTATTTAACTACTACTTTGACATTGAATTGTATCTAAGACATGTTAGCGATCTTTATATTTAATTGAGCACACTAAGTGATTTTTTCTATGTTGGCAATAATTTGTCTGATATTTTTATGCTTGCAACAAAGATGGACTGTTTTTTGTCAGGTTGGTAAACGACAAGCTTGCACTTATCGTTTCCCGCCCATTTCGAGAATATAAATATTGTAGCTCTTGCCATCAAAGGCAGTCTATTTTTGATCGAGGCTACATTAATAAGTATTAGGGTAAGTGCTTTATAAACTGTATTCTATAAACCGTGTTCTATAAACTATGTTCTATAAACCATGTTCTATAAATTATTTTCCATAAACTGTGTTCTGTGTGACTGTGTATTTGATATGAGAATACACTGGGTGAGTAAACCCTTTCTAAGCATTTTTATTTACATCGCCATCCCCACCAAAATACCCACACAAGATTTTGGTCTTTTAAGTAAAAGCCGACATTTCATAAGTTGGATGAGCCCAATAATTTTTTTTGTGTTTTGTACATAACACGTTTGCTAAACGCTCACTTTCAAGGATTTATAATGAGGAATATGAGTACGAATAGAGATAATTTGTTTGATATTGTTATGTTGGTTGCATGACATTGCACATTGGTTCAGGATACTCCCTGATAGTGTGTAGTTTTGTGTAGATAGTGTGTAATTCTGTGTGGGTACGTGGCCGGAGCTACTCTCCGGTAGTACTATAACTCAGATCATTGCACATTCTAGGCGAATATATTCTGTGTTTTATTGGGGCTACCCTCCAATATCGCAGAATGTTTAGTCTGGCCAAGCTCAATCGATAAATATGATTTCTCGGTAGTGATGTGGGTGCCGCATATTAAGTCAGGGTAACTCCCTGAAGATGTGCAGTAAAATACTCAGGTGTATAGCGTTTTGTGTGAGTGGTTGGCTGAGGCTACTCTTTGGCAATACCATAGCGCGAAATGATGTACACCACGACTGGATTTATCGTGTGCTTGATCGGGGCTGCCCTCTAATGGCGCGGGATATGTCTTGGTCGTATTGTATCTTTGAAATCATATCTAAATTTTCAATTTTTGCTACAAGTATGGTTACGTACTCATAAGCTTCTATAAGGTATTTGAATGTGCAAAACTTTGACTATCTAGTAAATTAAAAAGTAAGAATCTGTGCGGGTATGGTGATGACATGTACTCATCTTTACTCTTAGGCTCATGTTAGAAAATACTTATTGAAGTAGGGTACCTCAATAAAATTAGAGAATAAAACTTGTTGGTAAGTACCGTCTACTGCTAAATATTCGTGTGAAATAAGATATTCGTTGTATATAAGTTTATATTTTAACAAGCCAAGTATTTTAGTTTTTGTGTTTCGTGTACAATAAAAAAATTAAAATGAGCTTTACCCTGTTAGTTTCGTAAACGAAATAGCGATTTGAATTTACAAAAAAAAAAAAAGAGAATTAATCCTTTTTATGGCCGGGCTTTACGCTTCGCAGTTGTAAGCTGCACCAGCAGCCATAGCTTACTATGCTACTAGCGTATGATGAGATACAAAGCTAGTTGGAATTTGTTTTTACTTCTTGTTGATTTTATTTAATGAGAATGCAGGTGTAATATGTGTAAAGTTGTGTGAGATTTAGCAGGTTCGTTTTTATCGTATAGTTTTTTTTGTTGGATATAGATAGTGGTAGTGAGATAATACTTTAATAATTTTGTTTAGTGTTCTTTGTAGTGGGTTTAGATTAGATTTAGCGGCTGATCCCCACACTTCGATTAGGTATTCGATTTTAAGAATGTGGGTGATGCAACATTGTAAGAATACCTTAGAAATATTAATGTATATCATAAATCAAAAATTCGAGTTCATTTTACAAGAAATGAAGTTTCAAATTAACTGTCGTTCAACGTTGTATAGTTATGGAAGGAAGTACAGAACCTAATGTCGGTTACAGAAGCTTATTATTAAGCAATTAGATATTGAAAACATTAAAATAACAAAGATATTTATTAAATCGATTTTTTGCTAAAGGAATGTCGGTTGGAAAAATTTGCTTATGGTGGGTCATAAATTAATCCAACCGTACCTATCGATCCTTGACATTTCGTTCGTAGAGGTTTATAGCCCTACTTTCGAGGATGTGTATAGATTATGTCGATTTGCTAAGGTTCTCATCTTGGTTATTAGTTTAAAATATCAATTAACATAAACTTTATAACCTTGCCATTTCTTGGATACTGTTAGAACTATTTCAATATTTAGTTCCGGGGTGTTTATATAAATAAGGCCAAAAAGTAGGTACCTTTTAGATGGTCTGATTGGAATGGATTATTGCGTTTGGATTTGGTTTCGGATTCGTATTTGAATTCTTATGCAGAGTTTGATGATGGGTTAGAAAAGTTCGAAACAGAGTTGAAAGAGTTTGATATTTGAGGTTGAGTTAGAAGAGTTGGAAACAGCGTTAGAGTTAGAAGAGATAGAACGAGTATAATAAAAAAAAAATTGTTTGATATATATAAATAGTGAATTTGATAAATATAGATTGAGATTGATGAATATAGATTGAGATTGATGAACATAGATTGAGATTGATGAATATAGATTGAGATTGATGAATATAGATTGAGATTGATGAATATAGATTGAGATTGATGAATATAGATTGAGATTGATGAACATAGATTGAGATTGATGAATATAGATTGAGATTGATGAATATAGATTGAGATTGATGAATATAGATTGAGATTGATGAATATAGATTGAGATTGATGAATATAGATTGAGATTGATGAATATAGATTGAGATTGATGAATATAGATTGAGATTGATGAATATAGATTGAGATTGATGAATATAGATTGAGATTGATGAATATAGATTGAGATTGATGAATATAGATTGAGATTGATGAACATAGATTGAGATTGATGAATATAGATTGAGATTGATGAATATAGATTGAGATTGATGAATATAGATTGAGATTGATGAATATAGATTGAGATTGATGAATATAGATTGAGATTGATGAATATAGATTGAGATTGATGAACATAGATTGAGATTGATGAATATAGATTGAGATTGATGAATATAGATTGAGATTGATGAATATAGATTGAGATTGATGAACATAGATTGAGATTGATGAATATAGATTGAGATTGATGAATATAGATTGAGATTGATGAATATAGATTGAGATTGATGAATATAGATTGAGATTGATGAATATAGATTGAGATTGATGAATATAGATTGAGATTGATGAATATAGATTGAGATTGATGAATATAGATTGAGATTGATGAACATAGATTGAGTTTGATAAATATAGATTGAGTTTGATGAATATATATTGAGTTTGATAAACTTAGATTGAGTTTGATAGGCTTAGATTGAGTTTGATAAACTTAGATTGAGTTTGATAAGCTTAGATTGAGTTTGATAAGCTTAGATTGAGTTTGATAAGCTTAGATTGAGTTTGATAAGCTTAGATTGAGTTTGATAAGCTTAGATTGAGTTTGATAAGCTGTTAGATTGAGTTTGATAAGCTTAGATTGAGTTTGATAAATATAGATTGAGTTTGATATTGATTGAGTTATATAGGGATAAAGAGATTGATAGATAGAGATAGAGATTGATAGATAGAGATAGAGATTGATAGATAGAGATAGAGATTGATAGATAGAGATAGAGATTGATAGATAGAGATTAATAGATAGAGATAGAGATTGATAGATAGAGATAGAGATTGATAGATAGAGATAGAGATTGATAGATAGAGATAGAGATTGATAGATAGAGATAGAGATTGATAGATAGAGATAGAGATTGATAGATAGAGATAGAGATTGATAGATAGAGATAGAGATTGATAGATAGAGATAGAGATTGATAGATAGAGATAGAGATTGATAGATAGAGATAGAGATTGATAGATAGAGATAGAGATTGATAGATAGAGATAGAGATTGATAGATAGAGATAGAGATTGATAGATAGAGATAGAGATTGATAGATAGAGATTGATCGATAGAGATAGAGATTGATCGATAGAGAGATAAATAGAGGTAGTTTGATACATAGAGGTGGTTTGATACATAGAGGTGGTTTGATACATAGAGGTGGTTTGATACATAGAGGTAGTTTGATACATAGAGGTAGTTTGATGCATAGAGGTAGTTTGATACATAGGGATAGTTTGATACATAGGGATAGTTTGATACATAGAGATAGTTTGATACATAGAGATAGTTTGATACATAGGGATAGTTTGATACATAGGGATAGTTTGATACATAGGGATAGTTTGATACATAGGGATAGTTTGATACATAGATATAGTTTGATACATAGATATAGTTTGATACTTAGGGATAGTTTGATACATAGGGATAGTTTGATACATAGGGATAGTTTGATACATAGGGATAGTTTGATACATAGGGATAGTTTGATACATAGGGATAGTTTGATACATAGGGATAGTTTGATACATAGATATAGTTTGATACATAGATATAGTTTGATACATAGGGATAGTTTGATACATAGATATAGTTTGATACATAGATATAGTTTGATACATAGAGGTAGTTTGATACATAGAGGTAGTTTGATACATAGAGGTAGTTTGATACATAGAGGTAGTTTGATACATAGAGGTAGTTTGATACATAGAGGTAGTTTGATACATAGAGGTAGTTTGATACATAGAGGTAGTTTGATACATAGGGATAGTTTGATACATAGAGATAGTTTGATACATAGAGGTAGTTTGATACATAGAGATAGTTTGATACATAGAGTTAGTTTGATACATAGAGGTAGTTTGATACATAGAGATAGTTTGATACATAGAGATAGTTTGATACATAGAGATAGTTTGATACATAGAGATAGTTTGATACATAGAGATAGTTTGATACATAGAGATAGTTTGATACATAGAGATAGTTTGATACATAGGGATGGTTTGATACATAGAGATAAGGGGTTTGATAAATAGTTTGATTAATATAGATAGCGTTTGGTGAATGAATATAGCGAGTTTGATTTATTTATATAGATAATATGTAGAGAGTTTATTATACCTACCTGTTTGATACAGATTATGATATACAGAGTTAGATTTTAGGGATAAAGAGAATGTAAAATGTAAAATAAAGCATATAATAAATAAATGTGTGTATGTTAGAATCAGTTAGAATTATGACCAGGTTTCAGATGTTAGGGTTTTAATGACCAGCTACTAGATATTGGTTTAAGTCTCAAGACTGTTTTTACACAGCAGTTTAATAAATACCACTTTGGTGTTTATGTATTGTTGTGTGTTTAAAAGCTAGATGGCGGAAGGACAGAGGATACCTAATGTCAGTTACTATCAGAATGGTATACAAGAAATGATTTTACCCTTGGTCATATCGTTGAGATTATTTTAGTTTATTAGAGAAAAGTTAATTTGATAAAAATTTCCAGCACTCGAATGAGGCTTGTCATTACAATGCAATAGTTGATAACGATGCAACTTGAAATTCTAGTGATCCTAAATTCTAATTTACAAAGACTTAATTTAGTTCTGAATGAAAGTCAAAATGAATCGTTGGTATTTTGTTTATTGCCATAGATAATTTTAATACATTATCTCAGTTGATCTGATTTAAGTCGGAGAAATTTGCTACAGTGAGCCATTGCATGCTCGAATTGCAATGAAATAATAGTGAGCAATAGATTGCCATTTATTAAAAAAAAAAAAAAACATTTAGAGATTCTTTATATTAGTATTTCTTTATTTATATAAATTGTCTTAGCAGGTGTAAAGATGCCTATCGAATTATATAAAATTGATTATTCTGTAACTTGCTGTGTGTGATTAGTTTTATCTTACCGCAATGAAATTAGCAGGCGCAGCTAGATTTTATTTGGTGTCAGATATCACCAGCAGTTGATGAATTTGACTGAAATTTTAAAGAATCTGGTAGACAGTTTTGATTATGACTGATGGTGACCACGATGTCTTGCAAGTCGCATTGTATATATACCTGATTATAATTGGATGCTACATTTTATAAACATTAAATCTTAATAAAAGTGACAGAAGTAGTCTTGAGACACTGCTGAGCTGGGATCTAAGCTCTTAAGTAAATTTTAGAATGGGAGACCGTTCTCCGCAGTTGTGGCAAATGCAAAATGAAACCTTGAACATCCTCACAAAGAGGACATAGTCTAGTTCTAGTGAATATATTGATCGTTAGTTTCGAAACTGGATATGTACGCTTGACATTTTGTATTGGTAGAATTTGAATTGGAATTGACATTGTATTTTTTACCTTTGACATTTGTATTACCTAGTGGAATATGAATTGAATTATATTTTTTGTTTAATCTTGACATTTGTATTAATGAAATCTAAATTGAATTTGTATTGGTAGAATCTGCATTGAATTGAATTATATTTTTACTCTTGACATTTGTGTTGATGGAATCCAAATTGAATTGATTTGATTTTGTATTTCTCTTTCTTCACATTTTTAATTGAATATTATAAAAGTAATAAATAGTTGAGATAGTAATTTGGTTGATTAATCAATATTTGATTGTTTTGTAATATATAATATTTTTTTGGAAATAAATAAATGAAATGAATAGTCGGGCCAAAAGAGTTTTCAGGCCTTTAAAGTATAATCTATAAAGATTGGTTAAATGTGTTCTATGTGTGTAGATTATAATGTTGTTTACATGTTATAACTATTATGCTTATATTTAGTTTTTCTTTCTTGTTGTTGTTTGTCACGTACGAGGTCGTACTTAATAAACGGATGGCCGACTGTTAGCGATCTTTATATTTAATTGAGCACACTAAGTGATTTTTTCTATGTTGGCAATAATTTGTCTGATATTTTTATGCTTGCAACAAAGATGGACTGTTTTTTGTCAGGTTGGTAAACGACAAGCTTGCACTTATCGTTTCCCGCCCATTTCGAGAATATAAATATTGTAGCTCTTGCCATCAAAGGCAGTCTATTTTTGATCGAGGCTACATTAATAAGTATTAGGGTAAGTGCTTTATAAACTGTATTCTATAAACCGTGTTCTATAAACTATGTTCTATAAACCATGTTCTATAAATTATTTTCCATAAACTGTGTTCTGTGTGACTGTGTATTTGATATGAGAATACACTGGGTGAGTAAACCCTTTCTAAGCATTTTTATTTACATCGCCATCCCCACCAAAATACCCACACAAGATTTTGGTCTTTTAAGTAAAAGCCGACAGACATATGTTTATTGACTTAAAATGATACTCACACCTAATATTTAATGAATAATGTTTGTTTATGCACCATCTCTTCCAACCAATTTGTACGCCACTATTTGTGGCTGAACATGCTAGAACCTTTTACCTCATTGTTATCCTGCATGCAATGTATCATGTACACCATGTTTAAACAAATAAAATTTACTTTACTTTACTAATGAGGCAGGTAGAATATTTGTCTGGAGAATTAAAATCTGCGTCTTCTGGAATTTTGAAAAAAAAGTCACGAAATCACCATTAGAAATTTCAGTAAAAATATCAGCTAGTGAAAAGCAACACGTTAAGGGATCAAATGATTATTTTTTGGACAGTTCTGTATTTTCTCAAAAACCCAGTTTGCAGGAAAACTGGCGGAACAAAAAAACATGGACGACGATAACACTAAAAAGACTTTATTGGAAACAATCAAACCAAAGAAAAATGTTATAGATTTTCTCATAAATGGTAATCTATGCCGATCTGGTGTTCGTAACGTCATTTTAAAAAACATATTCGCATTTGATTCTGTGTTACATGGTTTGGTTGTCGGTTACATTGAATTAGCTTCTGTGAAAAAAGCCGTAGAAAATCTTTCAGGTAGTTTTGCAGACCTAATAAAAATATTAGCTTCTAAAGATTATACCAAAGACGTTTATGTGTTGAGGACTAACATGTTAATGATACATTGCGATACCACACTAAAAAACAATATAAAAGCTATTGATTGCACATCCACAGTAGCATTTACTGTTTTGAATGGTCAGTTAATGAGTTCTAAAATAAAAAAACACGAGTTCGATATGCAACCGCTTGACAGAGAGGCGGTGTCAATTTATTCCCTTAGATGAACTTATTTTATCGGATAAAGGAATTGTAGCATTACAAGAATCTGTTTCGTCAATTATGAATTACGAAAGATCTGTATATTCTCAATGCTGTAACATGAGTAAAACCAATATTTATGACTTGAACTATATTATATTTTTCGATGTAGATATGATGATCACGCTAAAAAATGTGCCCATTCAGATTATTGTACACACCAAAAAATATGCTGTTTTTGCCCTCATTGAACACATTCCAGGCCATTTTAGGGTTCACTGTAAGCAATCGTATCAGTTTTTTTCACTTTTTAGTTGTACCTACCTAATAGGAAAGTTGTTTAGTAAGTTTCCTATAACGCCAGAATAGATACCCGAATATCATGAAACTTGAACAAAACCGATCAAATGAGAGATCTGCTTACCCCTTAAGAGCGTACTGGCGTGATGTTATGTTATGAAATGGTTTAAAAATAAACAGACATGCGATTGCAGCAGTCCCGAGAGATTTGCCGTTATTTATTGAAGAGTTCTGATGTATATCTTCGAAGTTCTTCATCAGATCTTCACCAAATTAAAATGGGACCAATTTCGAAACATACTCTTTCATACCAAAAAAGAATTTTTAAAATCGGTCCCCAATCGACGGAGATATCGGTGAACATACATAAAAAAAAAACATACAAGAAGTCGAACATAGAACCTCCTCCTTTTTCGAAAGTCGGTTAAAAATGGAGTACATTTCAGTACACTAAATTTATAAAACTTTTCATGTTAAAGTTGATAAAAATACCTAATATCTATAGTGGTCGTGGCAGAAAGGTTCTACCTAACACGGCCACGGTCGATATGTTATAACAGCGAAAATATGTGAGTACAATTTTTAAAGTCGCTAGTATAATAAAGTACACATATTTCATGAATATGTACCGCATTAAAATTAAGGTAATCATCCATGGTCGTGCTGGAGAGGATCACACGAAATATCGAGCTCTCAACCAAAATCTAATACATGGTAAATATCCCGAAACAAATATTAATTCTAAGAATTAAGTATTCGATTAAAATATTTAACTTCATTACATAAACATTAGTAATGTGTTTCCTGAAGGTTTAGGCAGTAGTGAACCTATATTTCACTCAAATTTTTTTAGTCATTTTAAAATTGCATGCAGAAAGAGTGGCCTATTACCATCTAGCATCCAGACAAATACACTTACAGCTTGCTTGACTTGAACCAAGAGCCTGATGTTCAGATGTAGAGCTTACGACCACGAGACCAACCCAAACTACTAACTAGATCTAGCAAAAGTCTTCCTTAGTCATTTAATAAATTTCATCAAAATCAAATCCAGCACTCATTATCCCAAATCATTAAAAGATACCCTGCTAAAGCCAGCAATGCCCTATCTTGACCTACACATAATCTAAGTCACAAGGTAACACATTTTCTCGTCAAACTCCACAGAAGAGACAGGTACAGAAGGCCAACTCCATACAACGAGCAAAAACGCACGCACACATAGTAGAGTTTTACGTACAGCGAGTGCAAGCGCACTAACAACCGGCATTTGTTTGAGATCGCCGTACGTAAATGATAAATGATTTTATTTCTGTAAGTTGGTTTGTACAAACACTTTTACATGTCGATCATATTTTTAAAACTAGATGAGGTCGGCGTTTCCTATCTGACTACTCTGAGAAGAAAGGCCGAAACAAACTCAGAGGTCACAGTCTCTTTTAAAGTCCAGACAAAAATCTTGGTTAGATCATGTGAAGACCATGTAGATTGATGTCTGAAATGATCTTTTGAGGAAAGAACCAGATTGAGTGGACCTGTCCAGTCAGTGCACGCATTTGTCAATAACCGAGCAGCTCAACACAGAATTTATGGAGCTCAGCGATTCAACGAACAATACCAAAGAAAGGACATTCGGGTAGGCCGCATAAACTACTCAAACTGCCAGACCACGATTAAAAACTAAGATAAATTAAAAATAAAAACAAAAAATTAAATTGTCCACATAGTCTTCACATTCACAATAATTAAAATAAAATAATATAATACTTTAAAAAGTAAATATTCTTGTCATTGCAAGAAAACCAAAAAAAACTAATAAAACAAAATTCACGGTGGAAAATATAAAAAATCAATATTAATTTTTAATTGGAGCAGCTCAATCCCAAGCCTTTTTGTGCTCAACGTAATCTTTAATGGTATAAAATACGCGTCTATGTGTGCGTGCGTCTGTTTTCTCTTGTTGTATGAAGCCAGCCTTCTGTTCCTATATCTTTAGCTGCGACACCCTCGACCTGATTTACCCCTGGCTTACCCCAGCGTGCAAGTGATGGGGATTAGGGAGTATTATGACTTGCGAACGCCTCTTGTCGTATATAAAACGTCATAATATGGCAAAATATTGCGCCTTTTTTGCTTGAGAGGGTCGTGAAATTCGGGGAGAAGGGTGTTGCTTAAAATGTTTTGTAATTGGTCGGCTAAATTGGTTGGTACGACAGCTATGTATTTTGAATTGACTTAAAGCCGTTTGTCTTTTGTTTTGTTGGTGTGACAAGAAATAACTGATTGAAGTTTTATTTCGTCTAGACATGGGTGTGCCATACACAAGAGAGTTAATATTTTACGGCTACTATAAAGTGATTAAAAACTTAATAACGTATCTACAACAGGTTAGTATTTGACCTGAATCATCATAATCATTTCAGCCAGAAGACGTCCACTGCTGGCATAGACAATCTTGAGACACTTTGGTATGTTCGACGAGAAGATACTGCCCAGCCGAGTCGGATTCGATCGTTTTCGGTCTTGATTTTTTGTATGGTACGTCTGACCTAGGTATACGAGATCCAACTTTTTCTTCTCTGCGATGCTGGCACGACAGAAATTTTGATTTTTCCGGCTCAAAACTTTGCCACTTCCACGGCATCGTCAGTGGCAGCGCAATGGTTACTTTGGCTGCTTGTATTGGGGCAACAAACTAAATAATATTGCTTGGCAAGAGACATGTTTAAGTTATACACCAACTGCCTTTTTTAAACGCTGTATAATTATATAAATTAAAATATTCAGTTGTTCAATCACTGAAAAATCCAATCGGCTATATATAACCACACAATTTACTTACAGCACTCCCAGTAATTCACCTCAGATCACAGATATATTATCAACACAATCACGGTCCTTAAATTGTCGTGTGAGCCACATTACGGCAACACGACACGTTAGGGCAACGCTAACGTCGCTCGAGATCGTTAGCAAGCCGGGCGATTTGCTGATTTGCACGCTGTTTAGGAGAAATGGGTTTGTAAGTGAGTCAGGATTGCAGGGGTGAATTGATAACTGTGTAGGTTCAAAATTGATTGTTGTTGAGCACCACTAGGGTTAGCTATACACCAGCCATTTTGAAGATACAATGTTATTTCTTTATTTAAACTTCATGTACAATGATGATACATAGGCGGACTTAATGCATCAAGGCATTCTCTACCAGTCAACCTTTGGGTTAAAAAGGACACAACAGTGGTAGGTGTACATAATAAAATATGAACAATAGTTCAAGTCGGATTAATAAACTACCTAACTAATTAAATACATAAATAATTTCTAAAACAATAGACTTATAAATATTATCAAAAATACTAAATTATAAATTAAACTGAAATTTTTATATAATAACTATGACGAAGATGACCTCTCATACATAGCTCAGATGTATGAGAGGACACCAATGACACCACTGACACCACACCGTTGACACGAATGTTTTAAAATACATTAATAAATTCATATATGTGAGGACGATGCACCCTGAATAGCACTACACACCTATGTACAGGTATAAAGTTTTAAAAGTACTCACACATGTACTGTGCAGTTATATAATAGGTATTCAAAAAACATTAACGTTCGAAGCAGTTAAGTTATGACCAATCTCAACTAACGGCGCCCGTTCACGAACATGACGCATGAATCAGCACCATCCAGCTCAACCATCCTGAAGGGAACCGAATGATCCAACACACGTGCCATGATAGAGAGTATGCACACAGTTTTGTTTAAAATTCCAGAGAAAAGCGCAACAACACTTTGCACGACCCGGAAATCGAAGCCATGACCTCATGCTCAGCAGTAGCTCTTACGACCACTAGCTCGACGAGGCAGTGAGCAGTGACCATAGAGTGTTAATTCTATTCATAAATGTATTTATGTATCTGTCATGGTCAGATCTTACAGATTTATTTAGAATTGTTCACTTCATGATGTGGCCCACCATTTTATGGAACGGTTGTATTTCATGGAATGGAAAATACCCACTGACCACATTATGATATAGCATAGCCAGATCAATGAATAATCAGCGTTTGACGATATGAACAGCTAAACGCACGGCTACTTCATGATATGGTCAAAATATATCGATATATCAATTTTACGAGCTGGCCACGGCGTATCTATACTTGAATGAGTAGGTGAGCCAGTTTTCTGTTATGCTATAGTTAGTTTTAATACTTATTAGCGGTTTGACTAAACGTTTGGATAGTCTAGCAGAAACTCATTTGCTTTTATTGTTAAAACTGGGGTGCAGCGAAAGAGTAAAAAGTATATCCTGCCGTGGGCCGTCACGTCCGTCGGTCTCGACGTTGCTGAGAGGCTAATCTAGTCTTGGCATGAGTTATGTTCCTATATATTGAATGAATACGAGCAATAAAAGTGGGATAGCCGTCAGGCTAACGAACGATAATCACTGCAGGGGCTGGATGAGAACTGCCGAGAATCTATTTTTTTTTTGTTTTCTCCTGTTTCCGTATTATGGCGTAGTGCCATCATGCTGCCAGCATTAAAGAGAGACGTAAGGCACAATCCATTTTTTACTACGAAAAATCAAGATAGCATTGTCACGTCAAAGTAGGTACACACCTGCCTTGTTATCTCTTCACTACTCTTGGTTGATTGGTAGAGAATACCTTAGACATTAAGTCCGTCTACGTACCTTTAATTTTGCTTGAAGTTTTCCTAAATAAATAAGAATATCATGTGATTGGTGAGGCCTATATCCAGCAGTGCCTGATGATGACGATGAAATCAAAGCTCTTTTAAAAAGAGATCACTTGGAAAATTGATCTCTCTCCGCTTTTATCTGTCGCCACGCATTTGCTATTTGCCGGTTTGAAGGCTACGTGTGCCGGTGAAATTGCACGCACGTTTTTCAATTTTGTTTCTAGGGGACGAATACAGTGCAATAACACGCAGAGCACGTTCAAAATGGATCTGATGTAAGCAATAAAATTCAAGATAAAATAAAAACGGGTGTTGTTTAAAATCAGGGTAGCTATTGTCCTCTTTCTAGGTAAAAGCAATGTCGTTTATTGGCCTGATATTAACTCTTCCAAAGCTACTTACATTTACGAACGGAAGTTGAACAACAACATCAACTGCTTTCATAAAATTACTTATCCAGGATCATTTGTAAAACACTAACAACCTAAAAAAGTCCGCCAAGTGCGTGTTAGCCATCGCACATTTAAGGTTCCTTACGAATCTGCAAAAAAAAGTTGGTTGTAATCGGAAAAATGAGGTCATTTCAAATAAAAAATCTGATGTATCAATATATTGGTATGTCGGGTTTAGTCAATAGTACGGACTTTAAAACAAATCGCAAGCACGCCATCTGGCGGCAAAGCAAGAACTACTACGCATTGGCGCGCTTTATCTAACCGCTTGCATAGTGGGGACAACAGAATAGAGCAGTTGAGTACCGACAGCCGTAGAGCTAAGACGTCGTAGAATCAGTGACGATCCGTTATATTAGTAAGCAGGAATGTAACTTGTGTCTATTTGAATAAACCCAGTGTATCGAATAACTTATGTGATTTCATTTGCACGATTGTACCCACCGACCTGCCCACACACGATGTCTTAACCTAAGGGAATATATCCTGACTTCCCGATGGTTTGCATCTATCGGCCAGCCTTGATGCGACATCAGAATTGGGATTCGATCGTGCTAATGAGATCACACGTAAAAACAAAGCTAGTGAAAATGTCGGTTACATTCTTGCAAAAAAAAATCGTGGTGTCAGTTGCGATTACCCTCGGTATTGAATAATCAAAAATCATTCCGGAACGGAGCAATAAGGAGGCTAGTAACAACCAAGGAGCTGGACAGGTCAAGGAGCAGCGTGTGGACGTGTTGAAAGATCCATACACACTGATCTTTATGCAAATCTGGTGAGTCGTTTTCATTTTGTTATAACTATGGCTAAGAGTAATCATTATTCAAAATTCTGATTTTGTGTACGGTATGGCGGTCAGTGGATCGTCGGGGAGGCCCGTGTCAGTTCATAATTTCACTTTAATTACAAACAGTAGTCAAGTTTTGGTGTTATTGAAGAGTTATTATTCTACTATCACTGACAATGACCCTTGGCTGGCCTTGGCTGACTATCATTGTTTAGAACGATATGGTGACAGTGACGTACCTACCTTACATTTCAGTCTGGAAATTATGATAATTCCAAATTAAATATTCTGATTGCTTTTGTAGTGTGATAATTTTATGTAGTGAGAATTAACTAAGAAGAAGCATGGTATTCTTCTTTTGTGGTCGTCGGAGGGCCAGACTGTCTAAAAGGTGGTAAACCCTGCAAGGCCTAGAAATTGCGACATAAAATGCTATGGCATTCATTGGATTCTATAAAGCCCATATATCTACCTACCCCTACATGGGACACCGTAATGTGTGGTTCATGTCCACAATAGCCCATTTAGCTTTGCCGGTTTAGTTTACTACACCGCTGCACTGGTTAATTTCCATCAAAGCTGTGTATAGTTAAGATAACTGTGAACATATACTCTCGTAATGTTTTTCACGTTTCAGATACCATATTGCGTCGGAGTGGAGCCTCTGCTGCAGGCTAGCGGTTCAAATGCTGAATGTGAAGGTTGACGTGTCAACATCTGAGAGGTTGAGACCGATGGCAGGCTAGCAGTTCGCAGTTGGTAGCCGAACGTTACGAACGCGCGCAAGTTTGGAATGGAATACTCGGTGAGTCGCTTCCATGTTATTTTGATAGTGAGGTCGAATGTTCTCTAGTGAAGAGATGCTAGTTCGAGCTGTAAGAGTGTTCATGTTTGACCACTGAGTTGGTCGTGGTTATATCTAGCACTATCACTAGCTAATTAAGACACAGTTTACTAAAAAGCAAATTCCGCCATTTGATTCAGTACGTACTTTAGGATTAAATATCCCATAAGAAGATGAGCTCGTGGCTAAATAATAACAGCCGCACGGGTCGATCATCAAGGTTAAGCAACGCTTGACGAGGTCGGTCCGTGGATGGGTGACCATTTCAACATACCGAGTTTCCTCCGTGCCTCAGAAAGCACGTTAAGCCGTTGGTCCCGGCTGTCATTTAAAGATCTTTGACAGTCGTTACGGGTGTTCAGAAGCTTGAGATCTGACAGCAGTCTTGCCAAGGGGTACCGTGTTACCCAGTTACTGGGTTGTGGAGGTCAGATAGGCAGTCGCTCCATGTAAAATACTGGCACTTAGCTAAATCCGGTAAGATTGGAAGCCGATCCCAATATAGTTGGGAAAAGGCTAGGCAGATGATGAAGAAGATGATCTATCCGAAGTGACTTAACAACTAGTCATTTTCAGTGGCAAAGCGAGTTAGTAAAGTCGTTGGGCGAAGGCAATTGTATCGAGTTAGTAACGGTACTGGTCATTTGCGTGTATTCGGAACAGATCTTATGTTGCGTAACGATTTACAACCACCGTCTTTAGATCTGAATGCACTTGCTTACTTTCAAAGTAATATTATGATAGCAGTTATCTCGCGATCGTTTTCCTTACATGAAAACTGAGTTAGCGAGCGATAGTAAAGGGTTACTGTTGATAATTTGATTTTAAACGATATTGATCAGAGTTAATTCGTAAAGCTTCTTCACAAGAGCTATTGAGACGCAAATATTATCAGGCTTAATTGTTCCCCTCATATGAACAGTCGGTATGTTCCAAGATCTTTGAGTAAAAAGCGCGAATCTTGTGAGAAGGATCCCCGATCACCAAGTTCCTTGAGAATTAGACGTCATAGTTGATGACAGTGGTAGTGAGACCAAATCTGATGGCTTGTACACTTGTCATACTCAGGACTTCGGACCGCACCTCATGAGTAACATGTGGCGATGGGTCAACGAAGAAGTTTCATGAGTTGAGTGTGCATTGCCTTTGAATTATAGTAAAGAGTAACAGAATTTTTACAATAACTTTGTTTAGTTGTTGAACTTTTTGATCGTTGGACCTTTTTCTAATGAAGTATTGTGTGGGAATCTCTGGTTCGAAAACTAAATAGGCCCTGTATTAGGTACACGATAGGTGATTATGACAGGACGGTGATCGTTATACACCGAAAGCTTTAAATAAGTACGCTTAGAACCTACAAGTATGCACAAGGTAGGTTAGGGCAGATGCCAGCGGGTTATGTACCAGTCGATGTTGATGTCAAAAGGATTTTGATGATAATGAGCAAGCTTAAGGTGTCGAGTAATTCAGTCTATCGAACGTATTATGTTTGACCGTACCAGTGGATTCTGGCGGCGGTCGGGGTCTAGAGAGACCGAGAGACCGTTGTGAGAGCAATATAATTGCTGGTCGGCTAGAGAGCCATGGCGTTGGAGTTGGCGTTGGAGGTTTTACTCGAGGGTTTCTGTAAGCTTGGCAGTTTTTGCTGCAGAATAAGTTTTAAACTTTGTTTGGAGCGACTAGTGGTACATGGCCCAGGGTAATGATTTAGTTAAAGAGTAGGGTTCTAAAATTTCCCTATTTTAACGAACCCAATAATCTAGTTCGGTCAGGAGTAGCCGAGCGCTGTGTGGCAACTGTTGGCCTGTGTGGCGACTGTTGGCCTGTGTGGCAACTGTTGGCCTGTGTGGCAACTGTTGGCCTGTGTGGCAACTGTTGGCCTGTATGGCAACTGTTGGCCTGTATGGCAAGTGAAGGTCTTTATAGAAACTATAGGCCTGTATGACAACTGTAGTCCTTTATGGCAACTAGAGGCCTGTATGGCAACTGGAAGTCTGTGTGACACTATGTCTGGTGTGAAAATTTATGTTTGTGTTAGGAACCTTACAGAAAGATTCTAATGAGTTATGAGGTTAAAAGAAAGTAAACTCACATAGTCATGCGAGAGGTGAGGTCACCATGTTAATGTTAATGAAGTTCGAATCGTCAAGCCCTCATTACGAAAATTGAAATAGTTTTGGTTTTAAAATTTTGATAACTATGCGTAGATCGTGTTGGTAAGACACACAAAGCTCAAGTACCAATTGAGATTGTAGATAAAGTAGTAAGTACTAAATCTCTGTGTGAACAAGGTCTAAGTTCAGAGAGTCGAGTTGACTCGACATCGTGGAGATGTGCGAGTAGAGCAATTGAGATAGCTAAGAGAGCTATGAGATCGCTAGTGATGGCTAAATATCGTGAATAAGAAACCTGGTGTATTATTTCTTTTGTTTGATTTAATGTGAGAGTAATGACTATCAATGGTACTTGGACTTTGTAATCACGAAGATTGGGTGCTTTTAGTTACCAAATCGATGAGGTTGCAATTTTCATTAAATTGGAAATAGAATTACTCGTTCCTTTCAATAGTGAACAGAGAGATTTCAATGATCACGTTTGATTGTTTCAAAATGTTTCCTCAGTCTAGTGTATGAGTCAGGATTGGACGAGCAAATACTGTTTGAAAATTTTGTGTTTTTCAGAAGAACATCCCTTGTATGATGGGAGATTGCCAGTATGGAGTGGACTAAGACGACGTGTGGTGCAACACGAGGTGACCATGAGATGGCATGGAGCGAGGACAAGAAGATGATGCCTGCGGGTGATAGATTTGGGGATCTGTCACCTGAGAGAGGCCCGAGAAGGCGACGTGAGTGTTCCACGCTCGCCTCTCAAAAGGAATTACGGCCTAGAGAACACCATGTGGTTTTAGTCAGTAGGAGTCTGACAGACCCCTCAGCTTTCCCCAAGGGCTGAGGACATCCATTGAGGATTTCCACATGATTCGATACACTGTTAAAACCTGACAATGAGGAACAGACGAGGACGCCTGTCTCGCAGGATGGCCGTGTCGGGTTTAGTCAATAGTACGGACTTTAAAACAAATCGCAAGCACGCCATCTGGCGGCAAAGCAAGAACTACTACGCATTGGCGCGCTTTATCTAACCGCTTGCATGACAACAGAATAGAGCAGTTGAGTACCGACAGCCGTAGAGCTAAGACGTCGTAGAATCAGTGACGATCCGTTATATTAGTAAGCAGGAATGTAACTTGTGTCTATTTGAATAAACCCAGTGTATCGAATAACTTATGTGATTTCATTTGCACGATTGTACCCACCGACCTGCCCACACACGATGTCTTAACCTAAGGGAATATATCCTGACTTCCCGATGGTTTGCATCTATCGGCCAGCCTTGATGCGACAGGTATATGTTAGTAAAATATACGTAAAAATAACATTATCACCAAATTTGAAGTAGGTACCTAAGTCAAAGGAAAGCTAAAAGTATCTACGGAGCAAAATTTTGAATAATATCTGACTTTGTTGACTTCTCATTCCTTTGTTTTCCACATTTAGCACAAATTAAGATTTTAAAAAATTTGTTGTCTGTAAAGTCTGTTTACGGACGATAGTTAAACGTGACAACATCATAACAAAACATTGATAACGATTAACGTTACAATGAGCGTAATGTTACATTGAGCGTAAATATACTGTATTTTTTGTTTTAGACGTTGTCACGTCAAAAACAAAAAATACAGTATTAGATAAATACTGTATTTTTATTCAACCTAAATAAGCTCTAAACAACGATATCCCACTGGATGGGGCAGGTAACATTTTTTCGTGAGTGACAACAATAGGGCTCTGTGCTTGAACCCTTCGGGTACGGAAACCTAAAAAAATGCTATTTCATACAACATATAATATTTACTCGCTGAAAATGTATGAAACAGCAGATATTTTTTCAATCTTTCAGGGTTCGTCTCATAGTAAAATTTGTTTACAATCATGAATACTGACGCCCTCTGTTAGGTTATTAGTATTTAACAAATAATCCTGTATATGTGTAAAACATCGTGTGATAATACCATAATTGTTACGTCTTCAGATTAAACTGTATGATAAAAGAAATTAAGAGAGAAAGAAATAGTATTTAATTGCAACAAAACGACATACACACATTAGCAGATTACAAGAACAAAGACAGTAGTAGTATATTTTGCTTAAACTAAATCCTTAAGAACTACTAACGTAAGCTAAGTTTTGAATTTAAGTACTAATTAATTTAATTTAATTTTAGTTTCTAAGTTATCTGTAAGTTAACCACTATATTTTTGTATGCCAACAGGCAGAATGTACTGGGAATATATCTGAAACTAACATTATTATTGTAATACCTGCATTCTATACAAATAAAGAAATTATTATTCTATTTATTTATTGTATTTACATATTTTTACATTTTTAAATATCATTCTATAAAAAATTAAATAAAAAAAACATTTAAAATACAAAAACAGTAGTCCACCGGTATCGGGAACAGGGTCCAAGCTACCGCTGGTCAGGGCTGCTGAGAGAGGAACCTCCTAACAATACGAGCCGTGTCCAGGAGTACCGCTTTCTGGATCAAGCCCTTGATCCAGCTGCCCAACGAGAGCCTCCTCAGATGTTCGTCGAGGCTCTTGGCTATTATACCATTGGCCGTCACGACTATCGGCACAATGACTGCTGTATTCACATCCCACATGTCGACAACCTCGCGAGCCAGATCAAGATACTTACTTTTCTTATCTCTCTCCGCCTTCACGAGGTTCTCGTCATGGGGGACCGCTATATCAACAATCATTGCGCGACGCTCTAGTCGGTCTATCACCACTATGTCAGGCTTATTAGCAACAACAGTCCTGTCAGTGATGATAGACCGATCCCAATACAACGTGACATTGCCATTTTCGAGAACTGGGTCGGGCACATACTTATAGTAAGGCACTTCCGATTCCACAAGATTGTATTTAAGAGCAAGTTGCTGGTGGATAATCCTGGCTACAAGGTTGTGTCTATGCAAATAGTCTCCTTTAGCCAGACTAGAATAACCGGAAATAATGTGTCTGATTGATTCCCCCGGCCTAAATTATTAATTCTAAATTATTATTATTATTAAGCAACGTTAGTAGTTCTTAAATTATATTAGTGAAGACAACTGCTAAAGTCGGTTCACCTGATAAACTTTAAGGGTACACTTCAAAATTTTGATCAAGTAAAGCAAGCAAGCGCTGAATAACAAAATCCTGTTTTCTTTAAAAGTTCAATCTAGATTTTTGTCCATTTCTCAAGGGACAGGTAATCTCGAAATCTAGACAAAGTTTCATCAAACGTCAGGTAGATGGACATTTTCTCATTCCATCATTTTCGCTTATTTAAGTGAGAAGGTTTTTTTACTCTGAAACGAGCCGAATCAGCGTGAAACTGATTTAAGCGTAACGACTGTGCGCTCAAGTATTCAGTCAATTTCACAAATCGGACTCACCCTAATTGGAGTGAGGTCATACTGAGAAGCGTTTTAGGCCTTAAGAAGAGCGAGAAAAAGTAAAAAAATTGAAAAAAAAAAAAACTTTTTACAAATAAATACAACCGACTTCCAAATTAAAACACTAGAAAGTGAAAATAACTGCTTTTTCGGAACTTGTTGTTTGCTGTTTTCTTTTCTTCGTTTTTTGACACCGACTTCCGTATTTTTTGTAATATTTTTTCACGTTTTAGTTGTGGAATCTAATAGGCAAGTTCTAAAATAAAGTACGTATAATGCCAGAACACATTACCCGAATATAAATAAAATAAATAATAATAGCCTTTATTCCCTGAAACCTGTTTACAACACTTTTATTATAAATTAAATCTAGCTTATGTTAACTATTCATTACTAACTAATCTATATTAAATCTTATCTTAACTACTATCAGCTACCAGGTCAGGTTGCCTTTCGACATAGGCCTCCTCTAATTCCCTCCACTTGTTTCGGTCTTTTGCTGTTTTTCGCCAATCCTTGCCTGAATATAATGAAACTTAAACATAACCGTTGAAATGAGGAGTGTACCAAGGTGAACTGTACATATCTGCGTACCCCTTTAAAGCGTACTGACGTGATGTTATGTTTTGAAATGGTATAAACAATAAACATACATGCTATTGCAGCAGTCCCGAGAGATTTGCTTTCATTTATTGAAGAGTTCTTCATCAGATCTTCACCAAATTTAAATGGGACCAATTGCGGAATTTTCGAAATCGGTCCACAACTGACGAAATCCGAAATCGGTGAACATACACAAAAAAACGTAAAGTCGAACATAAAACCTCCTCTTTTATGTAAACTTGGTTAAAAAGCACGTAATTAGTTCCTAATCTGAGGCTCTATACAAAGTGTTTATGGTTAAAAAGTGCCAAGTTCTGCAAGCGGGTTCTACGTCGGGCACGTTTTGACCAAACTGGCACGTATTGGACGTATTGGGACCAAACTGGCATCGCACCCTCCGGGTAGTTAACAGTTTTGGTCCCTGTCTAAAGCGGTTGAAACGAATTTCTGTCGTCCCACTTTACCTCCAATGCTGAAACCTGACGGGTCGCTGGCTCACTCATCTCATTTTGCTAGCAATTCACGTCTGGACGCTGGCTGTAAGCAACCACCTACTGAACACTTCAGTCTGGTATTGTTGGGTACGCAAATGACAGTACTGTTTCAGAGAGTTACTTGTCCAGCGCAAAAACCAGCGTGGATGAAGTTCGTTCCTTGAGAGAGGCTATGGTGAAGCGGACAGATTTGACCTTAAGCTTTGTCTCCCAGTGGGGTGATGACAACCTGGTCTCCTTTAACGACACCAAAACACAGGCGTGTCTTTTTACCGCTAAAAGGAGTCTTTTTGATCTAACTCCTACTTTTCGGGGTACGTCTGTTCCTGTGACTGATCGGCTCGAGCTTCTAGGCATGGAGTTGACATTCAGTCTCAACTTCGGCGCCACCATTGAGTACAAAGCCCAAATTGTGGCCATAAAACTGAGCATCCTAAATAGAGTGAAGCGATACTTCACACCTGGACAGCTTTTAACCCTATACAAAGCGCAAGTCCGATCCTGAATGGAGTATTGCAGCCACCTTTGGGATGGCTCAGCTATGTATCAGCTTGCCGCACTTGACTCGGTGGAACACAGAGCCAAGAGGCTCATCGGCGACATTGAAATGGTGGATGCCAAGCTTCATAGCCTGGCTCGTCGCCGCATGGTTGCCTGCTTGTCGGTCTTCTACATGCAGCTAAAGGGGGGAAAGGAAAAAAAAAAACCTACTCCATCGAATGGGATATCGTTGTTTAGAACTCGTTAAGTAGATTAAAAAAAATGGAAAACATAGAAACGAGAAGCCACCAAAATTTTGTTTCGAAGAATTTAGACCCCGACCGAACTTGAACTTTAGTCATAATGTTTATTATTAAGTATATTTTACCAATCAATACCAACATATTGATAAATCAGATTTCTTCTTTGTAATGCCCTCATTTTTAGGATTCCGTACCCAAAGGGTAAAAACGGGATCCGATTACTAAGACGCCACGATCCGTCTGTCTGTCTGTCTGTCCGTCTGTCACCAGGCTGTATCTCATGAACCGTGATAGCTAGACAGTTGAAATTCACAGATGATGTATTACTGTTGCCGCTATAACAACAACAATACTAAAAACAGAATACAATGAATATTTAAGTGGGGCTCCCATACAACAAACGTATTTTTTTGCCGTTTTTAGCGATAATGGTACAGAATCCTTCGTGCGCGAGTCCGACTCGCAGGTGCCGGTTTCTCCTATTACAAACAAATTGAATTTGCGGTTTGGTACGGAACCCTAAATGTGCAAAGTCCGACACGCACTTGACCGGTATTTATTCTACACTGACTCGTTGGTCTAGTGGTACAAGCACTACTGCTGAGCATGAGGACCCGAGTTCAGATCCAAAGTCGGGCAGTGTTATTGGGTTTTTCCATCTACAATTTCTCAGTAGCAGCCCGGTGTCTAAACTTCTGCCCGGTTGATGGCAAAAGGCTCGCTATCTATAATAAGGGACGAACTATCTATAACTAAGGGCTGTTAAAATATGGGTGTTGGTGTAGGTGTGGGTGTGTGTGTGTGAGTGTGTGTGTGTGTGTGCACCTCTGCCTAACCCATCAGGGAATTCAGACGTGATGATATGTTTTATCCTAAAAAAAAAACGCCTGGAAAGTTACAAGTTTTCATATTCTTGTATCTTTCTTCTGCCTTATTAAGTTGTTTGTTAATCAATCACGCCTAAATGACTGAACGAATTTGGGACAAAATATGGAAATGGGGTAGACCTGGATTAGGACATAGGATAATTTTTAGTCTGGAATAAGGTATGTATGTATATAGTGGTATGGCTAACGACTTTCAGGCGGGCCAAACCGCTGCAAAAACGTAATACACTATAATTATTTAACTTTATTGAAGTGTAAGTCCTACCATAGATTAGTTATCTTAGATTAGTTCAGCTATCACGAGGGTGCTTAAGACGACGACTAACGCCAACGACCTTGAGGGAACAAAACGCGCACTCGTTTCACACCCGCGCGACCCTAAATTTAGTAGTTTTTTGTACTTTCCTTATTATTCTATGACTTTAAAAAAAAAAGCCTCAGATCAAAATATAGATAATTAAATTGTCTTTGAGATGGTGTCGATTTTATTAAAATACGCCCAGCGGTTTTGGTGTGATTGTCGTGTTTTTGTCCGTTTTAGACATAACTTTACAAATTAATTACACTATGTTATACGAATAAAACTCAAAATTTGCTCAGATTAAATTATTAAGAAAATAGTCTAATATAACATATATTTTTTTCAAAAAATTACGACTAGCCATTTAGACGTGATTCTCATTTTAAAATCAGCTACTCAAGGGAATCGGCGCCTTAAGCTCTACTTAATGAATCATTACTTTAGTTCATAATATCCGCTGGTTTATTTATACAGATTTACGATTGTGGATTTAGTTACATATAAATGTTAATTATTCCTCAGGCATTTGCAAGAAGAAATATTTAGGACGCAAAATAAGTTGTTGTTATTTTGAGTACTTAGTGAGAAGATTTGTTTTATTATAGGTAGGCGTGCTTGACGACTATCTCACCTGATGGTAAGCGATGATGTGATCGACGGTGTAGCACACTTGCCTAGAAGTAACCTATGACTCTTGACTTATAGACCCCGAGATTGTAGCTAACGGACAACACATACTCCGGCAGGGAATTCCACTCCTTTGTCGTACGCTTAATGAAAGTATTTCCAAAATGTTCAGTGCGTATGGGTGGGATGTCCACCATGAACCGATGGCACATCGCCGTACTTCTTGTAGTCCGATGATGAAACGGGCTCGGCGGAATTGGATCATGCAATTCCGTCGCAATATCCCCGAAATGCAACCGGTAAAAACAGACAAAATGTAACAAAGAAAGGATAGGTCAAAATAATGTCACTACTAGGATCTCACTACAGAATGTTACAGTCAAGGCTTATGCGATGTAACAATGGGAAAACGATGCGACGAAGCATTCTCATACATTATTCTAATTTTATACATCGTCGCATCGTTGTCGCACTGTCGAGTTGCACCAGTCTGTGGCTGCCTAAAATTTGATAAAAGTGATTCTCCTGTTAAGGTTAGGTTACCGATTCAAATAACTTACTAGACTTTATTAACTGCTACTGTTACTCTAAGATCAAAAACAGCTAATCATCTGCAACTGTCCATCGTAACATCACATACGTCATAATAGTTGACCATAGTATTGAGCATGTTACTTTGACAAATCCTTTTTTATCGATAACTGTCTTTTAAGTCGCTAGAGACAGCATACATCTGGAAATATTATCAAAAATGAAATAAAAGAAATGTAGGGTGAAAGAGTGCAAGTTTTTGATGACCTAAGCCAGATAACAAAGAAATCTATACTTTAAAAGCAGCTAATCATCAAAACATCACACAAACATTTTAGCCGCCCCAACTCGCAGAGTCGTTATGTAGGATGGCCCCATGATTTATGAGAAACGCGACACATCTCAATGTTTCGCTACACGATGCGAATGTAGGGTATCCATACGTGCGGAAAATTTGCGCCAGCGTCCCGCTTACAGGTACCAGTATGACAGAGCGGTGTTAATCGTGGGTGGTTTGCCGTTGTAGTTAGTGGGAACATTGTTTTTTTAGTGTATTTGTGGGATGTTTTTATTTCACTTTTTATTTGGAGTTTTTAGAAGTGTCGTTTGTAAAAGGTCATACTTGTAGAGGATGATGAACGTGTGCGCTAATGGTATGAGGAAGGCAATTTTAGAGGTACTTGAATAATTAAAGGTAACATAAAATACTAAATAGACTGATTCATTTTCAAATAATCTATACTAATACTAATACTAATATACTAATATTACTAATACTAATACTAATATACTAATACTAATATACTAATACTAATATACTAATACTAATATACTAATACTAATATACTAATACTAATATACTAATACTAATATACTAATATATACTAATACTAATATAATATTATAAAGAGGTAAAATTTGTAAGTTTGTAAGTTTGTATGTAGGGGGTAATCTCTGGAACTAATGATCCCATTCCAAAAATTTTTTCACTGGTAGAAAGCTACATTATTCTTGAGTGCTATAGGCTATTTTTTAAACCCGAAAACGGGTCCTGTGGGGTGGTCCACGGGAGCGAAGCCGCGGGGAACAGCTATGATATATTTTTTTTTTAACTTGCGTAAACTGTCACATATCATCTGCCACAAAATACAGTAGGTAGGTCCCGATATTCCATACCTATCAATATCATCATCAATACATATAAACAATCTGTAGAAAGTAATTTTTGTACATCTAATATATTTCCAAAAAAAATAGCCAGGGTGTTAAAGGATAACCAACAGAACCTAAATCCGGTATTTTTGGCATTTTTCTGTTTTTCTGTTTGCCTGTTTATTTATGCACGCATCACGTGAAATGTTCCAAACCACAATGTATATAAATTTGTGTGCAAAATCAAATTGTGCGTAACTTGAAGAATTACTTAGTTTTTGTTTCATCGCAATCGGTTCACTCTATCAAAAGTTAGATGAATTTAAAGTGTTCAAGAAGTAAAATTATCACAACACACACAATTCAGATACTCGGACAGTTGAGCTCAATATTCGATAGATGGCATTGTGCATTTGATGTCATTTTGTGAATGGCGGTGCTAAGATTCTCCGCGAAAGAATGATGACTATAGAAACAAAAATGGTAGGTAAGTAGGGTAGGGTTGGCAGACAGATGACGGTAGCGAAGCCGTGGACACAGCTAGTGTATAATAAAGCAATGAAACCATGCTTGACACCAGCATTATGCAATCATAAGATGCTACATTGAACATTGAATTTAATCAAAATAAGATCATTTATCTGATTTTTATTCATATCACTTGAAAATTACAATATTCATACAATATTCAGATGTTGTAGTTAAAAATATCCCAAGTCAACACTGTAGCCTATACACCGTACACATATTCTTCCGTTTCGTAGATCGAATCTTTAGATATTTAGTTACGTTTACGTCGAAAACATTACACAACCACGTCCCACTATTTTATATTGCAAATGGGACTCTCATGTTGCGAACTAGATTTTTCATAATGCTTCACCCCCGGCGCCTGTCGAAACCGTGCATTTTTTCGTGATGCAACTCCGCGATTGTGTGTTTGCCTATCAAAATATTTTTTTTTGTGTTTTACATAGGCCTACATGGGCACTTATAAAACGTCGACAAAAGGTGCACGGTTCGGGTTAGTCGTTTCCTATGGAGAAGAACCGACAAGAAACTCAGTTAATGTAATTTTCGTAATCAAATCAGTACTGCTACCGATTTTTTTTAAACATGTAAACAAACAAACAATTTAATAATCTCTTTATCTTAAGTACTATTTAAACTAAAAATATTGTAAAACTAGCTCTGCCCGCGGCTTCGCTCCCGTCATCTGTCTGCCAACCCTATCCTTCTTACCATCCTGCCTACCCTCCTTACCTATGTTTTTTCTCTAGTCATCATTCTTTCGCAAAGAATTTTAACATCGTCATTCAGAACATGACTTCAAATGCACAATGCCATCTATCGAATATCGAGTTCAACTGTCCGAGCATCTGAATTGCGCGTATTGTGTTAATTTTACTTCTTGAACACTTTAAATTAACCTAACTTTTGATAGTGTGCACCGATTGCGATGAAACAAAAACTAAGTAATTTTACAAGCTACGCACAATTTTTATGTATAAAAGTTATTTACATTGGTTTCGTGCATTTCACGTGATGCGTGCACAAATAAACAGACAAACAGACAAAAATTCCAAAAATGCCGGAAATAGGTTCTGTTGGTTATCCTTTAACACCCTGGCTATTTTTTTTGGAAATATTTTCGATGTACAAAAATTACTTTTCTACAGATTTATTATATGTATTGATTGATATTGATGATGATAACGATGTAAAATTTTTTACTTGTAAAATTTTTAGATGTAAAATTTGTTACATATTTGTACGCAAAAAAAAAATAACAATTAGGCCACTAAGCGGCATTTTTGAACGACAAACATTTGAATTTAAAAGCAAAAAAAACAATTGAAAAATACAGTAAATAAGTTATTAAAACAGGCCGAGGCAGCTAAGTTATGACCAACCCGAACTGATGGCGCCCGTTCACAAACATGACACATGGATCGGCACCACTCATCTCAACCATCTTGAAGGCAACCGAATGATCCAACACATGTGCCACCATCAGAGAGAGCATGACACACTATCAACTGCCAGGGCACACACATGTCAACGAACGACATATAGGTACAGTAAATGGTAGATTTACAGTTGCTACATAGTACTCACATATGTGCCGTGTTATATAATACCAAAACACAGGCATATATGGCGCAAATTATTGAAAGAAAGTTGTTTCCATGACAACAAAGGAATGACGATCCTCAGTAATGAGGAGCAGGACGCGAGAAGAGACAATATTTGGAAAAGAAAATACTCTAAAATAAATGTTTATTACGATAATGTTCATGTAACCTAATCTCTGATTTTGTGACTTTTAACATGATAAAATACACGGTTCCAATGAAATAGGCTACATGAGCAAAGCTGCAAGACAAGCCAGTTTACAGCATTAGTTTATATGGAACACAGTATGTAAAGCAAGTATTTCAGACATTCTCCTTACATCATAAATGTGTCTGCATTTGATTTGGCGAACAGCGTGCGCTGCAGGAATTGCTTGTCAGTTCTCCGGAATGTGATTGGCTGGGGAAAAATTGTGTGCTTGCCATTGCCAGTCAATAGTTTTGTCGGAGGTAAATTAATTTGTTGTGTTGTTTTGTGCATGTAGGTGTATTCTTTATTTTTATTTCAAACATAATGTGTGTAATACTGTGGATGGATGGAGAGGGAGGGGACGGCCAAAGTAAAGTTTTTTTTTTTTTTTTACCTTTGTATAGATTCTTTTACCTATTGTGAATGTGTGAACATTGTAGGTTTTCTAGTTTTCTAGATGATTGTTAACATTTGTTAACTTTTTATTTCGTGCATTATTTTTTTTGTTTGTTTTTTTTTTTCAATTTCGTACGACTTATTGTCTGGCCTACGTTGTCCCCCCATATCCAAGTACTAATGCTGTAACATGGAAATATTGTAAACAAAACAATTTAAAAGAGTAACCATGGAGTTTCTTGCCGGTTCTTCTCCATAGGAAACGACTAACCCGAACCGTGCACCTTTTGTCGACGTTTTATAAGTGCCCATGAAGGCCAATGTAAAATAAAAATTAAAGATTTTGATTTTGTATCACGCTACACTTCGACAAGACGTGTCAGATTTTCTGGCTATAGAATACCGTGACGAATGTCAAAAATCTACAAATGACAGTTGGGACCAACGGCTGGGCAACGTGCTTTTCAAGGCCCGAAGGAGTCTTTGTATGGATAGTCACCCAACCACGGGCCGTCCTCAGCAAGCGTTACTATATACTACTATATAATCAAATATTTTTATTTTACATAGGCCTACCTATGTAAAATAAAAATATTTGATTTTGATTTTGAAAGATGGATGGACTTTGTGAGGAGTGATATGAAAGAAAAGGGAGTCAGTGATAGTGTGACGGGGGACAGGACGGTATGGAAGAAGAAAACGTGTTGCGCCGACCCCAAGTAACATGGGACAAGGGCAGGAAGATGATGATGAATGTGTATAATACTATTTTCGGTTGATGAACTCATACCTACCTAAGCACCTTTTAAACAAACAATGTAATATTGTCCAATGAAATATGTATGTGAGTAAGTAAAAGGGTTCATAAAATGCCATTTCTGACCGTACCTAATAATTCTTATGCTATGCCTAGCTGTGCCCGCGGCTATGCTCCCGTCATCTGTTTGCCAACCCTACCCTACTAACCCTCCTGCCCACACTTCTTACCAACCTACCATTATATTTTCTATAGTCATCATTCTTTCGCGGAGAATCTTAACACTGCCATTCAGAAAATTACTTCAAATGCACAACGCCATATCGAATGTAGAGTTTAACTGTCCGAGTATCTGAATTGTGTGTGTTGTGATAATTATACTTCTTGAACACTTTAAATTCATCTAACTTTTGATAGAGTGAACTTATTGCGATGAAACAAAAACTAAGTAATGCTTCAAATTACGCACAATGTTTATGTATAAAAGTTATCTACATTGGTTTCGTACATTTCGCGTGATGCGTGCACAAATGAACAGACAAACAGACAAAAATTCCAAAAATGCCGGCAATAGGTTCTGTTGGTTATCCTTTAACACCCAAAAAATTTTCGATGTACAAAAATTACTTTTCTATAGATTTATTATATGTATTGTTGATGACTAATTGCCGCTAAAAATTGTTCCTGTTTTCCGATTAGAAAGGAGAAACATGAGAGTTTTCATGACATCGCTGAACCCTCTTGCTGCAATTATGTAGGAGGCCACCCTATATACAAAAACATCATACTTATTTTGGACCTCCTTGAAACCCCCAAAAACTGGCCATCAATTCGTTATCAATTCACAAAGTACCTCTTTTTTCGCCTGAATCACATTGAAAGCACAATTTCAATTCCGCAAGCTTGCAAGCGTGCATATTGTTTACAAAGCCGGCCCCGATGCAAATCCGTGAAGTATCAGTATCGGCATCCAAGATTTATTTTGAAGGCAACCAGTCAACACATTTGGCTTCTTTTGAAATATTTATTTTATGTGTGGAGAAAATATTGTCAAGATTGGCCGTAAATTTTTAATAAGTTAAAGAAAAAAACATTACCAAGTTTATCCGCAGTCAGGTACTAGTTATTTATGCAACTGTTGTATAATAAGGGGTATTAAAACACGAATGTGGGTTTATTGTATCACATGAGTGTTTTAATACCTAATTATAACAGTTGCATACAAGACTTTATCTACACCCATAATATGAATCCTCTATAAAGGTTCTGAAACCATACGGTATTGTACAGTGTTGTAAGAACTCTATGTAAAATCATGGAAAGTTTAATTACTGAGTATCGAATACAAAAAAACTATGTATAGGTAATAATATAATTATTTATTGTAATAATTACTTACATTTTGGATCGTACAATTATTAAAATGCATTTGAATATTTGCACCTTGCTGAATATTGGCAGATCCTGATGTACTCGGTGGTGTGTTATCAAAGACTGAAACACTAATTTTTGTAAACAACAAAATATTATTTTTCAATACTATTATTGAACAAAAATGGCGGGATACGACGTCAATTCAAAAATTCGAATAAGTTTTTTTTTTTTTTATTACAGCGCTGTGGTAGTGAAACGCGCGTGCATGACAAGGTTCTTTTTTTGAAATTCATAAAGATGCCATGAGAATGTGGCTGTTCGATGAGTAAAAAAGGAGTTGCATTATGAAATTTAGTACAACATTATAACACCCGTTTGGATGATATTATGGTTACTATGACACTGGCTGTTTTAATGTTGGCAATAAGCTAATTGTTTCAAGAAATTTTATAGAGGATTTATAGCATGGGTGTAGATAAAAATAGTTATCAACATAAGTTCATACATTCTACGCCGTCATTATGAGGTAAGCAAGAACTATGTTAGCGATAATTACCATAATCATTCATATTGCTGGGAAACAGGCCTCCACTCTGTGAGAGGGAATGGACCGTAATCCACCACGCGGACCCAGTGCGGGTCGATGGATGTTACATGTCGTCGAATTTATGGTTCATCTTGATCATGATTATAGAAAGCTGTATATAATCATGATCAAGCTAGCCTCGTTTCATTATTGCTGATTTGGTTTATTTTTGTCCCATTTTACTTTGTCTTGTGATCACCCGCAATTATTTTCTAAAAAATATACCTGAATATGCCAAATTAAGCGACCAAATAAAAATATTTTTCGAATTAGATAGCTCTCTTTCGAATAAGGTACCTATCAAGATAACTCGGCAATATTATCAAACTTCTAGATAAAAATACAATAAAGGAAAATAGTATGTCTGGCAGGTAAACAATATCATAATAATTAACTAGTCTGCTTACCTCACGAACAAACAAAGTGATTAAACCGAAATAAGTTTCTGAATAGAATGACTGGCTAAAGTGTCTACTGCCACAGAGTAATCAGTAAATGGAGTAATTGTACAATTGAGTAAGACATTCACAAATCTAATTGGTGATGTTCTTCAGAATCTTCTTTTCGTGTGAGGTGTGGCCACCTCTGGTATCAGAGTTAATTAAGCCGCCTCTGGGAATCCCACAGGCCTCTGACTTGGCTATTTCAGACTTACATTAACTATGTAAGTCCAGGTTTCCTCACGATGTTTTCCTTCACCGTTGCCTGTGATATCTAAGATAAACTTAGAAAGTAAACATGAATTTGAAAAAAATAATATTGGTACTTGCCCGGATTTGAACCCACGACAGCACGAGAGGCAAGGTCTTCAGAATAGCCAGCGGGGTGACCATAAGCTCTTAGAGTAAGGTTATATTGAGTGTGCGTAAGAGACAGATGTATCTGACTTGTATACATCTGTCCCTTTTTCACAGTCGAACCATGATAGTTTTGACACGTAAGGGTACAGGGGCAGGTGTGTGACTAAATGTATGAACGTAAATAGCGTTCTGTAGTACTTTTTTAAAAAAACGTTGCCCACACTAGGAATTTCTTCCTGTATCGTGGGTGCGTTTACAAACATGTAAACTCCTAACACAACACCCAGAGCCGGAACAACTATCTGCAGGTCATACAAATATTTGTTCCGTGCGGGAATCGTACCCGCGACACGCAGCGCAGCAGTCAATCGCCCAACCACTGCGCCAACCGTGCGCCCAAATTTCTGCCTACACCTATGGGCAAAGAGCGTGATTTTATGTATAAACTAGCGTCTGCCAGCAGCTTCGCCCACTTGAATGTGGGAAATTATCCCAGATATAATATTAGGAACTTTAAATTTTACCGGGTTAAAAAGTATCCTATTCCAGAATATAATCTATCTCTGTGCCAAATTTCATCAATATCTGTTCAGTCGTTCTGGCATGATTGAATAACAAACATACATCCATCCAAACTTTCACATTTTTAATATTAGTAAGATAAGATGTATGTAAATATGCACGTTGACAAGTTTAAAAATTATCTGTAGGGCAGAGGAAAAAGTTAGACCGATGTTAATTGATTTGCCAGAAAGATTATGAATTCAGTTTGCCAAACAGTAAATTTAAAGTAGCGAATGATAAAGTGCCGTTTCCTAACTCAATAAAAAATGCTCAAACAAACCCCGCAGTAAATTATTACAGATCAATTTGAAAGTAGTCCCAATTAATGAGTAATAATGAGTAAAAAAAAACTCAGTGTAAGTATCACTAACCAAATCGAAATGATGAAATGTTATTTTTCCTTACTCCTTTTGAGTTACCTGTTTTAATCCTTGTCAATCAATCTGAAAATAGTCTCGATAAGTGAGTAATATTGACTTATAAGTTAAGTAGAAGTAAATATATACATATCAGGAGCATTATGAGTGAACTTGCTTTATAATAAAACTTTTAAGATAATAGTAGCGAATGTTATTTGTTCAAAAGTTCTATATCCCATGGATTTAGCTATTGACACAGATTTAATGATCGACGATGATTCATTTTAAGGGTTTTCGTCCATACAACTTCGGGCATTATTCTTTAAATACGAGTGAGAAGCCCGCTATTACCGCAGGAACGCATTAGCGCCGCAGGTAGTTGCATACATAAAACACAATACATCTCACAGCTAAAAAGTGCACACAACCACAACAGATCTTTTAAATATCTATACTCCATTTGAAATAACATTAAACATTTAAATCGACCTTTTTTAGGGTTCCAAACCCAAAGGGTAAAAACGGGACCCTATTACTAAGACTCCACGATCCGTCTGTCTGTCTGTCTGTCCGTCTGTCACCAGGCTGTATCTCATGAATCGTGATAGCTAGGCAGTTGAAATTTTCACAGATGATGTATTTATGTTGCCGCTATAACAACAAATACTAAAAACAGAATAAAATAAATATTGAATACTACAACAAACGTGATTTTCTTGCAGTTTTTTGCCTTAATGGTACGGACACCTTCGTGCGCGAGTCAGACTCGCACTTGGCCGGTTTTTACAGTCCGATCAACCAAATTTGGAGTTCTATTCCGAAAACATAAGTGCGGCATTAAAACCATAAACTTGTTAGATAGTCAATTGTTTACTACATCTGCCATTTGTCAGGTTAATAGCGAAATAGAAGTCAAAATTGGTTAAACGGGCAATAAAAAGGAATTTTTCAAATTTGTAATGTAAATGCAAATGGAGTAGGTATATGTACAATATTTTGTGATGCATTACACATACATTCATTGTATTGACTCACTTAAACACTCCATTTTACTCACTTCTTCGTGACTACAAGTAAATCGGAATCGATTACGGCTGACACATGAGATGGGTCACGTGGAATCGATTTGAACTATGAAGTTTAATGTTCTAGATTGATGCGATCTTTCTCCAAAGTTCAGCTTTGGGCCAAGGTGACCAACTAACCAACTTTTGGTTACCCATTTTTTTTTGTGTAGAACAGTATCAGTCACAGGACTATCAATAGGGTATTTATTTTTAGCAAAAGTTTATTGTGTTTGAAGGGTACGATATAACGATTATAAGAATAATAACGAAGGGTAGAAAGACGAAAGCGAAGTGACGTTAGCTGACGATGATGGGCAACGATTGGCAGACACGCATACCACACGTTGATTGGTCGACAGGTACCGTAGCGCGTAGCCATCAGCAACTTCATCTCGTTCAAGTTGCCCTCCAGTGCCAATAGATGGTGTAGGCGGTAACATGGGCCCGGCCTTGGAAATGGTGAGTTCCAAAATGTTGTACAGGATCAGCAGGAAGGCGGCACCTCCGGCGTCGCCGGTGGCACCGGCAGCGGGCAGATTTTGGAAAACGCTCTTCGTGTGATCCCCGACGACGTGCGTAGGTCAGCCACTCTCTAGATTCCATCGGCACCCGGGTGAATGTTTACGATTCTGCCTAGTTTCCACCTGAGTGGGGGCAGGTTGTCATCTTTGATGACAGCAAGTTGATGGAGCGTAGCGGAATCTTGGTGAGTCTTCCACTTGGTCCGCGTCTGCAGCTCCGACACGTATTCTCTAGCCCATCGCTTCCAGAAATTTTATCTCATTTGCTCGATCACGTCGTAGCGCAGCAGGTGGTGACTCGGCGTAGCAGTCAAGTCTTTGCAGGCTGGAGTGGTCAGTGGTCGGCCGATAAGGAAATCGAAATCCAATCGAAATCCGCTGGCTTTAATAAGTTCCCTCGCATTGTTTAAAAACGAATAGCACATAGGCGAAGAGGACGATCATTTCGTAGAAGAAGCTTTTAAGCGATTAAAAATACGTAGGAACACCATGGCCTCAAATGCATCAACAAAATCAATCAATTTCTAATTCTAATTTATTTATTGAAATTGAAATAGAACGGCCGGGGCCAATTACACTATTGCAACACTTTACAAACACAATATGTATAAATAACAATAATAATTAATGCAAAATAAAATACAATTAACAAACAATTAAAATTTACCTAGATTCATCCTAATTATAAGTTCGGCTGCTAGTCTAATTGGATATAACTGAGTACCAGAATTGTATAAAGAGCTGCCTACCTAACCCGCACAAGTCAGTAACTGGGTATATAAACATTATTTATTTTTATTTTGTGTTTTTTTACCTTTGCATAGATTCTTTTACCGATTGTTTTGAGAATGTGTGAACATTGTAGGCCTTCTAGATTTCTAGATGCTTGTTAACATTTTTAACTTTTTATCTCGTTTTACTAAAATTTTTTTCGTACGACTTACTGTCGGGCCTACGTTGTCCCCCCATATTTAAGTATTAATGCTGAAAACATGGAAATATTGTTAAACCAAACCATTTTTTTAAAAGAATAACCGTGGAGTTTCTCGCCGGTTCTTCTCCATAGGAGAAGTTTTAAACGTCGACAAAATATGCACGGTTCGGGTTAGTAAACCCGAACCGTGCATATTTTGTCGACGTTTTATAAGTGCCCATGAAGGCCTATGTAAAATAAAAATAAAAGATTTTGATTTTGTATCACGCTACACTTCGACAAGACGTGTCAGATTTTCTGGCTATAGAGTACCGTAACGAAAATCTACAAATGACAGTTGGGACCAACGACTGGGCAACGTGCTTTTCTAGGCCCGGAGGAGTCTTTGTATTTATTGGATAGTCATCCAATCACGGGCCATCCTCGGCAAGCGTTACTAAGTTTAAAGATGACACAATTTATCATCGTCTTTTTGACCTCGTCCCTTGTTACTTGGGGTCGGCGCAATACGTTTTCTTTCGTCAATATTCATGCCATCACCTTTCAACCACACAGTCCATCCATCATTTCGTTGACCATCCTCTCCCTCTCTATCCATCCCCATTAATAATCAGAACACCAGCTGACACAGTTACACAAAAAAAAAAACTTCGACGTAATATCAGAAAAAAAAACTGCAACTCCATAAACAATTCAAAATCGGTACAGCCTTCAAAAAAAGTAAGCATTTTATTGATACATCCCTGTTGGGATAGGATCCAGCCGTTTATCCGTTTACATGGACCCTTCAGAAACTCGTGTATTAACCGACTTTGTTGCGGACGGTACAAGTGGATCCGCTTCATATCGAAAGGATAAGATAAAACGCTGTAAAAAGATTTTCTACACAGTTTTCTTGAAGCTCCTTTGTTTTTGGGTATTTTTGGTCTGGATTATAGGATCGCTTACGCGTGTTTGGTGTTAAGGATGGAATTCGTTTACTGATATTCGAGACAGATACTTTAGAAAAGGAAGGAAAAACATTATAAGAATGGTGAAATAGTAAACATACTGATATTTGCCACCGGTCACCTGGAACGGTTTCACGTTCCGTCTAAAATCTCTACCGTACTGCACAGTTACCTCAGGAATGATTCCAGTTAAGTGATTGGTCTATAACAAATATGTGCAAGATGCCCATGTTTAATTAGGTGGCGGTGATTCGATAAATTGGACGAGAATAAAAAAAAAACAAAATTAATTCAGAGTGAAATTTGAAGGACTCGTCACGTTTAGATATATTTTGTTACCTACATGAGTGAGAAGAAAGATTTATCTCTTCCATTATATCTATACATTATATGTCTCTTATAATTTATTTTATCTACTCTCATATCGTAATATTCGAATTATAAACTTCAAAACGAGTTTATATTGACATACTTTATAAACACAATACCGAAATTTAAAAATAGAATCTCATTATAACCCAATTTCTCTAACAAAATAATGCTATAAAACAATTTTTTTTTCTATTATGATACAGGACAAATCCAAGAAGTTAATCACTAAGGAGTTTTCATCAATATTTTTTTTGTAATGCCATTTTAGTACCTTTTAAAAAAAATTGATTCCAATTTTAAATTGTCTGTGACAATGCCCGCTTTAGGCTTAGCACGCACTGCGATTTTTATTCGCGCGAATTTTGTCTCTTTCTACCTGTTCATAGAGCTCAAAATATTCGCGCGAATTAAATTCACGCCGCGGTGCGGTGAATTCTGATGCGAAACACGTATTTCATGCGGTATTATTGCCGCATGATTTTTTTACCGCAATACGAGCAGCTTCACACAATTCCATAGGTCGCAGAATGGGCGGAAAAATTCGCGCGAATAAATATCGCAGTGCGTGTGCTAAGCCTTAGCGCATGCGCAGATAATGCGGTGATGTGCTGGGTTTTGGCGCCATTCATATATTTTTTATGGCATGGAAAATGCATAAAAATGATATTAAGTAGGTTCAATCCCAAAATGTATGAGTGTAGATAAAATAGTGTATGGAACTGCACATAACTAGGTATTAAAACATTCGTGTGAATACTATTAAAAACCTCGCCTACGGCTCGGTTTTTAAACACACACAAACTCATGTTTTAATACCCTTTATTATGCAACAGTATCATAAACTACTGTTATTTTATGCAGTTTTACTTCTACCACGTGTACGATGCTGCAGTTGCAATTTTATATTCCGTATAACACAGATAAAATTCATTGACCCGTAGGATAATTTAAGTCATTGAATTGTAGAACATACTGCTACTAGGTTTGCACTTCACCAAAGAAAAATCACCTTCTGAGTGACCTGTGTTTCAAATGTTTATGACAATTCAATATTAATTTTTCCAACTATCCACTAACTAAAAGCAACAAATTCATCAATGAATTCCGACATTACGGCCCAGAGATAACCCCATCTGAGCTACGTGTTCAATGCCGATCTGTTTATTGAAATCTAATAATGAAACGTCAGATGCATTCGAAGTTTAAAGTTGACTACTCTAGTCACGTCTTGTGGTTGTATTCTGAATAAGTATATTTAGCTTACTTCACATTATTGCGCTTTTAGTGTGAGTGGCTTAGTAGCAGCTATACTTCATAAAAGATAGCTTGATCTCTGCGACATATGTCAAACTGACGTATACGTTATTGTTACGTTATTGTTAGCCTGTCAAGCGCTATTGTTTCTGTATTGATACTGACAGCTGTCGCAGAGATCAAGCTATCTTTTATGAAGTATAGTGAGTGGAAACAGTAATGACAGATAAGTTTCGGGTGCTACTCACAGTCCAGCCTGTAATTTTACATTTGACAGTCCAAAAACTAATCATTTAGTGATGAACTAATGAGTCGATTGTTTTGAGAAATCGAATCAATATGTACTATTGATTCCATTTCTCATAACAATCGACTCTATTAATTAATCGACTATCTAAAATTTAATGATTAATCGACTTTTAATCGATTTCACACAGTTCTATCCAATTGATGATTCCAGTTTATATGGCGAAGAATTCAACGGTTAATCATATTAAAATTGTAACCATTTTAATTATTTTATATGCTGTTTATCTATATATAAAAAGCCAATGTTACTTTTCAAAATTTAACCTTCATTGGAAGGACGAATCTTAATTGCATATCTTAATTATAATCAGAATATTATTATGTAAAAAATATTCAATTTACACTGCGATATTTACTGCGAAAATTCGATTTGACTGTGAAAATCAGAATAACGAAGCCAATAAGCACGTCGCTTCTCTACTGTAAGCGTCCATGAAGTATTGCATTTTATTGTCAATGGTTGCTTGTTAATTATTATGAAACTACTTGGACGTATATTCTGTCAAATTTAAAATAATAGGCTGGACAGAGAGTAGTCCTTAAGTATCTATAAAATGTGTACAAGCTGGTGGCCTACCTGATGATGGATGGAAAACACCGCCTGCTGAATACAGGCCTGCGGATCACAAGCCAAGAGGCAAACACTGGGGCCCATAGCAATGCTGCGACTCTTGGATCCTACAAGGGATTTACCCGCGAAACTGCGAAACGCAGCAGCGGTAAACTAGGGATTTGTTCTTTGAGCTACCGATTCCTGTCAGACAGGTGGAAAGTGATACAGTAGTACACAAATTACAACTAGTACTGACATTGTTTCCCGCGGTGGGCTCCTGGGGTCGTTCAATAACGTGTGTGTTCGGGGAAGATATATATATAATAGTAGGAGGAGATGGGACAACCAACGTTTTCTGGAACGAAGCTCCGGCAACCATCAGACACGTTTCCGACACAAAATACTTCGCTGTGCGCGAAATATATACACAAACAAATGCACGGGCGCTTCCTAATACCGCTCGCGGGTCACAAACGTAATTTTGAACAAAGATGGGCTGGTTGAAATTCAATTTTCAAGAAACCAGATCGAGGACCAAAGTTTTACGTCTCACGTCGTCGATCACATTTTTACGAGTCAAGTGTCAACTCCATCAAAAGTTGTCAAACCGATGACAGCAAGCCGACACGGTGCTGCAACAAAATAACAAAAAGGAAAGAAACGTTTTCGTTCCGAACACTGCCTTGTAAAATATATCTGCAATACCGGGTGAGCATTGCAGGTGAAAGGTCTAGACTCTGAAGCGTAAAGTCTTAGTTTAAAGTTAGTATCCTAACCTAACAAAGTTCTCTCTATATTTTTTCTATGAAATTAATATATCTGTTCCATTTTATGGGCTAAAACAGAAAATTAAATGGTTCCGTGTATCAAAAACGCATTTTCTCTTCCCTTCCTTTCACTCCTATGAACAGGAAGTAGAATTTATTAGATTTTATTGGAATACGGCTATGCAATAGAGTAATACCAGCGTGCGGTATGTGAGGGCGGCGATGTGATCGGTATCATAAATGTACGTGATTCCTGCAATCGTCAGTTGTGAGGGTGGGACAATATCCTGCTAGATTTTCGTTTATACACAGTTGTGGTATTTAATAGAGAGTCTAGGGAACTGAGCTGGAACAAAAGGAAGTCATTCTTGTTTTGTTTAAGTGCCTTATATTAATTTTATAAGTTTGTAAGGGTTTAAATAAATGTATTTTGTATGCGATATACTGAGAAGAAGCATAATCTTATATACTTACTTTAATCGCTAGGCATCTACGGGAAAAACTAAGTGTGCAGGACTTTTCTAACTTAGGACTTACCCCCAAACTTGAATTTTAGTATTTCCAATTATACAGTGTCCAATTTTACTTTATCCTGTTAAACTTTACCGTTAAACTTGGGTTTGACACGTCCTTACACCAAGTACTCCTTTCAGAAACTGTTTTTCAAACTGTCAAATGTTAGGTAGATTCTAAGGCCCGTATTCCAGATGCTCAAGCTCGACTCAAACTCAAAATTGGTCACACTTACCAATCAACTGCCAACCAATCACAACTCTCGAGTTTGGCATATGACTCTTCAGCTTGACATAATTATGTGTACTCAATAGAGCACGAGTCCAGACGCCCAAGACGTTACTGAATTATTTGTACACAAAATGTATACCTACTATTGAATACCTATAATTGAATGAAAATGAAACTCCAAGTTAGCAAGTACGAATACGTTCCAAGTACATGCTAACAAAAGCTAAAGAGTTAGCGCGAATAGCGTTTGGGGCGTCGAGGATCTTGGACTTAAGCACGTTAATGTCAAAAAAGCAAGCCAGCCAATCACAACTGTCCATTTTGAGTTGAGCATGAGTCAATGCTGCTCGAATACCGGCCTTTGTTTTTGGATAAAAAAAAATTAAATAGTAAAACAGAAAATAACGTGAAGAAAAATTAGCCAAAACACTAGTCTCAAAGGCATTATCATAAAACCATTTTGGTTCCAACCAGCATTCAAATCCACCCATAAACCCGATTTGCCGACCATTACGCGTACTACTCCGCCATGAAACTAGCCATTATTTTTATTTTGAACCATAAAAACGGAACGATTTTCGATACCATCTGAAGCATGAAAAATTTTCAGCGCACGGAAATTTAATTTCAATGAAATTTCACTGAAATTAAGTCCTTCATGAACGTTTTCGCGTTTCACTCGCTATACGGATATTGCGTCTGCGATAAGTTTTTTGTTTATTTTTTTGTTATTTTTATGAACCGAATTGTAATGGAATTGCCTGATGCCTATTTAATACAGATTAAAGGTGACAGGTGTCAATATTGTATTCGTAATTTTCTCTCAAACACTTTCTGGTTTAACAGCACCTGTCACGAATAAGTGACAATGAGGGTTACCGCGTTTGAATTTGCCGCTAGGGGCGCTGGTGTAGACTGTGTCTTCAAAATGTCAAATTTCATATTTTTTTGGCTAGCGCGAGTTTATTTACTACTTTTTCAATGGTTGTAAATATCTTCCAAATAAAGAGAGGAAGAGAGATACGGATTTTTAACTACTCCTTTATTAGACTTTTATGTTTTGGAAAAACTTATCCTTTTATCGTAAAAAAAGGCTGCGCGAAACTGCAGCCTAGTCGATTTTATATTTAAAACGCACTTATTATTATTATTTCGTATATTCAATTATGTACACATTTTAAATTTACATTTTTAAATATTTCTTTATAAAAACAAATCATAAAAAAACACTTAAAAAACATTTTATTACTATTATTATATACTTTATTGTACACCACAAAAAACATACAGGACAAACGTTCACTTATAAAAATGTACAATGGGTGGTCTTATCGCACTAGGCAATCTCTTACAGACAACCTTTGGAAGGACTGAATGATAGGAGAAGAATTTAGGGTTGCCAGTGTACAAAATATCAAAAATAATATTACTTAGACTTAATAAAATACAATACATACAATATTACATAATATACTAATACATATCAAATATATAACAGACAAAGGAGAAGAATAAAAATTATAGTGAAAGGTAATGCTCCTTCACCATTTTCTTGAACGTTGGCAGTGTTTGAGCACGTCTTACTTCAATAGGTAATACATTCCACAACCGAGCCGCTTGAATCGTGAAAGATTTGTCAAAGAAGGAAGTGGAATGCATACGGATACTTAATTTTAGATTTTCCGAAGATCTCAAGGACCTAGAATGGGTGTCACAGAGAAACTGAAAGCGTTCTTTGAGATAAAAAGGAGTAAAAGGATTAAACAGCACATTATAAAGCAAAGAAAGTATATGGGCATTCCGGCGAAGGCGAATTGGAAGCCATTTGAGCTTAGCACGAAATTCAGAAACGTGATCATACTTGCGCAAGCCAAATATGAACCTGATACAGAGATTTTGAAGTCGCTCAAGCTTGTCCAATTGGTCTTGGGTGAGATCAAGATAGCTAGCATCAGTATAGTCTAGAATAGGTAGAAGGAGAGATTGTGCTATCGCAATTTTAGTGTTGATGGGAAGAAAATTACGAAGACGTCTCAAGGAACCCGCAGATGCAAACAGTTTTCGACTGACTTCCTGCAGTTGTTTGGTCCAGGAAAGGGTGCTGTCGATATAAATCCCCAAGTTCTACACAATTTGATTTATAGGGATAATAGTATTATTAAAAGAAACCTGGGGAAGTATCGACCAATCGATCCAAGAGACAGTCCGGGAACTGCAACAACCGTTACTTGAGTCTTCGTTGGATTGATCTTCAGCCCGAACTCAGTGCTACAGTCACCTATTCGAGCTAGGTCTGTATTAATGGTCTCAATGGCATTGGATAACTCTCCGAGAGGGGCTTGGGTATAAATTTGGAGATCATCAGCATATAGGTGGTAGAAAGAAGAAAGTCTTTGAGTGATAGCATTCATAACTCTACTAACTAGCACTTCTATGGCATTGGAAATGATTTTAATGCAAACTTTACTTTCGTGCGCGTAATTACAATATTTAACACCTATATTTAAGGACCATACTCGCCAGTGGCGCCAACTGGTGAGCACAAAAACAGAAGCCCTCATTATTTAACTGTTCGATAAATATGTTGAATTTTATGTTATGTTAAATAGGGCCTATAATGCCTTAGGCGCTTGTCAAAAGTCCAAAACATAAAGGATTGATGTTTTCATCATTAATTTTGGACTCTAAAAATCAGTCTGTCTAGTGCCACTTGTCAGTTGCATCCTAGATGTTTTGTATAATAATCTCTACAGGACGAATAGGATAATTTTGGTATACATATATGACAAAAGTAATAGTAGATTGAGTGTCGACATACAAGTGTAATATTATTTAATCAGGGTGTGACTTTATCACCTACCTTTTAGCCAATTAGCATGTAATGCACGGTTATAGCAGAAGTCCTATACTTCATAAAAGATAGCTTGATCTCTGCGACATAATGACGTATACGTTATTGTTAGCCTGTCAAGCGCTATTGTTACTGTATTGATACTGACAGCTGTTAAAAATGTCGGAATTACCCACAGTGTTGTTATGGTCCTTCACAATCGTTTGCTAATCGCTCGTTGTTTGTCAAATGCACTTATTTCTAAAAAAGCCGCATAACTTCCTGTATTGTAGAGCAGTAATTGCGCAAAAATCGGTATCGTTTTGCTCTTGCAATATACGCAATAAGCCTACCTAAATAATTGTTTGCTAATTAAAACAAATTTGCGGGACCGGTCAATGTGGCGACGCTTGGGGGAGGCCTATGTCCAGCAGTTGACGTCTTGCGGCTGATACGATGATGATGATGATGAAATGCATCTGGATAGACTGCAAACCGACCCCAATCATCATGTTCATGCCCTTTTTCCGTATTACTTGAGTTCTTTGCAACACGTTTTCGTCTTCCATTCCGTCATTAGATTCAAGCCGACCTCATAGAAGTAGACGAGTTAGGTATTTCATAAACACAAGAATAGAAGCCATATTATTATAAAACTCAAAAGCAACACAGACAAGCGCGACGCGACAATGTATCACCGATGCGACGATAATTTTTACAGAAATGATTGCAGATATACGTACCTAAATCAGTTCTTCTTCTTCGTGGTACATCATCAGCCTTTTTTTAATGTTCCTACTACTGGGACACAGGTCTCATCTCTGTGAGAAGGGAATGGGCCGTAATCCACCAGGCGAGCCCAGTACGGGTTGGTGGATATGACACGTCTTCGAATTTTTGGTTCTAGGACATGCTGGTTTCCTCACGAAGTTTTCCTTCACCGTTTTGAGAGCAGTGGTGATCAAATTATAGAATTAAATTTTATTGTACAAGTACTTCCTTTCTTCCAAGGGATCTTTAGTGGTATCACACTATATAAAGGCGATAGTTTGTGAGTGTGTATGTTTGTTACTTCTTCACACTCAAACGGCTGGACAGATCTGGATGAAATTTGGCACAAAGATAGATTATTGTCAGAAATGTTACAGAGGACTTTGTATTCTGGGCATAAGTTCCTTCGAGTTGATTATTTATTTATTTATAACTTCACGCTCAAAGGTACAGTGGCGGACTGAATGCTTTAGGCATTCCATACCAGTCAACCAAGGGTGGTGATGAGATAACATGGCAGGTGCATTATTTAAATTGTGACAAGCAAAACAGTAATTATCGACTTTTACAATACAAATATAAATCCGTATAACGTTATTACGGATATATTTTCTTTGTTTATCATCAGGCTCATCGGCGCGCGATGAGACACTGGTTAAGCCAAAGCTCCAGAGCCTTGAACATCGTCGCCGAGTTTCCAGCTTGTCGGTCTTTTATCAATTACATTTCAGGGAGTGTGCGATGGAATTGCATGATCTAATTCCACCCAGCCCATTTCATCATCGGACTACCAGACGTACGGCGATGCGCCATCGGTACATGGTGGACATCCCACCCATACGCACTAAGCGTTTTGAGAATACTTTTATTATGCGTACAGCTAAGGAGTGGAATTCTCTGCCGGAGTCTGTGTTTCCCGATAGCTACAATTTAGGGGTCTTAAAGTCGAGAGTGAATAGGTTACTTCTAGGCAAGCGTGCTCCTTCGTCAACCACATCATCGTTTACCATCAGGTGAGATTGTGGTCAAGCGCGAGCCTATACGAGATAATAAAATAGATATATCAAGACGACAAAGAATAAATCAACTTATATCTCGAATAAACAGTAATATAATCCAATAACAGACCACAGGACACAGTTATACGCTGATAAATGGCCCCGAGATTCATTTGAATAGTTTCCTTAGTACTAACAAATTATTTGCTACTCCACAATGCAGAACCGGAATTCATTGAGAGTTATTATGCCATAAATATTCCATGTTTTGTAATTTTGTAGTCGGCAATTATGAAGGGATCTTTGTATTGGCTATAAACTATGGAACTGGCTTGTTCTTATGTAAAGAATGGCATATTAAGTTAATTTAAGGGAGTGGGTTTTTAGTTAATGTTGGCAGTTCTTTGTAGGTTTGCTTGGTATTATTAGCTCTTGAAAAATGTACTGGTGATTCAAGTACTAAAATGTATTTCCTTATTTAAGATACAATTGTACTAAAATTTATAGATACACTTAATAATGTATGTTATTTATCGTTGAGACATCCAGGAGTCTTATTTTCGGCAATATAGATCTTTTTTGGGGTTCCGTACCCAAAGGATAAAAATAGGACCCTATTACTAAGACTCCGCGATCCGTCTGTCTGTCTGTCTGTCCGTCTGTCACCAGGATTTATCTCATGAACCGTGATAGCTAGACAGTTGAAATTTTCACAGATGATGTATTTCTGCTGTAACAACAAATACTAAAAACAGAATAAATTAAATATTTAAGTAGGGCTCCCATACAACCAACGTGATTTTATTGCCGTTTTCTGCGATAATGGTGCGGAAACCTTCGTGCGCGAGATCGACTCGCACTTGGTTGGTTTTTTTTAAATTAAACACATACGAATCAAATTTTACGCATCGAGTCGAGACGTGTTCAAGAAACCGGGTAGAAGAATTTAATATTTTTAACCCTCAATTATTGTACCACTGTACCCACCATCTTACCATAACAAGACACACCCACAACCACTCAACCAGAACAAAATTTAAACACATTTAATACCGTTTTAAACAGGGACCTTTGTTAATTAATTCCTTTATTAAATTAGACTTGGTCTGAGAAGACAGTATCACCAAAAGAAATACAGAAGGTCGGCTCCATACAAAGAATGAAAACGCACGAACACTTAGACATGCTTCACGTACAGCAAGTGCAAGCGCACCCGCGACCGGTATTTGTTTGAAATCGCCGAATGTATAATTCCAATTTAAAATTTTGGTTCTTATTGTTGATGCTGAAAAGTTGATAGCTGTGTATGTGCTATGCTTAGAACACAATATTTCTGAAAATTTTCAGATAGGATACAATATATAGGAGTCCATTTTTAGATTCTTATTCAGATTTCCAAACAGTTAATTTTCATATGATCGGGTTCAGCTTGACGCAATATGACTTAAATAGGCAAATTTTAGGAAGAAATGGTGGGCTTTCCTTAAACCTGACGACTTTTAACAATTGTCCAAATCGAAGTTTTCGTCGTGCGCTTACACTCACTGTACGAGAAGCCTCGTCTATGTGTGCGTGCACCTTTTTTCGCTCGTTGCCTCAGCCTTCTGAACCTATCTATTCTGTGTCAGTATTATTAGCTGAGACATTGTTATTTTGAGATGGAACTGGATTTTCAAGCTGATTTCATTGTGGGAGGAAATTGTGGCTCTGTTCCTTGAGGTAAAGGATTTTACGAAATACGAGGAATATAAGAGGTTGAAGTCCTGCTACTAGGAAGCTACTAAGTGGTTCGAGTATATGCAGGTAAGTAAAGTATGTTTTGTTACTTGAATTCTTGACTCTAGTCTTGGCATAAAATTGAATCAGTAGATATATCTTAGGATATTGTTATATTGATATTTATAAATCCTTCTTGAATTCTCCTCCTAGCCTTGGAAGCTCGCTGAGCCGTTGGTCCTGGCTACCTTTGTTACATCTTTGATAGTCATTACAGGTCAAGGGATATCGTGCGAGTTATCCAGTTACTGGGTTCTGAAGGTGAGATCCTTTCCATCTGTGTCACACAAAATATTTATTATTGTTGCCATTCGTATCCCCGGTCCGGAGGTGCTGTTATGTGATAATATTTTTTCTTATTAACCTACCTTAAACTTCTTTATAATCATACCTTCCTTTGCTTGAATATAATATTCACTATACTCACTACTATACTACCTACACTAAACAAAAAGTATAACCCTTTGTTCTATATCTGAACTTTAAAACGCTCATTTGCCTATATAAGTTTAATCATTTATTTTATTTTTTATTCATAAATAAAACTGTTCGCTCCGTCACTTGCTACTAAGGTTTTATTGGTTCAGAGTCACCTAGTCGACACCGGCTTTCGCTGAAAACCAGCACTGTGGCTCTGTCTCGCACACGAGTCCCAGCATTATGCTGAGCGATGACCGTTTTGCGTAGTTGTGACGCATACTTTGTAATGATTGTATTTATGTTATTTTTTTTTTGTTTTTATGGTATGCGTCGTGCCTGGCGCAAATAAACAATTTTTTTTTATTTCTTTCTTTCTTAGATAGGCAGGCTACTATGCTGGTACTCAGACTCCAAAATAGTTGGTTGGGAAAAGGCTTGACTGATTGATATTGCAATGTTTTATTTTTACATTTCTCCAATTTTACTTGCAGTGTTTGTGTCTGCATGTAAAACAACCCACACATTAAAAATATGTTTTAAGGAGGAACCTGGCACAAAAAGTATGTCTTGGTCTAGATATTTGACGAGCATCTACAGTTCTGCACCTACACTAAAAGTTAGTGGTCCAAAAGTCGTTCCCATTTTGATTGCAACTTCAACATGATCCACAATTTCCTTCACTTCCATTCACACAGGACATTGTTAACAATAAGCATTTTAATGCACAAAACTTTGACAGCATAAGTAGCCGACTTCGAAGTCGTTTTCGAACGGCTTTAAGCTCATTTCGGTACTTTCTATAAGTTGGAACAAGTACAAGTCGGGGTAAAATCAGTGAGCCACAGGTGTGCCAATGACTGGTAGCCATAGCTTCAGACTTCGTTTAAAATACTTGTTTTATAGCTTCAAAGTTCTGATTAAGTTTGCGAAGAAAAACTTTAAATTGCTAAGACTATGCAAGTTGTTTTGGTTGTTAATAAAAGTTTTAGTGTGATTAATAGTTTTGAATAAAGAATTACAGACGGGACCTTTTCATTTTATTTTATACTAGCTGTTCACCGTGGCTTCGCTCCCGTGGACCACCCCACAGGAACTGTTTTCGGGATTAAATATTAGCCTATGTCACTCAGGAATAATGTAGCTTTCTATTGGTGAAAGAATTTTTAAAATTGGTTCAGGAGTTTCAGAGCCTATTCGGTACAAACAAGCAAAAAAATATTTCCTCTTTATAATATTGGTATAGATTATGATTAAAGGCTGCCTTTAAGATCTTAGTGAAAGTCATTTATTCACAAGGCCGTAACGCTAAATTGCAGGGTAAAAGCTTCGAGCTGTCCTTGTGTTCAAATTCTCTGTCTTATCCCCAAAAAGAGGAGTCAAACAGTCACGCCCACCACTGTTCAATCCTTTCAAAACACTCAATATGAATCAAGGCTGGAGCAAAACAATATTTAACTATTTGTACGCTATAGTGAAATTTTTGTTACACGAAAGTATTTTTTACACAGCTTTGCTTACAGGAACTGAGCGATAGTCTCGCTTTCTACCAGTGATTGAATTTTCGTGATTACATCGGTACTTATGTAACCTTCTAAAATTGTACCTACCCCTTTGCACTTCGGTGAAAAACTTAACTCAGAGTTAACTGCTAACACGAGGTTAATTTAAAATATGTCATACATAAATGTCATAAATAATAATAATAATAAAAATAATAATCATCAGACTTTTTTAATGTTTCCACTGCTGGCACATAAGCCTCCTCTCTATGAGTGGGAATGGCCCATAATCCACCACATGGGCCTAGTGCGGGTTGGTGGAAGCGGGCCTTACTACGAGTGTATTAGCTTAAATACCATAACTACCAATATACCTAACAAACTTCACCTGTACCAGGAGATCATGTAAATGAGGAGATCACACAACAGATAAGAATTCCCAGTTCAATACTAATCGCAAACCGATAGTAATGCTATCGAAGTCGGCTCTCAGACGCTTAAACTTAATACTCGGGAAAGATTAAATTAACTTAAGCTGGGAGTGTTGCTTAATTAGTGAGAAAATATTTACATTTTTTTTTGTGCTGGTTTTCTTTAGGGATTGTGGAAAAATGTTGGCGTTTTAGAGGAGCTTTGTTAAATATTGTGGAGGCTTAAGCTAAGTTGAGCATACAGAGGATACTTTTTAAACGTGGCTATGTTTGTAAGCTTGAAGGAGTTGGTTTAAATCTCGATAAGGACGTGTGACTTTTTCAAAGTAGGTAGGTTAATAGACCTATTAATAATATCAAAAATAATTCAATATAAATGAGTCATTGATATCGCCTGTATTTTGCAATTAGAACACTGAGCTTATAACGTGTTTGACGAGGCTGGGTTAGACTCCACCACCCACTCCCAGTGCCGAATACTTTGCAATAAACGCATAAGAAATCAGCCCAGTACCTTACCTAATTGAATAGGTAAAATATGTATACTGGACCCAGTATTTTATCTATTCAAATAGGTAAGGCCATCAATGTCTTTGAATAGGGCTATTTTTTATGTGTTTCACTTAATTAATCTATTATGGAATCAAAGACAATACTTCTTACAAGTTGTAGGTCGTTGGTTCGAGCCCAGGCAGGTGCTTTACTTTGTGTAAATTACTTCATCACCATTGCTCTCAAAACGGTGAAGGGAAATATCGTGAGGAAACCGGCATGTCCAAGAACCAAAAATTCGAAGACATGTGACATCCGCCAACCCGCACTGGGCCCGCGTGGTGGATTACGGTCCATTCCCTCTCACAGAGAGAAGGCCTGTGTCCCAGCAGTGGGAACGTTAATAGGCTGATGATGTGGTGTGTGATATGTGGAATCAAAGACTGACCTTCTCTTCATCAGAAACCACACTGACGGATTTGGGCGCAGTATCGTTAGCCAAAATCATGCCTGCAAGTGGCAAAGACCCTTAGATTTACCTCACCAGACAAATAAAAAGCCAATTAACAACAAACAACCAGAAATCCTCACTCTTATCATTCTCCAGCACTACAACCCAGTAACACCCCAATTTGCATACATAGCATGCCTGCCTCCGATACGCGAAACAGTTAAATTTTACGAATATCGTTATGGCTATCAAATAAAAATTGAATTTTTACTATTCGACATGTCTCGCGAGATGAGATGCTGATGTTTTTGATGTTGTATCGAACTGTAAAGCGTGGTGTTGGTTGCAGTTTTTAATTTGTCAAATTTTTTTTTGTAAAACGGTGGTGTGCATAAATGTACGCCGCTGTTGCGTGAGCGTCAAGTTTCCAGCTACGGTTCAAATGCATTTTTGGCGCGGGTTTTCATAAAGTATATAGAACAGAAAAAGACCGCGAAGCTGTTTACCTACTCACTGGTCAGGGCAAATCAAGGAGATAACAGGACTCACTGTGACTTCTGCCCTGAGAAGTTCCGAAGATTGACAACACCAACGGGCACGACCTTCAGCAAAGTAAAACCTAAAAAGAATATTTATTAGCTACTTCATCGCATTGTGAAAATGATATAATTTTCTACAGAGACTTGATTGGCATAAGGTTCGGTTGCATTTTTTAACAAATGTTTGATTCTTTAACTGAAATATAATATCTAATTTTACTAAGACCTAAAAATGTACCCAAACATTTAAAACACCTCTCAAAAAGGTTCGAACTTATTTTTAAAGTGAAGTGTACTTAGCAACAACAAAAAAGCATAATATAATAACAAGCGTGATCAACTAAAGCTTTTTATAACCCTTTTTTATACCAAAATCCGCATAAAATATAAATTCTAAAATGCAGAAGAATTTAGAAGGGAGAAAGACGCTAAGTTCGTGAGAAAAATAACCTTCCTTTAACTAAGTCGCAATTTTCACATTACTTAGCGTTTTATATTGATCCAATCTTACTTTTCGGGATTTTCAAGCCTTTTGTGAAAATGCTTGGAGTGTAGAATTAAAGATTTATGGAGTAATCTTATTAAGCTGTCGTTTCGGGCGGATTGAGTCATATTTGATGTAAGTTATTCGAGGTGTAGATGAGCTTGAATTTTCTACGTGCTTGATCTTTTTTCTTGTGAGTAAGACGTTTTTAATTAATTGCAACAATAGATGTTAGTAAGAGAATCTTGTATTACAGTCATTAATTTTATTGTAGTGTTTATTTTTTCTTTGTGTTTGTGGCCACCTCTGTGTGTTAAAGTTAATAAAGCCGCCTATGGGAAGGGATCCCCACAGGCTCTGACATGGTTATTTCACAGAATTCCCAAATTAAAGTTATTTTTCATTTTGTAGTGTTTGGAAGTCAGTTGATTTTTTGGAGGAGTTTGTGGCTAAATAATAACAGCCGCACGGGTCGATCATCAAGGTTAAGCAACGGTCCGTGGATGGGTGACCATTTCAACATACCGAGTTTCCTCCGTGCCTCGGAAAGCACGTTAAGCCGTTGGTCCCGGCTGTCATTTGAAGATCTTTGACAGTCGTTACGGGTAGTCAGAAGCTTGAGATCTGACACCAGTCTTGCCAAGGGGTACCGTGTTACCCAGTTACTGGGTTGTGGAGGTCAGATAGGCAGTCGCTCCATGTAAAACACTGATACTTAGCTGAATCCGGTAAGACTGGAAGCCGACCCCAATATAGTTGGGAAAAGGCTAGGTAGATGATGATGGAAGTCAGTTGATTTTTTTTTGTAAAATGTTTTAATTTTTCCATTTTTTGTGGTATATAATGGACAAGCTCAATAGTAAGGTACCTATAATGCCCACAGCGATGCCAGAATATATAATCCAATAACAATGTAACTTGAACATAACCAGTGGAATGAGAGTGTACCGGGGTGAGCTGTACACATCTGCGTACCCATTTAGAGCGTACTGGCGTAATGGTATGTTATGAAATGGTGTAAACAATAAACATGCGACAATCCCAGGCGATTTGCCGTCATTTACTATATAGTTATGTTGTATATCTCCGAAGTGTTTCATCTGATCTTTACCAAATTTAAATGGGACCATTTCGGAATAAATTAATTTCGAACATAAAAATTATTTTGAACCTCCTTCTTCTTGGGCAGTCGGTAAAAAATTACTTAGAAAAATTTGCACGTAGATTTTTTGAGCAGAATTGGACAGAAGGCTGACATGGCAAAAACACATTTGTACAAAGAGGAAGCAACTAGATATATAACTGCGTAATATTTATTGGCTAATCGGACGCCACTCACAAATGCGCAGACATAGCAAGTTGTTAGTATACAAAGCCATCTTGAAACCAATATGGACTTATGGCATACAACTCTTGGGTACAGCCAGCAACAGTAACATAGATATATTGGAAAGATTTCAAACAAAAACACTGAGGGCTACCTTTAACATCCCCCAATACATCAGTAACAAGATCATATCCTTGATATAAAACTACCAATTGTCAAGCAGGATATAACAAAATATATCGACGCCGACCAGAAAAGACTATCAAAACACAAAAATGAGCTTGCCGTCAGACTGAGTGGAGACCAAGGTCTCCAATATCGAAGACTAAAGAGACATAGTGTACCAACTCTTCAGGATGGATTCGTCAGAATGGAATGAGACACTCATTTGAGAAGTTTCTCTTCAAGCTAAAAGCCTTAACCAGATAAAAAATATCAGCCAAAACAGTGGCCTATTGTTGTGTGCAACAGACAGCCATGGAGCAGTCAGACAAAAAAAAACGTAGATTTTGATAGCCACGTTTTTAAAACACAAAATTACCTACTTTTAGAAACCTCTACTAGAAATGACCTCAAAATCAAGGTCTGATCATCAAAACGCTCGAATATGATCCAACCTGCTGTTACCATTTCTTAATTACCTCTTGAAACTCTACAGGGAAGTAATAACGTCTGCTCCGAACCGCACGGATATCTATAGTCACCACAAATAGCCAATAGTTTGCGACGATCCGTCATCATGGGACGCGTGAACCACAAACAAATAGTGTCAGAAGGTTTACATAACTATACTGAAAAAGCCGGCCAATTGCGAGTCGGACTCGCGCACGAACTGTTCCGTACCATTATCGTAAAACGGCAAAAAAACACGTTTGTTGTATTGGAGCTCAACATAAATTTTAATTTATTCTGTTTTTAGTAATTGTTGTTATAGTGGCAAAAGAAGTACATCATCTGTGAAGTTTTCAACTGTCTAGATATCACGGTTCATGAGATACAGCCTGGTGACAGTCAGACATAAATACAGACAGACAGACGGACCGCGGAGTCTTAGTAATAGGGTCTCGTTTTTGCCCTTTGGGTACGGAACCCTAAAAATGCAGTGTAGGTAAGTCTTAGCGGTGTCCTTGAGATAATTACCTACGCCCGCATTGTCTCATTCATGACATGAATAAAAAAACTAAAAAAACAAAGCTTCGTAAGTTGGTAGACAGGTAGGTAAATACTAATTTATCTCTTTGGGTATCCTAAAAAACTATTAATATTGTGAAAATTGTATTTACAATTCTTCAGGATTTTTGACTTATAGCAAGGTAAACTAAGACTGATTCATATTCTATTTACGTTAGAAAATGTTATTTATTAGTGTAGGCAAGAGAGCGTTTTAGCCTAATGGAATTATTCCATAGCCGACTGCAAGTAGCAGTAGGCGAAGAAATATCTTCCGTATAGCTAGCAACATGTCACCTATTTAGACACCAGGTAGTGTCGCGGCGCGGCGACACGTCACGGATTCTGTTGCCGACTGCGGTCGGTTCGGTTATTTACACCATTAATGTGTGATTACACATTAGCGGTGTAAATAACTACCGACCTTAAACATTCATTAAGTTATTGACTAGTGTCGTCAATAAGCAATAAAAACTCATGTTCTTAAAATCGACCGAAAGAAAATTGAGTCTACCTATCACTGATATTTTGAATCAGTTTAAAGGAATTTCTTCGACTTACATGTCTCGTCGTGACTACGGCCCCAATAACAGTATCCAAATTGAATATTAAGTACACCAAGTATAGAGGCAGGAAGACACACAGTGAGTTAACCTTTTGACATTTTTTTTACCTGAGTATAACCCCGCCAATAAATCTGGTCGGGACAAACAAAGTTTTGGATGTCGCCCAAGATGGCGAATCGGTTTCGTTCAAAATAATTCGATGATAAATTATCCAGCATTGTTCAAGTACCGTTCTGTTATTTATTTCAATATGAAAAGGTACCCATTGTGTTTGTTTGAGACAGAAAATAATAGTCACAATAGCTTTGATTTTTATCCTGTCTGAAGATTTATTGTTTTCGTAAAGAGACGAACTAAGTTGTGAAACGAGAGGGAGATATAAGTAATCGTCTTATTGGCTGAGAAAATAGTGATCTTTTTTATTTCGGTTGAAATGAAGAAGGAAACTCTTATGAGAAAATGAGTCTGGTAACTCAAAATTCGATGGTGTTTAAGTGTGCTGTAGCTTATTTTGTGTGTCAAATTGGCCGTTACTCATCATTCTTTAATATAATTTCTGGGCCTATTATAAATATGTATTGCATATTTTACTTAAATATAAGATATAGGTATGAATAAATTGAATTCTTAAAAAAATATAACTGGGACCATTTTCAGCAGACTTATCTGTACACCAATATGTCTGTCACCTGATACGTTCTAGTTTATATCTTAGTAAAATAGATACCATGGTGTTTCATCTCAGTCCTGCCTACAAACATAACTTACCCTAACAACTACCTAGGCCCAGTTGTTTGATCCGTAGTTAACTCAACCAAAGGTTAAATATACCAATGGTTTCAAATTTCGGTAAAATACGGTCTAACAATTTGTCAAATTATTTACTCTTCAACTTATATGACCATTTGTGATGGCAATAATTGATGAATAAATGCGATTATCAAACTATATTTAACAATTGGTTGAGTTAAAAAAATGGGCCTTAGTAACACTTACAAACGTACTTATAAACACAATCCTTCACCCGACCGGACCATAAACTCGCCAGACGCAGCTATAACACCCACAAGATGATACTTACCTGAGAGATGACAAATGACAGTTCACTCGTAAACTATAAGACTGATTTGTGGCCCACTGCGCTGTCCACAAGGGAACTAGGTGCTTGATATTTTAATATACGGAGGAAACAAGTTCCAAGAGAAGACAAATTTTAAAATAATGCAAGGTGTTTTTGAACTGAAATCAAAATGACTACGTTATAGTTTCAGATATTTGAAAGATGTTGCTGATTTTGCACAACAAAATAAGAATCCCGATCGAATTTCTCTAATAACTTAGCGTCGACTTTGAACCAGTTACAAAGCTTGCCATAAACACAATCCTTCACCTAACCGGACCGCAAACTAACCAGACGAAGCTATAACACCTGCTACCCACGACATGATACTTACCTGGGAGGAAGTGACAAATGATGACTCACTCGTAAACTGCGAGACTAATGTGTGGCCCACTGTGCTGTCCGCAAGGGAATTAGCTGCTTGAACGTCTGTGTCTTTGGACTACTTAACCTACGAAGCAAAAGTGAGGAGAAAATGTTGAATGTTTTTGAACTGATACTTATCAAAACACAATAGATATTTAAAATATACTGAAATGAAAAATCGAAATGAGAGGAGATTTTATTATCATTTTAAAGGTACTTCAAATGACAAAAATGTAAATAATGTGCGTGCAGTACCGTACACGAAAAACTCTTCTAAAAATAATATGAGATTATAGAATCAAAATCAAAATCATTTTTTTTTATTAATAATCTAAAATTTACATAATATAATATACTTAATTAACAATAACTACTTTTATTTTTTTTTATTTTACATAGGCCGACATGGGCACTTATAAAACGTCGACAAAAGGTGCACGGTTCGGGTTAGTCGTTTCCTATGGAGAAGAACCGGCAAGAAACTCCATGGTTACTCTTTTTAAAAAAATTGTGTTTACAATATTTCCATGTTACAGCATTAATACTTGGATATGGGGGGACAACGTAGGCCCGACAATAAGTCGTACGAAATTAAAAAAACAAACAAACAAAATAATGTAAAACGAAATAAAAAGTTAACAAATGTTAACAATCATGTAGAAGTCTAGAAAGCCTACAATGTTCACACATTCACAATCGGTAAAATAATCTATACAAAGGTAAAAAAAAACACCAAAAAAAAAAAAAAAAAAAACACTAAATTTAACATGTGGCACAAATACTGTTATCAGTGCTGTAACTATTCTTAGCAAAGGGCTATAAAGATGATTGAAAAATATTGTAAAAAGTCTAATTAAAAGAGAAAAAAATGAGATTGAGAATAGTTAGAGATATCCATATATTTGTGCCGTTTATGAGTTACCAGGGAAGCCGCATGCGCAGAGGGTGCCAAAGCCAAAATTTTTATCTTCAACGTAGTCCTTGATTTTATAATAAATGCTTTTTTAATAAGAACACGTTTGATGTAGTTTTTGAACTTTCCATCGGTCAGTTCTATAATATTAATATATTCAGAATAGAATAGAATATAATTTATTATAAACCAAAAAACAAAGTTACACATCTCTTTTACAAAAAGAACTGCGATTTAGAATGAACTGATTGAATGACTGGATTTAGTGCGAGAGCAGGTACGGGTTATATATTTCTTATATAAAAGACTATTTGCTGCCCGCGACTGTGACTGTGATTTGCTGCGTAGCTTTACAGACAAACAATACTTTCGCATTTATAATATTAGTATAGTATGGATTTTGCAGGAGCTCGTGGCTTAATAATAACAGCCGCATGGGTCGCTCATTAAGGTTAAGCAACGCTTGACGAGGTCGGTCCGTGGATGGGTGACCATTCCAAGATACCGAGTTTCCTCCGTGCCTCGGAAACCACGTTAAGCCGTTGGTCCCGGCTGTTATTTGAAGATCTTTGACAGTCGTGACGGGTAGTCGGAAGCTTGAGATCTGACACCAGTCTTGCCAAGGGGTGCCGTGTTACCCAGTTACTGGGTTGTGGAGGTCAGATAGGCAGTCGCTCCATGTAAAACACTGGTACTTAGCTGAATCCGATAAGACTGGAAGCCGACTCCAATAATGTAGATGATGAGTATAGTATGGATTTTGGCCTAAACGTGACACCTCCTTGAAATTTTAATCTTAATTCTCATCCAATTATCGAATCGCCCTAAGAAATGTCACTACCAAATAACAGTAAATTGGCTATTTTTAACACGCTTTTATTAGCTTGGTATGTATGTATCTATGTATCTATGTATCTATGTATCTATGTATCTATGTATCTATGTATCTATGTATCTATGTATCTATGTATCTATGTATCTATGTATCTATGTATCTATGTATCTATGTATCTATGTATCTATGTATCTATGTATCTATGTATCTATGTATCTATGTATCAATGTAACAATGTATTAATGTAACGGAATCTTTGAACGTGATTTTCACCCACTTCAAAACGTTGGATTGATTTGAAACTTTGCACACTTATCAAGGACCGATGACAATGCAATAATTTAAACAGTTTGTCCCATTATCCTTACCAATAAAGCGTGTTTTTTAGTTTTTAGAACTACAATTTATTTTGTTACATAATACTTACCTGATGAGGAAACAAATGACGGTGCACTTGTAAACTGTGAGTCTAGAACAAATGCGTGGAATTCTGGACTGTCTGCAAGGGAACCCGCTCGGTGACAAAACATATCAATTTTAGCTATTTATTTATTTATTTATTATATGCTTTATTGTACACCTTAAAATATAATTATACAAAGAAACTTAAAATTAATACAAATACAATGGGCTACTTACTGAGCTATTTTACTGAACTGTACAAAATTACACTACTTTTTAACCGAAAAGGAGGAGGTTCTATGTTCGACTTCTTGTATGTTTTTTTATGTATGTTCACCGATATCTCCGTCAATTGTCGACCGATTTTGAAAATTATTTTTTTGTTTGAAAGAATATGTTCCGAAATTGGTCCCATTTTAATTTAGTGAAGATCTGATGAAGAACTTCGAAGATATGCAACAGAACTCTTCAATAAATAACGGCAAATCTCTCGGAACTGCTGCAATCGCATGTCTGTTTATTGTTTATACCATTTCATAACATAACATCACGCCAGTGCGCTCTTAAGGGGTAAGCAGATCTCTCATTTGATCGGTTTTGTTCAAGGTTCATGATATTCGGGTAATCTATTCTGGCGTTATAGGAAACTTACTAAACAACTTGCCTATTAGGTAGGTACAACTAAAAAGTGAAAAGTCCATAACGCAAAAAAATGCTACCTACGAAAGACACCGACTTCTAAAATAAAGTTATTAAAAAAAAAAAAGTTATTTAAAAAAAATAAAGTTATTTTTCACTTTGTAGTTTTCTTATTTGGAAGTCTGTAGTATTTTTTTGTAAAAAATATTTTTTATTTTATTACAAGTAATAAAGCGTAGCGTTAAATGTCTACAAGTAGCCCAAAACAGAACCAAATGGAAAGAATAGGAGGAGGCCTTCACCTGTTCAAGGGGTTCCTGCTAAACACTACTGTAATTAAAAAAAAAACACACTTAAGTACCTATCTATTTGCTATTAAGCAGGAAATATAAGGCTTTTTATTATATTTATTTATAATAAAGCGTAGATATAGTAATATGTTGCCTGTATAAACACTGAAATAGTAAGTAAATAATACAACTGTTGAAACTAAACAATTGCTGCAGAGTTTTTACAATAAGTTGCAAAAAGTTTTCTTACGAATTATAATTTTCATAAGAGAAATTTCTTCTTAGTGTTATACAGACGATTTTTACGCCATTATAAGAAAAAAGACCGCCTCCTTAGCCGGCCGGCTGCGCTCCGCCACCAATAGTCTACTGAACGTGTTCTCAGATCGGTGGGACTCCCCTCTCCTGCGGCACTGGGTGAGGATCCATACCAATTGATATTTTAAATACTTTTTGTCTCCTTATTACTAACACTAGTTATAAAGTTATGTTGTTGCTACTAACACTATGGACTCATGTCTGAAATAAAGAAGAAATTATCCAGTCATTCATGTTATGACCTCAACATCAATAATGCTTGCAACTAGCGTGAACATCCCAATTTCCAGACTGACACTGACACAAAACAGAAGTATCACATGCCTCCATACAGAACACTTCGAGGCTTAAAACGAATTTTAGGAAGTGCATTGTGCTATAAAAATTCTCTTCGTCCGAGTACACCGGGTACCGAGATGCATAGCTCGAGCGATTTTTGTGCAAAATGGACTCGAGTGTCGAAACTCGACCGAAGTCGAGTGTAGAATAAAGTATAGGAATGTGGCCTTTGTCAAAACTTAGTCTCAGACATTTTACGAGTGCATTTTGATATTTTTTTCGGGAACAATTTTTGGTGGCATACAAACGTATGGAGTTATGGAATGTAATTTATATTCGCCCGCGTGAATGTCGAAAATTATCTCACGGGAACATATTCCCGGGATAAAAAGCATCCTACGTGTTATTCCGGACTACAATCTATCTCTGTACCAAATTTCATCCAGATCCGTCCAGCCGTTTGAGCGTGAAGAAGTAACAAACACACTCACACACTTTCGCCTTTATAATATTTGTGTGATTCTGACACTTTCTCTCTCGTTTTCACTTGCCTTGAGTATATCTTTCATCTCAATTTTGCCCTGAGAAACAAAAGTCGTTGCTATTGATACTTTTAGGTGAATCTTTAATCAATCTTCAGTTAAGTACTCATAACAGAAATTTTCTAGTTTTGATTTTATCTTACTAATATTAAGACGACGGCTAACGCCAACGACCTTGGGGGAACAAAACGCGCACTCGTTTCACACCCGCGTGACCCAAAATTTAGTAGTTTTTTTGTAATTTCCTTATTATTCTATGGCTCAGATCTAAATGAAGATAATTAAATTGTCTTTGAGATGGTGTCGTTTTAATTAAAATACGTTTTGGTGCGATTGTCGTGTTTTTGTCCGTTTTAGACATAACTTTACAAATTAATTAAACTATTACTACTAACTTTACTATTACTATTATTTTTACTATTTATACGAATAAAACTCACAATTTTCCTAGATCAAATTATTAAAAAAATGGTCTAGTACAACATATATTTTTGCCAAAAATTACGACTAGCCGTTCAGACGTGATTCTCATTTTAAAATCAGCTACTCGAAGGAATATGCGCATTGAAAGGCGAAAGTTTGTGAGTGTATAAGTGTGTTTGTTACTCTTTCACACAATATCTATAGTTCATTCAATCCACGAAGGCGGGGCCCACCACTATTCCTACTAACCGTTACCGAAATGTGGAACTTTCGACGCTCATAACTTTCAAATGTTTTCTTTTTCTACGTTTTTGCTTCCATACAGGGCTAGATAATGATGAGACAAATTGATATCACTTTTTATTTTGAACGTACATTGTCAAACAGTGGAATAATCCCTAGACTACGTTTGTATGGAAGAATTTTCGACTAGTGTACCCTTAAGTTTTATACGTCAACCAATATGTATAACAAGAAACTGAAAATAAACAACATATTACGCAACAAAAACTTAGCAAAGCTATTACTAAACAAAGTCCACTTCATTAGTAACTTAACATTTTAATATGAAGCAATTTAACCTCACATGTTAATTTCAAGCACTATTTATGTTTGCTCATTCCCAGGGTACGGTATTTGAAGCCGAGATTAAGTGGAGACAGACCTTGACAAATCCTTGTTACACACGACGGAAAACTTGTATCATTAGTCTTTGTACGAAATAGATGGGCGCAGAAGGCCGACTCCATACTATAGAGCGAAATCAGGTAAACAAATACTTATTCCATTTTTTAATTCGTGTACTAATGAATGTTATTTATACTTACACTAATATCAACTTTGTAACCGAATGAATAAAGTGGATTTCAGAATGACTAACAATTTTGAAAAAATATTGAAAGTTGTAGCGCAAACTGAAGTCCATTTGTGAGTTTTATGCCGCCTTGCAACACAAATTGCCAAATACGTTTAGCACTAAACGAAACTAAAACTTCGTTCTTTAACTGACACTCGTTTAAAGATGACAGACAAAAAATATTTTTTTAAATATGAATATTTTTGCAGTAATTTTTCCACTAACACATTATTTGTGTCATTTATTTTGGAATCTAAATAACGCAGGATATACAAAGACGGCGAACTCAAACAAATACCAGTCGCGAGGACGCTGGCACTCGCTGTACGTGAAACGTGTCTATGTGTTCGTATGTTGTATGGAGCCGACATTCCAGAGTAAGAAGACATTTTAGAAGTGCGGTCTATCTACTGACGATGCTTATAAGCTGAACAAGTGGTACCTTATGACTGGGAAAGCTGACCCCGAAAGGATGAATTATTTATCTGATGCGGTCTATGCTACACCGTACGGCGTCCGCGTCTGCTCGGTGGCCCGGACGTGCCCCGACGACGCACGGTTAAACATTTAGAACTTACGGGGCTCGGACGACTCAGACACGGCTCGCACCCGCCACAGTCTAGCATAATTTAATTCATCCTTAACGGAAAGTAGTGAGGCGGAAGAAGAAGAAGTATGGAGCCGACCTTCTGTACCTGTCTACTCTGTGTCTTTATTCTCGCTGATGTGCGCTGTCTTAATGGAGGAGGCATGTTTGGCAGTTTTCGTGTTATCCAAGAGTTACTTGTGGTTCTGAGGTTCTGACATTGTTATGGGTTTGTAGTTATTGATATGTTACTTGTCATGGCCTTTAATAGTTGGTGGTGTTAGACTAAGTAGCTTTAGGTCGATGACGGTAATGTTAGGTTGAAAAGAAGTGATTAGCTTGGTAATAGGGATGATTCCTAGGTAGAAAAATGATATATATATATATATATATATAATGATATATACGTATTTTTTGCTTTATCAAATAAATAAAATGATGAGATGAGAATGTTGAGATGGATGTGCGGTGTGACAAGAATGGATAAAGTGAGAAATAAGTATATTAGAGGAAGTTTGAAAGTGGCGCCAGTGACAGAAAAGTTGAAAGGAAACCGTTTGTCCTGGTATGGTCATCTGATGAGGAGGGATGAAACGCATGTTACGAAAAGAGTTATGAATATAAATGTGGATGGATGGAGAGGGAGGGGACGGCCAAAGAAAAGATGGATGGACTGTGTGAGGAGTGATATGAAAGAAAAGGGAGTCAGTGATAGCGTGACGGGGGACAGGACGGTATGGAAGAAGAAAACGTGTTGCGCCGACCCCAAGTAACATGGGATAAGGGCAGGAAGATGATGATGAAATAAATAAAAACTGACAAAGATAAAGTGCATCAAAGTTCAGAAGTGGGGGTAAGTGACGTCACTTGTCAGTATAAAGTGTAGCAAGACGTGACATCACACGATATTTCAATGCACTGTATCGTCGTAATCTTTTGTTTAGGTGGCAAAAGAAAAATCGTGTCCAATAATGTTAGGTTATCTAACTGACGGACTACATTGTATTATTTTTTCATCTTCCCTATTATTAAAATAAGTAAAGAAAAGAGCAATTCTTTAGATTTTATGTTTCTCCATTAAAGTCTTTAATGAGTGCATATGGACACTGTGTGCTATAGTTAAACACGATAAGAAAGTAATGAAAAATAAAAACGATATTATCCAAGTGGCCAATAAACGTTGAGCTGACTTTACAAGAAAATACAAAAAATCAAGCCAGTATTCCTCGAAGAAAATACAAGAAAGAACACTAACTTCCCAATTTGGGAAACTTTGGGTGCTTCGCTGATGGTTTGTTTTTATTCATCAAGCTATTTCACTACAGTCGAAGCCTAAATTACAATCATTAAATATATTCAACAAAATCTCCAAAAAGTCCAAAGAGCGGGCTTATCAGAGATTTGTAAACCAAACACGTTTGCCAGTGGTTTGAAGGAGGCTCATTACGTTTAGCATTCTGGTCAAACAATACACAGGGGACTGTAATGAAGGAACAGAGTAGGTGAGAGTCGTACGTGTTGCTAGGTGGAACCGTCTTGACGTCACTGGTGTTTGGTGGTAGGCTGATTAGGGAGATATTTCCTTTGGTTATGAAAAAGATTAGGGACCATACTAGATGACAGGTATGGCCTGTAATTTCTGTCTGTCCCTTTGGAAAAAGTCTTGGTTGCAAAGATTGTGAAATGGTTGATTAAATACATAACCGAAAATCATTTGGTGTATTTAAGCAAAATACTCCGCTAAGCTTGGCTGTTCATGCAGTACGTCTGTGGAACTCACTTCCACCTAAAATTCGTGATTCCCAAAATGTATATCTATTCAAGAAACAAGTCAAAGATCATTACCTCTCCACCATATTGTAATTATTATATATTATTATGTATGTATTTTTATCTTCGTATCTTTCTATTAGGTATCTTCTGCGACCTGTCGAAGGCGTTTGATTGCGTTAATCATGAAACATTACTTCTGAAACTTGAGCATTACGGGCTAGGTCAATCGGCGTTAAGTTTGGTTAAATCTTATTTGAATGATAGACAGCAATTAGTTCAAATAAACGGTGTGAATTCGTCCGGGTTAAACGTTAAAATGGGGGTACCCCAGGGCTCAATTTTAGGTCCTTTCTTATTTTTAGTATACATAAACGATTTACCCCGTTTATTGGAAAACAAACTTAACATGGTGTTATTTGCTGATGACACATCTTTAATTTTTAAAATAAATAGACGTACTTGTCAGGTTGACGACGTAAATAACGCGCTACGGCAGGTTCAGGATTGGTTCACTGCCAATAATTTAGTTTTAAATGGTAAAAAAACCAAGTGCGTAAAATTTTCCTTGCCGAATGTCAAAAGTACTGATTGTGACATTATATTAAACAAGGAGAAGCTAGAATTCGTCGATAAAACGGTTTTCCTGGGGATCACGCTAGACTCAAGGTTGCAATGGGGTCCTCATTTGGTATCCCTTGCGGGGCGGCTGAGTTCGGCGGCTTATGCTGTTGGAAAGATTCGTCGGTTAACGGATGTGGATACCGCCAGACTAGTCTATTTTAGTTATTTTCATAGTATAATGTCTTACGGTATCTTACTATTGGGAAGGGCTGCAGACATTGAGTCAATTTCTATTCTGCAAAAACGAGCCATCAGAACGATATACAATCTTCGCCGGCGCGATGCTCTAAGGGAACTGTTTAAGGACTTTAACATCATGACGGTTCCTTGTCAATATATTTATGAAAACATCATGTACGTGAGAAAGCATTTACATCTTTTTAGTAAAAACGGCGACAGACATAATTATGCTACCAGAAATAGGGACCAATTAGTTCAACCAGGATTCAGACTGGCTAAAGTAGCCTCATCTTTAATGGGGTACTGTACAAAATGTTACAATAAAATTCCTCCCCACATTCTTGAACTGAATGAGACGAAATTTAAAACTTGTATAAAACGCACACTATGCAGGCTGGCACATTATAAGTTGGGGGATTACATCAATGATAAAAATGCTTGGCTAAATGCTATTCCTGCTCCACATCCACTAGGGCGCAAAAACAAGTGATATGCAGAACATTATTGTTTTGAATAATTGTTGGACCTTCTGAAGACTGTATAAATATATTTGTATTGTATAAACTCAATTTCATTCATCAAGATATGTACTTATGTATGTACCTAAATATTGTAAAAAGTTTTTTTTAAAAAGAGTAAGTATGGAGTTTCTTGTGCATTCTTCTCCATTACAAGCTACTTTCCGAATGCACGGTAGAATCAACTATTATTATTTGAAATAAAATATCTTTGTCTTTGTCTTCTATATATTAAGTTAAGATATATGTGTTATTTATATATAATTAGTTAAGTTATATAGTTGTTAGTATATTTTAAGTTTCCTTATTTCCTTCTACACACTGTTTCTTTGTATATCATCAAACTTTCCTGTCGCAGGTCTGCTGGAAGAAATATCTATTGAAATAAGCAGTATTTTTGTGCTCTTCTATCTGTATTATTTATTTTTCTCTATTAAGTGTTTTGTGTGTACATAAATAAATAAAGTGTCGTAGTAGTATTTCTACTTTCCCACTGCGTAGTCTGATAATAATGCTATACTCGTAGAGATAAAATCTTCTCTCCAACCGTAGAAGCGCCTACGGCGTAGCACGGATCAGCTACGCCGTAGGGGTTACGGTTTTAAGTCGTGTGCTACGGCGTAGGCCATAGTTAAAAGATGCCCGACAATGTCTGACATTCCTAATACAAGTTTGTTTTAATTGTTTTGTATCTTTCCAAGAAGGGTAATATCCAAGAAAGTGTCCTAACAAAATGTTGCCTTTATTTCAAGCATTTTAATACAAAATAATGATTTCCAAGACACGATCCATCATTCAACACTTGACACAAACAACCGAACACATTTGAGAAACAATATCAATAGATAAAAACGTCGAATTTATTCATAAGCAGACAGAAGGAAATATTTTTTGCATCGAGACCCAATTCTTAGCTCAGTCACGGATCCGGATATCGAGATACAGATGGTCGTCGACGGAAATAGTCGGTCAGCCAACCGACAAGTAAAAATGGTTATTGTAATGTTGGCAATTACTTTTCCTTGGAAAAAAATTCTAGCTTTGACTTTTTTTGCGGACTACCCTCAGATTCGGTAGAGATTGATGAGTTTACTGTATTGGTTTTGGGTAAAAAGAGCCTTTTATGCAGATTCGGAATGAATGAAATAAATCGTTGGACTATTCCTGCTGGGATAATCAATCTTATGTGTGAAAAAATTCTACTGAATCCTACTGGCGAAAAGTATTTGACGTTTAAATAAATCATTAGAATTTACGTTTTACGCTTGTATTTTTGTGGCTTTCAATATAAGCTGGTTAATTAATCTATTTTACAACAATTAATAAGATGTGGCAGTCTATTAAAATAGATAATTTACGGAATTAGGTTCTCTTTCTTCGTGTCAATGAAACTCGTACTTTCATAAAAGTTATTTTCACCAAAGGGTGAAAATTACAGTGGTAAGAACCTACTTGGCAAGGTACTTACCACTGCAAGGGATAATAAAGCATATAACACCAAAAAGTATAGGAATGCATGACGCTTTTCATAATTTTAAAATAAATTGTAGTTCTAAAAACTAAAAAACACGCTTTAATGGTAAATTGAACTAAAAAGTCGCTAATCCTGTAAGGCAAAACAAACAACAAACAAACTACTTAAACGCGCCCGGTAGAATCAACTATCATTATTTGTGTGCTGGACGTAGCGTGATCACTGGCCCCGAGAAAAGAAGGGCGTAAACCTTCTGGCCATTGCCGCTGAACGCCCCGATCACACACGAAATAAGGTTCTTGGATGCCTGGCTGCAGCAGCGACGTAAGGTTGCAAATCGACTCGAACGATTCAACAATGTGTTGGCCGTACCCGAGTTACTTCCAGGTTCTGGGTTCCCTTCTTCTGGATCAGCACTCCTGGAGTCCAGGTCCCGAGGTTCAGCTCGACAGGATCGACAAATGTGCTGTCCGTCGTCGAATTTGCCGGGACGCCAGGCTCCAAAATCTGGCTCGCAAGGACCAACAAATGTGCGACGGCTCGAAAAGGGGTGTCTTCATTGGGGTTGAAGTCGACGAATTAAATGAAACACTAAGTTATTCAGTACACGGCACGATTCTAGGGCTCTCGACAATTACTGAGACTCGATTCTATATAAGAATTACTTCTTATTTACTAAGACAAGTACAAGCGACTAGCTTTGGATGACTACAAATTCTATTTGGGACCGGGGTAGCTATATACCCTCGGCCCGTGCCATTATTGAGAGCCCCGCAAATTCTCGCCGAAAATAATTTTTAATATTGTAAAAAACCCTTATCAATATTTGGTAATAGGGTTACCGCACCCCTTCCATGGTGCTATCATTAGCTGGATTTCTTCGTACTGTAGCACAGTAACGCCCCCTATCTCTGTATCTAATCCATATACCTAATTTCCAGGTATTGATAGCTTCCCTAGACTAATTCTATAAAATAAAGGGACAATTTCCTTTATTTTCCGGTTAAAATCTCAATAGGTTCTAACCTAGCCTAAGAATATCTATAGGTTGGGTTGACCTGCTGGTGCCAATAGCAGGCTGTCTGGTGACGTCTAGAAAAAGCTTATTTTCGGGATTTTTCTATGGGATATCATCCCTTATGTACTGAATCTATAAAATCCTAAGTCATTTTACCGACTTAAGGATTTTCTACTTAGGCTAACCAGAAAATCACCGCCTATTATGGGAATTCTGGTAGCCGATAGACCACACTTTACATTCCCAGTGTTTACATAAGTCTATCCAGGCTATATGCACATAAGGTGCCTCGATAAGTACCAAATCGATAGCTGGTCACTTTCTTTGCGCCCGGCTATCGGAGAAACTATTTACAAAAAACTAATAAACTTGAGACGACACGATAGCGCGTTTATCGGGCTATTAGGGGGTCCCCAAAAATTCCTTATTTTCGGAATTCCCAGGGGTGTATAGTCCCGGGGAATGCCAAAAACGGACTAAAAATTACATTTCCAGAAACCTATTTTCTGGAATCGTACTTAAACTACTTGAGCGATTTTCGCTCCAAAGTAATGACTTGGTAGCTAGTCCAGCAAGCCATCCGAAAGTACTTACACCATAAGTACATCTATTCCCTTCATGGAGTTATTCCACCTGAAGGGTCTACAAATTTCAACGTTTTACGTTGTTTACGTTTTTCTTTACTGTTCATCTCGCTGACTATCCAAGCGATTCTTCCCATCTAGAAACCGCCTGGAAGCCCTTTCGACAAGCTTTCCAATGGTAGTACTTTTACCAGTACACCTATATGTTTTCTAGGTACTTAGGGCACCTAAAACTGTAAGCCTTTGCCGAAAACCAGATAAACAGCATGTTTATACTATATACCGACTTGATATCTCAAGTAAATGGGCTTTATATCAAAGACCACGCTAACTATGAGGTGTATATAGGTTTCCCGTCTCGGTCTAGGTCCCCTATATACCCTAAATATAGGGGACCTAGACCGAGACGGGAAACCTATATATATGAGATATCAAGTCGATATTCACTTCTATATAGCGGAAATTATGTGGTTTTCACATAGTTTCATCATTATGTACCGATTTTATGTCTAGTACATAGGATAAGCCCTTAAAAACATGATTTTAATTACTATAATTTTGTATTGACTTTTGTTCCCAAACTCCACGAGTATAAATAAAACATGCTGCCACCTCGTGGCTCATTTGGAACTAAATCTTCGTCAAGTAACGACGTACCGTACGACAGGAATTTACGATTTTCACTATGATAACTCTTATCAGTATGTTTTCTAATGCTTTTACTCCATTAAGGGTGAACTATTGAACCCTATAACATACTGACAAATACTAAAAACATTATACTACTATCTCAAAAAATGCAGGTAAAATTTTAGTATAAATATAGACGTGCCTCTAAAAATTATTTTAGTATTAGATGGCGCGCCGGGATGAGCAGACATGTCTACACATACATACTTTATTTTTATAAACCATTTAGTATGGTTGGTGACGCTTCGTCGCGAACAATTTGTAAATTTTTATTTTTGTTTGTCGTTCTTAAGTGCCGCTTATTGGCCTAGTTGAATAAAAATATTTGACTTTGGCTTTGACTTTGACTAAATTATTGCATTGTCATCGGTCCTTGATAAGTGTGCAAAGTTTCAAATCAATCCCACGTTTTAAAGGGGGTGAAAATCACGTTCAAAGATTCCGTTACATTGATACATAGATACATATATTATGTTACATAGATACATACCAAGCTAATAAAAGCGTGTTAATAAATTGGCAACGTGTTGACAATCCGTGGGGCTGGCAATAATGCCTATAACTTTTTGGGAGATAAGCTGGTGCCCAACCGGTGGGTTGCCTTGTCGATCATTCTTCCATACAAACGTAGTCTGGAAATTAATCCACTGTTTGACGGTGTACGTTCAAAAAAAAAAAAAAAAAAACAATTTGTGTCATCATTATCTAGCCCTGTATGGAAACAAAACAGTATAAAAAAATATGTTTGAACGTTATGAGCGTCGAAAGTTCCATATTTGAACACTAATGTTAACGCATCTTTGGACGCAAAACAGTCACAAACAAGGATAGATTAGTAGTTCAACAATGCAAATCATTTTATTTTGAACAGATACATTTAGTAGTTTTTTCTTAATATCTATATTTCCAAAGGTATGTTTATAAAATTTCGTTTGCTCGTTTTCGTTCTAAATCATCATCCATTTCGCCACAAATTAGCAAAAGTGTGTATTCGTACGCGAACTAGCTTCTTACCGCTCATCACAGCATCTATCTCTTTCGCACATGTTGTCGGATGAGATAGCATGAATTTAACCCCACACACAAAACGGTTCGTGCCGTCGTCGACTAGGGCAACCATAAGCCCGTTACAAAAAATAAATCTCAAACTTTATTACCACATCCAAACTTTTAGTTACATCCAAACCCAGCTTCATTTGAGGTGCTTTGAGCTGCACCTGTAACCGCTGACAGCACACACTTCCTCACTATAATGTATCTCCACCTTAACAGCTCTACAATATATTCGGTAAGGTACTTCTTCACTATAATAGATCTCCATCTCTTCGCAGCTCAACAATGCTAGTAATATTAAATGTGGAAGTTTGTATGTTTGTGAATTTGAACGTGCATTTTCCAATTAACAGATAACAATTTACCTACCACTATTTGTATCTGCATCATACAATGGTTGACTGGTAGAAAATGCTTAAAGCATTAAGTCCTCCTCTGGATGCATTAACAACTTAACTGCCAGGTGACCGAACAATACATTGTCTATTGTGTCTCATTTTCTGGCAGCTAAGGTGTTAAAAAAATAAAGAATCAAGTAATAACATATTATTATCAGATGTGGAAGACATTTGGAACATGGGGAGACCTCGCCCTAGATTAGAACATGGGATACTTATCCAGTAGTAATTATGTGCCATGGAATATTTTATCGACTTACACACGAGCGAAGCCGCTGGCAGAAGCTAGTATAATAAATGTGAAAGTTTGTATATTTGGATGTTTATGAATTTGAATAAGGATATTTTGTTAGTTAATGTGCATCAACTGCTCTCCCCCGGTGGTTTCCCGCATTGTCGAGGCAGGGGGGCTCAGTACACGTGGCCGTGGCACCCACGGTGAAGCGAAGAGGAACCCGAGGAGGGGCCGCTCTTCAGGGCTTTTGCCGATTAAGCCGACGACGTAGCGGCCATCTAGTAGGTTGCGAAGCCGCTCGGTAACAGACGACACCGCAACTGAGGCGGGCCGCGATGTCTTATGGAGATTCCCAGGTCCCATACAATGTCGCGGCTGGAGAGGAGTGCCGGTATTGCGTTGCGCCGGTCTCCCTACCTTCCGCGGCCCGGACCGGGTGGCCACCATCTGATGGCGGACGCGATTGGGCCACAGGGGAGGAGGAGTGTCGGTATTGCGTTAGCCGCTCTCCCTATCCCTTGCGGCCGAAAAATGTTAGGTGGCGGAGCCATTGACCTTGACCCGTCACAGGGGGACCAAGGGTGCCATACACGGGGTCAGCTGGCGCCCATGTGCTGATTTGGTCCCTGGGGTGGTCCGACTAAATCTATCTATACAATTCTATTTTGAACAGATAGATTTAGTCGGTTTAAAACCGACTAAATCTATCTATACAATTCTATTTTGAACAGATAGATTTAGTCGGTTTAAAACCGACTAAATCTATCTGTTCAAAATAGAATTGTATGCGTTGTTGAACTACTAATCTATCCCTGTATGGATGCCGTTTTGCTATTTTCCGTCTTCTTATGGTATTTATTTGCGCCCGAAAATGCGTTAAAATTAGTGTCGAAATGTGGAACTTTCGACGCTCATAACTTCCAAAAATATTTTGTTTTTTTACTTTTTTGCTTCCATACAGGGTTAGATAATGCTAAGACAAATTGATATCACTTTTTTTTTATTTTGAACTTACATTGTCAAACAGTGGAATAATCCCTAGACTACGTTTACGTTTGTATGAAAAAAAAACGACTAGTGTAAGCTTAATTAGTGTATTTCTAGTAGTATAGTCGTCACAATCTAAGAAGCCCGTTGACGTTTCTCATTTTACATGACGCGATAACTTTCTGAGAAATTGAAAAATCAAATTCATAATCCTAATTAAATACTATGTTACCCATACACTATGACAACGAGTATCATTCGCAAGCATCAAGTTTAATTATTAGTAAGTACTAGCTGTGCCCGCGGCTTCGCCCCCGTCATCTGCCTGCCAACCCTACCCTACTTACCTTCCTGCCTACCCTACTTACCTATCTACCATTTTTTTTTCTATAGTCATCATTCTTTCGCGGAGAATATTAACATCGCCAATCAGAAAATGTCTTCAAATGCACAACGCCATCTATCGAATATCGAGTTCAACTGTCCGAGTATCTGAATTGCGTGTGTTGTGATAATTTTACTTCTTGAACACTTTAAATTCAACTAACTTTTGATAGAGTGAACCGATTGCGATGAAAAACTATTGTGCGTAAGTTGAAAGTAATTTTTCAACTTACGCACAATTTTTATGTATAAAAGTTTTTTACATTGGTTTCGTACATTTCACGTGATGCGTGCACAAATAAACAGACAAACAGACAAAAATTCCATAAATGCTGGCAATAGGTTCTGTTGGTTATCCTTTAACACCCTGGAATATATAAAATAACAGGTAATACACCACCCTTTTTACTCCAGAACAGTCCCAAGTCCGACGTCACGCGTCGACGGCATGCGGAGTATCTGCTTTCTCAGCGAGCTGCAGAGACACCTGAACAGTCCCTAGATCGACGTCAACAGCGTGCTGACTATTTGATGTCTCAGTAAACCTCCAAGGGTTCAAGATTGTATGGAATCCATCAGTTTTGAAGTTAGACATCTGAAATTGGATATCGGATATGAGTAGAATTTATAGTTAAAAAAATAAAATATTTATTTAAGATGGTTTATCGCGAAACTTTATGTGGCAGACCAAATTCTACGCGAGCGAAGCCGTGGGCAAGAGCTAGTATTATATATTTTAAATGATAGGCCTAATGATTCTCGATTAAATAAACGTATTATCCAATAAGTTTTAGAGTATATAAATGTTATATCTAAAGAAATTATATTAACAGTATAATTATAGAAATTATACTCACGTTTATACGTGAACGTACTCTCTTTTGAACGTTATTGAAATGGCAATATACCAAATAACTTAATATGATAAATATATAGACCCATCCAATAAACTGAAATCACTGCATGGCGCGTCGCTCGAAACAATTTTTTACAATTTATATGCTATGTAATATGGATATATATAATATGGATTTTAGTATATCATTTGAAAGGTAATTTTGTTAGATTTCAAATTCTTCCAATATCCATAATCATAGACTATTCATCTTATGTCATGGAACGTAAAAACAAAAGACATAAACTTTTAAAACAAAGCACTATATTGTTTGTCTGACGGGCGCTCTTTTTTTAAAACAAATCGCTAAGAACATAAGGGTAGTTTTCAGCGATAAGTCTTCAGGAACTATTCTTGGGGCTTCAAGGATGCGCATCAGTCTTCATACAGCATTTTGCGGCTCACAGAAAATTTCTTCTATTTTCTTAAAATTATTGAAAAAATAGGGTATTTTCAATAACTGTCTCCAGAATTTTCCCTCTTGGCTCCAGCGGTAAATAGGGCACGTAGGACTTGTTCCCTGCAGTGCACGTCGATTTTTGGTTTATTTGTGAAATTAATTTCTCCGAAATTCGAAAAATTAATTCCACCACTGTTTCTTCCTGACGTCCTGGGGCGCTCCAGACTCCGAAATTCGGCTCGAACGGGTCAACGTTGTGTTGCACGTAGCCGAATTAATATGCAGGCACCCAGTTGTTTTTTCTGGATCTGCTGTTCCCGACGTCCTGGGGCTCTCCAGGCTCCAAAATTCGGCTCGAACGGACCAACAATGTGCTGGACGTAGCGTGATCACTGGCCCCGAGAAAAGAAGGGCGTAAACCTTCTGGCCATTGCCGCTGAACGCCCCGATCACACACGAATTAAGGTTCTTGGATGCCTGGCTGCATCAGCGACGTAAGGTTGCAAATCGACTCGAACGATTCAACAGTGTGTTGACTGAACTCGAGTTACTTCCAGGTTCTGGGTTCCCTACTTCTGGATCAGCACTCCTGGTGTCCAGGTCCCGAGGTTCAGCTCGACAGGATCGAAAAGGGGTGTCTTCATTGGGGTTGAAGTCGACGAATTAAATGAAACACTAAGTTATTCAGTACACGGCACGATCCTAGGGCTCTCAACAATTACTGAGACTCGATTCTATATAAGAATTACTTCTTATTTACTAAGACAAGTACAAGCGACTAGCTTTGGATGACTACAAATTCTATTTGGGCCCGGGGTAACTATATACCCTCGGATCGTGCCATTATTGAGAGCCCCGCAAATTCTCGCCGAAAATAATTTTTATTATTGTAAAAAACCCTTATCAATATTTGGTAATAGGGTTACCGCACCCCTTCCACGGTGCTATCAATAGCTGGATTTCTTCGTACTGTAACACAGTAACGCCCCCTATCTCTGTATCTAATCCATATACCTAATTTCCAGGTATTGATAGCTTCCCTAGACTAATTCTATGAAACAAAGGGACAATTTCCTTTATTTCCCGGTTAAAACCTTAATAGCTTTTAACCTAGCCTAAGGATATCTATAGGTTGGGTTGACCTGCTGGTGCCAATAGCAGGCTGTCTGTTGACGTCTAGAAAAAGCTTATTTTCGGGAATCTTCTATGGGATATCATCCCTTATGTACTGAATCTATAAAATCCTAAGTCATTTCACCGACTTAAGGATTTCCTACTTAGGCTAACCAGACAATCACCGCCTATTATGGGGATTCTGGTAGCCGATAGACCACACTTTACATTCCTAGTGTTCATATAAGTCTATCTAGGCTATATGCACATAAGGTGCCTCGATATGTACAAAATCAATAGCTGGTCACTTTCTTTGCGCCCAGCCATCGGAGAAACTATTTATAAAAACCTAATAAAATTGGGACGACACGATAGCGCGTTTATCGGGCCATCGGGAGGTCCCCAAAAATTCCTTATTTTCGGAATTCCCAGGGGTGTATAGTCCCGGGGAATGCCAAAAACGGACTAAAAATTACATTTCCAGAAACCTATTTTCTGGAATTGTACTTAAACTACTTGAGCGATTTTCGCTCCAAAGTGATGACTTGGTAGCTAGTCCAGCAAGCCATCCGAAAGTACTTACACCATAGGTACATCTATTCCCTTCATGGAGTTATTCCACCTGAAGGGTCTACAAATTTCAACGTTTTACGTTGTTTACATTTTTCATGACTGTTCATCTCGCTGACTATCCAAGCGATTCTTCCCATCTAGAAACCGCCTGGAAGCCCTTTTGGCAAGCTTTCCAATGGTAGTACTTTTATCAGTACACCTATATGTTTTCTAGGTACTTAGGGCACCTAAAACCGTAAGCATTTGCCGAAAACCAGATAAACAGCATGTTCCTATTATATACCGACTTGATATCTCAAGTAAATGGGCTTTATATAAAAGACTACGCTAACTATGAGGTGTATATAGGTTTCCCGTCTCGGTCTAGGTCCCCTATATACCCTAAAATGACCTAAAACCATATATTTGGTGTTTTGAGATATCAAGTCAATATTCACATTTATATAGCGGAAACTATGTGGTTTTCACATAGTTTCATCATTATGTACCGATTTCATGTCTAGTACATAGGATAAGCCCTTAAAAACATGATTTTAATTACTATAATTTGTTTCCAAAGCTTCAAAACTATAAATATCGCGTGGTGCCACCCCGCGGCTCATTCGGAACTAATCCGTCGTCGAGCAATGACGTATCGTACGACAGGAATTTACGTTTTTCACTATGATAACTCTTATCAGTATGCTTTCTAATGCTTTTACTCCATTAAGGGTGAACTATTGAACCCTATAACATACTGACAAATACTAAAAACATTATACTACTATCTCAAAAAATGCAGGTAAAATTTTAGTATAAATACAGACGTGCCTCTAAAAATTATTTTAGTATTAGATGGCGCGCCGTGGTAAGCAGACATGTCTACACATACATACTTTAAACTTCTATGAACCATTTAGTATGGTTGATGACGCTTCGTCGCGAACAATTGGTTACTTTAAAATTATATCAATCTTTTGTTATATTAACTGATCATTATATCAAATAAAATTATAGATTCAGTTGTTATATCTTGTAAATATTAGAGATTTTGTAATTAACTACTTCAAAATCAAAATCAAATATTTTTATTTTACATAGGCCTACATGGGCACTTATAAAACGTCGACAAAAGGTGCACGGTTCGGGTTAGTCGTTTCCTATGGAGAAGAACCGGCAAGAAACTCCATGGTTACTCTTTTAATTTTTTTTGTTTACAATATTTCCATGTTACAGCATTAGTACTTGGATATGTGGGGACAACGTAGGCCCGACAATAAGTCGTACGAAATTGAAACAAAAAAACAAACAAAAAAAATAATGCACGAAATAAAAAGTTAACAAATGTTAACAATCATCTAGAAATCTAGAAAGCCTACAATGTTCACACATTCACAAAAGGTAAAAGAATCTATACAAAGGTAAAAAAAAAACACAACACTAAATTTAACATGTGGCACAAATACTGTAATCAGTGCTGTAACTATTCTTAGCAAAGGGCTATAATGATGATTGAAAAATATTGTAAAAAGTCTAATTAAAAGAGAAAAAAATGAGATTGAGAATAGTTAGAGATATCCATATATTTGTGCCGTTCATGAGTTACCAGGGAAGCCGCATGCGCAGAGGGTGTCAAAGCCAATTTTTTTATCTTCAACGTAGTCCTTGATTTTATAATATGCTTTTTTAATAAGGACACGTTTGATGTAGTTTTTGAACTCTCCATCGGTCAGTTCTATAACTGACTTAGGCAACTTGTTATAAAAGCGTATACTGTTTATAAGAAAAGACTTGCTAGTTTTCGTTAATCTGAATTTGGGTATTACAATTTCGTGCTTACTGCGTGTATTTAAATTATGGAAGTCACTTCTAGTTTTGAAAAGCCCTCGATTTTTGCGGACATACAAAATACATTCCAAAATATAAAGTGAAGGTAGAGTCAGTATATCGATCTCTTTAAATTTTTCTCTGAGGGACTCGCGAGGACCCATTTTATAGATCGCGCGGATTGCCCTCTTTTGTAAGATAAAAATTGAGTCAACGTCTGCTGCTGACCCCCACAGCAGAATGCCATAAGACATAATACTGTGGAAATAAGCATAGTATACTAGTCTAGCTGTGGCTACATCGATTAACTGCCTTATCTTCCTTACTGCATAGGCAGCCGAACTTAACCTGCCCGAAAGAGTTCTAATGTGCGCGCCCCACTGCAATTTTGAATCGATAGTAATCCCCAAGAATACAGTTTCCGTTATTATTTCAAGATTTTTGCCGTCAAGATTTAGATTTAGGTCACGTTGAGGTACATTTGGTGAAGAGAACTTTAGACATTTTGTTTTTTTCGCATTCAGTAAAAGATTGTTAGCTGCGAACCATTCCGAGAGAACAATTTGACTTTCATTGACATGTAAGACATCCGTATCTTTCCTATCTATTTTAAAAATTTGCGAAGTATCATCAGCAAATAGAATTATATCCGATAATTTGGCCATCATAAAAGGGAGATCATTAATGTAAACAAGAAAAAGGAAAGGGCCGAGAATTGAACCTTGGGGCACGCCCATTTTGACTAGAGACCCGGAGGACGTCGCCCCATTAACATTTACTTTTTGCTGTCTGTTTGATAAATAGGAAAGCACAAGATCAGCAGCTTGTCCCCGAATTCCGTAGTGTTGTAATTTACAGATCAGTGTGTTGTGGTCGACGCAGTCGAACGCTTTTGACAGATCACAGAAAATGCCAATGGCATCCTGGGATTTCGCCCAAGATTCCAAGATGTGGCTGATGAGTTTTACTCCCGCGTCCGTTGTCGACCTACCTTTCGTGAAACCAAACTGCTGACTATGCAGGATCCCATTTGAATTGAAATGAGACAACATCTGGTCCAGCATCATTTTTTCATAGATTTTACTCAATGCTGGTAGCACGGATATAGGTCTATAATTAGAGGGATCGCTCTTACAGCCTGATTTGAAAATTGGTACTACTTTACTGTGTTTCATTAAGTCAGGAAACGTGCCGCTGTCCAAACACTGATTGAATATGCCTGTTAGGACAGGAGCAATTGAGTCAATGATATCTCCAAGAACCCTAACGGATATCCCCCATAAGTCTTCAGTGTTTTTTATATTGAGACTTGAACGCGTTTTTAATTGTATCAATGCATATTGGTTTAAATTTAAAGGTTGGTATGTCTTCAGTAAAGTATTCCTTAAGAAGAGCTGCAGCCAATTTAGATGAGGAGGGAAGTGACTTCGAAACCTCTAACGGAATGTTGGTAAAGAAATTTTCTAATGTCTCAGCGACTTCTTGCTTACCAGAAATGGTTTGATTAGATATTTTCAAAGACAACTCATTCTGATCGCGTTGTTGTGTCTTTCCAGTTTCTCTATTAATTACTTGCCACACAGTTTTTATTTTATTATTAGAAACACCAATTTTGTTAATTATTATTTGAGATTTTGCTTGAGCGCATACTCTTTTGAATATTTTGGAATAGTTTCTAACATATGTGTGGAAAACTTGATCGGTAGTCAAAGATATTTCGTAATATAAATTATATAAATTATCTCGGCTTTTTCTTATGCCCACAGTGGCCCATTCACTAAATTTCGATTTGTAATTGTTGACTTTAACTGTTTTTATAGGACACGTTTTATTGAATTCTTGGCAAATTGTAGAAAACAACGTGCCGTAATTTATATTGGGGTCTTTTAAATCAAAACTGGCGTTGCAAAGGTTGCTAAAAACATTATTATTAAACGAATTTAATTTATTTTTAGTAAGAGGTCTTAATCGAATTGATTTAGCTAGGTTATTTTTTTTATCTGACTCAAAAGATACTAGCTGACCAGTATGGTCTGACCTAACGCCACTAATTAAAAACGATTTTTGTACTTTACAATTAGTGAATACATTATCTATGCACGAAGCTGAAGTTGCTGTTATTCTTGTCGGTTCATTAAATAAATATTTTAAGTTAAATAATTTGAACAATGAAATGAGCTTACAGTTTTCAGGTGAATTGACTAACAGATCTATATTTAAGTCACCACAAACAAAAACTAATTTATTATCTCTGAAAAGTTTACTTAACAATTCTTCCATTGTAATTAAAAACAATGAATAGAATAGAATAGAATAGAATTTTATTTTGCAAATATGGGTAATATACAATAGTTGTTATGATATAAAAGCTCAGCCATATTTTACCATTCGGCATGCAAACATTTACATTATTTATGCAACATGAACTTAAATTAATAAATTATCATTACAATTATCATTCAATGGATCAATTAATATATTATCATTACAATTATCATTCAATAGATCAATTAATAAAATATAACTACAATTATCATTCAGCAGATCAATAAATAAATAATCATTATGCTCACAACGTCAATTCAATAGATACAATTCAATAGAACAATTATCATCACAATGATCACTCAATAGATCATATTTAAATTATTATTATCATTACAATTATCGTACAATAGATCAATTAACAAATTATCAATATCATTACAATTATCATTCAATTAACCAACAAATATATTTTTCTCTGTCAAAAATTCAGCCACACTGTAGTACGTTTTATTTATTAAAAAATTACGTAATCTCCTCTTAAACAGCACTGTATTTAAATCTTTCCAACCACTTGGTAATTTATTGTAAATAATTGGGGCCATGCAATAAACACTGTTGCGCATCAAAGCGGTTTGATATGATACCTGACATATTTTGCTATTGTCACGCCTATTCCTTGGGAATACATCCGCTAGGCGTTCAAAACGACTTGGATTTTGCTTTACAAACACAGCCACCTCGAAAATATAAATACAAGGAAGTGTCAAGATATTGTATTGCTTAAAATAGGGCTTGCAACTGTCTGTAGTTTTTAGTTTAAACATTGACCGGAGACATCGTTTTTGGGCCTTAAATGCAGTGTCTCTATCAGTTGAGTTCCCCCAGAAAATGATACCGTAGCGTAAGTGAGATTCAACTATGCCGTAGTAAGCCGTTAGAAATGTTTTGGTATCTACTAAGGAGGATAATCTATATAAAACATATGCAGATGAACTCAGTTTTTTTACACAAAATATCTATATGTGCTTTCCAATTTAAGCTGTAATCTATTTGTAATCCTAAAAATTTCGTATCGCCTGCTTCTTCAATATTGTCATTTTTGTAGTGTATATGAAGATTAGTTAAGCCGGGAGTACGCTGTCTAAAGTGCATTATCTTTGTCTTATTTAAATTTATAATTAAATTATTCTCGTCTAGCCATTTAATTAGTGAGTTAAGAGAACTATTAATGTCATTTTCATAGGTAATTACGTTTTTACAAGGGATCGTTACTGTGCTATCGTCTGCAAACATTGTTATAGGATGTTCAAGGGACATGGGCATGTCATTGACATACAATATAAACAAAAACGGGCCCATAACGGTTCCTTGTGGTACACCGTATGAGATTTTACGTTCTCGTGATCTTGTTATCTCTTCATGTTTATTAACTAAATTAATGCGGCTAACTTCGGTTATTTGTGTTCTATTTTCTAGATAAGATTTTACAAGTTCGAGCACGTTACCTCTAATGCCATAGATTTCCAATTTATTTAGTAAGGTATTATAATGCACATAATCGAACGCCTGAGTCATATCGCAAAATATAGCACATATGGGGGATCGTTTATCCATGTTTCTAACAATAGTATACAAAAAGTCGTAAATTGCCATATTAATGGTTTTGTGCTGTCTGAATCCTTTTTGTTCTTCACAAAGTATATTATTTTTCTCCACGTAATTATATAATTCTCTGTAGATGTATTTCTCAAATATTTTTGAAATAACCGGCATGAGTGAAATTGGTCTATAATAATCCATTAACTCCTTATCTTCTTTCTTAAATAAAGGTTTAATTATAGATGTTTTTAAAGCATCAGGATATTTACCCGCACAAATAATGAGGTTGAGTAAGTGGCTTAGATGACCGCATATCTCGGCTGACACTGACTTTAGCACTTTTGTGGCGATTCCATCAAAACCTACACTGCCAGTGTTTTTTAGAGACATTGTTTGATGCTGGTGGTCTGTAAACACACAAGATATGCCCCTCGACCGCTGCACATGCTACCTCACATAAGCGATCAACAGAGTAAGCAGTGATATCCTTTCTTTCCTTATATTTGAGATGACTATTACAAAGTATCAGGGTACCACCACCCACTGTGGATCTTTTGTACGCGCTGGCTTATCCCAGTTTATTGCTCGCGAGTGTAGTTACTTCACTACATAGTTATCGCATTACATTATTTGCTGACATTGTATCGGCTAGCAGTAAATACATCTCTCAGTGTTTAAAGCGTCATTCGTATTTTAAAATATAGACAGAATAAAATAATTGTCAGTCGGCTGACAGCAGACAGGCTTTTGATAAATATGTAAAAAAATATTTAATTATATAGGAATACATGCCAATCAATGCGCGAGTAAATCTTTTATTTACTCTTGTAACAGAGTAGGTATTTTCTTGAATGGTTGAAGGAAATATCGTGAGGAAATTGGCATCTCCTAAAGTCAAAAATTGGAAGACATGTGACGTCCACGAACCCACACTGGGTTCGCACGGTGAATTACATATAATCCACTCCTTATCACACATAGGAGATCAGAGTTCCAATTGTGGGGACATTAAAGGCTGATCATGAGTAGGTATTTAATATTTCAGTCCTCTAAGTTTAAGTTAAGTATTAAAATATCAATGAAAAAGTCTATAAAGAAAACAAATTTGATTGGTTTTCAATGAAAGAATAATAAATTGCGTATAGAGATTGATTCTAAGTAGGAATATTTTATTTTAGTCCTTAAAATACCTACGAAAGACCAATTTAAAACTCTAAAAGTAAAACAAAATTGATTATTTTCATTCAATTTCAAATTAATTGGGTATAGAGACGAAAATACCAAACAATTAATTTGGTCCTTTAAAAAAATATGATTGATGATTGAAAGTATTAAATCTTAAATCTCTTTGAGTGGCAAATTAAATGTATTTGTCAACGTCGCGACGAAAATAAACGTGAGCGAACAACAGCTGGGCTTGCTTGTTTATTTATTGTTTTATTTTGATTGGAAATTTCGTGAAATGTTGGAGGATAAGCAGAGGTGGGCGAGTAGGTATTATTTGAGAAGATATTATACATGGGTGTATGTTACTAAGCCGGTATTCATGTTGTGGGTTTAGGGTGTTCTAAGACGGGATTGATTTACATATCCAGGACTTACGACTGCGGTCAGATTTGTTAGATGACATCCTACTTATTATTATGCAAATTCATAGACAGTTTTTATTTGTTAGAAGTTTTTAAATGTTTTCTAATTAATCATATCTAAACGGCTGCAGTGGTGGCCCAGTCGTATTGGCTGCGACTTACAATTTGTAGGTCGTGGGTTCGAACCCAGGCAGGTGCTTTACTTTGTGTAAATTATTTGTGCTTTACTTTGTGTAAATTATTTCATCACCACTGCTCTCAAAAATGGTGAAGGAAAAACCAAAATTCGAAGACATGTGACATCCACCAATCCGCACTGGGCCCGCGTGCTGGATTACGGCCCATCCCCTCTCACAGAGAGGAGGCCTGTGTCCCTGCAGTGTTAAAATTAATAGGCTGATGATGTGATGTGATGTGATGTGATGTGAAACGGCTGCAAGGATCGTCTGAAATTCAAAACATAGGTAGAACGTGACCGCGAACGTGATTAGGACATTAATATACTTTCATTCCGATAAATTGTTCCTTTTGGTTAATACTTAACATTCACGCAAGCGAATTCTTTGGGAAAAGCTAATAAGGTAGTTGACAAAAAAAAAACCATGTAGTCCGTCAGTTAGATAACCTAAAAATATTGGATATGATTTTTTTTTGGCACGTAAACAAAAAAATACGACGACACAGAGCGTTGAAATATCGTGTGACGTCACGGTGTGCTACACTTTATACTGACAAAGTGACGACACCAGCCCCTACTCCTGAACTTTGATGCGCTTTATCTTTGTCAATTATATTTATTTGATGAAGCAAAAAATACGGGTCCAATATTATTTGATGCCTACCTAATCTCAATGACGGCCTAAATATAATTATTATTTTACTTCCCGGAAAACATCCCTACTATATATTTATAACAGACCAGTCCATAATTTGATTATTTGGATATGTAGTAAGAATATGGAATAGAATCAAGAAGCAGTTTATGTTAGTTAGAATCAGTTTTTACGAGCTAAATAAGGTAACACAAAATGTGACGACAATCAAAACAATAACATTATTTGCCAGAGATCTGATACAACCATCACAAGTAACCGTTTACGAGCTAAACTCATTAACAACATCTTCACAAATCTTATCTAGCCATTTATCTAAGCATAATCGCGCGGATAGTCGCGCAACCCATCCAATTACTGACCTACATAAATACCGCTTACCCTATCGCACTATTCATAAACAAAGCGACCCTCGTGTCATAATATAAATAACACTAATCCCAAAGGGTGACACTTTCACAATGAACCTTTGTAATCCAGAAATCGGCAATTAAAAATAATTATTATATTCTCCTGACTAGTGATTCAGGGGCTTGTAATCTTGCTATATACCTTTACAGAATGGGTGACTGGTAAATATTGCGTGTCCTATGGGAGCCTTAGTGAACAAGTTAAACTGTTCGTCCCACTTGTCAAATGAAGGAAGACTAGTGATTATTTTGGGCAGGCCCCGGAAGGATTCGACATAACTAAGTGACCATCCTGCTGGCTCGAAGCGATTGCATTTATTTTGAATTTTATTTTAGGCGAAATTGCACATGGATATTTGTTCACATGGACGCAAGGTGATGCAATTCGACCGATTTTCACTCGATTCTTTTTTATATAATACGTTCCCAATATCGCCATTGCATCTCACCATCAGGAAGGTTCTTTAGAATATCGAAACCTAATGATATTAAATCGACATACGACGAATGACATGTCTTTTACAGAAATAGATTTTTCTGTTTATGACATTCCATTTTTGACTTTTTGAACTGCTAATTCAAGCGTACATGCTTGTGTAAAATAATAACACGTAGGTACTAACTACGTACCTATAAAAAAGGCTGCAGGCATACTTTGAGATATCAACTTAACAAATCAGAAGGCCTGCCTAAAAATTATATATCTTATTATCTTTCTGATTAAAAACAGCTGCAAAGGTGTCATCAAAAAATAAGTTATCAGCCTTTCTTATCCGTTTTATAAATGTACATAACGATATGTCAACGTGCATTGTGGTTGACGTGGTGAAAAAGGAATGAGCGGTCTACCGAATTCTGTTGCATTCATTATGTAATGCAATTAATGCCATCAAACTTTATCACGTGCAAGCAGATTCGCTAAATTGCTTTTGGTTGAAATTGTGTGGAATGGGTGAAATAGTGACGTATTTCTATTGATGTTTTTTTTAACTTCGACACATTGTCCTTCATTACTCTTCTGGCTGCCAGCAGATTCAAGCAACCTTTAACACGACATTATTCAATTTTGTAGGTAAATTCAATGTCTTACAAATAACAGTAATTCCAAACCAAACTGTACCGAGTGTGATGTTGTGGAGGACGTGTTCCACTTGTTGGTGGCATGTGTCAGGACCAGAGCTGGGAGAGAGGCTCTGTTGAATATAATGAATAATAAAAATACTAATGTTAGATTTAGGAATTTTCTAAAGTATCCTGTCAGCGCATCTGTCGGAAGCAGCGATTTTAGTTTATTAAATAATAGATTAGTTAGAATAAGTATATACGTGTATATGTTTAGGTTATGATAGAGTATGTTTATCATCGACACGTATAGAATAATATGAATAAGTCTAGATCAGATAAATGATAGTACTTTGAAGTGCTAATGAATGACTCAGATGTTGTCCAAAGTTTTATCTTGTCTCTATTTTGACGTTAAACACCCTTTTTAGGGTTCCGTAGATAAATGGCAAAAAACGGAACCCTTATGGATTAGTCATGTCTGTCTGTCTGTCTGTCTGTCTGTCCGTCCGTATGTCACAGCCACTTTTTTACTAAACTATAAGAAACTATAAGAACTATGCTGTTGAAACTTAGTAAGTAGACGTATTCTGTGAACCGCATTAAGCTTTTCACACAAAAATAGAAAAAACTATGCATTTTGGGGGTTCCTCATACTTAGAACTGAAACTCAAATTTTTATTTTTTATTTAAAGGGGTATTTAAGGGCCTACATACGTAAAACGGTAACTTTCTAAAGAATACTCCTTAGTAACGGCTAGGTTAAAAGGTTTCAAGAAAATATTTATTTATTATTTATTCATGTACATAATTTTGAACACAAGGTTTTTTCGTGTAACTCAACTTTTGGAAACTCCTCCAAAACGCCTTGGATGTTTAAAAATAACTATACACAGAAAAATTGATGGCTGGAACTTCTTCATAACTAACATAGCATATGTAAATCAAATAATATTTTGCAAAGAAAACTGTTCAAAAGGATGCCAAAATATCAATAATTAACCATTATTGATATTTTGGCATCGAGCGGGCGCACGGCCAGTACTGCATTTACATTGGGGCGTATATATCGCCTTATGGATAGGTCTTCAAAAATTATATTGAGGTTTCTAATATAATTTTTTTCTGAACTGAATAGTTTGCGCGAGAGACACTTCCAAAGTGGTAAAATGTGTGACCCCCTGTAACTTCTAAAATAAGAGAATGATAAGTCAAAAAAAAATAGATGATGTACATTACCATTTAAACTGCCACCGAAAATTGATTTGAATGAGATCAGTAACTAGTTTTTTTTAATACGTCATAAATCGTAAACCACAATTTACCAAGTACGGAACCCTTCGTGCGCGAGTCCGACTCGCACTTGGCCGGTTTTTTAGTATCCAATCATCATCGTGCAGTTTTTGACTTCACTCACAGCTAAACATAGACCTATCCTTGCTTGCACCAATACCGAAGCTCTTGAGTCAGCTCATAACCGCCAGATAACAAAAAAATACTAGTCATTGTAAGTCAGACAGTCAGTCTCAGTAAAATGCTCGATGACCTCAGTAGAGCTTCCGAAAGAGTGGGTCTTAAAATGAACATGGAAAAACCCAAGGTCATGGTGAATGCCCATGTTACACGCACTCCTATCAAGGTCGGAGACTCTACACTCGAAGTTGTGGGCGACTATGTCTACCTGGGACAAACGATCCAATTGGCTAGGGCCAACTTCGAGAACAATTAATATTTAAGAACAACATAATTTGACATGTAAATAAAAAGGTATACGTATAAACCAAATAAAAACAAATAGTAAGAGAATAGTTAACTAAAATGTAGAATGAATGAATGTATAGATTGGGAGCGCTATTCCTATCTCCTAGACACTGACTGTATCTAGAATGTTGCTGTGCCCTACAGGGTCCATAATTGTTTCTGTAACTTATATTTACCACCTGTATGTACATTATGGATGCAATAAATTGAATTTGAAAGCGGTCAACCGTCGAATCCGACTCGGCTGGGCAGCGTTCGGGAAGTTGCGAGGTATCTTCTCGTCCAACTTACCACAGTGTCTCAAGACGAAAGTCTATGACCAGTGTGTGTTGCCAGTGATGACATATGGCTCTGAGACGTGGTCGCTTACAATGGGCCTTATCAGGAAGGTTACAGGCACTCAAAGGGCAATGGAGAGGGCTATGCTCGGAGTTTCCTTGCGTGATCGAATCAGAAATGTGGAGATCCGCAAGAGAACCAGGGTTACCGACATAGCCCGAAGAATTGCCAAACTTAAGTGGCAGTGGGCAGGGCGAGTGGCGACCGCGAACCGGAAGACGATGCGTTGGAAGGCGTCCCACTAGGCGGACCGATGACCTGGTTAAGGTTGCGGGAAGGCGCTAGATGCGAGACGCGCGGGATCGGTCTATGTGGCGACGCCTGGGGGAGGCCTATGTCCAGCAGTGGTCCGTCTTTCGGCTGAAATGATGAATAGTCATTGATCCGACTTGTACCAAAAAGTATTTATTACGTAACTTGAAAACATGATTTTTTGTTTATGGAGATATTTTGATAATTTTCATCTCAAATGAAAGGTATAGGCGTAGAACCATTATATCCGTTTAAATCATGTAAATCTGTCCACGTGTTTAGGAGAATTTAACTCATTACTGAAAATATTAGGTCCTTACCTATGAAATTGGCGTTTTGTGAAAAAACTTGAAAAGTGGGTACCTCATGAATTGAGTGCAGCAAACCGACAAACGCGCGTCGACTGCTGCGTAACATTACTCAACCGGCACAATAATGAAGGGATTTAAAATCGAATCCTGTGATGAAAAGTGGATCCTGTACAATAATAGGAAACGCTCATCGCAGTGGTGGAACCCTGGTGAACCAGCTAAATCCTGTCCCAAGCGGAAATTTATAATAATAATAAATACATTTATTTGCAAACAAGTGTCACAGTTACATAAAAGCTCTGCCTCCTGAACTAGGTAGTTAACCTGTATCTCAGGAGACAGGTCCCTTCCACATTACATAATACAGTTGGTTTACATGCTAGGCACAGGGCTAATTAAACATTTAAAATAAAATAAATATTAATCTATGAAACGTATGATTACAAAAATATATATAAAAAACTAAACCGAATAAAAAAAAAATTGAATGAATAGATGATTGCCCGTGTGGTGTGGTGTGTTGTGCATGATGGTGTGTTTTTGTATGTATGTATTCGGAATTACAATTACGGTGTGTGTAGATTTATGCTGGTAGTGCAGTCTTTTTATTTGTTTGATTTACTGTTGACTAGATTTTACGTTTGTTCGTAGTCCAACATGCTGAGCCAATTTAGTGCACTCTTGCCGAAATTGTGATTATTTAATTTTGTGCATTTTTAATTGTAAGTTTTTTGTATATACGAGGTGCTGTGGAGCTGTAGTGTCGTTGTGCAAAAGTGGATTTAACTGAAGGTGCTGGACATATGAAGCGTCTCTTGGTGGTTGGTAGCAGCTGGGGAATTGTGGTGCGGTGGAATCTGCGAAGTACTCGACTTACGTAGAGTTTGCGGACCGATAGAACACCAGTGCGGCTGTATAATTCTGTCTAATTGACTCAAAAAAATTACTCGTGAGCGTTTGGTGAACTAGTGCCGGTGTCGTTCACTACAGATTTCATAAATCTGGTCAGACGATTATGGCGGATGTCTATTGTCAGCAACTGCAAACCATGATAGAAAAGCTAGCTACTGTACAGCCGAGGCTGGTCAATCACTCTCGGCCACTGCTGCTTCAGGACAACGCTAGACATCCACCGTACTCCCCGGACCTTGCTCCAACAGATTACCACTTTTTTTGAAATTTGGATAACTCCTTGCAAGGGATAAAATTCAACTCCGATGGGGCACTCCAAAGCGCCTTCAAAGATTTTATTGATTCCCGTCCGAATGGTTTTTTTAGCAAAGGGATCAATGAACTACCTATGAGATAGAAAAAGTGCACAGATAGCAATGGTACATACTTTGATTAAATAAATATATTATATTAAATTAAAAACGACTTTATGTTCCTCCTTTACAAAACGCCAATTTCATATGTAATGACCAATAATTTCATGCCAAGTGAAAGCACGCCTCTGCGATACGTTTGTTTAAATCGTGTTAGCGACACTTGTTGACAGACGAGATAGACAGGTGGTAGAGAGTTTTTTTGATTTTATCTGGCGGCGACTTTAGAGCCTAAATAATTAATCAGCAATATCAGGTGAAATATATTTTAATATGAGGGATGCCTATCCAGTTTCACACATCATTTTAAAAATGTACAAACATTTTCCGCGACCGCTTCCTACCCTAACTGGCACAAAAGACAAATGTTCTCTCATGACCAGTACATTAATCGTGGTTTAAAAACCTGACCGATCCATCAGACGGGACGGTTCCGCACCGGACGGAGACATTAGGTAGAACATTAGCTTTCAATATCAGTGTCCTTTGCAATGGGACCGACGAGAAATTATCACGTTTTCTTACGTTAGCAGACTGTTTATTTATTAATGTGTAAAAGTGACCTTACGTTTTATAGCCAATTTTATGGGAGGGTTTCACTTAAACTGTGTGAATTTATTTATGGTGTATTTATTTACCCGAGTGGCACTAACGAAACTGTTGACACGCTAGGATTGTATGGAAAGTATTCGCAACACCGTCTCTAGCAGTGGCTGCCCATACTACGGCATTAAAATAAAAGAAAAGACACGAAGAAATAAAAGTATATTATTTGTGACTCGTACAGGAGATACAGATACGAGAAAAATATAACATTTTTTTTTAAAGAAACCTTATGAGGCCAAAAATGCTCCTGTCTAAGCTTACACAGCGATATTTAAAATAATAAATAACGTCATGCTCGTTTTCCAAAGGGCCCTGCTGTTAATGAGACGGACTCACTCATGTAATAAAATACTACAGTAGTTATTTATGCTACAAGTGCGGAAAGTAGGTGATTTTCGGTGAGTGGTATTTTTATTCACGAGCGAGCGAAGCGAGTGAGTGGATAAATCGACACGAGTCGGAAAACATCTTACGCACGTGTATCATACAACATTTTACTACGCATTGTGCGAGGAAATTAAAAAAAATATCTGAACCAAGCAAGAAATTAATAAAATGGCGCTTATTCAAGGGCGCTCAGCATATCCACAGATTAACTAATAATTCATAGTTCCTCGGGCATATCTACTGCGCATGTGCAAATAGCTGTCACGTCGTAACGCAAAAGGCACTAGCAAAATATTCATTTTGCCAAACATATTTAGTGAATATTTAAAATTAATTTATTGATCAAAATCTAAATCTAGAGTAATTAAAAACGCCTTAAATGAAGTATTAGTTTTGTTTTAACTTTTACATGAATGATAATCTGTATTAAATTAATTTTTAAAACTTTTCTCAAATAATAAAAACTATGCGACGGGCTGACGTTGGATTTAAAAATTAAAAAAGTACAGGAAAGTAAGAAGCACTAATAAAAAAAGTGACACTTTTCGCACAGTTTGGCTGCTTGGTAAACGCTTTTTTCGAGGACATGCATTGTAAAAGCAATTTATAGTCTTTATGTACCACTATACCTATTTTTATTAGACGCCAAACCATACCAAAATCATACCAATACCTAAATCTATATTCAAGCGCCAAGTCCACCAAAAGTAACTAGCATATTTTCATTTTTCTTGTCATTTATTAACTATTGTGTTTCAAAAACTACCCACTAGTTGTTGTGTTATTTCTGCACTATTATTGTAATTTTATAGATGTTATAATTTTGATTTTGCACGCTGTGTCTACGCATCATATTTTATACTATGCTTGTATAAATTGCTTGTATTATTAGAATAAACAGTGTAACAATTTGTAGATGGGCCAATAAATAAATTAATAATACCTACCTGTCAAGACTGTAATCCAAAATAAATGCAACAAACATTACCGGAAAATCACAATACAATGCTTTACAGCCACGCTTTAGCTACTCCGCCATATGCAATATGCATATGATATGCAGGTGTGAATGTTACGTCACACCAGCGCTTCCGGTCTGACCGACAATTATCACCGCGACAGCCATCTAACATTCATGCATTCAAAACTATGACGCGAGCGATATACATTTTAATTGATGCGGAGTAGGGTTGGTGGTCATGAAGTTAATAAAAAAATATTTTAACTTTTTCTCTAGTATCATCAGGATGCAGAATGTGAACCGGTCACCTGGTTAAGTCTGTGGGTATACGCTTGATGCGAGATGAACAGGACCAGTCGATGTATATTAGTTATGTCCACGTGGCAGTAGACCTCTTTCGATTCACAAATAAAGGCTCATGTTCTAGTAAAAACTAGGCAATAGGCAAAGTACTCAAAAGGTAAAAAAGGAACCCTTATAAGATCACTCTCTTGTCCGTCTGTCTGTCCGTGTGTCACCACCGATTTTCTCTAGAACGGGTGGACCCAGCAAGTTGAAATTTATACCAGATACTGAAGTTTATTGTCCCAATTAAGTGTATACAAATCAAGACAAGAAGTAAGGTATTACAGCACACATAAAGGAAAATTTCTAAAAAATAAAAAAGTTGAAAAGAAAGGGTGTCCCCATACATACATAGTTGACGCCACCCTGGGTACGGAACCCTTCGTGCGCGAGTGCAACTCGCATTTGGCCGGTCTTTTTTAATAGTTAGATAACTTTTAATCGGGGAATAAAATTTATTTTCAGATTAAACTTATCAAACTATTAAAAAAATTGCCTAAATTGTATGGTTACCCAAACTGCTTCGAATATAGGTCAATCATCATCATCTGTCTAACTTTTTGTCAACTATTTGGGTCCGGCTTACACGCTTACAGTATAAGCCCATGCTTCTAATTCATTCATGCAATACACTAATACGATGCATATGTTAGTGATAAGATGAATGTATTAACTGGTGACAATAAATATTTTTTATTTTTTTAAGTAGTTTTTTTATGTGACCCAACTGGCCCAAACGCCAAACCTATATACCTAACCTAACCTAATATATATCTATCACATCACATCATCAGCCTATTAATGTTCCCACTGCTGGGACACTGGCCTCCTCTCTGTGAGAGGGAATGGGCCGTAATCCACCGCGCGGGCCCAGTGCGGGTTGGTGGATGTCACATGTCTTCGAATTTTTGGTTCTAGGACATGCCGGTTTCCTCACGATGTTTTCCTTCACCGTTTTGAGAGCAGCGGTGATGAAATAATTTACACAAAGTAAAGCGCCTGCCTGGGCTCGAACCCACGACCTACAACTTGTAAGTCGCGGCCGATACCACTGGGCCACCACTGCTATATATATATATATTATATATGTATATTAGGTAGGTTAGGTTAGGTTATATTTATGAAAACTTTTAAAAACCCTGTTCTGAATTAATATACCTAATTAAGACTGAAGTCCAACAAAAAAGATTTCCTGTCGAAGTAATTAATGAAATTTCATAAATAAAACGTCAAAGGTAGAATTCGTGCCAACCCTTACCACACGTATGACGGCAGCATTCAACTGTTTGATTTCAATACAGATAATGTCAGGAATAAATCAACCCAGTATTCAGAAACGCGATCCATGGAACTTTGGTGCGAAATGCTTACACACTGGATGACGCACCTGTATACCTGTAAAAGCACACAATACAATTACAATTTACAGCGTGAAAAACAGTCACATAGGTGTGTGAAAATGGCAGGGATAAACCACGAGTGAATATTGATTGTTGCAAAATATTCATTTGTGCCGAATAAAATTATTATAGTAGTGAATATTTTGGTTAATTTACACGGAGTAATGTATCGATGGGGGCGAAAAGTTCTGGAGCCACTCTAGAACTTTTCACCGCGACCGCGTATCGGAAAACTCTGCGTTGGAAGGCCTCCCATTAGTGGACCGATGACCTGGGCGAGAGGCGCATTACTGATCGATGTGGCGACACTTGCGGGAGGTCTATGTTCATGCTAATATTTCGAAGTTTACTGTTAACTATCCATTAAGAGATTCTGACATTAAAACTATCTGACTGATTCGTTAGTTAGCAAGGGCAGACGTCTTTCGCTTATTCTGCCAATCACGATAAAAAGTTGCGTATGAGACTTAGTGTAACTTTCTGAAAGAGTTTTTGCTATCAGATCAGTGTTTTTATTTTATTTTACTTCTAGAGATTTACTCCTACAAACAGAACAATCAATTTTAACCTTTTCAGGGTTCCGTACCCTATTACTGAGACTCCGCGATCCGTCTGTCTGTCTGTTTGTCTGTCCGTCTGTCAACAGGCTGTATCTCATGAAACGTGATAGCTAGACAGTTGAAATATTCACAGATGATGTATTTCTGTTGCCGCTATAACAACAAATACTAAAAACAGAATAAATTAAATATTTAAGTAGGGCTCCCATACAACAAACGTGATTTTTTGGCCGTTTTTTGCGATAATGGTACGGAATCCTTCGTGAGCGAGTCCGACTCGCACTTGGCCGGTTTTTATATAATGACCCGCATTCGCGGGAAAGTAATGTTTTTTCAGCGTATATGACACGCTCTACAGCCCAAACGGCTTGACGGATTATGAGATATTAAGTGTCGTTGGATTTGTCTTAATTGTGTATGGGTATCAAATGAAAGCTACTAAATAGACCATTCGAAAAGTATATTTATCGTAACACTGTTATGTTACTATTTCGTCACAAATTCAAGATAAGTGTAATTTTGATAGAAAAATAAATAATCTTTTACCACATAATTTATTTTGAGAACTCGTTCATTAATAAAACTAAAGAGTCTGAAATAAAACAAACAATTACTTGAAAAGAGAAAAACAAGTAGTGTTTTTTTTAGCAGTCGGGTTTTTTTATTTTAATATTTTTTTACCTCTTTTCTTCAATTTATTTTAAATAAACCAATGAAGCATTACGTATCCGATCCGTCAGTTATTGTCCCAAAGGACAATAACTGACGGATCAAAATGAAAAGTAATAAATCGCAATTTGAAATTACATTTGAAATCCAAAATCCCCAATCCATATCCCATACAGTTTTCTCAATAGTTATAGTTGTTTTTATTTATTTTTTATTTATTTTATTTTGTTTTAAATACCAAGTGGAATGCAAGAAATATTCTGAACGTTTGCAGAAGAAAACAGGTGAAGAAGTTACACAGATTGCAGGTACCTATTTGAAATCAAAACTAATAACTAAAAGAAAGAAAGATACTAAATTTAATTTGCACATACCATAAGAACACAATTAAAAGAATGCTGGTGGGATTTAAACATACATACATAAACTATTTTAGGATTTATTTAAGCTAAAAGTAAATAACCCAAATAATTCAATAATATTATATATGTACATACTTAAACACTAAACAAAAGTAAACTTTACAAACTTAAAATTAAACTAACTACTTACACTATATACAAAAGAAAGGTACACTTAGGCGTCGAAGTACTCATCCACATCGCTGTCATCCGGGAACGTGCCCAGAAGACTGGCAGCATTGCCACGTTGAATGGCAATGCTGATTCTTTGCGCAAAGAAAGAGCCAGCCCTCTGGTCACGCACGGTGTCGATCAGTCGGCGAGAGATCTCCTTAAAAAGGAGACGTGCACTTGGGCCCCATGACCCAAGCGTTTCGACCCTAAACGGCTCAAAACTGTAATTACCAATTAGGTTACAGTATTTGCGCCGCTTTAGGGCCTCAGCAGCAGCGCCAGCACAGCCCGCCGAACTAGGAATATGAGATGGCGCAAGGGTGTCGACACAGGTTGCGTCCCACACCAGAGGCCTACCCATCTTCCACGGCACCAATGTCATGCCATCTGGTCTCTTCCCATCGTCACGTACCAAGCCGTTAGGTTCTAATACAGCTGGTACGCCGGCGGTGACAAGGGCTCGACGAAAAATGTCATTGATGCTGGCGTGCCGTACTATGCGTCCTGCGATCTTGCAACAAGACAGGCCATGGTGCCCAAGGCTGCCGACAGCTTCACCACATTGACACCGATGTGGAGCAACACAAGGTGCGCCTAAGCGTAGACAGGTTGCGAGCCGAAACGAAGAGTCATCATAGTGCCTATGGTGGATGACGGGAGTGCTTGAAGCCACAAACCCGACTCCCATTCCCCCACAGCCAGCAGACGCGCTCAGCAGTACTAGACGATGTATTTATAAGATTATTCTGTATAATACTGCAGAGCGGCACATCCCATCGTCTCTGGGAGGACAGGTTGTCGGGCAAATCCGTATTGGGACAAGCCATTTTCCAAGCGTTCAACGCATCGGTCAAATACGGTACCTCAAAATCAACCAGTGAGGAAGATAAGATGTTCCTGGTTAATTTATCAGTACCGTAGACCGAGGAGAGGAAGGCTGGTAAACTTATACTTGAAATTTTGCGGACGCCGAGGCCGCCCAGGCGAATGGGAAGCGTGGCTTGTTGCCATGCTCGGTCGTCCAAGGCCACATTTAGGATAGATGAAAGTGTGTTTTTTATAATTTGGTCTACTTTTTCTAAGAGTTGTGGGTGTTTCCATAAATGAGAGGAGCGAAGGCTATAAGTAAATTTTGGTCCAAAGCAACAATATCGGATAAGTGTGTAGGCCGAATGCATGTTAATTTTGAAAAGTCTTTCCGAGACAACGTTAAAATTTTGTATTTTCTGTTCAATGAAATCTGGAAAGGATTCATCAAAAATAGGAGAACCCAGGAGGTGAAGAGAGTTTCTCTCGGTAATTTTAATACTAGGTGCTATGGCGTTGAATTTTGCTAAAGTAGTCTGTCGGTCAGTAGTTTGGGGGAGGTAAATTTCGCATTTCGAAAGGTTAAGTTCTAGCCCAATAGAGCTAAATTTATCATTCAAAAAAGTTAAATCGTTCAAGACTGTATCTACATCACCTCCTAGGGTTCCATCATCTAAATACCAAACATTGAATTTAGAATTTAGTTGCCGAATGATTGGGTTTATTGCCAAACTGAAAATGACTGGCCCAAGAGGGTCACCTTGTTGACAACCAACAGCTGATTCCAAAAGGTTTTCCTTGTAGAGTAATTTAGAGGGGTACCTATAACATTGATATAGAAAACTGTAAATTTTCGGTATTTCTTTTTGAACTTCTGTCAACAAGGTATCCCTATTTACGGAATTGAAGGCTTTTTTTATGTCAACCTTAAGTATGACCTCACCTTCATTGTTGTTGAGGTATGTAGATAAGGCGTGTACCGCAGCCTCACAGCCCCCTTTGGACCCGAAGCCCAACTGTAGGGGCTGGAATTTGCTGGCCAATGCTTCACTGTAATAAGCACAGCAAATTTTGGCTGCGATACGTCTGTAGGTAGACCCTACGGCAATGGGACGAATGCCGCCATCCTTCTTGCGCAGGGCACATAGATTTGCTCCGTACAAAATATCAATGACGGCTTCGTTCACATTGCCGGAGAGCACAAGGTTGATGAGGGCCGTCAGCTCCTTCAAAAGGGACTCACCAGCTTCCCCGGCGCCTGTGCACATTAAATCTTTCAAATGTTGGGGTGTCAGGCCGTCGAGGCCGCCGGCGGATCCGCTCCGGAAGGAGCCTACGGCCGCACACAGATGTTGGGCTGTAATTTGTAAAACGTTATTTTCAGGATCGGGGGGGTCGGGGAAGGTGAGATCATCTGCCGGGGAGGGATGTTTGCTCTCCAGAGCTGCAAGTGTCTCTGGAGAGTACGTTGCAACCACATCGCTGCTGAAGATGATCCTAGCCGCACCGGTCGTTTAGTAAATAACTAAAGAGTAAATTCTATTTAGTCGGCCGATTAAATTATCAAAAAATAATGGACACATATTTTTGCTTATTCAAATCAATAAAAAATCACCAAGATAAAGCGCATCACAGTTCGGGAGTGGGGGCTTGTGACGTAACTTCTATGTAAAAAGTGTACCAAGGCATGACGTCATGCGATATTTTAACGCAGTGTATCGTCATATTTTTTTATTAACGTGACAATAGAAAAATATGTGTACAATATTTTTTTGGAAATCTAAATAATGGACTAATTTTTTTTGTCATCGTCCCTATTTTCTCTATACGTACCGACAGTATATTTATTATTTTGTAGTTGTAGGTATTTCTCTCACCAGTAAATAGCTACGATCCACATACAAATCCAAAGATTCAAACTCAATAAGAACCAAGTGGAATGCAAGAAATGTACCGAACGTCCATGTTTGCAGAACACAACAGGTGAAAGCGATATATGGAATCTCAAGAAAGCAGCATCTTGCAATACAGTGTGAATTTTTCAGCACCGTGCGAGATGCCAAATAATTACAAAAAGAAAAGATAATATTCTAAGAAGACTCGTTACTGATTTTGATAAAAACTAAAACCACATTGTTATTTTTTTTTTTGTTGAATTTTTTTTTTCATTTTCCTATATCCAGCAGTGGACATCTTTTGAAATGATGATGTCGATGATGCTAATTACAAAATAATGAAACTTAGCTTATAGAAGTCTTAGGATCCATTTGTATAATTAAAAAAAAAAAAATAAGTAATTACGTCAAAAAAGAAAAGTAGGAGTCAAAGAGCCGATTATAATCGATACTTCATCTATATAGTATCCCACCTAGTTTTAAATAAAAGAAAATAAAATATTGTATTAGGTTAGGTTAGGTTTAGGTTTATGTTAAATAGATTTAAGTACCTACTGATAACACTAACATAGCATTTAAGCACAATCTGTTACTAACCACTAACAACTTATGGACTGATATAGGTCTGAAATAAACATTTTTTTTTTAATCTTCTCACTATCAAAAACATTTTTTTCGAATAATACTAATAATAATAAGTAGGAAGAAAACATTATATTCAAAGAAGACTCGTTACTGATTTTGATAAAAACTAAAACCACATTATTATGACGGCTTTGGTAATCCTGGACACGGCGCCTATCGTTAGGAGGTTTATCCCTCAGGAGCCCTGACCACCGGTAGCTTGGACCCTGTTCCCGATACCGGTGGGTTACCATATTTTATATTTTTAAATGTGTTTTTTTTTTGAGAGGAAGGCTATGGGGGAGACCTTTGCCCAGCAGTGGGACAATATGGGTTGAAAAAATAATTGTTTTCGTTTTTGTATGTGTTATATAACAATATTTAAAAATGTAATTACCAAGAAAATGGTTAAATAAAGGAAATAATAATAACAGTCAATAATAATATATGGGCCAAACTAAGAGGGATACAATCCGCAGTACAGCTTTGTGGCGAGCTGAAGGGCAGTAGCGACCCCAGGGACCTGATCTCCAGAGAGAAGCCTTGTGCTTCATCTCTGGCTTGCCTTAATTGGCCGGTTGGAGTGAAAACTGACTGGGATCAGAGCTCCCACCTAGAGAGGTGGGCTTCAGCCTTAATTCAATCATCAAAAAAGTTAATTCAAAAAATAAAAAAAACCCGACTGCTTAAAAAAAGATGCAGCATGAGCATGTTTTTTTTCTTGTTTGCGTCTTTTTAGTTCGCTTTTTAATCAGTCGGGCTTTTTTATTTTTTGAATTAACTTTTTTTATTTATAACTATTTAGTTTTTTTTTTTAATTTTGTACATTTAAATATATAAGTGTTATATATTTTTGAAATTCCCTGTTTAAACCCTTTATTTTGATACCCCACACGATGAGTTTGGAAGAAAACATAAATTTGGGCTCTCACAATATGGCGCCCGCCATTTGCAGGGTTAAGACGAATCGATTGACGTAAGAATCATCAAAATCGGCCGTATATGTTGCCCCCTTGGCGCTACGTCACTAAAGTGCTAGCAACCCTTTATGGGGCCCATTAATTGAGTGTGCAAGTCACCCTCCGGCATTTTTATAGCCGTGTAGTTCAACAGTGGTCAGGCAGGGGCCAGTAGTCATCCACTAAACCTACCAAATCCATATACCAGTACATTTTTTCTCCATATTTTGCAATAGTCGTGCACCAACCGAGGAATGCCCTTGGGTTTACTTGTATAGTGCATACAGGGATAATCGTCGGTTGGTGTCACATTTCCTAATACATGCCTAACAAGGCTTCTGCGAGTTGGCTTCGGCCCCTCGCACGTTTTTCAAAGGACCGGGAACCTAGGGTCCCGAGATTGTCATGTAAATAATAATAATACAAAAAAATAATAAAAGCAGTCTCGGTGCCGATTTTGACGGAAACTAACCTATGCATATTTTTTTAAAGAACGTGTTAACAATCTGATCATTCATTCATCCAAAACCTACATAAGTCCAAATAAACAAAGCTTTAAAAAAGCAAAGGACTTCATTGGCGACTTTACTATTTAATTACCAATTATGTATATTGTAATTTTTGTTTTTTTTTTTACTCTAGACTCTAGCTCGTGGCTAAATAATAACAGCCACACGGGTCAATCATCAAGTTGAAGCAACGCTTGACGAGGTCGGTCAGTGGATGGGTGACCATTTCAATATACCGAGTTTCCACCGTGCCTCGGAAAGCACGTTAAGCCGTTGGTCCCGGCTGTCATTTGAAGATATTTGACAGTCGTCACGGGTAGTCAGAAGCTTGAGATCTGACACCAGTCTTGCCAAGGGGTACCGTGTTACCCAGTTACTGGGTTGTGGAGGTCAGATAGGCATTTGCTCCATGTTAAACACTGGCACTTAGCTGAATCCGGTAAGACTGGAAGCCGACCCCAATATAGTTGGGAAAAAGGCTAGGTAGATGACTCTAGACGCTTTTACGTTCACGTCTTTTAACATCGTTCTCACATATATTATATGTATTTTTTCAACAAGAATGATGTTACCGTATTAACTTGTAAAACACTTATTTTAAAAGAGTACGTGTGGAGTTTCTTGTCTGCTTATCCATAGCAAGCTACTTTTCCGAATGGACGGTAGAATCAATTATTACTTTTAAATTTTTGACGTTCAAAAGTGCCGCGTAATGACTTAATTAAACAATAAATAAATAAACTTTTTTGTTAGGTCTTTTCAGACTGCATATTTTTGATATTAAAAAAAAATGGTTACTGGTCAATCTGAAAATAATCATTACCCGACTAGATGGCATTGGCGTCGAAATAGTGCGCGCTATGTTTTCGTTCACGATTTTGTCAGCAAGATGTATTTTAAGACAAACATAAACAATAATTTTGTTTTATTTAATTTTTACTCCATAAATTCAGACAGTAAAATCGGTAGTATTTCTGAAATCAGTTGTCAATTCATGTATTTTACCATATATCTAAATATACATTTTCATGTTTTTCTCAAATAAACTAAGGAAAAATTTATATCCATTTTTTTGCAAATTATGGTTTCTAATAAATGAACACGAAGATAAGAACGATAAAAAAAATTCTTTATTTTCTTTATTAAAGTTAAATAAAAACAGGCTTTCTTTGTCAGTTGCATGAAAAGGCTTTAACCCGACAAAATGACGGAGTGTGTCATCCCGCTCGCTCCCAGTTGCTCGCTAGCCGCTGTGGGGGTACGTCGCGGCGCGCGTATTCTGCAACCGATCGATATCACAATGGACCTAAATGCGTTCGACGTACTGCCGAGCGGCAACTTATTCAGCGATTTGGTGGATTTTAACGGGATGGAATACTACGATGATATGTCCGTGGATGGACAGACTTGTCAAGAAATGACGAGATATCTTCGGGAGCCGGATAGCGATTCTCCCGAGGATGTGCCGCCCGAGTGTCGTGAGCTATCCGAGGTGGAGACGTGGGTGCGACCTCTGACACCACAGACCTTGCAATCATCAAGGAAACCCACCGTCCTTCTTACAGTGACGTGCGAGCCTATGAACAATTCGAATGAACCCACTGGTGTGTCACTGAAAATGTCTGATATGAATCAACAATTTACAGAAATTGCCCCGCAAATGGCTAAGCAATTCACTGAAGTTTCACCGCAAATGGCTCAGGAATTTACTGAAGTTTCACCGCAAATGGCTCAGGAGTTTACTGAAGTTTCACCGCAAATGGCTCCAGAGTTTACTGAAATTGCACCGGAAATGAATCAGGAGTTTACTGAAGTTTCACCGCAAATGGCTCCAGAATTTACTGAAATTTCACCGGAAATGGCTCAGGAATATACTGAAATTTCACCGCAAATGGATCCAGAATTTACTGAAGTTTCACCGCAAATGGCTCCAGAATTTACTGAAATTTCACCGGAAATGGCTCAGGAATATACTGAAATTTCACCGCAAATGGCTCCAGAATTTACTGAAATTGCACCGGAAATTAATCAGGAGTTTACTGAAGTTTCACCGCAAATGGCTCCAGAATTTACTGAAATTTCACCGGAAACGGCACAGGAATATACTGAAATTACACCGCATATGACTCAGGAATATATTGAATTACAACCGCAAACGACTGATATATCACAGCAAATGATAAGTTTGACACCTCAAATGACTGCTATAACACATGAATTTATTGAAATTTCACCGCATGTGACTAATGTCACTCAAGAATTTCATGAAATATCACCGCAAATTACTCAGCAATTTACTGAAATGACTCAGGAATTTACTGAAATTTCGCCGCAAATCACTGATACAACACGCCAATTTACTGAAATTCCGACGCAAATGTCTGATAGATCACCCCAAGTGATAAGTTTGCGACCAGAAATTACTGAGAAGACACCGCAATTTAGTGAAATGTCACCGCAAGTAACTGGTTTGTCACCGCTAATGAGTGATATGTCACTGCAAATGACTCCAGGATTGCCTGATTTGGCCCTGCAAATGGATGATATGCCACCAAAAACGCCGAAAATTACTGAAATGACAGAAATGAGTGAGACAGAACCGGAACTAACTGATATTACAATGGAAATACCTGACATACCATCGGTATTGCCAGAAGAAATATCTGACATACCATCGGTATTGCCAGAAGAAATATCTGACATACCATCGGTATTGCCTGATTTGTCACTACAAATGCCCGATTTATCCCAGCAAATGGGTGACATGCCACCGGAAACACCGATAATGTCAGAAATGCCACCAGAAATAACTGAGACAGAACCGGAACAAACTGATATCTCAATGGATATACCTGACATACCATCGGTATTGCCAGATGAAATACCTGATATACCGTCTGTTTTGCCTGATTTGTCACTACAAATGCCCGATTTGTCCCAGCAAATGGGTGACATGCCACCGGAAACACCGAGAATGTCAGAAATGCCACCAGAAATAACTGAGACAGAACTGGAACAAACTGATATCTCAATGGATATACCTGACATACCATCGGTATTGCCAGATGAAATACCTGATATACCGTCTGTTTTGCCTGATTTGTCATTACAAATGCCCGATTTGTCCCAGCAAATGGGTGATATGCCACCGGAAACACCGAAAATGTCGGAAATGACTGAGACAGAACCGGAACAAACTGATATCACAATGGAAATACCTGACATACCATCGGTATTGCCAGATGAAATATCTGATATACCGTCTGTTTTGCCTGATTTATCACTACAAATGCCCGATTTATCCCAGCAAATGGGTAACATGCCACCGGAAACACCGGAAAAGACAGAAATGCCACCGGAAATGACTGAGACAGAACCGGATCAAACTGATATTTCAATGGAACTACCTGACACACCATCGGTATTGCCAGCTGAAATACCTGATATATCGTCTGTTTTGCCTGATTTATCAATACAAATGCCCGATTTGTCCCAGCAAATGGGTGATATGCCTCCGGACACACCGAAAATGTTTGAAATGCCACCGGAAATGACTGAGATGGAACCGAAACTAACTGATATATCAGTGCAAAGGCCTGATCTATCAACGAAATTACCTGATTTGTCACTACAAATGCCTGATTTGTCCCTGCAGATTGGTGATATGCCACTGGAAAACACTAGTATCGCACCGCAAATGACTGAAATGCCACCAGAAATGACTAATACGGAATCGGCACTAACTGATATCTCAATGCAAATGCCTGATATGTCATTGCAAATGACTGATGTTGAACCGCAACTCACTGATATCTCAATGGAAATGCCTGACTTGTCAGTCCAAATTCCTGATTTGTCACGGCAACTAGGTGCACCCCCAACGCCTGGTATGCCGCCACCGAAGAAGATTACGAGGAAGGTGCCAGTACCGTCAATGAAGGCGCTCAAATTAAAGGGAATTACACTTAACGATGCGAAGGTCCTAAGTGAAGCGATCACCGTCGAGGCCCCTGGGCGAAAGAAAGAGCTGCGATTTCAGTGCGATTACCCGGGTTGCCAAAAGGCCTTCGCAAAGACTAGTCACCTTTCGGTTCATAAGACCATGCATAGTGGCGAAAGGCCATATTTGTGCTGGATCGAAGGCTGCGATTGGCGATTTGCGCGTGCAGACGAATTAACCCGCCACGTCCGAAGCAAGCACTCTGTCGACAAACGCTTCCAGTGCAGCCGCTGCGATTCATCATTCTCGCGCTCAGACCACCTCGCTAAACATTCTAAGAAACATGAAAAAGGGTGGGGCGGCCCAATAAAACTAGCCGTACGTAAGTATAAACTAAAATAAAAAACATTTATTTCGACTTTTGTACGTGATTTTTTTATAGTCGTGAGTTGTGAACCGAACATGGAATTGACTTTGATGAGAGCGCTTTTATATACAGCGTCAAGATAAAGAATGATTTTGCATCGTAGTGGAGTCAACAATGCACCAAATACTTAAAAGTATATTTTTTTCACAACGTTTTTATTCGGGCAAAGTATCACGACGTGTTGGTCGTCGTAGCTATATGAAGTTTGTGCCACCGCCGCCGCGGCACGATGGCGCTGGGGTGCCGGGAGGGGAGGGACGTACCGCCCTCATGCATTTCAATGGCGGCTGTACTTTGCGCGGGAAGTTTGGCGAACACGACGTTTGTATTTTTATTAGAGCTTTTTGCGACGCATTACCTGATGTGTTCTCAGTGTGTAAACGTACTAAGTGCTTTATGATAAAATAATTATTATTGCGTATCAATTAAACTTTTGCCCGTTTATATTTACACTAGGAAACACTTAGGTAAATAGCCAAACATTTTGTACTGGTCAACTCTTGGGCTATCTACATTAGGTTTTGCCTAGTTTAGGTGTGTATTTTATTCTACTATTTCGGTGCAGATTTGTGCTAATTATTTATATGAGTTAATAATGTTGAGTTTCCTCTTTATCATTCCGATGTTTTACGGTTAAGTGGCCTTTATTGCGTTAATAATTAGGATTACTTTCGTATAAACTATGTATTTATTTGAGAGATTGAGATTGCGAGAAATCGATTTTTAGCCTACAGGGAGGGTACTATAATACTTTTTGTATTTTTGTAATGTAAGAATTTATGAAGCGGTAAGAAAGTGTGAAGACGCCTTATGTTGGTTTTGTCTTAATTTAAGCAAGTTAAGTTAAGACGGGCTGGTGTCCGCAACACCACTTCTAAGCGCGTATTTTGCGTACGGGAAAGTTAAAACTTTAAATAACTATACGTAATTACTACTTCTTATTATTATAAGAAGTAGTAATTTTAATTTAAGTAACACACAAGATCAGGTTAAAGTAGTGAAACTCCGCAGATGTCTGTCTACTTAAAATTTGCGATTAGAATATTTTTAAGCATTATGCCTTTTTGGTCTCGATTAGGTCTTTTTAAGGGTTCCGTACCCAAAGGGTAAAATCGGGACCCTATTACTAAGACTCCACTGTCCGTCTGTCTGTCTGTAGATATAACAAGAAAAATAAAAACCGGCCAAGTGCGAGTCGAACTCACGCACGAAGGGTTTGAATCATGTTTTTTTGCCTTTTTTTACGAAAATGGCGTACCATTCTCGGTAAAACAGGCAAAACATCACGTTTGTTGTATGGGGGCCTCACTTAAATAATTTTTTTTATTCTGATTTTAGTATTCGTTGTTATAGTGGCAACAACAATACATTACCTGTGAAAATTTCAACTGTCTAGCTATCACGATTCATGAGATACAGCCTGGTGACAGACGGACAGACAGACAGACAGATCGTGGAGCCTTAGTAATGCTGTCCCTTTTTTTACACTTTGGGTACGGAACCCAAAAAATCACACCAACATTTAATATCGTTATCCACTCCACCTACATAGTTTAGCTACCTACCTGAGGGGTGACCATACGCTCTTAGAGAAAGGTTATTTTGAGTGTGCGTAAGGGACAGATGTATACAAGTCATATAACCCCAGTAATATTGATATTTAAAACTGTTTCTTTTACTATCCATCGATCCCTGTCTGTATAGCTATTGACTATTGCCACAGACAGAAAAAATAGATTTTGTGAAACTCATTAGTTAGGTATAATTATTGCACAATTTTGACTGCCTCTGACTGACTGATTTTTTGACTGCATGATCAATGTTTTCGTTTTTGAATCTTATTAATTTTGAAAACAATGGCCGAATGGTTAATAAAACTTATGAATTAGTATAATTTAACTTAGGTATGAATATATTCTGTAAAGACTGGTCTGGAGAGTTTGAAATGTGTTAGGTATACTGTTTTATTTATTGTTAAGAATAATATAGCATATAGTTTGAACCTTATCCTGACCAGATCAGGCTTTTTATTTAATTAAATAAAAATAAGATTTTCATAATTAAAGCTGTTGATTGATCCTTTTCTAGATTTTGCGTTTAATCTGTTTCACGATGTATATATTTTTTTTAAACTTAGATCGTTAATTAAACGACACGGCTTTTAAGTATAGTCACGAGTATAAATACCGTTTCCATATACAAAATTAAGAACCGATTTTCTTTTACAGTAATTTATTATCGATATTAATTGATAGTAAAAAAAATATAGTATGCAGTATTTTTGGAACAGTACCACGGAAAACAGAAATGGCTATTTTGTCAAAGTTGCAATTGTAATGTATTTAATTTAAGACTAATCGTCTAATTTAAGGTATGTATTTGTAGAGATGAAACGGATAGCTGTTTGGCCGGATACCGAATACCGGATATTCGGCCAAACTTGTAGCCGGGTGTCCCGCGGAAAATTGCCGTTTGGTGCATCGCAAAAACGGGCTTGCGTAGGTGGCGCAAGTAAGCAATTGTTTCATTGACTTGTTGAATGAATGCAAAAACGATCATTAGAGGTTATTAAAATAAGTGGTTTTGTTAATTTAAATATATATTGGTATTTATAGTTCTAAAAAGATTTAACCACGAAAAATTATCATAAGTTTGCTTTCTTCTTCTAGGCAGCGGTGCAGGAAAACATCGTAAGGAAACAGGTTTCCTCACATTTTTTTTTTCTTTTTCGTGTGAGATGTGGCCATCTCTGGTACAAGTGGTTCAAGTACAGGTACTTATATGGTTAATGTAAGTCTGAAATAGCCAAGTCAGAGGCCTGTGGGGTTTCCAGAGGCGGCTGAATTAACTCTGACACCAGAGGTGGCTCACAAGAAAAAGAAGAAGATTACCTAAATTTGGTATTTCGTATTTTAAAACCATTATTCCGTCGGATAGGCCGGATACCAGATAGTTACCATATATCCATTTCATCTCTAGTATTAAGGCTCGTGATTGTACCTTTATGGAAGGGATTTTAAATGATTGTAAAGCTCAGGCTTATTTTTCAACGGTTTGAATACTATGCTTAATATAATCTCAGTACTAGATATCTACTATCTATTTTTAGTATACAGTCGGGAGCAGTATTAAGGCCGTACCCTGACAAAAAAATCAGCATGAGATATGAGCATTACTATTGGCCTAGCGGCACTGGTGGCGCATGAATTATGGTACTGAATACGCCCAGATTTTATAATAAAATCTTTATAAAATCGAATATTGGTCTTTTGAAAAAAATTAAACTTACAAAATGTTCGTTATCAAATTGTCTATCCATTAGTGTTAGTATAAAAAATAATTAATGAAAACTTTACGAGGCAGATGCATGCTATCAATAATTATTTCACATTTTTATGGTTGGAAGGAGATTAGTGACACATATACTTCTTTAAAAACAAAACTGCACTACCATTTCAGAATCAACATTATGTAGAAATTTAATGTTTTTTTATTGTTTGTTATTTCTTTTTAAAAACTGCACAAAATTCGACTAGCGCGGCGTTTTGCTCTGGGAGGCGCCTTAAAGCACCGTTGTATAAAACGTCAATGAGTTTTGGAGCCTGTGTTTTTAATACAATATGTTAAATGACTATAGACTAAGTGATATTGTTTCTTTGGTAATGCAATCTTATGACTTGTCGACAATGATAACCGCCAAAATCCTGTCGTTTTGTCTAGTGAGAGCCCTTAGGCTTAGGTAAGGTTATTTTATTTATACAACTACCTTCACAATAAAATATTAGCTGTACCTACGAATTTAGCATTTAAAATCATACATGTCAGTAACCATTAATATATAATAGTTAGGTAATATTTGAAGAACTCTGCATTTTCTAAATCGATGTCTATAATATAAATCGTGAAATCATAAAGTAGACGGTTGTTTGTATCCAGAATTGAAAACACAATTTATTGAAATTTATGTAACATTCACAATAAATAAATACGAATTTAGCATTACTCATCCATGTCAGAACCATTAATATAGTTAAATACTTTGAAGAACTCTGCGTTTTTCTAAATGGATGTCTATATAAACCATGAAATCGTAGAAGTAGACGGTTGTTTGTATCCACAATTTATTGGAATTTATGTAACATTCACAATAAATAATTATACCTTATGAATAAATAACTACTTATTATTACAGCCATCGAGTTGAAATACAATGGTAATACCTACGTATTACCATTGTATTTCAACTCGATGGCTGTCTATTCTTGTATTTAAATGATAAAAAATGAATAGTTAGGTTATTTAAAGACTGTACTTAATTAGAAATTAAATTGTACTGTACTACTATTACAGAGACTAAAAACGTACTAAACAACGATCAAGTATTTTTTTCGAAATCTCATATTTTCCATCTTTATTGTTTTTTTTTTATTGCTATATGATAAATCAACAGCGGAATGGATTTTAATGAAATTTGAAACACTAGTAAACCATTGCATACATTATATAGGATTGTAATCAACCCAGTGAATTAATTATTAATTTAGAATTTGCCACGGACATCCAACAAAGAACATCCATAGATATAGTATGTATGTGCCCGTGGGATATTCTCCGATTTTCTCGAGACCGAATACACTGTCAAAAGTCAGTAAATTACTTTGATTGATAAAATTAGGTCTCTGATGTTCTAGCAAATGACTAACAAGCGTTTTTTTTTAAATCACAATCTGATTATAAATATATAAAATTATGTTTTAGAATGACGAATGTAATTTTTTTGTGATAATGGGATATTCCCAGCCAAAAATTGTCTTCTTGGGCTCAAACTAGTCCGTTAGTTTAATCAATTTTTATATAAAATGTATTAGAATATAAGTAGGCACATAGGTACGTTTTGGTACCTATTTTTATTTCTGTAACAAATATGTAATGTAATTTAATTATATTTACGGAATTTACCTATTAATATTAATTATTATTAGTATTTTTTATTATTATTGACCTATGTATTAGTAAAATGTAAATATCAATGTGAATTTGTACTTATGCCACTTTGAGTGGCAGATGTGTCTAAATTATCTATACGTATCTAATAGCACTGAATCTATAACTATTTAGGAGCTTTTTATGTACCCTGAACGAATAAATGTCTTCTTTACTTTACACGTGTTTTATTTAAGCATCTTTGGAGCTTTTGTATCTGTGGGGGATATTGCATAAAATCTGAAGCCATGCGTCACAATTTTGTGACAAAACAACAATAACACAACAACTATCGTCCAGAGAGAAATAGTGAAATCTTATGACACTTATGAAGTTGTGACTTTATTCCATGCAGTTATTTATGAGCAATAGGAAGTTATAAGAATACTTATTCTCGCACAGAAAACCATTCATCATCTGCCTAGCCTTTTTCCCAACTATATTGGGGTCGGCTTCCAGTCTTACCGGATTCAGCTAAGTACCAGTGTTTTACATGGAGCGACTGCCTATCTGACCTCCACAACCCAGTAACTGGGTAACAAGGTACCCCTTGGCAAGACTGGTGTCAGATCTCAAGCTTCTGACAACCCGTAACGACTGTCAAAGATCTTCAAATGACAGCCGGGACCAACGGCTTAACGTGCTTTCTGAGGCACGGAGGAAACTCGGCATGTTGAAATGGTCACCCATCCACTGACCGACTTCGTCAAGCGTTGCTTAACCTTGATGATCGACCCGTGCGGCTGTTATTATTTAGCCACGAGCTCCTCTCGCACAGAAAACCATTCATCATCTGCCTAGCCTTTTTCCCAACTATATTGGGGTCGGCTTCCAGTCTTACCGGATTCAGCTAAGTACCAGTGTTTTACATGGAGCGACTGCCTATCTGACCTCCACAACCCAGTAACTGGGTAACAAGGTACCCCTTGGCAAGACTGGTGTCAGATCTCAAGCTTCTGACTACCCGTAACGACTGTCAAAGATCTTCAAATGACAGCCGGGACCAACGGCTTAACGTGCTTTCCGAGGCACGGAGGAAACTCGGTATGTTGAAATGGTCACCCATCCACTGACCGACTTCGTCAAGCGTTGCTTAACCTTGATGGTCGACCCGTGCGGCTGTTATTATTTAGCCACGAGCTCCTCTCGCACAGAAAACCATTAGTGAATATAATAGTTAGATGCATAGTAATAACAAAAAATAATGTAGCATTGAACAGCCAAAAATTCCTCCTCCTCGGTACAAACTTTAACATTTAAATATACACACAGTGCTCCATTAATAATACTATTCGGCTTCATGACCTCCAGACACTAGGCTGCTTTTGAGTAATTCCTAATAATAAAACCCACTTTTCCCGACATGGAAATTGAACCTGCGACCCTACGCTCCTAATAAACTATGCACATACATACGTAATATAGCAATCATGGCCAGCTTTAAAAAGCTGTTTAAAAATGTAACATTTTAAATTGAATGTAAAGAGAGATCCTGTACCAGTTTGTTGAATTCTAAACGAGATAAAAACGTTGCCCGTCAGTCTCAGTAAGGGAATGATTGATTGGATTCCCAGCTATTAAAGGTTTCAACAAAAAGGGCGCCATGTTGGAAATTTTACAGTTTTTTGTAAAGTACCGTGTTCGGTGTTCGCGTGTTGACGGTTTTGTGTTTTGCAGAATCATTAATGGTTGTTCTTCTTGTGTGGGCTTGATATTTGTTATATTTATGCTTGACAATTTTTGAATTTGTATTCCATTTTTGAATTTTTAGGTCATGTGATGAGGAGGGATGAAACGCATGTTACTAAAAGACTTATGAGTATAAATGTGGATGGAGAGGAAGGGGATGGCCAAAGAAAAGTTGGATGGACTGTGTGAGGATAGATAGATAGATAAGTCATTTATTGAGGAGTGATATGAAAGAAAAGGGAGTCAGTGATGGCGTGACGGGGGACGGGACGGTATGAAAGAAGAAAACGTGTTGCGTCGACCCCAAGTAACATGAGACAAGGGCAGGAAGATGATGATGATTTTTTGAATTTTATTTGAATATTGTTTCATCCACATAAATAATCATGTTACTATAATTATAAACGCGATAGTTTGTGTGCGGATGGAAAGATAGACGTTTATTACTCTAATACGCAACACTACGGTACGGATTTTGTTGAAACTGTACAGTAATGTACCTTGAATAAGAAATAGGCTATAGCTTATAAAGGTAGCAGTTAGTTACCTAATGAATGGTTATACAGTTATACTGTAACAATTTAACTGGCTTGTGGAAGACAGCCAGCCAATTCCTTTAAAATACCTTTTGGTATTCAGCTGTATCTGCAAGCTTATTACGTTTCTTGCAAGAGCAAAACAATAGCGACTTTTGCGAAATAATTGCTCTTCAATACCTACTGAAGTTTTAGAATTTTGGCCGTTTTTTATAAATTAAGTGCATTTGGCAAACAGCGAGAGATTAAACAGGGAGTTCAGTTGTGGACTAGTGGTATCGGCCGCGGCTTATAAGTTGTAGGTCGTGGGTTCAAACCCAGGCATTCGCTTTACTTTGTGTAAATTATTTCACCACCACTGCTCTCAAAACGTTGAAGGAAAACATCGTGAGGAAACCGGCATGTCCTGGCAACGAAAATTCAAATATATGTGACATCCAACAACCCGCATTGTCCCGCGTGGTGGATTAAAGTCCACTCCCTCTCACAGAGAGGAGGCCTGTGTCCCAGCAGTGGGAACATTAAAAAGGCTGATGATGAAAGATTAGCAAACGATTAGGTAATTCCGACTTTTATGTACACTTTTATGGTATAAAGCGTTTGATCGCAAGATGATTGCTGATTGCTATTTCTTACGTAATAAGCCCGCCCGGTTACACTGCAAGCCGACTCAGAGTTGAAAAATTGCTTGGCAGGTGATGATGTAACGTAGATGATCACTTTAGCTTTGTCTCTGACGACTAAAACAAGATGCGCATTGCATAATTTGGCTTAGAAAAAGACGTTGACTGGATTATCCAGGTCATAGCATATTTTCCAGAACCCTTACAATAGGTATTCTTATGGAACTAACCATCTATAGTTGGTAGTAAAAAACAGTTATCTACACAGTTTCATTTCTACACAGCATTTGTACTAAATTCTAAGAAGGAGGAGGAGGAGGAGCTCGTGGCTAAATAATAACAGCCGCACGGGTCGATCATCAAGGTTAAGCAACGCTTGACGAGGTCGGTCCGTGGATGGGTGACCATTTCAACATACCGAGTTTCCTCCGTGCCTCGGAAAGCACGTTAAGCCGTCGGTTCCGGCTGTTATTTGAAGATATTTGACAGTCGTTACGGGTAGTCAGAAGCTTGCGATCTGACACCAGTCTTGCCAAGGGGTACCGTGTTACCCAGTTACTGGGTTGTGGAGGTCAGATAGGCAGTCGCTCCATGTAAAGCACTGGTACTTAGCTGAATCTGGTAAGACTGGAAGCCGACCCCAATATAGTTGGGAAAAGGCTAGGCAGATGATGATGATTTGTACTAAATTCTAAGAAATTTTCTTTATTCTTGCACATAGTTACAGCAATAACAAAGAACGAAATGAAAAATCCTTGCATATCTTTATACCCAATATTCTTTGCTCTATAGATATTGGCAGTCCAGTTATTCTGCGATGCTCGGGGCAAGTGTCCGATATATGGATATTGAAAATACTAGTGCACTCGTGGATAAAAGTGGAGCTCTATGTAAAGGAACTCGTGCGGGCAAATACAGCCACCATCCTAACCTAATCGTAGGGAGTACTATTGTATCATTCCTTCTTTATTTTCCTGCCCTTATACCATGTTACTTGGGATCGGCGCAACACGTTTTCTTCTTCCATACCGTCCTGTCCTGGCACGCTATCACTGACTCCCTTTTCTTTCATATCACTCCTCACACAGTCCATCCATATTTTCTTTGCCCTTGTATCATTCATTTTCTGGTGAGCAGTGGTGGCCCAGTGGTATCGATCGCGACTTACAAGTTGTAGGTCGTGGGTTCGAGCCCAGGCAGGCGCTTTACTTTGTGTAAATTATTTCATCACCACTGCTCTCAAAACGGTGAAGGTAAACATCGTGAGGAAACCGGCATGTCCTAGAACCAAAAATTTTAAGACATTGTGACATTCACCAACCCGCACTGGGCCCGCGTGGTGGATTACGGCCCATTCCCTTCCACAGAGAGGAGGCCTGTGTCCCAGCAGTGGGAACATTAATAGGCTGATGATGTGTGTGTGATGTGTATTATTCCTATCCCTCCTAATTATATAAGAGGCATATGTAAATATATGAAAATTCTGATGTAAAGAAGATCTTTTCTTACTAAAAAATCATTTGCATTTAAGTCGCAATATCAACTCGGCGATAATTAAAAAGCATAACATTAAAGGGTTTTGACAGAGCGGCAGAAGTCATTGGATGATTTTCAACCACAAAAAAAGTAAAAAATAAAAGTTTACAAATCAAATAGGTACTCAAATAGGTTGGAGAGTTAATTATTTGACCAATTGATAGACTAACAATTGATGGATATGTTTAACCATTGGTGAGTTAACTACGGATCAAAAAAACTAGGCCTTAGTTGGCTCACACTTGTTAAAAGAAGTCTGTAGACAAGTATTTTTAGGTAAAATAGTTAGTTCATTATCATCATCAGCCTTTTTAATGTTCCACACAGGCATCATCGCTGTGAGAGGAAAAGGGCCGTAATCCACCGAGCGGACCCAATGCAGGTTGGTGGATGTCACATTTAATCGGATTTTTGTTGTGCCTGCATGGGTTTGAACTCACGACCTATAACACGTAAGTCGCGGCCGATACCACTAAGCCACCATTGCACTCAAAAAAAAAATTGTCAGTTATATTTAAATAACTCTAATTAAACATAAAATTTACACTTTAAAATCCTTTGACCCCTTTTAAACCCCACTATTTCCTTACGGAAATGAGTCGTAATACTTCAACACACAACTCGACATCATCCCAACGATTGCTCAGCAGTCATACAACCGGTAGTTCCCCATAATTTACGTTACGTTATAGCGCCTTTTACGATCATGCAGGGCTATGGCCATAGGAATGCTTAGACGCCATCTTCATAAGGAGGATGAAGTTTAAGGCGTCATTTAGACTTGTTTACGGTGTTTTCCTTATGGTGAGTACGTGGTTGGTATGGGTTGGAAAAGATACGATGTACCGTCGCTTTTGCCGCGGATTCCATTGCGTAGCCTAACATCTACAGGAGCAGGATATCGCGATAAAAGTAGCCTATAGAAACTCAATGATAATAGTGGCTTTTTATCAGAGTTAATGTAAACAGGTCAGTACTTTCAAAGATTATCTTTTACAAACATTACACACATGCAAATGATTTAACCTGTATAAAATATTAGTAAAGACACGGAAAGGTAGTGTGTGTATAAAAATACTCATCACTCTACCACGCACAGGATGAACTAAATCACCAGAAGAAGATATTTTTGCAATGATATATGATACTAGCGGATGCCTCGCGGTTTCACCCGCGTAGTACCCGTTCCCATGCGAATACAGGAATAATAAAAAAACTTTTTACAAAAAAATACTACCGACTTCCAAATAAAACTACAAAGTGAAAAATAACTTTATTTTTGGAAGTCGGTGTCTTTCGTAGGTACCAATTTATTGCGTTATGGACACCGACTTCCAAAAATAAAGTTATTTTTCACTTTGTAGTTTTATTTGGAAGTCGGTAGTATTTTTTTGTAAAAAGTTTTTTTATTTTTCAATTTTTACTTGTACCTACCTAATAGGCAAGTTGTTTAGTAAGTTACCTACTCGTATAACGCCAGAATATAATACCAAAATATCATGAAACTTGAACATAACCGGAGAAATGAGAGATCTGCGTACCCCTTAAGAGCGTACTGGCGTGATGTTATGTCATGAAATGAAATGGTATAAACAACAAACAGACATGCGATTGCAGCAATCCCGAGAGATTTGACATCGTTTATTGAAGAGTTCTGTTGTATATCTTCGAATTTCTTCGTCAGTCCTTCACCAAATTAAATTGGGACCAATTTCGGAACATAGTCTATCAAACAAAAAAAGAATTTTTGAAATCGGTCATAGGAACATAGAACCTCCTCCTTTTTGGGAAGTCGGTTAAAACATAGCCTATGTCACCCAGGGATAGTGTAGCTTACCAACGGTGAAATAATTTTTGAAATCGGTCCAGCAGTTTTTAAGTTTATTCGTTACATACAAAAATACAAATCTTTCTTCTTTATAATATTGTTATAGTAATATAGTATAGATAATAACTATATAGCATTCCCATAACAAGATAAATACAGAGAAGTAAATATCGCGGCTAAACCCATACTCAAAGGAAATAATTTGCACACAAGAACAATAATAAACCAAGAAGCGTAATACTCGTATATGAGAAAAAAACTTTACCTGCTTTTACTAACATTATTCAATGCTGCTAATACAAAGAGATTAACACTTATAATCCTCCCGTCACTCCTGAAAATAGGCCAGTATAACCACTGATACTAAGGAAAATACTAGCCAAGAAGGATCATTAATAATTCCAACAGAAATACACGTAGCGAACGGGAGTTAATGCGGAAATTGTGTACCTACGTACAATTTCATTTATACGCTACACATATAACTTTATTGTACAATATATACTGGAAATATTAAGCTAACGATCCGTGGCTGGTTATGTGGACTTGCAATTAGTTATGAAAATCTACTTGACATTAATTTTGAGGTATTTATGTTGATATTTTTGTGTGGCTGATTCAAATTGGCAGTCTTTCGTCAATTTTGAGCAGCTGAATATGACTGTTTAAATGAATAAAAAGAACTTTTACAAGGGCTTTTAGGTTTGCTACCAATCTTGGTAATCTATACTTGTACTTATTATCTATACTAATATTATAAAGCTGAAGAGTTTGTTTGAACGCGTTAATCTCAGGCACTACTGGTTGGAATTGAAAAAATCTTTTGTGTTCGATAGTCCATTTATCGAGGAAGGTTATATACTTATAGAACATCACGCTACGACCAATAGAAGCGGAGCATAAATGAAAAATGTTGCAAAAACGGGCAATTTATTCCTTTTTGAGATGGGAGGACGAATTAAAAACAATGCAGCAGGTTCTAATTGGAAAAGTGTCGCTAGTGACAGAAAAAAATCTTGCTAATTGGACAACTTTTATTGAGGGAGGTATGAGGATACATTCCGTTTTGTGTTCCATTAAATTTTAAATAGTTGACAACGATGAAGGAAAACTTCGTAAGGAATCCTGAACATAGGTTTGAATTCGCCAACCCGCATTGAGCAAGCGTAGTGATTAATGCACGTCGCCCTTCCTTATATGAAAAGAGGCCTTTGCCCAGCAGTGGGACCGTCTGTAACAGGCTGATATTTATTGTCTAGGTACAGTCTGATGATAACACCCTTATATCATAGTATTTCTTAGCTTAAACATAGTTTTATAAATCAATGGCGTTGGTGGTTGTATATTGTGGTGGCCCAGTGGATAAGACTTCACCCTTCGTGCTTGAGGTCGTGGGTTCAAATTAGGGCAAGTACCAATGTCACTTTTTCAAATGTTCTTTCGAAGTTTATCTGGGACATCACAGGCAACGGTGAAGGAAAACATCGTTAGAAAACCTGGACGTATATAAGTTAATGTAAGTCTGCAATAGCCAAGTCAGAGACCTGTGTGGTTCCCAGACGAGGCTTAATTAACTCTGACACCAGAGTTGGCCACATCCTCACACGAGAAGAATGAAAAAATGAATTAGTGCATTTTAAAACTCATAATATCAAAATGTTGGCCAATGCCCTCTCCCGAGTTCTTCCAGGAACACATCATTCAAATAAATAATATTTTTCCCCATTCTCGGGTGTACCAATAACTTACGAATAAATTGATATATTAAATTATGTTCCCCCATACTCTCAATAGCCGAAGTTTTCTCAATAAGTGGAAACAAATACCCCACTTAAACACACTCCTTGTTTCTTCGCAAAGGTTTGTTTGTGCGCTGATTCCCAAATTAGTTTGTCCTAGTTACTGAGTAGGAGTTGAGGGTATACTGCACTTTGTCATTGTACTGTGACAGGTAACGGTAGGTTGCTAAAGGTACATTTGTTATTCTGAAGGAATTGTAAAAAGTTTTTGGGAAAAGTTTTATTTTTAATTTATTTATTTGGAGAAACCAAACAGTGAAAGTTGTTCTGAAAGAAAGGGCTGTGCTTTTTGTGAAGCAATGAGTGACATTAAATCGAAGGGTTTATGCTACATAGTAGTAATGTTGCTCCCAGACTGCTGTTAAAAATATTTAGAAACATTTTAGAACACTAGTACATTTACTAACAAATTTAATGTTAGGAATTGTTAGATTTTTTTAGTGCTGCTACATTGATCGAAAATGTTTACAAAATAATAAGCGCTCTAACTGGATGCAAGCACTTGTTATAATTTGTTAACCAACAATTTTTTGTTTAATACTAAAATCAATGATATTCTAGTATACAGATATGTTGAGAGCGCGTGTATTGTGAAGACTCGAATAGGTCCTAATTGGGGTCTTTAGTCTATGTCACCCATGGCGAAGAGCTAGTAGGCGTTTTTTTTGTTCTGTGCGAAGAGCGATAGGCTTCGTTGAAACAACAACAAAATAAAAAAAATGCCATTGTGTGTATTTAGAAAGTGTGCCAATTATGATACCAAAATACATAAAACAGAAGGTATCTTATACCAAAAGTGTGTAGGTATCGTAGGTATATTAGAATATCATTGACTAAACTGCAAACATTATACAAAACACAAAAAACACTTTTTTTTTAAGAACATCTTTACTGTTTGTAAACATTATTAACCGCGGTGTGGGAGCACCATATACATTAAATAGGGTGCATTCAAAGTTAAGCCACTGAACAATACTAAAGACTAATAGGCTTAAGAGATAATTGTCATCATCTCGCTGTTACAGTGCAATGTGTGTGTGTTTACTAAGATGCAAGTAACGTTGATGCAACTGCACTGGGCTGTTCATTGACAGTAAGGTGAACATCTATTCATGTAAATTAGTAATAAGCTGTTGAGTTTCCAAATAAATAAATAAATAATACTCGTCTATCAAAATAGCAAAGTACCTACTAAAACTAGACTGATGCTTTGTAAATAATTAAAAGAAAAAATATTTTTAAAACAAGCTTTTAATGGACTAAAAAGTACGAAAGGTTTCGCTCATCAGTACATATCCAATGAGCCCAAACATGATGGTGCTATTTGTTCTGGTTGAGGAGGTGCTCTGGCCACCTTCCGGCTCCATCATGAGACTAACTCCATTGTACTTTATTCAACGATTCTTAAGTACGCCAAGTTCCAGCTTACTAAGATGCCAGGAAAATGGATTACTAATTGCTGGACATAATTATGTACGAAAACAAGATAATATATGCTTATAAAAAAGGTTTCAGTAAAGTTCGACGTGCCGTAGTTAATAGCTTCTGGATACAATCAAAGCTTATAGTAAAAATACACTTTTTTAGAAACAATAGGTAGGTATCAACTACTCTTGTAGTTACCAACTTACTTAAGAGGAAATGCGGTCGCAGATATCCGACTGAATCATGATGTGCAGTCGGAGGATACATCTGGTTTTGGTCAGTCAGCTCGCGAACATGTATCCTCCGACTGCACAGCATGATATTCTTCTTGTTTACATCTTTTTAGTTCGCTTTTTAAGCAGTCGGGTCTTTTGATTTTTTTTAATTAACTTTTTTTTATTTATAACTTATTAGTCATTTTTTTAGAATTAGGTACATTTTTACATATAAGTGTAATATATTTTTAAGATCACCTCTTAAAACCCTTTATTTTGTGATACTCGCTGGCTACATTAAAATTGGAAAATACGCCACATAGGAACAAACACAAATACATACATACATAGACTGATAAACACATTACCCTCCTTCGGCAGTCGGGTAAAAAGCCCATAAACTGAAATAAAAAGATATAATGTTTTCTTTTTTTTTCAATTAAAGTTGTCAAATTTGTACTATAGGCCTCTGTTGATAGCTCAGTTTTGAGCGTCTTTTGAGGGTTTTTAAAGATCATCAAACAGAAAAACATAGGGGCACAGTATATATATTTAATATTCAGATTATGGAATATCTTTTAAATTGATCCAATATTGGAGGAGGAAATAGACGAGAGCCAAACCATGGCTGGTGATCATTCTTTTTGTGTTGGATTAAGTATCTTTCAACTTAAGGAATAGTGCAAGTTTCATCAAAATCGGTCCAGCAGTTTTCAAGATATGGAACATAGGTTTTATGTTCTCCTCGTGAACTCCTTAGCGACAAACAGCAGGAATGTGAAAATTGAGTTATTATGGGCAGTGCTGTCTCATCCCATACAAAGAAACCGTGCATACGTACTGTACTGGTTATACTGATTATAGATCGATCGATCACCATCTATATCCGTGGAATGGAACCGAACGCGATCGATTTACAAAAAATAATCGGTATAATCAGATGAAAAACGCTAGTTACGTCGGCACGGTTTCTTTGTATGGGATGAGGCATCTGTATGCTAGTATTATAACATCTGTGGTATGGGTATTTTGTCAATCCTTTAGGTACCTTACTGTAGAAATTGCTAATTTTAGTGATTGTGTACCAAAACTAAAAAGAGAGAAATAAAAACATGATAAAAACAAGAGGTACCAAATACACCAACTGCCGAAACGAAAGTTATTTTGCACTTTTTAGGGTTTTGCTTTTGAAGTTGGTTTATTTTTTGAGAAAAGTTTTATTAAGTTCAATTTTGGCATAAATAATTATGAGATAATAATATGTAGCCTATAAAAATGAATAAATAGGTAAACAGTAAACTTTATAGATTACTGGTTGCGTTTGAGTGCTAAAAGAAAAAAACAATTGCCCAACGAGTTATAGAGTTTCCATTAAGTCTATGTTTGTCTTAAATTGCATCCACGATGTCGCCTACTAACAATGATTTAACTTTTGGATAAATCATCACCATCGTTTCTGCCAGCGATGTCAAATCGACAGATCTTATACTTCTGGTATTCCGTGGACTAATGTGGTATATACCTGTAATTATTAAATATCCACTTTTATGTACATACCAACTGTAAATCTATTCACTAACTGAAAACTAAAATATGTATGCCCAAACCCTAATAACAACAAAATGACATTACCATAAAATAATTTATACTCTGTCCATAACAAAATTACAACAGATCCCTCAGGGATAGGGCGGAAAATGAAAATTTTCAGATAAATCGGCGCCATATTGGCTAAATGACAGTTCGTGATAACGTTCTGTTAATGCTGTATCCGTGTTACCGTAATGAATTTATTTCGTTTCGCATAATTTATAATGCAGTTTGGAATACACGAAATGTAGGTGATGGCCACGGATTTAATGTCGCATTATGTTGGATTCGGAATAATTTGTTACTTACCGTTTGATTTATAAACAGTGCTTCCAATGATCTTACTAAACTTAACTTTTATTATATACGTGAAAGTTTGTGATAATGGATGAATGTATGGATGTTTGTTACTCTTTCACTCAAAGACTACAGAACAGATTTTGATGAAACTTTACAGAGATATAGCTTATACTTCAGAATAACATATAGGCTATAATTATTAAAGATATTGTGAGAAAGTACTAATACCATGCGGGGGAACCGCGGGCGGCAGCTCGTATTATAAATGCGAAGGATGTGTGGATGTATATTTGTTACTCAATCACGCTAAAACGGCTAAACGGATCTGGATGAAATTTGGCACAGAGATAGTCTGGAATAGCAAAAAGGCTACTTTTCATCCCCGAATAATTCACGGTTCCCGTAGGACAACTTTCGACAGAAATAAAAAAAAAACACAAACAAAATATTTTTATTCAACTAAACCATACTTAGGCACTTTAGAATTGTCAAACAAATTATGAATCTAGTTGCACATTCGCAAGCGTCAGTAGGTCTATGGAGAAGAATATGCAAGAAACTCCACGGACACTGATTAAGGTTACACTAGTCGAAATTTTTCCATACGTAGTCTAGGAATTATTCCACTGTTTGACGATGCAAAATAAATAGTGATATCAATTTGTCTCATCATTATCTAGCCCTGCATGGAAGCGAAAAAGTATAAAAATTAAATTTTTGAAAGTTATGACTGTTCGAAGTTCCACATTTCGACACTAATTTTAAGACAGCGCAGAGCGAACGAGGCGCGCGGCAATTAGGTATTTTCTACAGCGCGCTAGTCGTGTGCGTCGTCACACACACAATCACAAGTTCGCTCGAGTCCGGCTTGCAGTTGCACGACAAAAGTTGGTAACTTAGGATTTTTAAAATTTGAGGCGTTGTGTTGAGTGACTTGAAAAGGCAAATATTGATTATTTAGATGTTTATGTAGGTAAATAAAGCCCATAATTAAATCTAATAATCTATATTATATAGAAAATAATGTTTGTTTGTACTATAGTAATACATTATACGTTCCGTTACTATTCATCCGATTGCGATGAAATTTTGGCGTTGTGGATTGTACGCCCGGGAATTTTACTGGGTAAGTAGGTAGGCTAGGTGAGTTGATAAGTAAGTTAGATGGGTAGGTGTATTGTATAGTAAAACCAGTCTGTAATAAAAAAACTTTATTTACCTAATGTAATACCTTGCGTGTTTTTTCCCATTTTACAAAATCATACACAAAACCCAGGGAAACGTGGTATATTTATTACACAGAGTGTAACAGAAACGACATATTTTAAAAATTGCTTCTAATTCTGTAAATGAACAACTATCTCTAGGGAAGTCAAACGCATTTTCTATAAACTAATGGAAATGGAAAAGAGACAAGAAGGGTAATATCTATCTCATTTAAAACATGATTGTTATTTTCAATCACTGGTGAACACATTATGGAAGAACGTGTTACGTGTTCATGCGATATATTGCATTTGTTTATAGAGGTATGCGAAATCCATTATTCTATTGCCATTTTTTATGATCTCGGCTTTGTCATTAGTTTCTTCTTCTACCAAAATGTTTGAATATGAATCCGTATGTTTTGAAGAATCCTGAAATAAAATAAGATAATTGTAAGTAGTCCCTAAGCCACGGGCAGAAACTAGTACTAAGGCACATTTAAAAATGTATCTAAGAACAATTAACTTACATCGAGATTGTTGAATGGAATATCATCACTAACTAAAGGTTTTTCACCAACGTATGGGCAAAGATCTTTATTGGTCAGCATTTCCTAAAAACGTAATAAAATATAGTTATTGGAAGTTATTTAAGAAAATTGAGAGCAGCGGTGGCCCAGTGGTATCGGCCGCGACTTACAGGTTGTAGGTCGTGGGTTCGAACCAAGACAGGCGCTTTACTTTGTGTAAATTATTTCATCACCACTGCTCTCAAAACGGTGAAGGAAAACATCGTGAGGAAACCGGCATGTCCTAGAACCAAAAAATCGAAGACATGTGACATCCACCAATCCGCACTGGGCCCGCGTGGTGGATTACGACCCATTCCCTCTCACAAAGAGGAGGCCTGTGTCCCAGCAGTGGCAACGCCGCTGATGATAATTTAATAAAATTATTAAATTGACGTAGTTATCAGATGTATTATCAACTTAACTCTTAAAATGTTGTGAACAGACTAAAAGAAATATAGTATACATAATACATCAACATTTCCCCATGTAAAAGACTTGCCAGCAAACACTAGCAACAAAATAAGTATAATGAATTTAAAATTTCGTGGTGACCCCTTGGCCTCACTTCTCGTGCTTGAGGTCCTGGGTTCAAATCCAGGCAATGCGTCTTTTTCAAATTAATTTTTACTTTCCAAGTTTATATTGGACATCACTGACAATGGCGAAAAAAAAAATCTTCCATCGTGTATTCTAAAATGAATGTCAGAATAGCAATCGGCACCCCCAAAAACCCATTACGCGATACCCATATCGAATGTTTGCAAAACAGTTGCATCCGCCATCTTGGATTTTAAAAATAATGTCAGATTTGCAATCGGCATCCCCAAAAACCCATTACACGATACCCATATCGAATGTTTGAGAAAAAGATGCATCCGCCATCTTGGATTTTAAAAATAATGTCAGATTTGTAATCGGCATCCCCAAAAACCCATTACACAATACCCATATCGAATGTTTGCGAAAAAGTTGCATCCGCCATCTTGGATTTTAAAAATAATGTCAGATTTGCAATCGGCATCCCCAAAAACCCATTACACGATACCCATATCGAATGTTTGAGAACCAATTGAAAAAAAAAACGATTACATGCGCCATTATGTTAGATATTTTTTTTTTACAAAAAAATACAACCGACTTTCAAATAAAAATTGAAAATAAATTCAATTTCGGAAGTCGGTGTTCCTGTTTTTGATTCTTCGTTTTTTGTCACTGACTGGCGAAATTAATTTTTTTTACATAATATTGTAGTGTTTTGATTTGGAAGTTGTTTTTTTTTTTTGGCAAAAAAGTTTTTATTTTACACGTTTTAGTTGTGTACACAATGGGCAAGTTCTATAGCCTGAATGAAATTAGAGTGTACTAGGGTTTACTATATTCATCTGCGTACCCCTTTAGAGCTTACCGGCGTGATGTAATGTTATGAAAATATGGTGTAAACAATAAACAGACATGCGATTCCAGCAATCCCGAGAGATCTGCCGTGTTTTTTGAGGAGTTCTGTTGCATATCTCCAAAATTCTTCATCAGATCTTCACCAAATTTAAATGGAACGTAATCTTTCAAACAAAAAAATAATTTCTAAAATCTGTCCACAATTGATGTAATCGGAGAACATACACAAAAAAATCCTTCTTTTTGGAAAGTCGGTTAATAAGGAAATAATGTCACAAAATAGAAATATGTACTTTTTATGAGAACAGATTCTTTTTCGGAAATGAGCGCCAACTTTCTTCTTATAATATGTTTCCTTACGCTTTCCTATTATAACTAAAACAAACATTTAAAAAAAATGTTTCAGAAATATGCATTGAATAGTGCATAAAAAGTCATACTCAAAAAACAAAATATATAACTTACCTTATTCAACTATTTGCAGCAAGGTATACGTACACAATAGATCGCGAATTATCGTTATCGGCGCGTCGCTCCACAATGAGACGTGACCACTCTCCGAGCTCTCGTGGGCGACTGAATTGCCGACCGGTTTACGTTTCGCATGATCCAAAACAGCGCAACAATTAAGAAAAAAAATAAAACTAAAATAACCGAGTGTTTTTTCGAAAATGTTAAAACTATAAATTGTGGTATGACAATTAGAGATTAATATGAATTAAAGTTTGTGAAAAAATTCAACAGTTTACTATAAATATTCAATAAAACACGAGCATGCTATTTTAATATTTTTGTCCAACTTTACGTATTTTTGTTATTTAAACTAAACAATATTTTTTGTTTTTGCCAACATAGAATCGTTAACACATTCATTGTGGTGTTCATTACATATTTTTTATGGTAATTATGGTAATAATATTGACTAAATCCCTATAACTGTGACGATCGTTTTGGATTGTTTTGCTCGGCGCAGTCTTAAAGTATTTTTGGGCGCAAATAAATACCATAAGAAGACGGAAAATTGCAAAACGGCCTCGATACAGAGATAGGTTAGTAGTTCAACAATGCAAATAATTTTATGTTGAACAGATAGATTCAGTCATTTTTTCATGATATCTAGACTGCCAAAGGTCTGTTTATAAAATTTCGCGCGCTCGGTTTCGTCCCAAATCATTACCCATTTCGCTACAAATTTGCAAAAGTGTGTATTCGTACGCGAACTAGCTTCCTACTGCTCATCACAGCATCTATATCTTCCGCACGTGTTGTCAGTTGATCTAAAATGCATTTTAATCCCGCGCACAAAATAGTTCTTGCCGTCGACTAGTGTACCCTTAACATCAGTTTTAATAACAATTATTTGGTTACATCATTTTTGTTGGAAAAATACATAAGTGATAACGATGCAAAAAGACGTGCACTTAAAAGCGTCTAGAGACAAACAAACAATAAAAAAAAAACATTAAAGAAAATAAATATATCCAGGGATTGAATCATGTGTTGTAAAGATTATCGAAAATAAATCACAAAATCTATAATAATCCCGAGCGAAGCCGAGGCGGGAAGCTAGTCTCTTATATTTTGAATGTTTTCAGGACCTCTGGTTCATCTTTTCGTAAATACTTAGAATAGTTATTTATGCTACAAGTGCGGAAGGTAGGTGATTTCCGATGAGTGGATAAATCGACACGAGGCGGAAATCATCTTACGCACGTGTATCATACAACATTTTAGTATAAATTGTGCGAGCAAATAAAAAAATATATCTGAACCAAGCAAGAAATTAATAAAATGGCGCTTATTCAAGGGCGCTCAGCATATCCACAGATTGCCCGAGGAACTATGAACTATTAGTGTTCATAGTTCCTCGGGCAATCTACTACGCATGTGCAAATAGCTGTCATGTTGTAACGCAAAACAGCACGAGCAAAATATTCATTCTGCCAAACATATTTAATGAATATTTAAAATTAATTTATTGATCAAAATCTAAATCTAGAGAAATTGAAAACGCTTTAAATGAAGTATTCGTTTTGTTTTACCTTTTATATGAATGATAATCTGTACTTAACTAATTTTTAAAACTTTTCTCAAATAATAAAAACTATATGCGGCGGGCTGACGTTGGAGTTAAAAATTAAAAAAGTACAGGATATTAAAAAGCACTAGTAAAAAAGTGACACTTTCCGCACAGTTTGGCTGCTTGGAAAACGCTCTTTTCGAGGACATTCATTGTAAAATATTAAAAGCAAGAAAGCACTGGCACTGCAAAAAATAAAACAACGACTGGTCAAGCTCTGCACCATCGTTTCTACCTCTGTGATGATGGCCTTCGATACATTCATAATTTTAATTACCATGGTTCTCCTTCAAAATTCAATGATTCGTATTTTTCCTACCACTTTTTAATGTGAGCTGGGTATTATTAAAACCATAGATTTAGAATTTTTTTTGCTACGCAAAATTAAAACTATAAAAAAATAACCATCGGTTGTTCACTTGCATATCACGTAGAAATGTGACATCGATTGCAATCAATTTTTACTGTTGAAGCTTTGAACTCTCATAACACGTCATGCGGTTTTACATGATATTTTTACGAAACCTGCCTTGTTTACGTAATGAATATGACACTGTAAAACTTTTGGGAAAATCAATTTTTCAGTAAAAATTTATAGTAATTGGGATATTATAAATTGCATATCAAATAAAATAATCGTCTATCAATACATACTCATCATTTATATTCTTTTTTACATCAAATAACTTACTAAATGTTTAGCAAAACTCAAACTGCAGATAATTCGAAATTATACTTCAATATGACATTACTTTTTTCCTCATAATGCAATACAGTTAAATTTATTTTTGTACAAAAATACTACATACATAGCAGAAATACTAACTGCACAGCAAATTTTCCATATTTCGTAGCAAAATGACTATCTCAGTCGCATATTAACCATTAAGTACAACAAAACCTGTTCATCACATTTGTCCTTAATTTCAATAAGTCATTAGTCCAAGAGCGAGCGAAGCGAGCTCGGGAACTTAGGGCACCCCGACACGGACAGGTTAGGTTCGAAAAGATGACGGCAGACTCAGCTCCCGTCATCTTCCTCGTGTTAGGTTACTTTAGACCCTATAAACAGAAATAGGAGCCCGACATTGTCGTTAAATAGTAATTGTAAAAACTTTAACCATGGATTTAAAAGAAAAAGAATTAACATGTATGATGTGCATTAAGATTATTAGCTGTGCATTAATAAAAAAGCTTTTGCTTTAGGAAAAATCGCTGTACGCTGCGAAAATAAATTGTAGTGTGTTTAGTGATATTTTGCGTTGAATATTTTGCTGCGCAATCAGTAATTTTGATGAGAATTCGGAATTTTATTGCATAGATATTTTTTGATTTGCGTTTAAATACTACCCATAATAATTATGCAGTTGCAAATTAAAGCATAATAATAAGACATTACAGTACTACATTTCGAAATTAATGATCGTATATAAGTAAGTAATACCCAGCTCGCAAACGACTGCAAGAAATGAAAGCGGCACTAAACTTACATCAAATTTCACAAAATACCACTACAGACGTTTTTCATACAATTATGAGTCCGGGCACCGCATAAGTTGTGGGTTCTAATCAAGAGAATTTTTTTTTTAAAAGCTGTAAATTAACAGAATTTTATAACACATTAAAATAAATTAGGGTAAAACGTATCTACCTAATTGGTTTTGATTTATTGATGCAAACTTAGAGCAATAACTAACTACAAGCTAGAAGGATTTGGATGATTCATCATCTTTTAAAAATAACTTAAACATCTACCTAATTACTTTGTAGATACGTAGTCCGTAGACTAGTGGAACTTCCTACCGGAGTTAATGTTTCTTGATGGCTACAAACTGAAAGAGTTTTAGTCAAGAGTAATTGGGTTACTTCTAGGCAAGTGCTACCACATCATCGCTTACCATCAAGTGAGAAAGTGCTCAAAAGTGAGCCTATCAACAATAAAAAAATGTCCTCTCCGACTGGTAATCACAATAAAGATAAATCACCATCATTATATCAGCCGAAAGACGTCCACTAATGGAAATAGGCTTCCCCCAAGCACATTGACCAGCTCGCATTCAACAGATCCCTGCAACCTTCACCAGGTCATCGGTCCACCTGGTAGGAGGCCTTCCAACGCAAAATCTTCCGGTTCGCGGTCGCCACTCCAGAATTTTTGTGACTCATCGGCCATCAAAAAGCGAGCAATGTGTCCTGCCCACTGCCACTTAAGTTTGGCGATTCTTCAGCCTATGTCGGTAACCCCAAATTATCACAGTGTCTCAAGACGAAAGTCTATGACCAGTGCGTATTACCAGTGTTGACCTATGGCTCTGAGACGTGGTCAATCACAATGGGCTTCATCTGAAAGCCTACAGTCACCCAAAGGGCAATGGAGAGGGCTATGATCGGAGTATCCTTGCGTGATCGAATCAGAAATGTAGAGAAAAAAAAAGTCTCACAGTAAACCAGGAAACTTTTCTACCTACAATCTGATAAAATGGGGAAGCTAGTTCATGTGCAAGGTTAAAAACTGATTTACGGGCTTGTTTAGGCCAAACGCTGAAAAAAGTAGAGAAAGTTGCCAGATGTCGCCAGTTTAAAAGATTTATTACTTAATTTGTGAAAAGTACTAATGGAATTTAATAAATGGTTGTAAAGCAAATCGGTGGATTTTGAATAAAACATTTTGCATCAAAATTGGATTTTGCAACTAACGCAAATAAATTGTAGGTGGTTTTGCAGTTTCCTATCTCTCCCGGAAAATGTGTAAGTTTAGGCGTAGCCAAAAGGAAGGGTAATGATTTTAGCAGTCTATGTATGTGTCATCATCATCATCATCATCATCAGCCATTTTTAATGTTCCCACTGCTAGGACACAGGCCAGGATGTATGTATGTTTGTATTTACGTATATGCCTTCGTAGTGCCTAAAATATTCATCCGATTGTAATGAATAAGGTTTCAATCGATTCGTTATTAAGGTGTGGTAACATAGCCTAAAATATAAATCTGTAGTCGGGTTACAGTTTTTAATTAAGCTTTATGTATTGTAGGTAAATAATAAATAAATTCAAGTAAATTTATTTATTCATCGGTACCCAATGTAATGGCAGTTAGTTCTACCTATCTACTTTATAAAAATTCTTAATTATCTGTAAGTAAACGCACAAGTACCACCTCTGGCTGTTGAAGTAATTTTGCACAAAACTTATTGTTAGTTTTGTAAATAAAGGGGATTATTAACGAAATATTCGTTTGTCCCCTGACAGGGTTCAGAGGGTAAACAGTATGAAACACCATCGAGGACAGCGCTCATATTATAATTATACTTAACAACAGACACTCTAAAACTTATCGACCATTCGCCAATTTCTCCACTAATAAAAATAAAGAAGGTTCTTAGTAACATCGCTGCTTACGCAACAAGGATAACATCCGTAACGGTTATTAGACAAGAAAGTTAATTATATTTTTACAACAGAAGAGCACAATTTTCCTGAATGTTGTTCATAACATTTTCCTTTCAGTTATAAAGGTTTAATGATCTTCACTATGCTTAAGTACAGTCGTGAGAACAAGTCTGATGCTGTGACTTAAATTATCTTTATGTGCAGTTAATTTTGTAGATACGGAAAGCAAAAGAAGTAGATCTTGATAAACTTTGGCGTCTCGTGGTGAAAGAAAAATAGCTATGATAATTATGTTTTGGCTAAGAATTGTTGCATAATCAAGGTGAAACTTTACTAAATGATTTTATTTATTCGGTGGATTTTGAATAAAACATTTTGCATCAAAATTGGATTTTGCAACTAACGCAAATAAATTGTAGGTGGTTTTGCAGTTTCCTATCTCTCCCGGAAAATGTGTAAGTTTAGGCGTAACCAAAAGGAAGGGTAATGATTTTAGCAGTCTATGTATGTGTCATCATCATCATCAGCCATTTTTAATGTTCCCACTGCTAGGACACAGGCCAGGATGTATGTATGTTTGTATACTAGACTAATTACTTACTTAAGGTAAATATCTTGAGGAAACCAGCATGTCCTAGAACTAATAAAACTATTCTTCATAATGACTTCCAAATAAAAAAAGGAAAAAATGAAAAATTTCTTTATTTTTGCGATATGGACACCGCCTTCCAAAAATAAAGTTATTTTTCACTTTGTAGTTTTTTTATTTGGAAGTCGGTAGTATTTTTTTGTATTTTTCACTTTTTAGTTGTACCTACCTAATAGGCAAGTTGTTTAGTAAGGTATCTATAACGCCAAAATAGATTACCCGAATATCATGAAACTTGAACATAACCGGTGAAATAAGAGATCTGCGTATCCCTTGAAAGCGTACTGGCGTGATATTATGTTATGAAATTGTATAAACAATAAACGGACATGCGATTGCAGCAATCCCGAGAGATTGTCTATCTTCTCTTGTCTATCTGTTGTATATCTCTGTGGTTCTCCATCAGATATACACCAAATTTAAATGGGACCAATTTCGGAACATATTCTTTCAATCAAAAAGAGAATTTTCAAAATCGGTCGTTCGGTCGGAAATTTACGGAGATATCGGTGAACATACATAAAAAAAACATACATAAAGTCGAACATAGAACCTCCTCCTTTTTCAAAAGTCAGTTAAAAAGTCGAAGGCATTTGACATCCACCAACCCGCATTGGGCCCGCGTGGTGGATTAAAGCCCATTCCCTCTCTTAAAGAGAGGAAACCTAAGTCCCAACATTAAAAGGCTGATGATAATGATGGAAGAAAGAAAGATAAAGTGTTTATTCGCCACAAAAACGACACGGTGACTTACTTACGTAAGGAAAACATATTTAAAACCAGCTTCTGCCCGCGTTATAAGTGTTTTATCATCCCAAGGGAATAAAAAACCGGGATGATATCCTATGTCCTGCCCAGTGTCCCAAACTATCTCCATACCTAATCTAATCTAAATCGTTTTTTAGGGTTCCGTACCCAAAGGGTAAAAACGGGATCATATTACTAAGACTCAGCGGTCCATCTGTCTGTCTGTCTGTCTATCTGTCCGTCCGTCCGTCTGTCACCAGGCTGTATCTCATGAACCGTGATAGCTAGACAGTAAAAAAATCACAGATGATGCATTTATATTGCCACTGTAACAACAAATACTAAAAACAGAACAAATTAAATATTTAAGTGGGCCTCCCATACTACAAACGTGATTTTTTTTTGCCTTTTTTTTGCGATAATGGTACGGAACCCTACGTGCGCGAGTCCGACCCGCACTTGGCCGGTTTTTTTATTTTATTTTTTTGTTGAAAGGCTCGCGTTTGGCCATTATCCCACCTGATGGTAAGCGATGATGTGGTCGACAATGAAACACGCTTGCCTAGAAGAGACCTATTCACTAAATACAGACTCCGGCAGGGAATTCCACTTCTTTGCAGTACGCATAATAAAAGTATTCCCAAAACGTTCGGTTCAGCCGTTTAATCGTGAACAGGTACAAACAATCAGCATTTATAATATTAGATTATCGCATTTATAATATTAGATTTTTTTACCCGACTGCCGAAGGAGGGTAGTGTATGTATGTTTGTTCCTATGTGACGTTCTAGAGACCAAACGCGTTGTCCGATTTTTATGATTCTTGCGTCAATCGATTCGTATTAACCCTGCGAGTGTCACTGGCTACATTAAAATTGGAGAATATAAAAATGGCGGATTTTGGGCGCCATATTGTGGAAGCCCAATTTTTTTTTCTTCCTACCCTATCTTGTGAGGTATCAAAATAAAGGGTCTTAAGGGGTGATTTCAAAAATATATAATACTTATATGTTTAAATGTACCTAATCCTAAAAAAAAATAACTAAAAAGATATAAATAAAAAAGTAAATTTAAAAATAAAAAAACCCGTCTGCTTGAAAGGGGAACTAAAAAGACGTAAACAAGAAGAAAATCATGCTGTGCAGTCGGAGGATACATATTCGTGAGCTGGCTGACCAAATCCAGATGTATCCTCCGACTGCACAGCATTTTTAAATGTACTTTTTTTGCTATTCGCTTCAAAGCAAAAAAGGGAAATGGTATGTAGTACCTATGTGTTTAAGGTGTGATGTATGTTTTCATGGAATGTGAGTTTGGTTTGGTTCAGAGTTTGGTTTGGATTGGTTTGGTTTGGTTTGGTGTGGTTCGTAGTTTAGTTTGGAGGGTTTGTGGTTTGGTTTGGTGGCTTGGTAGTTTGGTTTGATTGTATTACTTGAAATTTGTTTTCGTTCATTTTATTCAGCAGAAATGGAATGTCCAGTTTTATAAAATATCTTGAATTTTACATTGATTTTGAAATCCTAATTCGTGTTTACGATACTCATGTTTTACCAAAAGGTTTTGTTGTTACAAAGTGCGAAAAAAGTACACACAAAAGGGCGCATAAATCAGGACACAATAAATAAAGACACAATAGAATGTTATTAATCACTGCTTCCTCGAACAAAAATACTCACTGAAAGCCACTGACTGCGTACAAAATGGTGTAAATAAAAATAAATAAAGTTGAAAGTCAAAACACATCATTTAAAGAAGAGTACAATAACTTTTTTTTACGAAAATGAAGAAAAAGGTATGTAACCATGCGCCATTATTACTTTAAATCAAAAGAGGTTCAGAATACCGGTCTCGAACCAAAAAACCGGCCAAGTGCGTGTCGGACTTCGCACATTTAGGTTTCCGCACCAAACCGCAAAAACAAGTTGGTTGTAATAGAAAAATAAGGAAATCTTAAAGAAAAAATCAGATGTATCAATATTTTGGTACCTTTTAGTAAAATATACGTATTTAAACATTATCACCAAATTCGAAGCTCATAGAATATCTTTGTTTCGGACGCAAAAATCCATAGGGTGTTAGTAACATAGAAAACTTATTGCCTAGTGTTAGTAACATATAAAAACTTATTGCCTAGTGTTAGTAACATATAAAAACTTATTGCCTAGTGTTAGTAACATATAAAAACTTATTGCCTAGTGTTAGTAAAATATAAAAACTTATTGCCTAGTGTTAGTAAAATATAAAAACTTATTGCCTAGTGTTAGTTAAATATACAAACTTATTGCCTAGTGTTAGTAAAATAAAAAAACTTAATGTCTAGTGTTAGTTACATATAAAAACTTATTGCCTAGTGTTAGTAAAATATAAAAACTTATTGCCTAGTGTTAGTTACATATAAAAACTTATTGCCTAGTGTTAGTAAAATATAAAACTTATTGCCTAGTGTTAGTAACATATAAAAACTTATTGCTTAGTGTTAGTAACATATAAAAACTTATTGCCTAGTGTTAGTTACATATAAAAACTTATTGCCTAGTGTTAGTAAAATATAAAAACTTATTGCCTAGTGTTAGTAACATATAAAAACTTATTGCCTAGTGTTAGTAACATATAAAAACTTATTGCCTAGTAAATCATAAATCATTTATTTCTTTGCAAACATGGGTAATTGATACATAGATGTTCCTTTTTACATAATAGAGTCCTCCATATTCTACCGTCGCGTGGGCATGCAAATATTATTCAAAAATCTAGTGTTAGTAACATATAAAAACTTATTGCCTAGTGTTAGTAAAATATAAAAACTTATTGCCTAGTGTTAGGAACATATAAAAAATTATTGCCTCGTGTTAGTACCATATATAAACTTATTGCCTAGTGTTAGTAACATATAAAAACTTATTGCCTAGTGTTAGTAACATAGAAAAACTTATTGCCTAGTGTTAGTAACATAGAAAAACCTATTACCTGTCAATGGGGAGTTAAATAAATCTCCTGACAAAATTTTGTAAAAATGCTGATTTTCGTGGCTTCAAAATTGTATTTATCTGCTCAACGAGCAACGGTACCCCAGTCGATGAGGTAGGTCAAAGTCAAAGTTTCGCGCCCATCCTTTTGCTAAATATATAAAAACAAAAACAGAAAGACGGACAGGCAGACGGATACGTGCTGACACGCCGACAACAATAGGACTCCGTTTAAACCCTTCGGGTACGGAACCCTAAAAATCAGCTCACTGCACTGGGCGTACTGGATGGATTATTACACACTTTGCCTCATAGAGAGAGGAGGCCTATCAGTTGGGACGTTATAGAATAAATATGCTAAATCACAGAAATCGACCTTCGCAAGAATGTTACTCATTGCATTCTACTCGCTCTAAAAATTCGCTCATACAGGGTACCAGGTAAAAGCCGGTCGAAATTGGCCTATTTTACCATAAAATGTAAAAAATTTAGCGAAAATATAATAACAGGAAAATCCGATAAAATCATACCCCAAACCACGTACGACGAAAACGTATGCCTCAAAATTGGCTAAAAGTTGAAACACGTTCCACCAGTATTAAAACTCCTGCCTGTAAAACTTCGTACCTCCATTATCTAAAAACTTATTTTTCACACGGTGAAGGGTGCTATTAAAAAGCTGGAAGGAGGGTTCATTAGTGACGTCATGGCCACGTGACAGGAATATCTGCGAGGGTTATTGGACCGAGAGGGTTGGGCCGATATAGCGCCGTGGTCGTTGCTCAGAATTGAGATGCGCTGCTAAATTGTTGAGGCATTTATAGAATTTGGGTGGCCGGAAAATGCAAGGAGATAGCAGATGGATTTTGGAAGATGCTCTTTTTTCTTAGCTCAGAATGCCGGGAGCTGAAGAGAAGTTGAAGTTATCTCATGTTCTTTTAGAGCTGTAGGGATATTTTAAATGTATCGGTCGCAAGTGTTTCTACTGTTTTTATCAGGGACTATACCTATGCCCCACGGCTTGGCTTCGTCAAGTACTGAGCATTTTTTTTGGTATAAAAAGCAGCTCATTTTACTACCGGTGAAAGAATTTTAATATATATTTGTAGCAGCTTCAATGTAAATGGTGAAAATTAAGATTGATTTCAAGTCAGAACAAAAATTGTTTCTTGTCTAAGAAACTTAACCGAGATTTTATTAGAAAACGTCGCTGCAAAATACCGAGCCCCAAAAGATGACTTAATTATAACAAAAAATGGTTCACCCTTTAAACATATTTTTGAAGAGATATTAAAAATCCTCGGCCATATTACAGCGGCCATGAATTCCGATACGTTACAGATAATGTGGGCTGCTCATGTACTTAATTGAAATGATAAATTTTTGCTCAGTTATCGCACGTTCATCTGCGTTATGTAAAACGTACTGTATTTATGCGTGGTAGGACCTTTTAATCATTTATGTAAGTTGGTATATGTATAATGGTTTTTAACCCCAATGGAAAACAGTTGACGTGTGTATCTATGTGTTTGTATATTTGTGTGTCTGTCTGTGGCATCATAGCTCCCAAACAAATGGACCAATTTTGATATAGTTTTTTTGTTTGGAAGGTGACTTTATCGAAAGTAATTTTAGCTACGTTTGATGAATATCTGTTAAGGGCCTACATACGCTTTAGTGCCGTAAAACGGCAACTTTCTAAAGCATACTCCTTAGTAACGGCTAGGTCAAAAGGTATGAAAAAAATAAAAAATTACTTATTCATGTACATAATTTTCGCAACTTTTGGAAACTCCTCCAAAACGACTTGGATGTTTAAAAATATTTTTACACAGAAAAATTGATGGCTGGTATTTCTTCATAACTAACATAGCATATGTAAATCAAATAATATTTTGCAAACAAAACTGTTCAATTTTGATATTTTGGCATCGAGCGGGCGCACGGCCAGTACTGCGTTAGCATTGGGGTGTATATATCGCCTTAAGCTGTTCAAAAGTTATGCGCATTTTAATCGTTGAATCAGGTTTTTTCGCAAGATGTCATGTTATAATTATGTGTTTCAATGGATTTTAGATCGAAACGTGTTTGCTACTAGATAAATTATGTAGTTTAAAGAGGTATTTGTGTCGGGGTTTTTTTAATTTTAAATTTTACTCTTTTATAATTGAACTATTTGAAATCGCTGTGCATAATATAGCGAGCTCTGAACCAATTTGTATGCTTTATTTATGTCAGACTACCGCTTCACCGCGGCTTCGGTATACTTTTTATCTAAGAGAAGCTTTCTATCAGTAAAATAATTTTCGTAATCGGAATAGCAGTTCCAGAGATAATCTCATACAAATTAACCAACAAAAAATTGTAGGTACCTCTTTAATATAAGTTAACATATTATAAAGACTTTTTGCAGCAAGCGTTAGTGAAATTGAAAAAGATGCTCTGTTTTTTTTATGTCCATCGACCAGCTAAAATTACATTACTCTATAGCGCACTTAAAAATGAAAGCCTTTCAAAGTAGTTAAATGTTTCTGTCGTAAATGAAATATTAATATGGTTTGTACTGAAATTTGCCTGAAAGCATGTCATGCCGAGGTAACATCGGCTGAGTGATCTAAAACCTAGATGTAGGATAGGGTATCAAGTCATACATATGAAGGGTCTTTTTGAAAAATGTCATCACCACTTATAGAAAATTTATTTGTTCACACATAACTTTGATGTGAATAGATTATTCACACGAGGTTAAATGAAATAAAAGTAATTCATTTAAAGTTCTTTTCATTTAAACTTTAATTTGATACCCATATCATCGAAGTGCACAAAAAATAACTGCCGCCATAACGACCGCCATCTTGGGCCGTCCATATTGGATTTAGAATGACATCACTTAGCTAAACATGCATTGTCATCCAAACTAAACGTGTATGCAAAATTTCGGGGAGGATCGGCTTTAAAATTCAGTTGCAAGATTTGACCCGAACACATACATGCATGCATACATTTAAAGTTAAATGAAAGCTTGTAAAAAATAATGCAGGTTAAGAAAGTTATCAGTGAGATAATTTCAGCCTTTTTAACCGACTTTCGAAAGAGGAGGTGGTTCTATGTTCGACTTCTTGTATGTTTTTTATGTATGTTCACCGATATCTCCGTCAATTGTGAACCGATTTCAAAAATTCTTTTTTTGTTTGAAATAATATGTTTCGAAATTGGTCCCATTTTAATTTGGTGAAGATCTGATGAAGAACTTCGAAGATATACAACAGAACTCTTCAATAAGTAACGGCAAATCTCTCGGGACTGCTGCAATCGCATGTCTGTTTATTGTTTATACCATTTCATAACATACCATCACGCCAGTACGCTCTTAAGGGGTAAGCAGATCTCTCATTTGATCGGTTTTGTTCAAGTTTCATGATATTCGGGTAATCTATTCTGGCGTTATAGGAAACTTACTAAACAACTTGAATATTAAGTAGGTACAACAAAAAGTGAAAAATAAAAAAAAAAAATACAAAAAAATACTACCGACTTCCAGAAAACTACAAAGTGAAAAATAACTTTATTTTTGGAAGTCGGTGTCCATTACGCAAAAAATGGTACCTACGAAAGACACCGACTTCCAAAAATAAAGTTATTTTTCACTTTGTAGTTTTCTGGAAGTCGGTAGTATTTTTTTGTAAAAAAGTTTTTTTAGTCTACAATTCTCCCCTAAATTCTAAAAGAATAGAGTTACCAATCTTCTTCTAAATAAACCAGAGGTACTCACACCCATAGGAAAAAGCCGTAAGTATGAAACAAACCAAATTGTTATAATAGTCAAAATCTCACTAATATCTCACTTAAATAATATAAATGCGAAAGTATGGATGGATGTATGTTTGTTACTCAATCACGCAAGAACGGCTGAACTGATATGGATGGAATTTGGCACATAGAATACTTTTTATCCTAGGAATATGTTCCCTTGGGATAATTTTTGACATTCAAGCGGGCGGAGCCGCTGACAGAAGCTAGTTTGATCATAAGCGAAAAAATACCACATCATTCACGGAAAACCATTTTTCATACCAAAACAAAAACCAAAGCATTTTTCTTTGTTGAAAAAAAAATATCGCTCAAGATCAAAATTCTTTCCGAGAGTGATGTCTTCAACTGACTAGAGAGATATTAAAGATACTTTTAGAGCACAATATTGCTTCTCTGGCGCTTTTAATAATACCTTTGTCACTATAAGTAAGATACAGAAGGCTAACTCCATATGACAAGCGAAAACAGGCGCACACACACGTAGACGCGTATGAACGGCGATCTCAAATAAATCCCGGTCTTGAGTGCGCCTGCACTCGCTGTACGTGAAGCGTGTCTTTGCGTGTATGCGTTTTCACCTATGGTATGGAGTCGACCTTCTGTTTCTATCTCTTCCGTACTCAGGTGCACCTGTTTGGATATTAAAACCTTTCTGTATTTTATCATACTTCATTTAAATATTGAATAAGGTAGGATTATGCTTGTAATGTCTTCGGAACGATCGTGGAAGAAAGAGATGGAAGTATTGTTTGTTAGGTGTGAGAAAGATAGGGAATGGAAATTGTAGACTGTAGTGCGGAACGGAATAATTATTGGTAAAAAATTATGTAATGGTTTGATAATTTATTTAAAGTCACATTTATGCTTTTCTAAATAATTATGACAGCAACGGGGATGGTATACTTATGTGGATGTTGGTAACGATCCGTCTTTTAAATTTGCGCAGACGAGAACTAACTAACTTTAAAACTTTCGCGTTTCAAAACTGAAAAACTATATATCACGAAAATTTAACGCGATGATTTCGTTTTATTTTTTCGAAATTTTCGTCTTAAATTCTCAAGATAAATTGTGTTTTGAGAACTAACGACATTACTACACAATAATGAAGGTGCGGTAGGGCTTAGGAGTCATAGCGAAGGGTTCGATCTGATGACGCTTCCAAAGTCGTTCCATTGATGAAACCACCAAACACACCACCCGTGCATTGAAGCACGCAAGTTAAAGCAGTTGGTCTTACCCGGTTGTCATTCGCCGATCTTTGACAGTCTTTACAGGTAGTTAGAAGCCTGAAAGTCTGATTACCAGCCTCAGAGACGGTCCACACGGCGCGTTGCGTTGCTTAAGTTGCGTTGCATTGACTAACGCAAATATTTCGACGCTATTCGGACACACAGGCGCTGCATCGTCGCAGCATTGCTACGACGCATTCGTAACGTTCCGTCATCGCAACGGCGACGCACAGTTGCGGCCAGTGTTATTGATAAGTTTACCCTAGTTTTTACTGATTTTGTTCGTATAAGTGAAATGTTTTGTGTATGAAAATTAAAAATCTTTAATCAGTACACAAAAATAAGCAAAACAAAGAAATGATTTTGCCTATCAACGCACAAACAACTTATCGCTGCCACTTCGGCGTCGTCGCCGCGTCGCAATGAGTAGGTACACCTCTCCCACTTCTTCTAGGGGGGGGGACAGTCGTGTGTGCGTTGCGTTGACGCAGTGCACTTTGTGGACTCTATGGTTATTAGTACGTAAAACGAGCGACGCAGCGACAGCGCTACGTTCGACGCAGCACGCCATGTGGACCGGCTCTTATAGTTCTCGCTAAACTTCTTGGCCGCCCTGAAGTTGGCTACAATGGTTGCGCAGTAGTAAATCTCATATAAAAACAGCACCGATCCATGCCTTGCGCATCGGAAAGCCAACTTCATGGTGGCCAAGAAGTTTGGTGAAAACTATATATTGCCTTGGGTAACGTGTGGAGGTATGGATTTTAAAAATCATTCGCTCTATTACAATGCTGGTATTTAACTGAATCCAGTTAGACTGGAAGCCGACGACGAAGAAACTGTATCTGCACAAAGAATGCCCAATAACACAGACTAACAATAATTCTTCTCAATTAAACCTACCATACCCATATAACAGCCGATCACAACTGAAGTAGTTACTAAGCGCACATAACTAGCGTGTAAAGTAATTGTGGCAGTGTTTAAGACCCATTTAGCGTTCATGTAGGCATTTAAATACAATAATTGTTGCTAGGACTGGATCTATAATCGCCAAGCGCCTTTCCAGAAGACTGGTATCTACTGATTTAAGTACCCAGGGCTTGGTATGAAAGAAGAATGCCAAAAACCAGACACACTCATTTGTCAAAAACCTCCCAATTAATACCCATTTAAAAGCCGATCACAATTGAAGTACTAGGCGCACATAACGATCGTGTAAAGTAATTGTAGCAGTGTTTAAGAGCCGTTTAGCGTTCATGTAGGCATTAAAATACACTAACTTGTTGCTATGGCTGGACCGATGCCAGCCAGAAATATAAATCTGTTGTCGGATCTCCGCTTGCCTGGTTTCGACGTAGTGGAAGCGACGCGATAAGATTTTGGCTGATCATAAATTGATTGGTTATAGATTTCATTTTGGTTATTGACTTTTAAATTATTTTGGGGTGCCATTTTTAGCAATATTATTAAGATTATTCAGAAAAATTTACGACTCGTGTATCATTGTCAATCATTCTGACGCAAAATTGCTGGTTTAGGTCTACTTTTTAATCCGTAGTTAACTCAACCAATTGTTAAATATGCTAACCAATGGTTGCAAATTTCGGTACAGCACCATTTTTAGGGTTCCGTACCCAAAGGGTAAAAACGGAACCCTATTACTGAGACTCCGCGATCCGTCTGTCTGTCTGTCCGTCTTTCACCAGGCTGTATCTCATGAACCGTGATAGCTAGACAGTTGAAATTTTCACAGATGATGTATTTCTGTTGCCGCTAAAACAACAAATACTAAAAACCGAATAAAATAAATATTTAAGTAGGGCTCCCATACAACAAACGTGATTTTTTTCGATCGATAATGGTACGGAACCCTTCGTGCGCGAGTCCGACTCGCACTTGGCCGGTTTTTTCAGTTGTTATCCTCACAAATGGTCAAATAAGTTGGTAAGTTAATTATTTAACCATTTTTTAGACTTAAAATTGATGAATTAACGCGTTTTACCGATATTTTAAACCATTTGTTAGCATATTTAACCATTGGTTGAGTTAACTACGGATCAAAAACCTTGGCCTTAGTAACATTCTATTCACTTGAGCTTTTCTCTCATTGCAAGAATGGGGAAAGCCTCTTTTTACCCGGCTGCAAGGAAAGGGTTATGTTTTTCGCGCGTATCTTGTATGTTTGTATGTATGTAATATTCTTTATTACCTCGTATCTTTCAAACCACTACACGGATTTCTATAATTAAGACATCGTTAGATAGGTCTTGGCCGCCCAAATGTTTTTAGATAAGTGCCGTTAAAAAAAAAGAAACATGGCGGACTTTGGGCACCATATTGTAAGGGTGGCATTTTTTTTTTCTTTGGCACCCATTGACCGGGGTATCAAAATGAAGGGTTTTTAGAAGTGATTTGAAAAATATATAACACTCATATGTTTAAAATGATTCGAAAAAAAAATGACTATGACTAAAAAGTTGTAAAAAAAAAAAGTTACTAAAATCTAAAAACCCGACTGCTTAAAAAGCGAACTAAAAAGATTTAAACAAGAAGAAAATCTTGCTGTGCAGTCGGAGGATATATCTGGGTTTGGTCCGTCAGCTCGCGAATATTATGTGTATCCTCCGACTGCACAGCAAGATTTTCTTCATTTTTAAATCTTTTAGTTCGCTTTTTAAGCAGTCGCTGGTTTTAAACAAAGAAGAAATACGCTAGGATTAGCTATCATTGCCACGTATATTTCTTACAATGCTGACTTATGTAAAATTTTCACTTATTAAATAATTGAAAATTGTATGTATAACATAGGAACATAAGCGGACTTAATGCTGCAAGGGATTCTCTATCACCACATCCGAATTTTCTTTCACCGTTTGTGCTGACTTTATTACTTCACTTACGAAATTCAACATTTCAAAAAATCCTCGTCTTATACCATTCCCAAAGCAAATCACACTCAATTCAATAGAAATTCTAAAGTTCACACGCGAACGTTACTTTTTGTTCAACAAGATTCAGAAGTAACAACTAGTAGCAGTAAGTGTACTAGGAGCACAGGTGCACTTGGAGCAGTTTTAGATTGTAGTTTTAAACTAGCAAGTTTGAGTTAGAGTATTGAGTGAGGAGTAACGTGGTTGTAAGGGTAAGGATGTGCTTTATGAAGTAATGGAAGAAAATTTACTCTTTTTTATGGTATACGAATAACAATGAAGTAAAGATAATATAGATAAATTGTACTTAATGGCAGTATTAGAATAATTCAAATTCAAAAGTCATTTATTCAAACTAGGCTGAGAATCAGCACTTTCCGAACGTCAAAATTACATAAGACAGTCCCCCAAACACGCCCGCCCTTCACCACTTCCTAGTGCTTTTGCTGGGAAGAAGAAGTGGCGCAACAGAGCTGTTGAAAAATCTTTGGTTCTGTTTCAGTTAAAACAAGGGCCACAAACAAATTAGATCCTTATAAATTGATGATATTAAAACCCAACACAAAACGAGACCTAAAAACATTCACACAAACACGTTAAATTATGGTAATTCATTTGTATACAATCAATACTGGGGTTCGAACAAAAAACAAAGTCGGAAAAGCAGAATTAGCATCAACAAAATCAAAATAAAAATCTTAGAAAATACGACAAGGGGATAATCTACGTCCCGCTTGGGTCAAAACAAAAATGAGCGGAGCGGAAAGGCAAATGAGAATCGATCAGCGTCCTGTGAACCGTGGCGAGGTGCGAACATTATGCGATCCAGGGGCTATTTTTATACTACTTTTTAACGGCATTGTTTCGGTTTTAAGTAAACAAGGTAGGCAGAAATTTAATTACCTACTTACGTTGGTTATTTTAAAAGACTGTATTTTATTTATATTGTACTAGTTTCTGCCCTCGGCTTCGCCCGCGTGATAGTCGAAAATTATACCGAGGAAACATATTCCCGGAATAAAAAGTATCCTATGTGCTATTCCTGACTATAATCTATCTCTGTGCCAAATTTCATCCAGATCAGTCCAACTGTTTGAGCGTGAAGAAGTAATAAACATACAAACACACACACACACTCACAAACTTTAGCCTTTATAATATTTGTGTGATTAAAACCGGCCAAGTGCGAGTCGGACTCGCGCACGAAGGGTTCCGTACTATTATCGCAAAAAAACACTTAAGGTTACACTAGTCCAAAATTCTTCCATACAAACGTAGTCTAGGGATTATTCCACTGTTTGACAATGTACGTTCAAAATAAAAAGTGACATTAATTTGTCTCATCATTATCTAGCCCTGTATGGAAACAAAAAAGTAAAAAAAGTAAATATTTGAAAGTTATGAGCGTCGAAAGTTCCACATTTCGACACAAATTTTAACGCATTTTTGGGTGCGAATAAATACCATAAGAAGACGGAAAATTGCAAAACGGCCACCATACAGGGATAGATTAGTGGTTCAACAATGCAAATAATTTTATTTTGAACAGATACGTTTAGTCGTTTTTTCATGATATCCAGACTCCCAAAGGTCTGTTTATAAAATTTCGCGCGCTCGTTTTCGTCCTAAATCATTAACCATTTTGCTACAAATTTGCATAGGTGTGTATTAGTACGCCAACTAGCTTGCTACTGCTCATCAAAGCCTCTATCTCTTCCGCACGTGTTGTCGGTTGGTATAAAATGCATTTTAACCCCGCGCACAAAATAGTTCGTGCCGTTGACTAGTGAAACCTTAAATATTTATTTTATTCTGTTTTTAGTATTTGTTGTTATAGCGGCAACCAAAATAAATCATCTGTGAATGAAAAAAAAAAATCAACTGTCTAGCTATCACGGTTCATAAGATACAGCCTGGTGACAGACGGACAGACAGACGGACAGTGAAGTCTTAGTAATAGGGTCCCGTTTTTATCCTTTGGGTACGGAACCCTAAAAACTAAATCTAAATTACATTTAGACTGTGGTGACCGCGAACTAGCAGACGCAGCGTTGGAAGGCCTTTCACTAGGTGGACAGATGACCTGGTGTAGGTGGCGAGAGTCCGCTGGATGCGAGACGCACGAGACCGGTCAATGTGGCAACGCTTGGGGGAGGCCTATGTCCAGCAGTGGACGTCTTTCGGCTGATTCGATGATGATGAAAGACTGTCAGGCTGTCACTATCGTTTATTTTAAGAATGCGTGGGTAAAGTGGATTAACTTGGCTGGAGTAAACCCCAGTTTCTGAATAAATAATTTACGATGATAAAAACGTTTCAAACTCCTCTATAATGTTTAAGTTTGACAGATTTTCTTGGTTAAGCAAAAATGGACAAGTTCATATTCTCAATTCAGCAATCGGGAATAATAATGTTTTGTTGCATTTTGATAAGTTTTACCCAAAAATCAAAAAAGCCTTGTATCTGGGAGAAATATGGGTCTGTAGTGACCCATCCATCTAGTTGCAGGATTGATTGATTGACGTTTCGAGTTATTGCACCGGACATGCAGCGCGTCCATGAAAGTAACATGTGTAACAAATACATCACGTTTGTATGCATCGAAGGGGTCCGCAGAAGTCATTTTATATGTTCCAATTAAAAGTGTTTGAGCTTATTAAGTCTGTATATTTTCCATCTTAAGGGCAATTGCCCTTAAGATGGTAAAAATATACAGACTCAGGCCTTCTACTGAAAGTGCCCTTGTCAAACATCCAGTGACACTGCCCAATCCAAGAACTTGAGGGTTCAGACCTATGGTTCAGACCCTAAACCTAAGGCCAATTGCAGCTGTCTTACAGTACTTACCAAAACCAATCAGAATGATAATTGAATACCACACGGGTCGATCATTAAGGTTAAGCAACGCTTGACGAGGTCGGTCCGTTGATGGCTGACCATTTCATCATACCGAGTTTCCTCCGTGCCTCGGAAAGCACGTTAAGCCGTTGGTCCCGGTTGTTATTTGAAGATCTTTAACAGTCGTTACGGGTAGTCAGAAGCTTGAGATCTGACACCAGTCTTGCCAAGGGGTACCGTGTTACCCAGTTACTGGGTTGTGGAGGTCAGATAGGCAGTCGCTCCATGTAAAACACTGGTACTTAGCTGAATCCAGTAGGACTGCCAGCTGATCCCAATATAGTTGGGAAAAGGCTAGGCAGATGATACATTATATATAGTATATTTTTTCAAACCTTTTATTCTAGCTGTTACTTTTTAGAAAATAACCGTTTTACGGCACTAGAGCGGTGGAAGGCCCTTAAGGATTTTGTAGAAGGCTCTTGGTTGCCGAACTTAGTCCGAACTGAGTGATATTCTCTATGGCGACTGTCACTCCAGCACTACCGCTTCCCTCCAGAAGCTGATTAGGCTTCTCGGTTTTATTTCAGTAATTTGCAATTCCTAGGGTTTGTGGTTGGCTCTTCCAGTCCCTGTTCTTCTAGATCTACGAAAATTAAAATAGTACTCGTACAATAAAATATCGCTCACCACAATCTAGTATGACAGAGCCTTTACCCCGATTGGCTCGCGATCGTCCTCTTGAATTTTAACGACGATGTGCAGATATTGTGTATTCTGCTCAAGATGTCTACTTGAATAACACTCGGCTTATTTGTCCTGGCTACTTGCTGTTTTTGATGTACTTGAGTGAAGGACCAAAATCTTGCTATGGATGAATGATTTTGTGTTAAGTAGCTTGGAAGTGTTTTGCTCGAAGATCAGAACTTTTTATGTAGATAAGGGTGTTATAATCGATTGTTATTCACAAATGCTGCAAATGAAATAAAAATAAGAGAAAAAAAATTGAGGCAGCAGGGTTCAGCGACATACCACAGGAGACGTTCTGGGCGTCCGAAGTCACAAGCCGGTTCCCGGCTACCGTAAGCGCGGGCTTGCGGACGGCGAGTAATGTGTAGCTCGCCGTCTGATAAGGACCAGGCCCGAGTCGACGGCGCGTTGTTATCCACGCGCGCCTCAAAGAGATGTCAGCAGAACTGACGGGGTCGGCGAGGGCCTATGCCTGTCTGGGTCGCGGATAATTTGAATAAGAGTTTCCGCGGCCCTGGCTCAATCATCTGAAGGAACACGGGTGGGTTTTAGTCAGTAAAAGTCTGACACGTCCTCCCGCCTCTCCAAGAGCGGGAGAAGTCATTGGATGATTTCCAACAAAAAAAATAAAAAAAAGGGTTCAGCGACATCGTTGCAGACTCAGTTAAAGATGGCAGGACTAGCTTGAAGACAAAATTGATCCACGTAAAAATAGAGAGGGCAGGAATTGCGAGAAGGAACCTTTGCCCAACGGTGGGACAGAATAGGCTGAAAATAAAATAAGTGCAGATAAAAGATTAAAATACCGCTGGCCCAAGCCAAACTGGAATTGTTGTGGTACTACTTCAGATACGTCAATTAGCAGTGGAGGCATTGATAGAAGGTTCAATTACTTAATCAAATTAAATCTACGACAAAGCTACAGAAATTCAAATCAATGACAAAACCCAATTGTAAAGACAGAACTAATTCAAAGGCAAATAAATAAAAATAAAACTAGACATTACAATAGACATTGCATAAGTCACCTTTCTATCCGAACACCTTTTACACCATCTTCTTAAAATTTTCCTTTTTCAAAGCCTTTTCCAATGGCAGTTCTCGACAAAAGCTACTAATTAATATTTGGACGACGCTCTCCTTATAAGCATGGCTCATTATCGGGAACTGTGCCTGTAATAACGACCTAACTTTATGGGCTTAGGACTTAAGTCTTTTGAATATCTTTGCTGTTTTATGCAGGGAATTCTCGTATAGACTTTGGTAATGTGAAAATTGGTACGTCTTGTGAAGATGTTGCTCGCGTGGGATTTTAATATGAGTTAAATCTACAATACCCACAACTTTTTGGACATTTTAGCGATATCAAAAAACTGCGATGCTTCTGATGTTTCTGAACAGTAAGAATACTATTACCTTAACAATGCTATTGCACCGGATACTATCTACCACTAGACATCCTGTGGCCTTAGTCACATGCACGGTGACCCTCTCTAAAATTTAAGAGCTACCAGAGGCCCTAAACCAATTACTAGCAATTGAAAAAACCGGACAAGTCTCGCACTTAGCCGGTTTTTTTTTTCAGACTCGCGCATGAAAGGTTCCTTACCATTATCGCAAAAAACGGCAAAATATCACGTTTGTTGTATGAGAGCCCCACTTAAATATTTATTTTATTTTGTTTTTAGTATTTGCTGTTATAGCGGCAACAGAAATACATCATCTGTGAAAATTTCAACTGTCTAGCTATCACGGTTCATGAGATACAGCCTGGTGACAGACAGACAGAGTCTTAGTAATAGGGTCACGTTTTTACCCTTTGCGTACGGAACCCTAAAAATGACAAAAATGGGAATGTCAAACGCTGTTGAAATTTGGTATTTCAACTATCGCCATCGCTGACATCGAAGACACTTGTATGGAGCCCCAGTGTCATAATACACAAGAACTATCAATAATTATTGCGACATGGGTGAAAACCAGTCCCGTCGTTGGATGCTTGCCTGTAATTTGGATTTAATTAATGTTATAAATTAACTGAACTGAATGTTTTGTAAAGTGGAAGCGGAGACGGTGTTCGCATGGTATACTTTGTTAAATTATGTCAAAATAATCTTTTGTTTAATGAACGACATGGTACGATATCAGCATAATTGTCAGCAATGGTTAACGTAGGTAGAGGCACCTTCTATGAGGCTCTCCAATTAAATCTCAAGAGATTGGTAGACAGGTTTCCTTACCTAACAAGATACTTAAAACAAACAGCTATGGGAAAAGAATTGGGTTACCGTATTTTTTGTCGATATCTGAGCAATAAATAATCTTTCCTGTACCATTTTCAGCAACTACAGCAAAATATTCCACACAACATAGTAAAATTAACCCGTCACATAAAACTCTCAAACAGACAAGCAAAACAAGCGCTTTAATATAAAACTCAACGCCAGGACGTTTGAACGTCAGCTTGCGAAAACTCTTCGCTAACTTCAGCGCGGCAGCGGCTGAATTGCGCTTTCTGTTTCAGAACTTAAGTAAAAGCAAGGAACTCTTCGCGGTTTCTGTTCCCCTGGTAGATCCGCTGGAATTTCATCGTGTGTAAGTTGTATGAAAATATAATACCAGGGATATAGAAAATGTGAATATGTTGTAAAATGTGTAGGAATACTGAAGAAATATGGCTTTATTGAGCTGTATTGTAGAATTGGATTGCACTTCGATGGAATTTAGGTAGTAGGTACCCATCACTCACTGATAGCGCTATAGATAGCTTCAAGCAAGTTTAAAAGTTTACTTTATTTTATTTATAACTACGGAAAACATATTGACATGTTTGAAAACGCACCCACTATACAGGAAGAAATGCCTAATGTGAGGCAACGTTTAAAAAAAAAGACGTTTTTTTTCAAAGAAAAACCGAATACCATAGTTTCTATTTTTCTATGCTTTTCTCTAATTAAAAAAAAAAAAATAAGAATCTACAATTTTTACCGGAATCTATTGCCACGTAACTTTATTAATTTTATTTCAATTATTTTTTTCAGTTCGTTCCTATCAGCTTTTACTGGAACTACAAAGAGCGATCCATCAGGTGAGATAGTGGTCAAACGCAAGTCTATCAATAACAGAAAAAAAAAAAACTGAATAATATCAACAAATAATGAAAAGCTTTCCAAATACCAGGAATTCGAGGAATAAGAGACAACGAGGTGAAGCTTTAATGTATTATTATGCTTTAAACACACATCCATTTGTCGAGAATTAATTACGTACAATAATAATAATTAATGAAGTAGTTCACCAGGTTGTCAGAGACTCGGCGACTGTCATTAGTTGGTGGTATAAAGTTCATTAAAGGCTGCCTGAAAGTATGCCATGTAATATGAACGTCATCATCATCTTATCAGCCGAAAGACGTCCACTGCTGGACATAGGCCTCCCCCAAGCGTCGCCACATTAACCGGTCCCGTGCGTTCAGCAACCATGTTTTAATATGAACGTGTAATTTATTATTTGCATATCTATTTATAAGTTTTTCATAAAATACAGAAAGATACAATGTCAACTAAAAGGCATATCTATTACCATATGGAATAATAGGGAAATATTTTTATCAGCAGTGGAACAGTACAGGGTAGATATAACAATAATAGTTGCCCACTATAGCGACGTGAGGAACTGGGTACCTATATTTGCTCCACAGCAAAGTTAAGATGAGCAGGATCCTCCGAGCAGACAGGTGTTGTCTCTGGAAGGCAACTTGCCCAATACTTGTAACTATTGTCGAGCTTGCACGATACAGGATTTCTGGGACATTGGGTCTGATTTGTTATTCGTATGTAGCGGTATGGTTTCCACACTACAAAGAAAATTAAGGGGACCGTGCAGCAAGCAAGTTTTCTTAAATTATTTGACACTGATCGGAGGAGCTCGTGGCTAAATAATAACAGCCGCACGGGTCGAGGTTGGTCCGTGGATGGGTGACTATTTTCAACATACCTAGTTGCCTCCGTGCCTCGGAAAGCACGTTAAGCCGTTGGTCCCGGCTGTCATTTAAAGATCTTTGACAGTCGCTACGGGTAGTCAGAAGCTTGAGATCTGACACCAGTCTTGCCAAGGGGTACCGTGTTACCCAGTTACTGGGTTGTGGAGGTCAGATAGGCAGTCGTTCCATGTAAAACACTGGTACTTAGCTGAATTTGGTAAGACTGGAAGCCGACCCCAATATAGTTGGGCAAAGGCTAAGCAGATGAGATGATGATGATTTGACTCTGATTCATTGTATATCCTTGATAATACATTGTTCACAGATACGGCTTCATCATAACTCACCCTACTCAATCCAGTTGCAATCATTTTTCAAGACTTCATCTAACATTAACTAATCCATCTACCAATTTAACTAAAACCCACAAGCTTGTAAATTTTAACTACCTTCACCATATTACATTCAAAATTTTATATCTGAACTTGAAACATTAAAAACAGCCGTAAAATTTAACTGGGGTACGCCAGACGCAAGTTTTTACGATGTCAATGCTATTGACCTTTGAATGGTGGACACAAGAGGTTAGCTTGTTCATTGACTGGTCCTTGTTACTGAAGATTTAATTTAGACAGATTTTGTTAGTTTTATTTAATAAGACTTAAATATTTGTGACTATCAAACACAGACCGCCTGAAATTCTCTACCTATTTAATTGAAAGAAAGAAAAAAATAATATTTATTTGTGACACGAGACAAGGATAAAAAACAAAAAAAGATTGCCGTCGGCTTCACCCACTTTATGGTCAAAATAATCCTACAAGAAAAAATATCCTATGCCCTAATTCAGGCCATGGTCGACCTGTGTTACTTCTGATTAGGTAGGTAGGTGGATCCTAATGAGTTCACCAGTTGAAGAGGGAAGATTAACAGACAATCAAAATCGTAACATTCTGACACAAAGTACATAAGCGGCGGCGCGTCATTCTGACCTTCAAATATGTAAAAGAAGGTTATTTCAACAAGCAGGTTTTTGTACACTACGCATCTCAGGTTTTTTTGGCAGACATAGACATTAACCTTATGAAGCCCAAGGTTTAACCCATCTTTGTTACGAGTAAGCAATATTTATTATTTTTATATATATTTACCCTATTTCGATTGGAATTTACCTTTTCGAAATAAAAAAAAGAAATCGGCAAAGAGGAAGCCTCTTTGCCGATTTCTATTTTCCCGATAAATAATAAAGTCAAGGAAACAGAAAATTACGACATAACAAAACGAAAATTATAATCTATACTAATATATATAATATTATAAAGAGGAAAGATTTTTTTGTTTGTATGTTTGTACCGAATAGGCTCCGACACTACTGGACCGATTTAAAAAAATCTTTCACCAATAGAAAGCTACATTATTCCTGAGTGACATAGGCTATTTTTTTATCCCGAAAACGGGTCCTGTGGGGTTGCCCACGGGAGCAAAGCCGCGGGTAACAGCTAGTTAACTATAAAATAAAATCCTTATGAAGCACTAGTCCATAATGTGATGTGGAAGGAAAAATGGTTTCTTATTTTTTATTTTAACCACTGTTTCTTAGAAGAAAAACTCGATTATGTCAGAAAAATTAAATTACCCTTTATGTAAAGGAAAATATAGCAGTACACGGGTACAGTCGATGTTATTAAGTTTTATGAGCTGCGCACTCCACTAGCTATTAAAGGTTTAGTCTAAGCTTCGGTGTTTTGAACATGGAACATTCCTGGAACTCGTTCGAAAAATTTTATTCGTATTTGGAATATTATATAAGTTTTTTATTTCAGAAAGGGAACTTTCTTGTATAAGAAACATGAGGTTTTTTTACGGTTTATGTAATTTTATTATTTTATAGCTATAAAACATTTATTGTAAGAGTCACTGTTATGTTATTTTTCATATTTTAGCAGAACGTAATAAAGTATTTTGTAATTCTGTTTGATTAATTAAATTATCAGCTTTCAATAGTCATTGTTTGTAATTACGACTTAACGTTATTATTATTCCATTTATTTATTATATTTACATATTTTTACATTTTTAAATATCATTCTATAAAAAATAAAATAAAAAAACATTTAAAAATACAAAAATAGTAGCCCACCGGTATCGGGAACAGGGTCCAAGCTACCGGTGGTCAGGGCTCCTGAGAGAGGAACCTCCTAACAATACGAGCCGTGTCCAGGAGTACCGCTTTCTGGATCAAGCCAGCTGCCCAACGAGAGCCTCCTCAGATGTTCGTCGAGGCTCTTGGCTATTATACCAAGAGCCTTATATACTTTATTGTACACCACAAAAAAACATACAGGACAAACGTTCACAATAACAAGTGTACAATGGGCGGTCTTATCGCACTAGGCAATCTCTTACAGACAACCTTTGGATGGACAGAACGATAGGAACAGAATTTAGGGCTGTCAGTGTACGTGTAACGTTCGCTATTACAACTCCGCAGTGTCCTCCCATGCCGCTTATGGGAACACGGGTACGCGTTAGCACTTGTCCGTGAATCCGCCGCGGCTGTCCGTCACCGGACCCTCCTCTGGGGAGTACCCCCCATCACCGGCGCACCAGAATACATGCACATGGGCGCCAGGCGACCCCGTGTATGGCACCCTTGGTCCCCCGGTGATGGGCCAGGTCAGTAGCCCCGCCACCTACCAGATTTCGGCTGCAGGGGATAGGGAGAGCGGCCAACGCTATACCGACACTCCTCCTACCCTGCGGACTAGAAACATCAGCCGCGATGCCTCCCATAAGACATCGCGGCCCGCCTCGTTGCCACTAGCTTTTGCTAGCGGCTTCACCCCATAAAAAGTGATTTCATTGTCCCAAGGGAACTTTATACCGGGATGAAAAGTATCCTTTGTTTTAATTAAAGGTTACGAACTTTCTGTGTGCAAAATATCATCCAAAATTTCACGTTTATAATATTAGTAGGATTCTATATACGTATACTAAGGAAAAACAGGAACCCATATAGAATCACTTCGTTTTCTATGTCTGTCTTCTGTCCGGCTGTCTGTCCATGTTTAAATACTTTTTCTCTGGAATGCCTGGAGGTATCAAACAGAAAACAGAAATTAATATCTTATACTCAGGGCTGCAACCTCTTGGAACTGTGAAAAATCAAACTTCTAGATCATCAGAATCAAAAGATATAGCCGTTTATGTCACAAATTTGACAAATCGCAAGGGAATCAAAACCTATAGAGTACTTCCCGTTGACCCAGAATCGTGAAATTTGGCAAGAAGCAATGCTTTATTAACACAAGTAAAAGAAAAAATTCGAATGCCCAGAAATTAAAATATTATTAACTTATTTACAGTTAGTTGGTAAACTAACTGGCCGGGACTTTTTCGATGTATGGGGACAATAGTTTTCCAACGGCAGTGTAAATTTTGTCCCTAAATCCACTTTATATTTTCGTTAGAGCAACATTCGGAGCTTTCATTGTTTATGAATTTTAGAAATGTTGCCTAACAATTATGGTGAATATAACTATTTGTACGGATCCCTCGGCACGCGAGTCCGACTCGTACTTGGCCAATATTTTTATTATAACGATACCGTGGAAACCACCTATTATTTTAATTCTACCCACAATGAACGCGAATTTAAAACGGTGTATAAATTGTCGGATTTCAATTTGTTATTCACGCTTCGAACGGTGAATTAAAATCTAGTTTAAAAGAATAAAAATCCACAGTAATTCGACTGGCGCTCGGAATTATTCAGAAAAACGAGAATTCCCGAAGGACGGAAGCCGAATTATAAAACACGGAGTCTTTTTGATGGATACCGGTCCCATAGCCGTTATTCATCTTCGAGTAGTCGTTACGAGTAGTCAGCACCAGAATGTCTGACAATTAATAGTACATTATGGTACAAGTGTGCAATGTTGGTGATTACCGCTGAGGGTCTTAAGAGAGCCGAGGACGGTAATAATCAATACACACGTGTATCATACGACGTTTTTCAACACACTTGTGAAGAAAATAATACTAAGAAATCATTTTCAACAGTAAAAACGAGTTATGAAAATTTTTTCGCAATGGCGGGCAAAATTAATCAGTTTTCCTATGCGCGCGCATTTAACAATGGCGATCGGCCATTGACTAAAAGAAGGAGGTTTCTTTTTTTTTTGGCTTTTCGTGGATACTGTTTTAGCCACGTACAAAATAGGGAATTAATTTTTTCTTAATTACAGAGCAAATAAAATTTATATTTGAGATTTTTTTTTATTTATTAAGCACGTACAAGTTGAAATTATCTATTTAAATACGAGGTTGCATGAAATGAGCAACCAATAGGTACATTAATTTATTTGTACTATTGAGCATGATCTTTTTTGTATCGAAACTTTTTTAATTACAAAGCAACTCAACCAATAAATTAAAAAAAAAACTCTATAACTCACTTGTGAATAATAGCAATGAAAAAGTCACAGTTTGATAACAGGTCAAACTGTGACTAATTAATAATTAATGTGTGGGTTATGTGCCTAATTGCGGTGAAATTAGAGCCACTTTATAAGCAAGTGTGTTGAAAAATTGTTTTATTTTTAAGGGACACATAGAGCGGTCTTCAATCTCCATGTTAAAGTGTACTGGTTTTGAGATGCATTTTTTATTAACTGGAATCCAGCTCTGGAGTTGCAAAAAGGCTAAACAGATGAAGATCAACCCAAGTCCATACCTAGGTGATTATAACTACGTACTTCGTTACGCAAGGGTTTATATAACCGCATCTCCTCTAGATATTAAAAAAAAAAACAAAAATATAAAATACACATATCTTTACAAAAGACGAGAGCATAAATAAGAAAAAATATATTTTATGAAACCCAAAGCTTGTCGTTCCCACACAGAGTCGTCTCCGTACTTACAAACTCCCCCGCTTCAAAGTTCCCAAAGCGCATTAAAAACCTTTGACATGACTTAATTGTGGGCGCCATCTTGTGACGTCACGAGATTGACGGCTTATAATTTATTCGGTCCCTTTATAATATGCCTTTTAATCACAAAGTCGAAATTAAGATGATGAGATTATCTTGATTAAGAAAAGTTTTTTGTCATATCTTATTAAGGTTCTTTTTTTGTGATTCCTGATGATTTTTGTTAGTTCGGGAGTCAGATATATAACTGCTAGATAGAAAACTGCTGTAAAAAGCTAAGCAAGCTAAATTTATGTTTGTTTTAATAAACAATTTTGAAGTTTGGTTTTCAATAAGGCACATAATCTTGAATAAAATTTGTTATTTATTTAAATCATTTTTTCAGTACATACTATGACAAGTAAGATTTTTTACTCACTGACAGAATTTATTCTTTTCTTCTTAATACCACAAACAAACAATAAAACCTCAACAGTCCTCCTCAAATTTAACTTTAAGAATCAAACCTAAATTGAAATTTGCTACTTATAACTTCTCATTAATAGTAGCATAAACAAAAACAATGTTTAGTGACTTCAAAATGATTATCAAATAACATTATTCCTGTGTACACAATAAAAAAAAAAAAAATAACATCAATAAAAATCCTCCTGAATCACTATAATAGTATTCACGCTAACACAAGAATTGATTAACAAAATTGTTAAATTTCTCTTTACAAAAACTCTTTGCCATCAAATCTGCCAAATTATCATTTGAGTTTACATACTCAATACTGATGATGTTCTTTTCAACAAGATCTTTTAAATAATGAGCTCTAATGTCAATATGCTTAGTTCGTTTTGAATTTTCGGAGATGGCACTTACATTATCAACAAATAATATTGTATCACTGTTAATTCTTAGATGTTCGCATAACCCTTTTATATTTACTAGCTCGCGTGCTGTGGCAGCAGCTGCTATGTACTCTGACTCAGCTGTTGACAAAGCCACACAAGGGTTTACTCCATGTAAGATAATTCCTCCACTCACACTTTTTCTATCATTTTTATCTCCAGCCCAATCTGCGTCAGAGTCATTGGTTTTTCTAAATACAAGTCCTTTATCTTTTGTTTCTTTGAGATAGCGAATCACCCTCTTACCAGCTTTCCAGAGTTATTCGTTTGGCTTATCCAAATATCGACGAAGGTAAGACACAACAAACGTCAAATCAGGTCTTGAAGTCATTGTTAGATAAATCAAACTTCCAACTAATTCTCGATAAGGCACGTCTAATATTCGCTCATCATTCATCTGTATATTATAGTTAATTTCCATAGGCGTATTTGCTCCTTTACATTCATTCATGTTAAATTTCTTCAGTATTTTCTCTATCAATGTAGTTTGTTTCAATATAAAACCATTTTCGTTTCTTTCTATCTCCATACCTAAAAATCTTAGTATTTCGCCCAGATCCTTTGCATTAAACTGCTTTTTTAGTGCTTTGATAGTATCATCTGCTCCATTACCAATAATCAGAATGTCATCGACATATACCAGTATCCAAGTGTCTTGCTTATGATACATGCAAAAATCATATTCCGATCTTTGAAATCCTTTACTTTTAATAAACATATCAATAGTTTCATTCCAGCATCTAGGGGATTCTGTTAATCCGTATAGTGCTCTTCTTAACTTTAAAACTGTGTTTGGATTCTTTGTCTTATATCCTTTAGGTACTTTAATGTATACTTCAGATTTCAGTTTTCCATTTAAAAATGCTGTTGGTATGTCAAGTTGTGCAATTTTCATATCTTCGTTAATTGCCTTGGATAAGAACATTCTTACCGTTGAATGTCTAGCAACCGGTGAATAATTGTTTTCAAAGAAATCGTCCTTCTTTTGTTGAAATCCTCTAGCTACTAATCTCGCTTTTTTTTGTTTCTTCCTCTTTTACTTTAAAAATCTATTTAGTATCGATCGCTTTTTTTCTTTTGGTAATTCTTTTTCTTCTCATGTCTCTAATTTTTCAAGTGCTTGTAGTTCTTTATCAATAGCTTCCTTCCAATCTGTTTGACTTGCAGCTTCTTCAAATGAGCTTGGTACATTTGCACTCAAGCAAACAACTGTGTTATAAGTTTCATATTCGTCGAGATATATGGGACGTTTGACATTTCTTCCAGATCTAGTCCGATTTTCTTGTTCTAATATATCTTCAGTGGCTTGAATTTCGCAATTGTGTCTCTCTGTTTCTTCTTCTTCATTAAAATTTTCAGTGTTCGGTTCTGTTACTTTTTCCATCTCAGTATGTTTTCTTTCTTTATTTTCCTCTTCTTCTTCAATATATTTCATTTCACTACTTTTCTCTTCTAATTCTTCTTTATATTGTAAATCAGTCTCATCAAATCTCACATCTCTGGATTTTATAATGGAATTGTCTTCTGGATTCCACAATCTGTAACCTACTACTCCATATCCATTCTTGTTGCTCTGCCTCTGTTGCTCAATTTATCCTGTCTTGGTATAATATTGGCCCATGCTTTGGAACCAAAAATTCTCAATCTTGACAAATCTGTCTGTCCAAATCTCATATAGCAGGGTATCTCGAAATTAATTGCCCATGAAGGAGATCTATTTAATTGAAAAGCTGCACATTGAATAATGAATTTAAAAATGTCTAACAAAGTTTGCAGTGCATGTATGGACCGAAATCAAGGCAAGTGGCAGAAATGTTACATACAGATATTGCTGGGCCAATTAAGGATTGTGGATTAAATGGTGAGAAGTATTTTATGACAATACTAGATGATTATTCTCATTTTTGTGTAGTATATCCACTAGTTAGTAAATCACAGGCAACAGAGAAGCTTATCAACTATATAGTACAACTTGAAAATGAAACTGGAAATAAAGTAAAAAGGATTCGCTGTGATGATGGCGCAGAGTATACCGCCAATAAAGTTAAAGATTTTTGCAGAAGGAAAGGGATACGTTTAGAGTATTCTTTACCTTATAGTCCTCAAGAAAATGGATGTGCAGAGAGATTAAACCGAACGTTGTGTGATAAAACGAGGACTCTATTCGCAGAAACTAAGCTGCCGAAGTTTTTGTGGTGTGAAGCTATTCAATGTGCAGCTTTTCAATTAAATAGATCTCCTTCATGGGCAATTAATTTCGAGACACCCTGCTATATGAGATTTGGACAGACAGATTTGTCAAGATTGAGAATTTTTCAAAGCATGGGCCAATATTATACCAAGACAGGATAAATTGAGCAACAGAGGTCCGTGGATCGTAACCACGCTCTGCTACCATCTTGAAGTTTCGTTTTCAATAAGGCACATAATCTTGAATAAAATTTGTTATTTATTTAAATCATTTTTTCAGTACATACTATGACAAGTAAGATTTTTTACTCACTGACAGAACTTATTCTTTTCTTCTTAATACCACAAACAAACAATAAAACCTCAACAATTCTGTTGCTTTTCAAGCCTTTTCGCTGCATTTTATTTTAAGAAATTTAATTATTGGCGTGTGATCATATTATTTTCTACAAAATTACTGCTTCCATGATACTCATCTAGCCATTTTTAAAGATAATATCCTTTTTAGGGTTCCGTACCAAAGGGTAAAAACGGGACCCTATTACTAAGACTCCGCGATCCGTCTGTCTGTCTGTCTGTCTGTCCGTCTGTCACCAGGCTGTATCTCATGAACCGTGATAGCTAGACAGTTTAAATTTTCACAGATGATGTATTTCGGTTGCCGCTATAACAACAAATACTAAAAACAGAATAAAATAAATATTTAAGTGGGGCTCCCATACAACAAACGTGATATTTTTGCCGTTTTTTGCGACAATGGTACGGAACCCTTCGTGCACGAGTCCGACTCGCACTTGGCCGGTTTTTTTTTCCTTTACCTATCGTAGTCCAGGAAAACAATTGTAATCAAAATCAAAACTTCTTTATTAAATTAGGCCATTAAACGGCACTTTTGACGTCATAAAAAAATAAATTTAAAAGCAATAATAATTGATTCTACCGTCCATTCGGAAATGTAGCGTGCTATGGAGAAGAACGGAGAAGAAACTCCACACTTACCCTTTTAAAATAAAAAGTGTTTTACAAGTATTTTGTTACATCACTCTTGTTGGAAAAATATCTATATGTGAGAACGATGTAAAAAGACGTGCACGTAAAAACGTCTAGAGTGAAACAAACAATAAAAAAATAAGTACAATAAATAGGTAATTAAAAACAGGCCGAGGCAGCTAAGTTATGACCAATCCCAACTGATGGCGCCCGTCCACAAACATGACACATGGATTGGTACCACTCAGCTCAACCATCATGAACGGAGCCTAATGATCCAACACATGTGTCACCTTCAGAGAGACATTAGAGAGAGCATGACTATTGAATTTTTTTCAAAATTTGCAGTTTCTTATAAATAATAATCACTCAATGTTATCACATGAGCTTGAATCTGATCTGCCAAGCAATGTAAACACAAATGCGGTCACACATACTGAGTTTTTTCTTTGATCACATTTATGTAATGCACCAGAATATTGCTGGCCTTATAAATAAATCTGATCTATTAACCCTGTACATTCAGGAGCTGTTAAGCAAACAAATAAGTATAGATGTTATATGCATAACCGAGCATTTTATAATCTCGGGCCAGGAACATCTTCTTCATGTACCTAATTATAGGCTCGCTGCATGTTATGCAAGACGCAACATGAAACGCGGGGGAGCCTGTATTTTAGTCAAAAAGGGTCATGATTTTATAGAAATATCCGACATAGTGAAATGCTCGGTTTCAGGAATAATAGAATGCTGCGCCATAAAAATGACACAACATAACTTAATTATATTATGTATCTATAGACCGCCTAAGCTATCCAACTTAACCAAATTTTATGAAAATTTAGACACTTTTCTAAAAAATATATGCACTAATCGTCACACTAAAATAATTATAAGCGGCGAATTTAATATAGACATTCTAAAAAATAATAGAATTACGTTGGAATTTAAAAGCTTTCTCCTGAGTTACAACCTTAATTTAGAAATTAATGAAGCGACACGTCTTATTAGTAATACCTGTTTAGATAACTTTGCACACAATAAATAAATAAACAAATAAATAAAAAGCCTTTTATTTCCTGTAGATCTTTTACATTAAATAACTTAACTCTATATCTTATATATTATATGTTCTATATTTTAATGTTTACATAAACTACTCTTTACTTTATACTACTATGCTAGTATTATATTATCTGTGATACAACTCATAACTTAATCTTTCTAGCATCTAGTAATTATTTATATTCATATAAAAAAGCAATAAATTTATATTTTGTTATGTAATGTTATTTTAGTCGTTTTGTTTTTGTGATAACAGTAGTTACAATATATAATGTATTCTTATTCGATTCTATTCTATTTGTATTATTTCTCTTCTCTACAAGAACCCCTAAAGACGGGTACAGGCCTCCTCCAAAGATATCTATTTTCTTTCTCTTGAGCTACTTTTGTATTTATATAGGTTTTTTTTTTTTTTTTTTTTTTTTTTTTTGTTTTTTTTTTTTTCTCCAATGGGAGAAGCATTACAAAAAAAACCGAACCGAAAAAGAGGAATGCCTCTGCAGTTTTCTTTGGAGGGTTTTGGTCATACTGTTCCACGGTGACCAGCCGGCTTGGAAGATGTTTTTCATGTGATACTTTTCTTTTAAATTGTATATTGTAGTTCTCTGGGAGGGGCTGATGTGTTCGTTGCTATGCGTTCTTGGTGTTGTCTTGGGTGGCCTTTATATTACTCTTTTTATTTATTAGGAAATTAAGCATTCCGGGTTTTACTACACCTTCCGAAAAGCTAGATGACCTATGAGCTGTGTGGGTGGCTAGGGTTTTATTCTTTTTATTTACACACAATACAAGACAAAAATGTCATAGTCAAGTAATAGACTTTGGGTTATCAGATCATACGGCACAAATAATTAAGATAAAAATTAATAAATCATGCATAATTAAAACTTGGAGAACTAAGATTCGAGATACTTGTAAAGAAAATCTCATAAAATTTAATAACTATCTGCAAAATCTATCGTTTTCTGACGTTTATAACACAGAGGATTCGAATAAAGCGTATGGTAATTTCTTTGATATATTTAAGCTCATGCATGACTTATGTTTTCCCTATAAGCTAGTGACAATAAAATCAGAAAAACCAATTCAGTGGCTATCGCGTGGTATTAGATTATGCAGTAAAAGGCAACGAAATTTACTTTGGAAACAAAGATTAAGGCCTTCACCAGAAAATAAAAACGCTTTTGTCAATTACTCTAAGCGATTTAAAAAAATAATTAAATTAACTCAGAAAGCCCAAAATAATTACTTGATCAAGAACTCGAAGAATAAATCAAAAACCTCATGGCAAATAATAAATAACAGCAAAAAGAATAGGGAACCAATTACACAGATAAGAAATAATAATCAGATAATAACGGATCCGAAAGGAATAGCAGAGTCTTTCAATAATTTTTTCATAGACCAAATTACTAATATACCTAATAACCCAATGCACGACGTTAAGAAAATAGACTATAACCCTAACTCAATATTTGTGCCACCAGTCATAGTCCTCAAGATGTGATGAGAATAATTAAATCACTAAAAAATAAAAAAAAGCTTTGGTTATGACGGGATTTCCACTCAAGTCATAAAGTTTGTTGCCAACAGTATAGCTGGCCCTTTATCGCATATTATTAACGTTAGCATATCATCAGGAACATTTCCTGACAAATTAAAAACTGTAATTGTAAAACCAATTCATAAAAAGAACAGTAAAGATGATATGTCGAACTATAGGCCGATAGCTTTACTATCAATTTTTTCTAAAATAATAGAAAAAGTCATATATGAAGCAATATTATCTTTCCTGACTAAATATAATATACTGTGCCATGAGCAATACGGGTTCAGGAAAAATAGGAATATAAACATGGCAATTTTTGACCTGTTAAATACTATTATGTCGAATGTTGATACTAAAACGCCTATATGTGCTATATATACAGATATGTCGAAGGCGTTCGATTATGTTAACCATAACATACTTCTTCAAAAACTGAACGCCTATGGCATTCGAGGTAATATACTGAACCTAATAAAAACATATTTATCCGGTCGCAAACAGATGACAGAAATTAACAAAGTATGCGTCAAGTCTAAATTAGAACAAAAATACGTATCTTCCAATAGAGAAATTAAATTCGGTGTACCCCAGGGAAGCGTTCTTGGTCCTCCGTTATTTTTAATTTACATCAATGACCTACCGCGCCAAATCCACCACCCCATGGTACTGTTTGCCGACGATAGTACAGTACTCTTAAAATGTGACAATACTGAAAATTATGAAAATGATATAAACCACACCATTAAAATTATAATAAATTGGCTAAATACTAACAATTTGCAAATAAACATACAAAAAACAAAAATAATGCAATTTTACCAAAGACTTCGTATCAACGATCTAAATATTAATTATAATAGTCAAAATGTGGACAGAGTAGATGTTACAAAATTTCTAGGCATTTTAATTGACAGTCAACTGACGTGGAGGGCACAGGCAGAAGAAATCTGTAAAAAACTTAGCGCATCTGCTTATGCGCTTTATAATCTGAAAAAAAAAGTTAATATCAAAACAGTATTACTAGCATATCATAGTCTTGTCGTTTCTATTTTAAGGTTTGGTATTATATATTGGGGCAATTGTACCGATAGAGAGAGTATTTTTAAGGCCCAAAAACGCTGCCTACGAGCAATATTTAGTTTAAGAGTTACTGACAGCTGTGTTCCAATTTTTAAAAGTTATAATTTGTTGACATTTCCGTGCCTATACATTTTAGAAATTGTTCTTTTTGTTAAATGTAATGGACATCTATTTTTAACTTTATCGGAAAGCAGATGCCGAAACGTAACTTTGCGATCTCAATACCAAAACTTGTTACGCACAGGTGGATATAGGACTGCTTTGTTGAGAAAAAGTATTTTTGGTATGGCACCGGTTATTTTTAACCACATTCCTAATTCCATAAAAGAGGAATCAGTAAAAACTTTCAAAAATAAACTAACTTTACTTCTATTAAATAAATGTTACTATTCCGTGTCGGATTTTCTAGCTGATAAATTTTAGTTGTATAGATATCAATGTATGTATGTTTGATGATAAATTGCATCAATGTTTGTAAGTTTAATGATAAATTGCATCAATGTTTGCATGCCAAAATGGTAGAATGTACAAGGATTCTTGATATTATTGTAACCACCTTATTGTAAATACCTACATTCTGAGCAAATAAATAATATTCTATTCTATTCTATTCTATGACACACTATCAACTGCCAGGAAACACTAAAGTCAACGAACGACATATAGGTACAGTAAATAGTAGATTTACAGTTGGTACATAGTAACATAATTATGTCTATCGCTGTTTTTACTAAAAAGATGTAAAGAGGCCAATCTGCGGCAATAATCCTAGTTAAGTACTTTCACCGTAACGTTGCTTGAAAAGTCCATAAAAATCGCCAAAAGAGCAAAAAAATAAACGTACGTAGTAATACCAAAACTTTATGAGAATTAAGCAAAAACAGATTTTTATGATGTTACACAGTAATTTATTTTTACTCTCATGCGATTTTAATGGACTTTCCAGACAATATTACTACTAGCACAATTATCATAATTGCGGAGAAAATACTTAAATTAAATTTTGCAGATTGGCTTCCAGTTACAGATATTTTCCTATTATTGTTTCTCACATTTCATTATGTTCGAAACTGTTTCATTCATTTAGTACTGTCGATGAAAACACTGCAATGAGGTATATTTCAGTACTGTTAACTTTCTCTTATTCCGTATTTTAAGTGATAAGTGATGTTATTTCTGTAAGTTTGTACAAACACTTTTACATGTTGATCATAATTTTTTATACTTGATGGGGTCGTTGCTTCCTATCTGACTACTCTGAGAAGAAAGGCCGAAACAAACTCAGAGGTCTTCTTGAGGACTCTTTTACGGTCCAGACACAATCTTGGTTAGACCATGTAGATAAGTACCCAAAATAGATAAAATTGCAGTCAAAACATGTAAACAAACCAGAAAACGTCATTTTGAATGTTAAACGGCTCCTTTGGGCATGAAAATATAATTTGACTAGCCTAAATTACCCTACGCACAGATTTAGTAAAAAAGTTGGCTCATATCTCGAAAACTATGACAATTAGTAAATCTCAAGTAGTACTTCTTTGAGGAGAGAAGCTAGGGTATGTTTTGGTGGGAATCGCTGTTGGTGAGAACAGCATTACCTATAAAATGCCAAAAATACCTTCTGCTGTACTCGTGGCGGAGTACCGTATAAAGCAGAGCCCTAGCCAGTCCGAGTCATCCACGTCCCCGTCGTTCTCCCTGGGACCTGCTGCAACCGCGCCGCCGCGCGTCCGCCACCCCGAGTTGCAGCTGAGCTAACGGATGCAGGGCGAAGGGCGAATATTCTGCGCCTTAAAACAGAATCGTCTCACTAGGGAGGATACCCGAAATAAAACCGAGCACATCCGAAGGCTCTAAGGCGGCAACCCCGCTATCGGATTAAGGCACAGTGGGCTAATCACCCGCTTGCCCGACAATAATTGATTCCTGAAACCGAAAGAGAAAGAAACCGGACCGATCTTTTACCGACGACTTTTGGCATGAAAAAACGGACACGAATTGGTTATTGGAACGTACGCATGAACGTCATCGTCATGGGAGACCTGAATGCAAAGGTTGGGAGTGTTAACACTAACCGCGAGCGGCATATGGGTACACAGGGACTTGGAGTGTGCAACGAGAATGGGGAGCGATTTATCGAGTTTTGTCAGAAACACAACCTTAACATCGGAGGAACATTATTCATTCATGGCATCCACCATAAGTACACGTGGAACTCACCCGATGGGGTCACCAAGAACCAAATTGACCACCTCGCCATTAGTTCCAAATGGCGGTCTTCACTGCTCGATGTCCGCAACCGCAGGGGCGCCGATATTGATAGCGACCACCATCTGGTAGTTGCTGAAGTCCGGCTCAAGGTTGCAGTAGCCCGTGCGGCTGGAGGACCTGGCAAGATTGGAAGAAGGTTCGAGGTGAGCAAACTGCACGACTCAGACACGCGTAAAAGTTTTCAGTTGGAATTGCGCAATCGCTTTTCTGTACTCGATGCTGCTACGGACTCATTAGACGAGGAGTGGAACCGCATCAAAGTGGCCTATACAGAGACCAGCTCCGTCGTTCTAGGGAACAAATCAACTCACTCTCGGGAGGACTGGATGTCACAACGCACGTGGAACCTGATCGAAGATAGAAGGAATCTAAATCTGAGACTGCTGCGACGTCATACGAGCAGACCTTAACACGCAGTACCGTCAGAAACGCAAAGAAATCTATCGCAGTACCCGCAAAGATAGGAGACGGTGGGCTGATGGTATTGCTAATCGTGCTCAACAAGCTGCAAACTCCGGCAACTTGAAAGAGTTGTACAATGCTACCAAAACCATGGCAGGTAACAGCAAGTCGAAGAAGAAGCCGCTAAAGTCCAAAGATGGTCAGCTCATTGTGACATTAGAAGGGCAGCTACTTCGCTGGCGTGATCACTTTGAAGAGATCTTCCGTTTGTCAGCTACATCGACGCCTGACGCGCTGCAAGTCAGTTCCCCACCATCCCAGCTCCTCAACATTAACACGGAACCACCGTCAGTCTCTGAAGTTGCGGAGGCAGTCCGCTCTTTGAAGACAGGCAAAGCACCAGGATTCGACCTGATAACTGCGGAAATGCTACAAGCCGACTTACCCACTGCTGTCGACGTCCTGACACCGCTCATTGAAAAGATCTGGATCGCCGAAGAACTCCCGGACGAATAGAACAAAGGTCTTCTTAAAACTGTTCCTAAGAAAGGTGATCTTAGCCAGTGCGATAACTGGAGAGGTATAACGTTGCTCTCGATTCCCTCTAAGGTTTTTTACAAGATCATCCTAGATTGTCGAAGGCCGTGGATCCTCTTCTACGCAAGGAGCAGGCTGGTTTCCGCTCGAGCCGCTCCTGTACGGACCAGATCAACACTCTCCATATCATACTGGAACAGGCATCAGAATGGCAGAGGGAGATTTATCTAACCTTTGTAGACTTCGAAAAGGCCTTTGATACGCTGAAGTGGTCTAGTATCTGGTCCCGCCTACTGGACATTGGGGTGCCACCGAAAATAGTCCGTCTGTTGCAGAGTATTTACAAGAAATACTCCTGTAAGGTTACTCATAACGGCCTCATATCGGATGACATAACAGTGCATGCGGGTGTCCGCCAAGGCTGCCTCCTGTCGCCGCTCCTCTTCCTAGTCGTTCTTGATGGAATTATGCTTCGCATCTATGATAACAGGCACCGCGGCATAGAGTGGGGATTATCCAACGTCTTGGAAGACTTGGATTACGCCGATGACATATGCCTGCTGAGTCATACCCACGCCGATATGCAAGCAAAGCTAAACGATCTACGTCAGGAAGCGGCAAAAACGGGGCTCAAAATAAACATCCGGAAGACCCAAGAAATGAGATCTGGTGTGAAGAACCACTCACCGTTGCTGATTGGCACTGAGGCAGTGGAACGCGTCCACAAATTTACTTACCTCGGGAGTGTCGTGTCAGAGACTGGGGGTAGTGAAGAGGACATCGCTTCACGGATCGCCAAAGCCCGAGCAACCTTCGCGCAGCTGAGACCTGTTTGGCAATCGCGGCAACTGATCCGAAGGATTAAACTCAAAATCTTCGGGTCCAATGTCAAATCCGTGCTGCTCTACGGGTGCGAAACGTGGAAGGTCACAAAGGACATCTCTCGCCAAATACAAGTCTTCGTCAACAGCTGTCTTCGTCGCATTCTCGGATTTTACTGGCCCGAGACCATCTCCAATGTAGAGCTGTTGGAGAAATGCCACGAGAGCCCGATCGACCACCAGATCAAGCGTCGCAAGTGGAGATGGATTGGCCACACACTCCGTAGGGGTCCCGACCACATACCCAAGCAAGCTTTGGACTGGAATCCCCAAGGGAAAAGAAAGCGTGGCCGTCCCCGTCAAACCTGGCGTCGCACCGTGTTGGCAGAAGCGACGAACATCGGAATGACATGGAGCGAGGTGAAGCGTGAAGCTCAAGACCGATCGCGTTGGAGGACATCTGTGGACGCCCTCTGCCCCATCTAAGGGTTATAGGACATTAAGTCAAAAGTAAGTCACTTCTTTGTGCACAATTGAACAAGAAATAAACGTGCTCTGAGCACAAATGCCAGTAAAATAAAAAACCTTTGAGACCCCATATTTTTGTTGCTCCTTTGGCGGTTTTTATAGACTTTTCAGACAAGGTTACTGCTACTATAATGTACGCAATGCCATTAAAAGTACTTAACTAGAATTTTATCCGCAGAAAATGTCTTTATTTCCTGGACTAATCGTACCTCGGGTCCAATGTGACATTAGATACTACAGCATGTCAATTTCTTATTCATCACTTCAAAACTGCATTCCTTCTCTCAAACAATTTTCTTCAACACCTCAACTTTAAAAAAACCTCCGTCAGCAAAAAAATTTAATTATTTTTTCAAGCTCTCACTCGAACAGTGGCCGCAGAATTTAATTTAAGCACGAGTGCGAAGAGTTTCTCTCTGACGTTTTTAAATCGCTAGTTCTGTTTACACGGCGCTGTTTAGTCTGATCTGTGTTGAAGATTTTTAACTAGATTGTGTTTACTTGTACGCTGGATAATGTAAATGTAATTATCATGTAAGTAGAGATCTAGTTTTCTCTTTTTCTTTGGAACAAATAATGGAAATTAAAAGTCATAGTTTTGTTTCAGTTATTATTGGAAAAGTAATACATACATTGTTATGTTTCAGACAAGAATAGTTAATATAAGAAAGAAATAAAGAAAGAAAAAGTTTTAAATTGTCACAAAACGACATACAATATAATAACACGCGTATGCTAAACCCTTAACAATAGTAAAAAACAAGTAAAGTAAACAAGTAGTAATATTGTTGTTGTTCTTTGTGCCTACCACCCTCTTCGTGTCGTTTTCCTCATTCCTGAAGGTCGTGATTCCCAGTCGTCGTGGAAACAATTGACCTTCATCAGTTTACGCTACGTGTCTGTCTTTTGCATCGTAGACAGCATCGTGCAGTTTCGTATTCAACTATGTGCGGTCTTGGTCTAACCGCTCTGACCATCTGATTGGACTGCGACCTCTAGGACTTTTCTTTTCAATATTTCCAGTTACCATCAGCTGTTCAAAGTTGTGTCCATCCTTCCTTGCAAAACGCCAGAACCCTACGAAGGCAGATCGTTCTATGTATTTAATCTGGCTGAAACATTTTTCATTACGCGTAAGTCTTAAAATTCCTAAAAATCACCCTAAAATTATATTTTCTCACTATCAAATTGCATACGATCGCAGCATACGACCGCACAGTGCACGTATGAAGCCGTAAATGCACGAAAATTACTTTGAACCACGTAATCCAGTGATAAATCAGAGAAACTCGTGCTGCAGGCGCCGATGGACCGATGCACGCGATTGTACCGACTTAGCACTGAGCACGACTGTACCATTGTGCTGATTGTACTGTCGATGAAAGAGATAGGTGGGCTGACAGCTTAATACATTTCGCTATTTCAGAAAAGCTAAGTGTGATCTGAAAGAAAATGTTTATGAATGTCATTTTTAGATTCATCTTTTGGATTTATTTGCTTATTCAGAATTTCGTAAAACCTACCTTATTTAGGTGATTATTTCTACACATGTGACTTTCAGTAGTAAAATAAAATTGCGTATCTTTGATCAAGAGCCGAACCAAAATAAAAGGCCAAAGTTGGTCGCTGCAGAGACAATCTGGTAAAATGGTGTATCCTTGACCCATTTCGAACATGATGCCAGTGTAGAGGACAATCACAAGATGCACCATCTCCTTTCCTCACATGGCGTAACGGCATGCAGTACCACCTGCATCTTTAACAACGAGGTCAGTGATAGTGCTGTTCTGGTGGACATATTATGGTCGAACAAAATTTGACTCAAATCGACACGTAAATAAAGACCCTTTCTTCTTTATTTACGTGTCATCATTGAGTATGATTCATTAATTTTTCATGGGATTCTAGACAAACTCGGAAGAAATATGTATTAATCATCATCATCATCACTTCGGCCGAAAGACGTCCGCTGAAGTGCCAAAATAATTATTCCAATTACCATTTAAAGTTCAATTTGCCTGCAAAATCTGCCTATAGGTATAATCCTAATATTTTATCGTTTCACAAAACAGCCTAACTATGTTGTTGGAACATTTTGGCGTGAGGGACAGGCGCCCGGCGATGCTCGTGACTGTAACGGCTTACTTGCATGGCACTGGTGCGCACCAGTGTACCTACGTTCTAAATTCTATGTGAGTCTATCGTGTTCGATATTTGGAATGTAAGAATTTTGAAAATGGAATGTTGTTTATTTTTTATTTTTGTTAAGGCTTGAGTTTATAGTGCTTGATGACTTTGGACTCTTAGGTAAAATAAAGGGTTAAACTTTAGCATTTCCTACCATTTTGCTTATTGGTTCGTATTTTAATTCAATGATCAGCCAGGTGAGCACAGCCTCTGTGATAGGCTTGAGTCACGTATTTATCACGGTTTTTGCTACCAAACTGTGATAAAAATGTGTGACTCAAGCCTGTCACAGTAGGCCGTGCTCGCGCGCCTGTACAGCAAATTGTTGGGTTTGATAAACCAAAATAAGCAGGTTAACAATCACTACTACTGTATAATTGTATCCATATAAATTGTGTTGCGGTGACCTAGATATAGTTAGTTGTAATTTAAAACTATTCGGTGTGTCAGTTAATTGCCTTTATTTATTTAATTTAATTCTTTATTGTACACCAAAAACAATATTCAATATAATGTGATAATAAAGTACATGTACAAAGGCGAGCTTAACTCAATGTTGAGTTCTCTTACAGCAAACCCTAGAGTGACAGAGAATGATGACAAAAGAGGGTAGGATCCTGTGTACAATTTTAAAATAACCTACTTATAATCTTAAATTAAATCATAAATATATACATACATACATAAATACAAATATATATAACTACTAACATTGCGTTAAAAGGAAATGTTCTTTAATTTTCCTCTTGAAGACTTCGAGAGAAGGGCTATCGCGTAGGGAGTGTGGGAGAGAGTTCCAGAGGTGCACTGCAGTTACAGAGAAGGAGCCATCATAACGGCTGGAAGTGTGACGTGGAGTACGAAGGAGAAGTGAAGTGGCCGTGCGACAAGGTTTGCCCCTCGGGACGAGGTACTCAAACCGTTCGCGAAGGTATTGGGGAGAAGTAGGGTTGTGCAGGATATTATAGAGAAGGGATAGGATATGGGTATCTCGTCGACGCCGAATCGGCAGCCACTTCAATCTGGTCCGAAATTCCGACACATGGTCGTACTTGCGGAGGCCAAAAATAAAGCGGATGCACAAGTTCTGCAATCGCTCGAGTTTGTTTAGGAGTACCTCCGTTGCATCTAGAAAACAGACATCCGCATAGTCTATGAGCGGTAGAAGAAGAGATTGAGCAAGAGTGACCTTCGTGTGAAATGGTAAGAATTTTTGGAGACGTTTAAGAGACTGAAAAGAGTAGAAGACCTTCTTACTCACATCAGCAATATGAACCTCCCAAGAGAGGTTAGTGTCTATATGGACGCCCAAGTTTTTCGCGCTTTTGGAGTAGTATATGGGCACTGAGTTATACATTACTGGTGGAAGAGACTGGGGATCCAATAGATTGAGCATGTATCTGCCACCAATAACGAGCGCTTGAGATTTAGTAGGGTTCAGGAGGAGTCCAAAGGACTGAGTCCACTTGTTGATATTTTCAAGGTCATCATTGATGGCAGCCACGGCGAGTTCACCCACCTTAAAATGGCGATATAACTGCAAGTCGTCTGCATAGAGATGAAAGTTAGAAGTTAGGACCTTAGTGATAGCATTTATAAAAATTGAGAAGAGAAGAGGAGAGAGAACACCACCTTGAGGAACGCCCGCAGCCAAGTCACACCATTCAGAGGAATCCTCATCAGATCGAACAGACTGCGAGCGACCCCGGAGATAAGATTTGAACCACTCAATTACCGGAGCAGAGACATTAAGGGAGGAAAGGATTCCTAAGAGAATGTCAAAGTCAACTGAGTTAAAAGCACTGCTGAAGTCCAGTAGAACCAATATAGTTAGACATTTATTGTCCATAGCCAGTCGTATGTCATCGGAAATTTTGACTAAAGTAGTAACGGTGCTATGGCCAGGTCTGAAACCAGATTGGTAAGGACTCAGCAGGCTATTAGAGGATAAGTAACAGGATAGTTGCTTCTGAACAATACTCTCGAGGACTTTGGAGAGGATTGGGAGTATGGATATTGGACGGAATTGGGATGGTGAGGATGGGTTTGAAACTTTGGGAAGCGGTAGGAAATTTATATTTTTAACGTTAAACTATAACTTTTGCATGCCTCTTGGTAAAATATGGCTGAACCTACTTTTTATCTGTGTATCACCATGTACTGTACCCATATTTGCAAAATAAATTACCTAATTACCTAAATTACTCGTTTCAAAGTTTAAGCTTTATTATTCGAAGCACCTGTTTTTTTTTTGATATAAGGTATGTTTTCCACATAGCGAAATATATTTATTTTTGATGGAGTCAGTAAGACAGAACATTTTTTTTACCTTCGTGGTATACTCAATCTCGAAGAAGGTGTTTTTAAGCAATTTACAGGTACTTTAGCATTGGCAGGATCGGTCAGTGAAAAAGATGTATCAAAAAGAAAAGCTCTTATTTTAATAACCAAAAACCCACACGGCACACATGTTCCACCAACTAAATAATAAAAAAAAACTCAATTACAAATAGCCGTCATTTTCCATAGAAAGCGCTCTAAAGTTGCCGACGATAGTGATTGATTGCCCCTGTAGTGCAGAATATGTAAAGCTGGCTACTCACGGCGCGTGATATTCCGACTTGCACCGCGCCCGCTCGCGCTTCGCACCGTATGAAAGTAAAGTAAATTAAATGCAAGTCATGTAATCCGCCAAAGGTGCCTTGCCGAATTCACTTACTCTATTCATCTTACTTATAATCACATAGACGGAAATCCACATCGCGTCTTGCATCTCGCATGTGATTGGTCAATTGTTCATACTCTTTGCCCTTAGCCTCGCCGAATTCGCTTACGCAATAAGGCTGTTGGTCTGTCTAGTATATGCGGCGCAGAAGCTTCAACGCGCACCGAGTCGCGTACGTGAGAACGGGTAACGCGGATCCGCCCGCGGCGCGCGCTTGCACGTACAAATCGACTCGCGATATCACGCGCCGTGTGAAGGCAGCTTTAAACGTACAATATTTGAAAAATTGATGTGCTGCTCTGTTCAACACATAAATATTTCACACACTTTTATTTTAAAAGTTTGAGGTACTTAGACAAGATGAAATAAAAACATACTAGGTAATTGAATTAAGAATGTGATGAGTAGGTATTTATATCTGAAACTAATATAACAGACAAACCAAAAGCCGAAGTAATTAATTATTTTAAGTCATTTTTCTATCTACACTACTAGCGGCTTTTATCCCGGTCGCGGTACTTGAAATTGAGTTTTTTTTTGTTTTATCATAATTAAATATCATACATCTCGTCTACGGACTGTGCGAATATGCCTGAAAATCTTCATTTACTACAGGAAAAATTTTCAACAAACTTGATATATAAGAATTTCCCTTCTGATTTATCTCACGATGTTCATGAAAGCACTACCCCTCCCAAAAGCCGTTTGAAAACCGAAAAATTATAACTGCACGAATTAGTTACCAACTAACTTTGGAGGGCGTCACAAAAATTCCTTTACTATTTCAGACTGCACTGAAATTTATATCAGAGAGACGAACCATTTTGTTCTAGACCATAGAGCACGGAAGACCAAGCTGGAAGTGACCCATTGTTTTCACATCCGTGCAATTCAAAATCAAAAGCAGAGTTATGTTAAATTCAGTCAAATCAAAGGTCAAATTCTAAATTGAGAGTCAGGACTACTGAACATCAACGTATTTACTACACAAAGAGTCCCTCAAAACGCCCGCCAATCACCACGTCCTCATCATCATCATCATCATTTCAGCCGAAAGACGTCCCCTGCTGGACATAGGCCTCCCCCAGGCGTCGCCACGTTGACCGATCCCGTGCGTCTCATATCCAGCGTATTCCCACAACCTTTACCAGGTCATCGGTCCACCTAGTGGAAGGCCTTCCAACGCATCGTCTTCCGGTTCACGGTAGCCATTCCAGAACTTCCAATCACAAAGTCCTAGTGAAGGGAAAAGAATTGGCGCAAAAAAAACCAGCATCTGCGTTGAGTAAAAGTCATAGTCGAAATTGTCGCGGACCGTATGTTTAAAAATACATAAACTGACGCCCTTTTGATATGGGTACGTCGAAACTAAGGAACGCTACGTGCTATTATCCTTACATACTACTTTAGCTTCTAATTTATGTTTTTATGCCACTCATTGATGACCAATGCTTGGTTTTTATGGAAAGTTTTGACAATGCCGTATCTAGAAGTGGGCGTCGAGGTAACTCTATGCTCTGTGGTATGAACTAGTAACAAAAACTGCGCCAAACTGTAAAGTTATCTAGGAAAACTGACGCGCCAGCCAATTCATATGTTTCCGGGCATTTCTGCCATGTTCCGTGTGATCTTCTAATGACATTTCTGGCGCTTACTAATTTAACGTGTGATAATGAAGTTAACAATTTTACTGGTTTTGCTGAGAAGTGTTAAGCTGTGTCTAGAATTAGTTATAATGATGTTATCGACATAAGAAGCTATATGCCATATTATATATGCCATAATAATAGGCCATATTATTCTGACAAATGGTTAAAGTAACATTAAAAGAACACAAAACGAGATAAGAATAGACATTATTTTCATAGTCTATTGTGAAAAGAAAATAAATTACTCTAAACTAGCTTTAGTAGTGCATTTTGGTAGATATTGGTTTACCCAGATGAAATAATTGAAATTGTACTCTGATTAAACTTATCGTTGTATTTAAATTACCTACGAAATTTATTTAAAAAAAACGATATACTGACTATATTAAGCACCATACCCTTATTTTCTATAACCAAATCAAGTCATTTGACTGCCTACTAAACGGGCTGACAGCCTAGTACCAACTACATGACCCAATTTTTTCCACATAAATCGTAACCCCCACAGCAGACGTCCCATAACCCTGATACAATATTCCTATTATAAAAGACGTTCCTCAAACATAATAGTACCGTCGACGGGATCTTTTGTCTCACCATGCGACGTTAACGAGCTGATTTGCATGTTAATGGTGTACAACTACTGAATAATAAGCGAGAAATGAGCGGGGTAGAGCGAACCTCTTTTTGGCCATGTTGCCCTGGTATTTGCAGTTTGATTTCAGTGTTTAAAACTAGTTTGTCTTGGTTCTATGGAGCTTTTGTATTTGCAGATGTGGCTTTAATTATTCCAGCATAAATCTATTTATTCATAATTATAGTATTGTTTTATTTTCTTTTTACCCGACTGCCGAAGGAGGGTAATGTTTATTTCTTCTCTTTTTGTTTAAGAAATTGACTCGCACTGTTCCGTTGTTGTTGCATTTGATAATTTACATATGTTTGCAATATTTGTAAGCATGTGAGAACCATGTTCCTAATTTATTAAATGAATGAATTTACCTGCTAGTGTTTGTAATACTTTGTATGTATACGTAGTATAGTAGTGTTAGTCTGTGTGCATCGTCCTGTCGTATATACGTGTATATACGTATGAATTAATGTATGTATGTAAATATTGTTTAACACCTTTTTTTAAAAGAGTAATTCAATCAATCAATAAGTCTTTATTTGTAAACATAAGTAGGTTACAGCAGTGTGCAAGATGTTACAATAATAAGAGTTTCTATATGTTTTGCCATGTGCATTTTTGTGAGGCTTTTGCTAATTAGGTAAATTAATTTATAATAACTCCGTAGTCAATATCAATTATTTGTGTAATTTAATATGTCAAGTAATGTCAATAATTAATTATAAATGCGATCATGTCAGTAAGTTATAATGTCAATAAGTAATTGTTAACAGAAAAGTTTAAAGTGATAGTGTCCACAGAAGTGCAAAGTCATCATTATACTTGCTGTTCAGAACGAAAACGTTGCAACACTGTGTCAGTTCGCTGTCATTGCGATTGACAGCTTTGGTGGAGTTCATAGTTGACACATGACTTGTAAAAACGTGTTTGCCGGAGCTAGACGTGACGATTTGGCTTTGGGCTGGTCTTGTTTGAAAACTAATAAAAAACCAGTCAATCGTTCACCGGAATTGTGTCTCCGCCCGCGAGTGGTATTGTGCGCCGCCTGTGCTTTGGTTTTTGTGTATGTTTTGCGCGCAGCGAAGGAATTTTGGTGGGAGCGTGTCCAGGTGTCTGCAGGGAATCTCGCCCCAGACCACACCTCTTATCCCTTTATTATATATATATATCGCAAATAGGAGGGCTATCTTGGATAAACACTCGATCTTGTGGGCTTTCGTGGGTATATGCATGCTACAAAGCAGGTAACTTATGCCGATTTGGAGATAGTCCTTGTTCCAATCTTATCAAAGCAGCGAATTCGGCCACCTATTCGTTTCGCTTTCTCTCAACAAAATACACTTTCAAGTTTATAACGCCACACTTTAGGCTACTTCTCAATTATTTCTCTCACAACTCTGTTTTTCAACTGTTTGCCAAACGCGCTCCCGCGCGTTCCTTTTTCTAACTCTTTTCGACCAAATATGGCGGGCGACTTCGCTCAGGTCGCCATCTTGGCTACCCTGCTTTCATTGGTTTTAGAACACCTCGGGCAAAGTTCACAGCTTTTAACATCCAATCAAAATCGAGTATTTTGACATAAGCCAAATAAAGTGTTGTCAATCGAATAAAATCGAACTGAGATTGAATCGTAGGCTAAATGTTGCCAATTAAACAAAACTGAATTAATAAGTTTAGATGCGTCATACTTCTTTGTTCTAGATTGTTATTAGTAATATAACTTCTTCCTACACGGCCATTCTGATAGACAAACGGCCCCACGTTTGAGCGACGAGAGAAATCGTTACTCAATTTTAATAAAAAAAAAACAGACAGAGAGACAGAACAACAATAAAAAAATAAGTAATAGGTTAAGTTCGGCCGCTCCTGACCAAATAAAAAAAATAACGTGGTCGTGACATCTTCCTTCTACGTGAAACCTTCAATCAACACCCTATATTACCAGCCTATAACAAAAATCAAGTACTTCTTAACTCATGAAAACGGAATTCTCATAGCTTTCACACTGTTCATTTGTTTTCTCCTTGTAAATCTAGGTCTCCACACCGTACACCGTACACAACCATCTTCGTACTATCGAAACAGCCACCTCACCGTTTAGACAACCATATTACCACATTCTAAACGGTTACCGAAGCACCAGAGGTACCAGGTTCCCAACAGGCGTCCATTCGGTCTCGAAGCACTAAGTGTGCCAGAAACCATCCAAACGCCCAACACAACATACCATGCCACATACACCAAACAACAGGTCACCGAGGCCCCAGAGGGACCAGGCTCCCCCAGACACACAACAGGTCACCGAAGCCCCAGAGGGACTAGGCTCCCCCCAGACAACAGGTCACCGAAGCCCCAGAGGGACTAGGCTCCCCCAGACAACCGGTCCTCTCAAAGCAACAAGACTGCCAGATACCCATACCACATACACTAAACAACAGGTCACCGACGCCCCAGAGGGACCAGGCTTCCCCAGACATACAACAGGTCACCGAAGCCCCAGAGGGACCAGGCTCCCCCCCACACATATCCAGCAATGTTTCTTGGTCCCACAGCAATCGCTGTGGCTCCCGATGGTCAACCCTGTGACCATCCTGCAACCATAGTCATCCTGACCAGGCCTCGTAACCCACCTCGGTTACAGCAGTCATCTTTGACCACTCACCACGTAACCCATCTCGGTTACAGCAGTCATCTTTGACCACTCACCTCGTAACCCTCCTCGGTTACAGCAGTCATCTTTGACCACTCACACCTCGTAACCCTCCTTGGTTACAGCAGTCACCGCAGTGACTACTCATCACCGTACAGTCAGTCCTTTGACCGTACACACCTCACCGTACAGTCAGTCTTTTGACCGTACACACCGACCTCACCATTGCTAGATTGATTTGAATCAGTCTTCAACATAGTACATTCAGTTACGTCAATGGGTACTTTTTCTTTCAGCTTTTCTCTAACTCATCATAAACCAAACAAAGCCTTTAATTCAACACATAGTTGCCACCATTCAGAACTCCAATAACCATAAACAGCACCTTTAAACCATAACAAAATTTGTTATTTCATACTTTATTCTCAGTACAAAATACAACAGCAACCTCACATTCACGATTTCTTACCCAGCCACAAGCATTTTCAAGAACTCCATTTTATGTTCATGATTTCATACCAAACCCTCAGTGCGATAGGTATAATCTACCAACTAACTACCATCATCAAACATTACCAATTTTGCAAAATAAAAAGAAAATGAAATCATGCACCGCATGTCACCGACTTTACATCTGTGTTAACATTATCTTATCCAGCTTGGTCAGATAGCAAATAACACAAAATTACGTTAGGTATGTTCACAATGACCAGCACAGAACATTCAAAAAGTTAGAACACCACAACCATTACTGACACTTTAAATTCCACATTTATTATTCAAGTTAGGTAGGTACTAGACTTCCTACATGACACCACGCAATCACACAGTTCACAAATTCACACCTTTATTTTAAAGAGATGTTACAATTATTAAAACTTTTGAACAATGTTCAAGATTACCGAGGCCAAGCATCGTTGAACAACGCAGAACAAGAAAACCATTCCAAGTTTCCTCCAAAAAATGACTCCTGTACCAAGTAAATAAAATAAAACCCAAGTGTCCACAATCCACAATAACTTAGTAAATACATTCGCAGAATTAACTCACTACACAGAATGCACTTTCAACTTAATTGCCGAATCAACTCTTGACACCGTCAGCTCTCTGACCCATGAAACTAAGAAACTGTTCTATGTAAATTAAAATGTTGCCAATTGAACATTTATCTCATCTTCAGCCACAACTTCAACAGTTATTGGCCCTCGAGCATCTCATAATACCTAAATACGTCTGCTAGACACCATCTAAATGTCTAGTTGCACTTTCATTCGCCGTAGTCAATTTAAATCATTATTTTTTGTAGGTATCGTTAGAATGACATGTTATTATTTGGTTAGTTCTCTACAATGCGGTATATAACAACTACAGACATTAACTTTACCTTTATTCAACCGTTGGTAGCAACAAAACTAAACGCCAACTCTCTAGGCTATAGTCACGTTAATCCTCGTGATATTTTCATTTTGTAAGATTGTAAATCGAGTCTAACAACAAACTATTTCACTAAACTTAAACACCGGTTTGAAAATAATTTTGATCACAATATAACTATTAACTGAAAGTTATCGCAAGTCTTTGGAACAAAACAAAAGTTTAATCCTCACATTGACTCACACCTTGTATCGATTTATTAATAATCTAGTCTATAACTAGTAACTTATAAGTTAAAAATCATCTAACAAGTTATTTGTTTTGTTTCGTCAAACTTTTTTCAATGTTGACAGTTAATGTCACTCTCTGATAGAGATGGGCAAGGTATGGCGATCTGTTATCGATTAATCGACGAATCGATTTAAACGACAAAAAAAATATAAACAATTTTCCAATCGATATTTAGTACTGAATCGATCCAGCGAATCGACATTTCACCCTAGAAAATCGAGATTAGATTTTTCTGTTATGATATGAACCAAAATATTATTTAAGAATAATTTAATGTATTACACAAACTTCAGTGAATTCAATGTAAACAAAATAAATATCTTTCCCTTATACCTGATACTTTAATTTAGTTGTGAAAACAACCCTGATCCGCCAAAGATGTTAAAAGATCGACTATTATTTCGATTTTCCTTTTTGCGTTCCGTAACTGTATTCACACTTGCATTAAAAAATACCAACGCGAATAGTTAGAAAGTACGGTAATTTCAAAGAAAAGCATATTCACAAATTCCCTTGGTGATCAAATCAACAACAAACTCAGTGGTAGTAGTATTTACGGGAAATCCGAAGTGACACCTATTGATAAAAAATAATGCATGGCTGAAATTGCTAGTGTTCAAACATGTAAAAAAAAACGGATTGCTAATATCTTCACTTCTCGATTTTCAGCAAACTAACAACCTATTTAATAATCTGTATGTACGATTGTAACAGCACTAGTGGTCACAAAACCGTATATTGTTCTAACATCATGCAACATAACATAATGAAATTTGTTTTCTTTGCGTTTTGTACTCACGTTTCAATGCTCCGGATACATTATAAAGATAATATTGCGAAAATCGTTTCGTTGTTTGTTTTGTTGGTGAACATAACGATTAAAATACTTGTAGCAAAATATTTCAAAGCTCGAACACAACATAGATTTAAATAGATGGCGTGACATGCACCAACTTCTCATTCTGTTTATGTAAAAATAATATGTTCGTTTTTAAATTGATCATAAAAAAATTCATGCACCTATTCAATAAGTTCCTCCAAGCAGCATATTATGGCAAAATGGGGTCCCGAAGCTAATTTCGATGATTATTGAAAGAAACACAGTATCAATACCATTACATAGATGTCGCTGTTTGAATTTTCTACTCTTTTCATGTAACTTACCTTACACATTTCCATGAAATAAAATAATGCAATAATTATAAATTGCAATGAAAACAACAATTAATTATAAAAGGTACTTCCAAACCACAATAGATCCCAATGGGTCGAAGTGTCCCGAGTTATTTCTCGGCCCCTCCATAAGATAAGATAGGTACTTCCAAACCCAATACATACTTCGGGTGCCACAAATGTATGCCGATGCACAGATAGTTGAATGCAGATCAAAGTCACATACCTTTAAGCCTGTACTCACGGGAAGGTCAGGCAGCAGCGCTTAGTACACCAGGCACAAAAGCAAAATTTTGTCACTGACCATGCACTTGTCCAGACTCCTAGCTGCTTTCAGAAAATATCAAATTGATTGATCACCGCAGCGGCATGTATAACACCGCAAAATTTCCTTATTCATAGCGCTGTAGGTTGCAGTTTGTGTGTTGCCTCTTGAATTGGAACCCAAGCTCCGCACTTGTTTCACCACACGCAGCTGGTCACAACAGGTCTTGTGGTATCCACAGCCATGTTTAAGGGCTCAGACGTCCCTGATATCTGTTGCATGTTGTGCGAACGGCTGAAAAATTCATGTCTATAAGTGTTCCACAAGCATAATCATAATGATGTTTTGTTAAATCAAGCTGTAGCTTAGGATGTTTGCTATCTTGCATTGTATTTGCACAAGTCGTCTTAATCTCTTGCGAACTCCGCTGACGGTATGAAATTGACTGAGTTTCATTTAGCATCATAACGAAAATTGAATTTTATTTTAAATTTTAGCCACTTCACACCAAGCTAAACTAACAATATTGCGGCTAAACTTCACAAGACATTAGGTAGGTACTTATTATTATCAGAATACTTAAGTTTATACTTCCCTGAACATCACCACCACAGTTGCGTTTCCTCAGTATCTAGTCAGGATTGGGCATCGATGTCATCATCAACATTATCTGCAGCCCGACTTCGCACATTGTCTAGTATAGGCCACACTATACGGTTGAATTCGGGCAACATGAATTCCTGTCGCCAGTAGCCGACGAGTTGCGAAACGTCTCTATAAGTAGGTAGCTCGAGCTACTTCCATGCCATTTTCTTGCGCACCAAAGAGAGCGCGCCAGCCATTACTCGTCTCATTTGGTCCATTCTCCATCATCGCTTTGTATTTGCACTGATCCCGGACTTCTGATATCGCAAATAGGAGGGTTATCTTGGATAAACACTCGATCTTGTGGGCTTTCGTGGGTATATGCATGCTACAAAGCAGGTAACTTATGCCGATTTGGAGATAGTCCTTGTTCCAATCTTATCAAAGCAGCGAATTCGGCCACCTATTCGTTTCGCTTTCTCTCAACAAAACACACTTTCAAGTTTATAACGCCGCACTTTAGGCTACTTCTCAATTATTTCTCTCACAACTCTGTTTTTCAACTGTTTGCCAAACGCGCTCCCGCGCATTCCTTTTTCTAACTCTTTTCGACCAAATATGGCGGGCGACTTCGCTCAGGTCACCATCTTGGCTACCCTGCTTTCATTGGTTTTAGAACACCTCGGGCAAAGTTCACAGCTTTTAACATCCAATCAAAATCGAGTATTTTGACATAAGCCAAATAAAGTGTTGTCAATCGAATAAAATCGAACTGAGATTGAATCGTAGGCTAAATGTTGCCAATTAAACAAAACTGAATTAATAAGTTTAGATGCGTCATACTTCTTTGTTCTAGATTGTTATTAGTAATATACCTTCTTCCTACATATATATATCTTCCCCTATACGCCCCGACTACACGGGATTTACCAGGAGACCACCGCGGGAACAAGGGTAAGTGCACAGTTGTAAGTAGTACTTTCCACCTGTCAGACAGGAACCAGTATCTCTAAAGAAAATAACCCCTAGCTTTCCGCTGCTGCGCATCGCAGTTTCGCGATAATAGACCTGATATAATCCAAGAGTCGCAGCATTGCTATGGGCCCCAGTGTCTGCCTCTTAGCTTTGTGATCCGAAGGCCCGTATTAAACACATGCCATGGGTATACAAATTATTATTATGTCAAAGAACTGTCATGAAAATAGTCACTGAGACAATAGTAACATTTCTGTATTAATATATTACGTAAACTAAACTATAAACTTAAGTAAACTTAAGTAAACTTGAAATTTTATTTACTGAATTGCCCCAATATATCATGCTGTATCTTAGTGCGGATGCAATTTAGCCATGGTAGGCCATTAAAAGAGGTTCTAAGTTTACAATTTTTTCCAATTTATAGAAGGTATCTGAAACATGAAAAACATTACGAGAGTATATGTTCACACAGTTATGGGTTATTATGGACACCGAATGCGAGTGCAGAGTCCCTGTCCAAAACATGAACCACGCGTTACAGCGTCCCAAGTGCTCAGGTAGGTATATGGGCTTTAGGTAATCCAATGAATGCCATAGCATTTTAAGTCGCGATTAACGAGGCCTGGTAAGGTTTACCACCTTTTAGATAATTTGGCCCTCCGACCACAAAAGAAGAATACTATGCTTCTTCTCAAACTTAGTTTAACTTCACTACATGAAACTATCACACTGCAAAACTAATCAAAATATTTAATTTTACGTCACTGTCACCATATCGTTCTAACTTTCAAACAATAATAGTCTGCCAAGGCCAGTCAAGGGTTATTTCCAGTGATAGTAGAATAATAACTCTTCAATAACACCAAAACTTGACCAGCGATAACTAACATGAAATTATGACCTGACACGGGCCACCTCGACGATCCACTGACCGCCATACCGTACACAAAACCAGAATTTTGAATAATAAACACTCTTGGCTATAGTCATAACAAAATGAAAACGACTCACCAGATTGGCATAAAGATCCGTGTGTATGGATCTTTCCACACGTCCACAAGCTCTGCCTTGACCTGTCCAGCTCCTTGGTTGTTGCTAACCTCGTTGCTGCTCGGCTCCGGACGGGTTTTTCACTATTCAAGACTGAGGGTAGTCACAACTGACACCGCAATTTTTTTTGCAAGAATGTAACTATTTTCACTAGCATTGTTTTTACTTGTGATCTCATTAGCACGACCGAATCCCAATTCTGATGTCGCATCAAGGCTAGCAGATAGATGCAAACCATCGGGAAGTCAGGATGTATTCCCTTAGGTTAAGACATCATGTGTGGGCAGGTAGATGGGTCAATCGTGAAAACGATATCACATAAATTATTCGATACACTGAGTACATTCAAATAGGCACAAGTTACAGTTACAATCTTGCTTACTAATATTACGGATCGACAGTGATTCTACGACGTCTTAGCTCTAAGGCTGTCAGTACTCAACTGCCATATTCTTCTGTCCCACCACGCTAGTGGTTAGAAAAAGCGCGCCAATGCGTAGTTGTTCTTGCTTTGCCGCCAGATGGCGTGCTTGTGATTTGTTTTGACGTCCGTACTATTGACTAAACCCGACACATATATGAAGTATCAAGCATAGATATATAGCTAATAGTGAAACCCGATTTTGCTAGAAATTTCCACTAATAATACTTGTTTCCACGACAACTAAAAGCCATTACTTCAAATGTAACTTGAAGCTAAGCGAGAGATATGCCAAAACCAGCATAACTTAGCAACCGACACGGCTTCTACGGAAACATTTATCTACATAGATTTGAATAGTAATATATTCTGGAAAACGTTTCTCTATTATAACTTGCTATGATAATAATAATCATTTTGACATGGATTTCTAAGAACATTCAAGCCCTTTGTACAGACAGCTTTGTACATTTGAAAAGGGGATAACAATCGAAATACATATTACAAACTTCTTTTTTAACGTCTGTTGCTGTTTAACCCCCACGGCCCCCGGTGGTCCGTGTTGCTCTATGCCCGACAGAAAAAGAGGGGTGTTTTAAGTTGAAGTGAGTAGCTGTGTATCTGTGTTTTTGTGTGTCTATCTGTGGCATCGTAGCTCCTAAACGAATAAAGCGATTTGGATTTAGTTTTCTTTTGTTTGAAATTTTGATCGAAAGTGTTCATAGCTATGTTTGATGAAAATCGATTCAATACTTATGCACATTTTACTCTTTGAAGCGGGGTATTTTCGCATGATACCGTGTTATAATAACTCCTAGATAAATTATGTAGTTTAAAAAGCGTGAGCTAATAAGTCTCGGCGGTTTTTACATTTTTAATTCATACTTGTTATGTCAATAGGGCTCACCAATGATAATGCCATAAACGTGATGTCTGGTACCATTTCCATACCCATTTCATTATAGGACTACAAGACGCACAGCGATGCGCCATCGGTGTGGTGGACATACCACCCAAACGCAAGAGACGTTTTGGGAACACTTTTATTATGCGTACAGCTAAGGAGTGGAATTCACTGCCAGAGTCTGTTTCCCGATAGCTACAATCTAAGGGTCTTTAAGTCAAGAGTGAATAGGTTACTTCAAGGCAAGCGTGCTTTATCGAGCCTATATATAAAATAAAACCCATTTATTTCCAATCATCAATATAACATCCAAATACATGCATTATAAAAATATAAAATGTTAAAATTATTAAAATAAACTTTCATTAAACATTATAATAGAATATCAGTTAAATTATACTTTCATAAACATTAAAATAAAACATTGATTAAATTATACAATCATAACATCATAATAAATTAACAATTAAATTATACATTCGTTAACATTAAAATAAAATATCATATCAATCAAATTATACATTCATTAAACTAAAATAGAATATTAATTCATTAACAATTCTTAAAATTTAATTTAAAATAAAATATTAATTTTATTAAACATTCATAACTCAAAATGTTAAGAATTAATTTTCAATTGTTTGTATTTCACTTCAATCGCTATCGTTACTGTTTTTATTTTCATTGATCGGAACCCCTTCTCGGGTATAGGCCTCCTCCAGCTTGTTCCAGGCCTCCCTATCTTTTGCTTTCGTTATCCATTCGCATCCTGCTTTTATGTCTTCTGTCCACCTTTTCCTAGGGCGCCCTCTTCTTCTTTTTCCAGTTGGTCCTTCCCATACTGTTGTCTCAAGTGTCCATGTGTGAGCCTATATATAATAAATTAAAATAAAATTCGTCCAGGCCGAATTTCAGCCACGGTGGTCAAACTCAGTGTTCACTGGCCATTAATGCGGGCGATATTATAGTGCACAAGGGCGGAAAACACAGGTCCACTCTGTGCCCTCACTTTCATAAGTACGTTGAGACGGCAATTCGAAACGATCGGAGAGAGAATGGGTGTAAGATCAATGGATACCCGTGCTATCCAAGGCACTTATACAGAAGTACTAAGTTAACAAAACACATAAAAAAATATAATTATCATCATCAAAGAACGTTCTACCAAAATCCGTAATGATCAGAAAATAATAGCGCATCACTGATAAACAAAAAACAATAATTCTCAATACTTAATGAAGTTCCAAAAGCTCATAATCGAACATGACGTTAATAGTCAATTAATAACATTACGAAGCCTAACGATACATTTCTTATAAGTAACATGAAACAAAAGAAATAAGCCTTGCTGTACAATAAATCTATATAATACTCAATATTTGAGGCTTACGGAGGCGTTTTCCTTGTAAGCGACCCACTAAACAAGGGCGGTACAACTTCTGGTGGAATATACGAGTGGGTAATATGAGCGGGCACGGCTCTCTCATTTTCGACTGACAAACAAAAAATCAGGTACATCTACAGGTCCACGCGTTAAGTCAACGCGTTTTTTTTAAATACTGAATTAGATATGACCACACCCTACTGTTGTGGCGCGACTACTGGATTAAACATAACGTACAAGTTCCCGATAAGGTACGATGCTTGCAAATTATCTTATCACTCCATAGCAGAGAAATTTACAAATAGAGGTTTACAAATAGTATATAGTCGGAATGTTGGTTGCAAGTCGGTATAGCGTGATCCATAGCATGAGACTTTTATTGCAGGTTAATCACTGTAAATGGGTGGCTCTGACACTAATTCGAATGTTATATTATTTGTAACAGTCACTTAAAGAAATCAGATGGATATCGTACTGTTCTGATATTCTAGTATACGATATCAGCCCAAACAAAAATAGACACTATCTTTATTATTTATTTGTAAGTAATCCGAAAAGTAATTCTTAGGGTCTTAGTCAAAGATGTTGGATAAGGGAGTTTATAAGAAGATATACACAAAAAAATTGGTTGTCTGTAAAGTCGGTTTACGGACTATAGTTTAACGTGACAACGTCATGATGCAGCGCAAGCCGAACGCTCAAGCCGATCGTGCCTTTCGCTCGCTCGTGTAGCGCTCTCGCTCCGATCGTAACGTTACAATGAGCGTAATGGGACAATTAGAATAGTCATCCTCATTGATGTATTAAAAAGAGGGTCATCCTTTTTCGTGCGTGCAGCCGGCGTTTATCGATTTATTAGACGTTGTCACGTCACAAACTATTTTTTTTTTATTATTATTATTATCTATAGGCTTGCGCTTGACCACTATCTCACCTGATGGTAAGCGATGATGTGGTCGACGATAGAGCACGCTTGCTTATTTCATTACATTTTAAGATCATTTGATTACAAACTTGAATCCAAGCAGAGATGAAAAGAATGAGATATGACAAGTTCTGTTAGGTTCAAACAAACATGACGAATTCTCAACATGACGAACTCCTCCTAAAATTAATAAATTGTTTTTATATTTAACGATTTACTGCTATCCTTATTTTTATTTATAAATAATAAAATATTCGTCTACGCTCCGATCAAACGGCCAATATATTTTCAGCTAGCAACTTGTACAATTATGTAGTGATCCCTCGCCAAAGTCCGCGCTGACTTACTTTTGACATTAAATGTGAAAAAGTTACATGTTTCGACTTGGAAGTGCGCGAATAAATGCAATATGTAGGTTGTTTTAGATGCCTTTCAGTTCAGTACTTATAACTTTGACGTTTGTGGCTGCAAAAGAAAGACGTTTCAACATTCCTTTTACCAGGAATCTAACGAATAGGTACAATTACGATAAATACAAGAGAGATTTTTTTATTAATTTATTTTTCCTTATCTGTATTAAGATCTAATTGGGCTAAGATTTCTAGAGCCAAGATCTGAATGGATCTAAACTTCTGTATTTCTACAACAGAAAATTACCATTCGTAAAAGGTTTAGAACCAGGGTTCAGTATTGGCAACCGGCACCATTTGCCTGGCGGTGGGTTTTCAAATAAGGTAAATTTTTACATACAAACATACGAGTAGAACGATACTTTTGCTTTGATGTGCGATTTAATTATTTAGACGTTATAAAAATGTATATTTCTAAACCAAGAGTTGGTCACAATAATCTTAAAAAGAAGAAATTTGCAAGTTATTTCCATCACTCTTTACCAACCCTTCGTTGTTTCATGATTGAATTCGTCATATTTTGACTCGGGTCCTCGTCGGGTTAGTTCGGAAAAGTTCGAAACTTGTGGTCAACCAGAACTATTGTGGTCATCTCAAAGGTCAGATTAACTGAATATTTAGATGGATTTTGTTTGGGATGGCCTTCAAATTTTAGGGTGAAGCAGATATTTCCGTTAGTTTATATTCAGATAAATATGTATTCACTACAGGGTACCATTTTTAGGGTTCCGTACCCAAAGGGTAAAAACGGGACCCCATTACAAAGACTCCGCGGCCCATCTGTCTGTCTGTCACCAGGTTGTGAAATTTTCACAGTTGATGTATTTCTCTTGCCGCTATAACAAAAAATACTAAAAACAGAACATAATAAATATTTACGTGGGGCTCCCATACAACAAACGTTTTTTTTTCGATTTTTATGCCGTTTTTTGCGATAATGGTACGGAACCCTTCGTGCGCGAGTTCGACTCGTACTTGGCCGGTCTTTTTATTATTTTCCGTATAAGTCTTTTTGTGTTATGTATCATTCTTTGGTAATCTCTATTAAATACAAAAGTATCTTTGTATTTGTCTTTCTTTTGAGTACCTGTACAATTTCTTGGTTACATTATTGTCATGTCGTTACAACAAGTAGTTAGAAGCAACTAATTTAAAAAGCTAAAATAACTTTTGGTATTACCTATTTAACTGATTCTACCGTTTCCAGAAAATTTGTTTATCAATATCATCAATGAATACATAATATAATAAATCTGTAGAAAAGTTATTGTAGATGTTTACTTTAGAGGTATAGAACTTTGAAATGGAATAAAACAAGGATGAATTTTAAAAATGAACATGAAATTGACTTCATTCAAAAGATAATCTTTTGGCATTATAATTTAAATATGATTTCTGGCATAAGACCGCCACGGCAGCCTCGGACGTAATCTTATCTGGAAGTCCAATTTTCAATCACATTTCCAACATTTGGTCACGTTTATCGGCAATAACGCGGCGAGTGTTGTCCTCCAAGTGGTCGATCGTTTCGGGCTTATCGGCGTAGACTAGCGACTTCACATTTCCCCACAGAAAATAGTCTAGCGGCGTTAAATCGCACGTTCTTGGAGGCCTCCGGAACGTGAAACAATGTGGCTACCAAACGTTTCCTTCAGTAAATCAATTGTGGCACGAGCTATGTGACATGTTGCGCTGTCTTATTGAAACCACAGCTCCTGCACATCACGATTGTTCAAATGTGGAACGAAAAAGTCAGTAATCAGGCCTCTATATTGGTCACCATTGACTGTAACGTTCTGGCCAATTTGCACAAAACAAGAAATTTGCACAATTTGGAAGCGTTGTTCAGGAGTCAGTCTATTCATGTTGAAATGCCAAACCAAACTAAACACAAATCACTTGACAGCGGACAAAATGGCCGCCAATTAAAACAGTGAGGCCAACTTAAAGTTCTATACCTCTAAGAAAAACACCCATTATATCGAAAATATTTCCAAAAAAAAATAGATAGAACACATTTCTAGCATTTTTGGAATTTTTGACAGTTTAACATTAACATTAGAAGCGGGATGTTGATAAACAATAAATAATGAATAATAATTATATTATTATTAATTATTATAATATAGTTTGGGCAACGAAATATCGGAAAATCGCAACAACAGTAAACATGGTAAATATCCCGTTTCTAATGTTAATGTTAGTGTTAGTGATCATGACAGTTTAAAAACGTATATTTTGACAGTTTATCTGTTTGTCAGCTCATCTTTTTAGTTGTGCAAGCATCACGTAAAGTGTACCAATGTAGAAAACTTTTTAATTATGATGGTGATGTAATGGTGTTAATTTAAAATTGGAAAACAATAGAATGAATACCAATACACAGGGAAACTGTGAAATATATTGTTTCATCACATCGATTACCCGTAGACTAAAATCCTCTTCCATATATAAATAAAATAAAATTGCCTTTTTTTTTAATTTAGTTAGTAGTAAAGTGAAGTACAACATATAAATCAAGTTATATATTTTTAAAATAATAATTACAAACAAAATCTGACATTTAAAATGTATAAATTATCCCTAGATCAATACGGAATAAAAAATTCCAATCCTTCGCTATTTCAAAGATTTTATAGAAGCAAAAATCGAGTAGTTACATCATTTATCTTCAAGTCTTATTCCGAGGTTTTCAATGTACAAAAACTACGATCCGAGAGTAATGATGGCTGGAAGTCAGGACACTGTTAGTTTGTACTCGTAGAAAGTTACGGTTTGTGAGAGACAGAGTCGTTTCCGTTCGAAACTTGATAAATGTTGTTTTGGTGATATTTAGCACTATCTTGATTGTAGTTTTCTTTTGGATTGGGACTGTTAATGATAAACATACAAGAATAAATTAATTGTAAAATAAAACTAAAAGTCAAACCGCAGTAGGCGTAACTACGCGTCAGCTGAGCGACGTGACGCGACACGACCAAATATACTTTGTATGAAATTGTATGAGACATAACGCACTACGCGGCAGTGGAACTACGCGACAAAGTAGACCAACTTACCGAGTTTGACGCGCCGTGGCGCGTCGCGTAGTTCCGCTGCCGCTAGTCCGGTGTAGCAAACGGCGCGACACTGCAAGCTATTGCAAAACTTACGTGTTGGGTGCATGAAAACTTTTTACCCTACTGCCGGAGGGTAATGTTTTTCGAGCGTATATATATGTATGTAATTATATATGTATGTATGTATCTCCATTTCTATAGCACGCTCTACAACCCAAATGACTTGACGGATTATAACATATGAGGTGTCGTTGGATTCGTATCAATTGTGGGAGTGACATAGACTATTTTTTTTTTTTAATCCTCTCCCTCTCCAAAAAAAGGGGATAATAATTGTTTTTTTTTCGTTATCATAACAATACGGGTATCAAATAAAAACTAATAAATAGACCATTCCAAAAACATATATTGTTATACTTTTAAGTTACTATTTTGGCACAAATTTAAGATAAGCGCAACTTTGCATACCAAAATAAATAATCTTTTACCACATAACCTTTTTGGAGAACTCGTACATTAATAAAACTAAAAAAAAACCCAACCGTTTGTTTACATTATTTTTTTTGAAATGTTATTAAACGAGGAACAATTAATTATTATTTTTAGTCAATATCCAGAAATATATGACTCCCAAGCATAACAAGAAAAACAACGTTTGGAAGGAAATTGCCGAAATATTGGGAGTTAAGGGTAAATAAATTTCTCATTTTTCTGTGTAAAGGTATTTTTTTCAACTCATTCATAACATAGGTACAAGTAAGCACAAATAGCATTCTTCCATCATGGTCATAAGTTGCCTGTCGACTGACGAGCAAAATTTGCTGCGTAGTGTCGCGCCAGTGCGGTTTATAATATTTTGTCGCGTCGCTCCGCTGACGCGTAGTTACGCCTAGTGCGGTCTGACCATAAGGGTTGACGACCATCTAAGGTCTTCAAATTACAACCGGGACCAACGCTTTAGCGAGGCACGAAGGGGTTTCGATATGCACTGCATCATCGAGAGCAGTGTTGGCTCAGTGGTAACGGCCGCGTTTATAAGTTATTGGTCGTGGGTCCGAACCCAGGCAGAGGCGTTTTACTTTGTGTAAATTATTTCATCATTACTGCTCTCAAAAAGCAAAAGGAGTCCATCTACCCTATTAAAGCACGGCATCGACGCTTGTGGCTGTTCTTATTTAGCCTTGGTTTGGACATGATTGCAGTAGTGGCCCAGTGGTATCGGCCGCGACTTACAAGTTGTAGGTCGTGGGTTCGAGCCCAGGTAGGCGATTTACTTTGTGTAAATTATTTCATCACCAATGCTCTCAAAACGGTGAAGGAAAACATCGTGAGTAAACCAAAAAAACGAAGACATGTGACAGCCACCAACCCGCACTGGGCCCGCGTGGTGGATTCCCTCTCACAGAGAGGAGGCCTGTGTCCCAGCAGTGGGAACATTAATAGGCTGATGATGTGATGTGATGTTTTGGACATGATTTAATAATTTACCAACCTTTGATGGAAAAGTGAGCTCACGCTAAAATAGTAGGTACATCAAGCCGGTTCTCCATCACGTATGCCGAGTTTCCGCCAGCGAAATTCCAATTCTCTATTGGAAACAATTGTTAGTTTTAGTGAACGAAAAAAGGCCACTGTAACGAATATCTATCTACTAACAATTTCGAGGGCAAACGACGAAAGTATAAAAAAATTGTGCCTCTTTTATTTTTCCTGGAAATAACATCAGATAGTAAAAATTTACTTCTCTGAATTGCCCCTCAACAATCCCCCAGATGGCTGGAACAATATTACCTAGATGATGTTCAGTTAAGTATCTCATCGCACTTCCTAAACGTCTGTAATTTATTACGAAAATATCCTCCTATTTTTCCCGTAGATTACCCTCAGTATTGAGCAAAGGTAAAATACCCCAATTTTTTAAAGTGACCTCATAAACAAAGCAAATTAACAGAAAAACTTTTTGGTGCTTTTTCCTCACATTGGCTAAGCAAAAAGTTGTATAAAGTTTTTACTTTGCCCGGCTGAAGAAAGAAATTCATAGGGAAAATTTTATATCGTGCAGGATTATGTGTACCACGAGTTTGTTTGATGCTAAATGACTTTGTTTAGGCACTTAAGCCGCCCATTTTGCTTTTAGACAGTTTTTTCGCGAAAAAACTTAAGATTCACAGATTTATTGTGGCGAAATGGGGAATATAAAGAACACTGTTATTCATGGAATGACCGGGTCTTTTTATTTTGTTGCTGTTTAATTCGGGGATTTGGTTTTTTAGGGTTCCGTTCCTCGGAAAGAATAAAAGGAACCCTTATAGGATCACTTTGTTGTCTGTCTGTCCAAGTGTCAAGACCTTTTTAACACGCTTTTATTAGCTTGGTATGTATGTATCTATGTATCAATGTAACGGAATCTTTGAACGTGATTTTCACCCACTTCAAAACGTTGGATTGATTTGAAACTTTGCACACTTATCAAGGACCGATGACAATGCAATAATTTAAACAGTTTGTCCCATTATCCTTACCAATAAAGCGTGTTTTTTAGTTTTTAGAACTACAATTTATTATTCTTTGGAACGTCTGGAGATATCAAGCTGAAATTAATATGACATTTTAGTCCAAAAAAATAAACTTTTAAATCAAGGCGATCAAAAGATTTATTTATTTATTTGTTTATTTATTTATTTTAAGATATAGCCGTTTATGTCGCATATTTAGAATAGAATAGTTCTTTATTTGCACAGAAAGTAGGTACAAGTTACAGATGTTAAGTTTTAATGTAATGATCCTTATACTAACTACCTTAAGTAAGTCATGCAAACAGTTTTAGCTATATTAAAGTCCCATTTAATATAAATCATTAAAACATTCAATTAAATCAAATACAAATTTACCATGTCAAGATCAAATTCTGTAAATAATTTGAAATAGACAATGCAATACACAATGTCAATTTTAATAAAAAGGGATTACAAATTCGTCAAGTTCCAGTCAATACAGTCTAATAAAAAATAAAATTAATCAGTACAAGTCAGGAAAACAGAGATGTTATCAATTTAAATTCTTATCGGTCAGAAATTCGCTAATTGAGTAAGTAATAACATTTATTAATTAATAGATCTGTCAATTTCTTTTTGAAAAGTAGAAATGTCTCATTTTTTATTACATCGGGTATTTTATTAAATATTATCGGACCCATACATATAATATTTTTCTTTAATAGGGCGGTATCGGAACCACCAACCAACAATTAACATTTTTTTTTACTGTCTCCTGATTGGCCGGTTTCTATTTTCGGATACTTTATTAAATAGATGCATATTTGATTTAACAAAAACAGCCACCTCGAAAATATAAAGGGATGTTAGTAATTTTAGGGACTTATATACAGGTACGCAGCTATCTGTTACTATTAAATTGCACATAGCCCTTATACAGCGTTTATGAGCCTTAAACACCTGTTACCTCAGACTACAATTTCCCCAAAATAATATGCCGTATCTCAAAATCGATGCGACTAACCCGTGGTATGCAATTAACCTTGTGGCCAACGTAAGGGAATCAAAACCTAAAGGGTACTGCCCGTTGACCTAGAATTATGAAATTTTGTAAAAAGCAATGTCTTACAGAACAAGTAAAGGGAAAAATCTGAATACAATAAATTTGTACCTATGTCAAAAAAAAAGATCATTGACTTATTTGCAGCTGGTAAAATGACCGCGACCTATATTGATGTATGGGGACAACAGTTTTCGAAAGTCAAAGTAATTTTTTTCCCTTCGTTAGATAGAGCAATGTCCTGTGCTTCCATTTATGAACGTCAGTAATGTTACCTAATTATATTGGTGAATGTAGTTGTTTATACGGAATCCTCGGTGCGCGAGTCCGTTTCGCACTTGAGCGGTTTTTATTTAGCTTAGCGATTTTATTTTGGAACTATGCCCACATATTTTAAATGTATTTGAAATTCTAGTGGCCGCAACCGCTACTGCTGAACATGATGTCCTGGGTTTGATGCCCGGGTCGGCCAAAGTGTTATTTTTCCATCTAGAACTTCTCAATAGCAGCCCGGAGTATTAATTTGTGCTGGTTGAAGGCAGTAATCCCCCCATTAACATTATATTCAGTATCTATTTTATTTACCCACGTGCGTGTGTCACTAGCGGTGTGCCAACTAAAAATTATCGCTGGGTGTCTGACACCCAGCAAATGCTGAGTTGGTAACCCTTTCGATGTGGGCACGCGCAATGTAGCCTTGATTTAGAAGGACCTTGTTTGTACTTTTCTTACTGTTCTTCTTTGTTACTTTGTACGTTGCAGTTGTGCTGTCTGTGACGAATAAATGTTTTCTATTTTACTCATTATTTTCTTATTCTATTGCTATTCTACTCTTATTTTGTTTTTATTCTATTCTTTTTCTTTTCTTATTCTATTCATATTCTGTTCCTAATCTATTTTCATTCTATTATTATTCTACGCTTATTCTATACTTATTCTATTCTTATTATATTCCTTGTATATTCTTATTTTATTCTATTAAATGGGACTGAAACATAACTGGGGCAATGTGGGTATTCTAAAGTGCACCTCTGCCTAGCACACACACACACACACACGCACACATTTGTAAAAGCAATTATTCATGAAATAAAACAAGTTGGTAAACCTACTTAAGTAGGCCGATATAGGTACTTAAAGAGAAGTACCTGCTTTCCATTTGAACTCCTCTCAAGAACCCGGTAACACGAAAATCTTCAAAAACTTTGATAGGCTGTAAACGTAACCAATTTAACTTGGTCGTCACAGTGAAATAATTCTTCCTTCTACGATTTAAAAAGTGGCCTCAAAAGTTTTCTGCGAGTTGGTTCGTAATAATTCAGAGAAGCTGAGGGATGAGACAGATAAAATTATACCTTACAAAAAACTTAATCTTGAATTAAAATTCAGTTTCTATGTAATTTATTTCTCCGGTATCATTTGCCTTTTGTTTATGTAATTATTATTTTTCTTCAAGTAAAATAATTATCTGACACTCGTATTTTCCCGCGACTCGCTGCCATTGTATCAGTGAAAATTCGAATGATTACTTTTGAAGATAACCTTATATCCATACTTAAAAACAATTTTAACTCGTATAATGTGGAGAAAAAAAAAACATAAATTGAACATACACATATGTCATTACGCCTGTATCCCCGAAGAATTTGGCAGAGGTCCACCTATAATATTTTGCCTTTCGTTCGTGTATTTAGTTTTTTTGCACATCTAAATTAATTGAAACAATAAATATTTTAGAAACAACGATTACTGTATCTCATTATAATATTCTGACATTCCTATATTAAAATCAGACCCCTGTTTATCGACCAAACATTCAAAATTCGAACACAACTTTTGATATCGCGGCTTTCGTAAAAACGGAAGGGCCTCAGAGGATTACAGAACGGACATTTACTACGGAAAACACAAAACAAAAAGCAGATAACCTCTATTTAATAAGGAATTAGCAGAAATTGCTGGCCGTTAAAAAGATTTACAATAACAAAAGAAAAAACAAACGAGTTTGAAATGAAACAGGCGGGATTTCAATTTCTGGAGAGCAACTAACGGGTAACGGTTTTGGTTGTTATTTGCTTTTTAATTGATTTTTTCTGTGGTTTTTAATTTGAATTTTGTTTTTTCTGGCAACTGTATTTGTTTTATAAAAGTTTTCATTGTATTTTAACAACAGTTGACAGGAGAGAATTGAAGAACAGAACGCGTTGTACTGACTCTATAAGGACTGAGGCAGGAAAATGACGATCTTCTTCAATAGTTGAATGCTAATCTCCAGAAACTGTACCCAAATGCGAGACTAACCATCTCTACTATACCTCGAAATACTATAAGTTGTTATTTATGAATGGACAGTGGTAGATGATTGTTCCTTGGCGACGAATTGAGTGGAGATCCTCAAAACTGTTTTGACCTAACTTAAACAACTAGATAGAGTAAATCTTTGACAACTAGAGGTTCAATAGCTTCTTCACGCAGTTTATACTTAAAAACCGGCCAAGTGCGAGTCGTACTCGCGCACGAATAGGAACCCTTCGTGGGCGAGTTAGTTAGAGATACTTTTGTATTTATTAAAGATTAGCAAAGAGTGTTACATAACACAAAAAGACTTATACAGAAAATAATAAAAAACGGCCAAATGTGAAGCGGACTCACGCGCAAAAGGTTCCGTACCATTATTGTGTGCAGGACGTAGCGTGTTCATTGGCCCCGAGAAAAGAAGGGCGTAAACCTTCTGGCCATTGCCGCTGAACGCCCCATCCACATCAACGAAAACAAAGGTTCTTGGATGCCTAGCTGCTGCAGTGACGTAGGGTTGCAAATCGACTCTAACGATTCAACGATGTGTTGGGTGTACTCGAGTTATTTCCAGATTCCGGGTTGCCTACTTCTGGATCAGCACTCCTGGTGTCCAGGTTCCGAGGTTCAGCTCGACAGGATCGAAAAGGGATGTCTTCATAAGGGTTGAAGTTGATGAATTAAATGAAACACTAAGTTATTCAGTACACGGCACGATTCTAGGGCTCTCAACAATTTCTGAGACGTGATTCTATATAAGAATTACTTCTTATTTACTAAGACAAGTACAAGCGACTAGCTTTGGATGACTACAAATTCTATTTTGGGCCCGGGGGTTCTTTATACCCTCGCATCGTGCCATTATTGAGAGCCCCGCAAATTCTCGCCGAAAATAATTTTTATTTATGTAAAAAACCCTTATACATATTTGGTAAATAGGGTTACCGCACCCCTTCCATGGTGCTATCAATAGCTGGATTCCTTCGTACTGTAACACAGTAACGCCCCCTATCTATGTATCTAATCAATATACCTAATTTCCAGGTATTGATAGCTTCCCTAGACTATTTCCATGAAATGAAAGGACAATTCCCTTTATTTCCCAGTTAAAACCTTAATAGCTTTTAACCTAGCCTAAGGATATCTATAGGTTGGGTTGACCTGCTGGTGCCAATAGCAGGCTGTCTGTTGACGTCTAGAAAAAGCTTATTTTCGGGAATCTTCTATGGGATATCATCCCTTATGTAACGAATCTATAAATTCCTAAGTCATTTCACCGACTTTAGGACTTCCTACTTAGGCTAACCAGACAATCACCGCCTATTATGGGGATTCTGGTAGCCAATAGACCACACTTTACATTTCTAGTGTTTATGTAAGTCTATCTAGGTCATATGCACATAAGGTGCCTTGATATGTACAAATTTGATAGCTGGTCACTTTCTTTGCGCCCAGCTATCAGAGAAATTAGATATAAAAACACTAATAAGATTGGGACAACACGATGGTGCGTTTAACGGGCCATCGGGAGGTCCCCAAAAATTCCTTATTTTCGGAATTCCCAGGGGTGTATAGTCCCGGGGAGTGCCAAAAACTGACTAAAAATTACATTTCCAGAAACCTATTTTCTGGAATTGTACTTAAACTACTTGAGCGATTTTCGCTCCAAAGTGATGGCTTGGTAGCTAGTCCAGCAAGCCATCCGAAAGTACTTACACCATGAGTACATCTATTCCCTTCATGGAGTTATTCCACCTGAAGGGTCTACAAATTTCAACGTTTTACGTTGTTTACATTTTTCACGACTGCTTATCTCGTTGACTATCCAAGCGATTCTTCCCATCTAGAAACCGCCTGGAAGCCCTTTTAGCAGGCTTTCCAATGGTAGTACTTTTACCAGTACACCTATATGTTTCTAGGTACTTAGGGCACCTAAAACCGTAAGCGATTGCCAAAAACCAGATAAACAGCAGTTTTTCTATTATATACTGACTTGATATCTCAAGTAAATGGGCTTTATATAAAAGACTACGCTAACTATGAGGTGTATATAGGCTTCCTGTCCCGGTCTAGGTCCCCCATATACCCTAAAATGACCTAAAACCATATATTTGGTGTTTGAGATATCAAGTCAATATTCCTATTTACATAGCAGAAACTATGTGGTCTTCACATAGTTTCATCATTATGTACTGATTTCATGTCCAGTACATAGGATAAGCCCTTAAAAACATGATTTTAATTACTATAATATTTTCAAAAACCACCAAAACTATAAATAACGTGTGGTTCCCTCTCACGGTTCATTCGGAACTAATCCGTCGCCGAGCACAGACGTATCGTATGACAGAAATTTATGTTTTTTACTATGATAACTCTTATCAGTATGCTTTCTAATGATTTTACTCTGTTAAGGGTGAACTATTGAACCCTATAACATACTGACAAACACTAAAAACATTATACTACTATCTCAAAAAATGTAGGTAAAATTTTAGTATAAATATAAACGTGCCTCTAAAATTCATTTTAGTATCAGGTGGCGCGCCGTGGTAAGCAGACAAGTCTACACATACAAACTTCAATTTCTATGAACCATTTAGTATGGTTGATGACGCTTCGTCGCGAACATATCTCCCGCCGTGCAGTGCTGTGTCGACTCGAAGTGTTGTCGGCGCGGCGCTGCATTCCTTCGGTGAGCGACGGACGGCATTTCTCGGCTGCCGGCCAGGCCCACCGAGAGGACGGTCGCCGCTCCGGCATCTCTGGTTACTGGGGCAGTGGGACGAGTTTCTTCACCGGACGCTTCAAGGTACCGCCAAGCGTGCGTACCTCAGCGGTCCGGATTTCTCCGTCGATTCCTGGATACACGGCCACAATGCGGCCTCGCGGCCACGTATTGCGGGGCAGCTGGCCGTCGGCTATCAGGACAGGGTCACCCACTTTAAATCTGGGCCCACTACTATGTGGCTCCCGCCGGTTTTGGAGCTCCGGCAGGTACTCTCTGACCCAGCGACTCCAGAACATATCAGCGAGGATCTGTGATCGTCGCCATATTTTCCTGCTGTCTATATCTTGCTCGGTGAACGTGCCAGGTGTAGGTAGTCTGGCTGACCCACCGAGTAAAAGGTGATTCGGTGTGATGGATTCATCATCATCACCATCTACCGACACGTGTGTCAATGGTCGGCTATTTACAATGTACTCTGCCTCACAAATCAGTGTGGACAACACCTCTTCGGTGGGGTGTTTTTCTGTAAGTACATTGTATAGTGTGTTTTTTACACAACGAACTAGGCGCTCCCAGGCGCCTCCCATGAATGGCGCTGATGGCGTTATGAAGCGCCATACGATGCCTCTACGACTTGCCTCTGTTTTGAAGGCGTCTCGCAGCTCTCTGTCGGCGCCGTGCATGTTGGTGCCATTGTCTGAGTGTATCTCAGCTGGGCATCCTCTGCGTGCGGCGAATCGGCGCAGCGCCAATATGGCGGAGTCTGCGCTAAGGCTGGCGGCGATTTCAAGGTGCACCGCCCTTGATGTGAGACACGTAAATAGTGCTACGTATCTCTTCTGATGCTGCCGACCGACGGTGACGGATAGCGGGCCGAAATAGTCGAGCCCGGTATATGTAAACGGCCTCTTATGGTGAGCGAGGCGCGTTTTCGGATGGTCGCCGGTCGCAGGTACTGGTGGCTGTGCCTTGCGTATACGGCAATGCAGGCATCTTGCTATCACCTTCTTCGCTGTTGGTCGCATCTTCACGACCCAGTAGTGCTGCCGTACCTCATTAATTGTGAGTTCGGTGCCACTATGTTGTAGACTGCGATGTGTCCAGTCTATGTACAACTGCGTTATGTGATGGTCGCCATGTAATATAGGCGGGCGCATCACTTCTTCAGCTACCTCTTGCGTAGCTGCTATGCGACTTCTTAGTCGCAGCACGCCGTCGACGACCTGAATTTGTAAAGGTCGCAGCGAGCTATTTTTATTTATTTCTTCAACATTCGCTAACTCTGAAGCGAACGATTGTTGTTGTGCGACCTGGACAAGTATTTTCTCAGCTTCTTGGAGAAATTCTGCTTCTATGATTTGTCTGTTGACCTGGGTTGGTGCTCTGCATGCCTGCTTCTGCTTCTGTGCAGGTACAGCGGGCTTCTTGCGCCAGTCTGGGTCCTTTTCAGCGTTTTTTCTCGTCCGTTTATAGGACGTTATCTCTGTTCTATTTTTGCAAAGAGATATAAAACGCAGAACTGTGGCGGTCGCACGAAGCAGTCGCTCCCATCTGGAGAATCTGCTTGGCTCTGGAACGGCTTCTATGAAGCTCTTCTTGTCCCCTTCTGTGACAACGAAAGTTTTTTCTTCTCCCGTGTCGTTTGTAGTCGGAGGTTTCTCTGTGGGCCATAATTCGGGCCCAAGAGACAAAAAACTCGGCCCGCAGTACCACTCGTGGTCCGAGTTGAACCGCAGTGGCACGTCACGGGTTGCTGCATCAGCGATGTTCATCTTGGTGGGTATCCATCGCCAATCTTCGACTTTGCTATTGTCTTCAATAGCAGCTATTCGGTGAGCAACGAAAGGTTTGTATACTCTCGCTCCTCTTCTAATCCAGGTCAGTACGGTCTTGCTATCTGACCAATACGTTACTGACGTGGGCTTGCAGTCGTGTTCACTCATCACTGCTGCGGCTACGCGGGTTCCCAATACCGCGGCCTGAAGTTCGAGTCTCGGTATCGAAAGCAGTTTCAGTGGGGCCACCCGCGCTTTCGCCATAACAAGGCTTATTAAGTGCTTGCCTTCCACGGTCGTGGCCCGCCAGTATATAGCGGTAGCATATGCCATCTCGCTTGCATCAGTGAACACATGCACCTGCATTTCTATAGCGTCGCTATATCCAGGATAGCATCTTGGTACGCTAACGTTTTTTAGTTGGCGTAAATGTTGTACCCAAATTTTCCATTGTAATGCTAGGTCAACATCTAGCCTCTGATCCCAGTCGACGCCTCGCCTCCATGCTTCTTGCAATATTTGCTTCGCCTTGATGGTTACTGGCGAGGCGAGTCCGAGTGGGTCGTATAGCGACGCTACTATTCTGAGCGCCTCTCGCTTGGTGGGCGCCTCTCGGTCCAAGATACCCTCAGGCAGACGCGCGAGTGTGAGGTTGAAACCCAGCGTGTCTTCGCCTGGCCTCCATATGAGGCCGAGTATCTTTTCCGACGTATCTATATCTCCAATGGATACCATCTCAGTTTGTATGTGCGATGGGTCCATTTTTTCTAGGAGCTGCGAGCTATTTGAAACCCATTTCTTGAGTTCAAACCTCGCCTGTAGGTGTATTTTTCGCACCATACTAGCGACTTCTGCCGCCTTCTCGATAGTTCTATAACTATCTAGGTAGTCATCCATATAATGACTACGTAGTATAGCATCCACAGCTTCAGGGTGCTTCTCTATATATTTGTTTGCGTTCCAGTTCTTTGCAAAAATTGCTGTGCAAGGCGAACTGGCTGCGCCGAAAATGATGGACGTCATTCTATATTCTTCTGGCGCTCCTTCTCTGCGGTTTCCCCTCCACAGGTAGCGAAGCGCGTCTCGGTCTTGGCTCCGCACCTTCACTTGCATGAACATCTCCGCTATGTCACCGGTTATTGCGACGCAGTGGCGGCGAAACCGCATCATTACGCCTGGCAGCGACTGTAATAGGTCGGGCCCAGTTAACAGGAAGTCATTCAGTGACATTCCTCTCGATTTGGCGGCAGCGTCATGTACGATGCGAAGTTTGTCTGGCTTCATTGGGTTGAAGACATCGAAGTGTGGGAGGTACCAAGTTTTGCCCGGCGTGCTAATTGCGGGTGCCCTTTCAGCGTACCCTTTCGCTATTAGCGAGTCCATCTGGTCTGAGTATCTTCTTAGAAGTTCCTGGTTCTTGTCCAGCTTCTTTTCTGTTGAGACGAGCCTCTTCAGAGCTGTCTCAAAGCTATCTGGCATCTCAGCATGCTCATTACGCCAAAGCATGGCGGTTTCGATGTGTCCATTCTCTAATTGGACAGTTGATCGATTCAAAATGTCCTCTGCCCTTCTTGCTGGGTCAGAGGCGGGTCGCTGTGGGTTTATGCACAACGATTCTATGGCGAAATGTTCGCGCAACTGATGATCCAAATTGTCATCAGTTGTTATTCTATTGACATGATGTACTTGTTGTCGTAGTAAACTACTGTGCGCGCCATGTAGTGTCCAACCCATCGCTGTAAGTGACGCAATTGGTTGGTGTCTTGGACCTCTGCGAATCTCGCTGGCCAATAACAAATGCCAGTTGTCTTGGCCGACGAGTATTTTTGGCACGCCATTGTTGTACATCAACTCTTTTCTCAAGTCGGTTAAATGCTTGCAGCGTGCGACAACCCTATCGCTCACTGTTTGTTTTGCCAAGCTGAGTTTAGGTATAGTACGTGCTTTAAATTGTACCCTTCTCTCTTGCGGGCTAACCAGCGTCACCTTGACTCTTCTTGAGCATGGGGTGGTGAGCATGGTGTTGCCTATCGCACCGATCTTGAGCGGGTCCACAGGGCCCTCTGCCCCGACTTGCCTCGCGATGTCTTCATCCATCAGCGAAACGGTGGACCCATCGTCTAGGAGAGCGTATGTTGCTACCTCTCCCGCCGGTCCGATTACCCGGACCGGCACTATCTTGAGGTACGCCTGGCTCGATGGTGACCCGAAACTGGCCACCGTTTCCTGAGGATCCTTGCGGGATTCAGGAACATCGGGCTTCTTGTTGGCTTCCCTCTGCTGTTGCTTCTTCCTATGAAGAAGCCGATGGTGCGTATCTCTGCACCCGTCTTGGCCACACTGTTTTCTCTTACAAGTGTGGTTGCCTCGTCGATGTTGAAGGCAGCGATAACATAGATTGTGTTTTTTCGCTAGCTCCCATCTTTTCTCGACAGCTACGCCCCTGAATTGTGCACATCCAGTGGCGTAGTGATGTCCCACGTCGCAAACACGGCATTTTCCTACCGGTTGGTCCGTAGCTATATGCGTCCTTTGTGTGACGCGTCTGTTGGTGTTCGCCTCGGCCGAAGCGATGCCTTCGGGTGGGGCGAATGGACTACAGAAGTGTGCCTGTTCAGATATGAAATTACTGAACAATGAAATATCTGGCACCGATTGGTACTTCTCCGAATATGATCGGTACCATTGTGCTCGTAGCGAATTGGGTAACTTCTCTGTTAACAATCGCATAAGCTCCGCGTTCATAAGGTAATGACCCTTTTTTAACGCGCGGAGCGTGACTACAGCACCTCTTACGCGACTTGCAAACGCGCAGATGTCTCTTGGTGACTCACTGCAGCGCGGCAGTCCGCGTAATCTATCTGTTTCAGCTTGCGCTATGGAGTCTGGACGGCCGAACTGCAGCTCGAGTTCCTTCATGATGTCATCGGGCCTGGCATGTCCGATGAGTTCTGAGCTGACGGTTTCCATTGCACGTCCATGTAAGCTTCTCCTCAGCCTCGCTGTATTCTCGATGTCCGTAAAGTACGCTCGAGTTGTCTCATATATGGCCCGAAATGATAGCCATTCAGTATGAGAACCATTGAAATTCGGCAATGTCATGACGAATTTCGACGCAGAGGGGTTCGGTTGGTCCCGCTGTTCTATTTTCCTGTCGGCTAGCGACGCTATAGCGGACGTCAACTCCGTCAAGAATGGACGGAGACTATCCCTCTGACCTCCTGTACACTCAGCTGACGCTGCAACTGGAGGCTTTCGCACTTCTCTCTCCTTAGGATGCTGACCTTCTATTTGCGATTTGGTGGCGGCCGCAGTCAGGGGTCTATGCATAGAATTTCTGGTTCCCCCTTCAACGACGTTATCCTCCTTCTCAGGCTGAGGTTCTGGTGCCTCTTCTAGCCATGAACGCACGTACTCGTCATTCGAGTTTCTGTCATCCAGGTATTCAGCTTCGGAACCCTCTTCCTCCGCTCTCTGAAGTGCCAGTTGTGCAAGCTCCAACTTAATTTTGAGTAAGTCTTCGCGAGCTTTGTCTATGTTTTTTCGTGACCGAGTCACTCTAGTTGACGGCGGACGGCTATGTTCGATACGGGCGTCACCCCGGGTAGTCATCGGCATCGCTGTACGTCTGTCTTCTTCGGAAATCTTCTCTTTCTGAGAAGGTTTCAATGTTGTGTCTGAAGCTCCTTCTAATCTGGTTACTCTGGTAGAAACCGCTTGATCAGTTTCTATTGGTTGATGCGTCGGAGTGCTTTCAGTTTGAGGCGCTAGATGGCGCTGCTCGTCCGACGGCTCGGTCCCTTCGGTTGTGGAAGGTGAACACGGCGGCAGCTCATGTCTGATGCCAGCTGGCTGATCCAACTCCACGGTCCATGCCTCCGGCGTCTTGCCTTTGGATCTGGTTATCGGCATTGTTGTTGAAATATTTTCTTTTGAAAACTCGAAGTTAGTTTTCAAAGATAAGTCCCAGTTCCGGGCTTCAGCGTTCAAACCGACGATCTCCAGAAGTTAACCTCCACTTCGATTGACTATAATTCAATCTTCAAATAAAAATTCACTAAAAACTTACGGTCAGTGATAAGTCTTCAGGAAACTTCAGGCATTTGCTATACAAGTTTATTTTTCCCATAAACGTGTATGTTCTATTTGATTGACTATAATTCAATCAAATTCTAAATCACCGAAAAGTCAAGGTTACTTTTCGGTGGTGATGCTTCATGAACTGCTTGTCCAAAGCATCAGAGCCGTGCATCAATCTTCCGAGCACGTATCTTGCTTGATTGAAGAAAATTCAATCTTCAAATAAATCACCGAAACGTCAAAGTTATTTTCAGTGATAGTGCTTCAGGAACCGCTTAGTCAGTACATCCGAAACGTATCTAAGTCTTCAGAGTACGTTTCTTCCATTCACTGACGAAAATTCAGTCTTCAAAATTTTCCTGAAAACATAGGGGTTGTTTTCAGTCATAAGGCTTCAGGAATTATTCTTCAATCATCAAGGATGCACATCAGCCTTCTAAACGCACGTCTTGTATTTTTCTGACGGGCGCTCGTTTTTTAAACAAATCGCTAAAAACATAAGGGTAGTTTTCAGCGATAAGTCTTCAGGAACTATTCTTCCGCGTCAAAGACGTAATCCAATCTTCTGAACGAGTATTCTTGGTTGAATAAACAAGCGTTCAGTTCTAGAACAAATCACTGATAACATAGGGTAGTTTTCAGCGATAAGTCTTCAGGAACTATTCTTGGGGCTTCAAGGATGCGCATCTGTCTTCATACAGCATTTTGCGGCTCACAGAAAATTTCTTCTATTTTCTTACAATTATTGAAAAAATAGGGTATTTTCAATAACTGTCTCCAGAATTTTACCTCTTGGATCCAGCGGCAAATAGGGCACGTAGGACTTGTTCCCTGCAGTGCACGTCGATTTTTGGTTTATTTGTGAAATTAATTTCTCCAAAATTCGAAAAATTAATTCCACCACTGTTTCTTCCTGACGTCCTGGGGCGCTCCAGACTTCGAATTTCGGCTCGAACGGGTCAACGTTGTGTTGCACGTAGCCGACTTAATATGCAGGCACCCAGTTGTTTTTTCTGGATCTACTGTTCCCGACGTCCTGGGGCTCTCCAGGCTCCAAAATTCGGCTCGATAGGACCATTAAATGTGCAGGACGTAGCGTGTTCATTGGCCCCGAGAAAAGAAGGGCGTAAACCTTCTGGCCATTGCCGCTGAACGCCCCATCCACATCAACGAAAACAAAGGTTCTTGGATGCCTAGCTGCTGCAGTGACGTAGGGTTGCAAATCGACTCTAACGATTCAACGATGTGTTGGGTGTACTCGAGTTATTTCCAGATTCCGGGTTGCCTACTTCTGGATCAGCACTCCTGGTGTCCAGGTTCCGAGGTTCAGCTCGACAGGATCGAAAAGGGATGTCTTCATAAGGGTTGAAGTTGATGAATTAAATGAAACACTAAGTTATTCAGTACACGGCACGATTCTAGGGCTCTCAACAATTTCTGAGACGTGATTCTATATAAGAATTACTTCTTATTTACTAAGACAAGTACAAGCGACTAGCTTTGGATGACTACAAATTCTATTTTGGGCCCGGGGGTTCTTTATACCCTCGCATCGTGCCATTATTGAGAGCCCCGCAAATTCTCGCCGAAAATAATTTTTATTTATGTAAAAAACCCTTATACATATTTGGTAAATAGGGTTACCGCACCCCTTCCATGGTGCTATCAATAGCTGGATTCCTTCGTACTGTAACACAGTAATGCCCCCTATCTATGTATCTAATCAATATACCTAATTTCCAGGTATTGATAGCTTCTCTAGACTATTTCCATGAAATGAAAGGACAATTCCCTTTATTTCCCAGTTAAAACCTTAATAGCTTTTAACCTAGCCTAAGGATATCTATAGGTTGGGTTGACCTGCTGGTGCCAATAGCAGGCTGTCTGTTGACGTCTAGAAAAAGCTTATTTTCGGGAATCTTCTATGGGATATCATCCCTTATGTAACGAATCTATAAATTCCTAAGTCATTTCACCGACTTTAGGACTTCCTACTTAGGCTAACCAGACAATCACCGCCTATTATGGGGATTCTGGTAGCCAATAGACCACACTTTACATTTCTAGTGTTTATGTAAGTCTATCTAGGTCATATGCACATAAGGTGCCTTGATATGTACAAATTTGATAGCTGGTCACTTTCTTTGCGCCCAGCTATCAGAGAAATTAGATATAAAAACACTAATAAGATTGGGACAACACGATGGTGCGTTTAACGGGCCATCGGGAGGTCCCCAAAAATTCCTTATTTTCGGAATTCCCAGGGGTGTATAGTCCCGGGGAGTGCCAAAAACTGACTAAAAATTACATTTCCAGAAACCTATTTTCTGGAATTGTACTTAAACTACTTGAGCGATTTTCGCTCCAAAGTGATGGCTTGGTAGCTAGTCCAGCAAGCCATCCGAAAGTACTTACACCATGAGTACATCTATTCCCTTCATGGAGTTATTCCACCTGAAGGGTCTACAAATTTCAACGTTTTACGTTGTTTACATTTTTCACGACTGCTTATCTCGTTGACTATCCAAGCGATTCTTCCCATCTAGAAACCGCCTGGAAGCCCTTTTAGCAGGCTTTCCAATGGTAGTACTTTTACCAGTACACCTATATGTTTCTAGGTACTTAGGGCACCTAAAACCGTAAGCGATTGCCAAAAACCAGATAAACAGCAGTTTTTCTATTATATACTGACTTGATATCTCAAGTAAATGGGCTTTATATAAAAGACTACGCTAACTATGAGGTGTATATAGGCTTCCTGTCCCGGTCTAGGTCCCCCATATACCCTAAAATGACCTAAAACCATATATTTGGTGTTTGAGATATCAAGTCAATATTCCTATTTACATAGCAGAAACTATGTGGTCTTCACATAGTTTCATCATTATGTACTGATTTCATGTCCAGTACATAGGATAAGCCCTTAAAAACATGATTTTAATTACTATAATATTTTCAAAAACCACCAAAACTATAAATAACGTGTGGTTCCCTCTCACGGTTCATTCGGAACTAATCCGTCGCCGAGCACAGACGTATCGTATGACAGAAATTTATGTTTTTTACTATGATAACTCTTATCAGTATGCTTTCTAATGATTTTACTCTGTTAAGGGTGAACTATTGAACCCTATAACATACTGACAAACACTAAAAACATTATACTACTATCTCAAAAAATGTAGGTAAAATTTTAGTATAAATATAAACGTGCCTCTAAAATTCATTTTAGTATCAGGTGGCGCGCCGTGGTAAGCAGACATGTCTACACATACAAACTTCAATTTCTATGAACCATTTAGTATGGTTGATGACGCTTCGTCGCGAACATATTGCAAAAAACGGCAAAAAATATTACGTTTATTGTATGGGAGCCCCACTTCTATATTTATTTTATTCTGTTTTTAGTATTTGTTGTTATAGCGGGAACAGAAATAAATTATGCGTGAAAAAAATTCAATTGTCTAGCTATCACGGTTCATGAGATACAGCCTGGTGATAGACGGTCAAACAGGCAGACGGATCGCGGAGTCTTGGTAATAGGGTCCCGTTTTTACCCTTTGGGTACGGAACCCTAAAAACCACAACAAAGAGATATCTACCAGAGAACCAAACACAGAAAAGATAGATGCTAACTACAGTACAGTCAGTGTTTACGGGCAGTACACACGCGGTCGTCTGTAAGCACGGCTAAACTTTAGACTTGATTAAGAGCTGCTACCGTTACGCCTCGGCTTTGAATTCGTTAGCCAGGATTTTAGGAAAGCCTGTGAATTTGTGTTGTATGTTTTTGTATGGTATTGTTGCTTAACTAATCAGATCGGTCGGTCGGATCAGTGATCGGATCAGTATATTCCGTTATATCTGTAGCGATATGGATTTTTCAATACAAATACCAACCGTATTTGACACTGTCTGTTTGTATAATCATGACTTATGTAGCCAAGTATATATCATGTACTATCTGATTTAAAAAAAAATGAAATTCTCTGGGAATATATATAGGCTTGATGTCATGAGTTCTATAAGCTTACTTACTATATTTGCTGTTTAGCAGATTCACACATTACACACCGTAAATAATATAGACAACCAATAAAATTTTACTCTAAAATCAGTTGCCCTAACTAAACTCACGAAACCGTGATATTATTGCAAGAAAAGCTGAAATATCGTGGAAATAACAGTACCTACCTATTTCTATTAACTTTACTTGTGTGACGTGGATTCATCGAGTGCCGAGACTTGAAGCATAGCGTTTGGCCAAATAGCATTAGGGATGCTAATGCCTCTCGGGGGAATGCCAAGCATCAAGCATCAATCACCTGTCTCACAAATGCAGTTTAAAGGATAAACAGCTTTGGGTGAAAACTTCTCTACTTATAACAAAAGAATTAGATAGTGTAGAACTTCCGCTTATGTAGAAGATCATCATATGTTTTTGAAAATCTAAACCTAATAGATACATAATAGGCAACCAAATGTGTGACCAAACTTATTTCCTACGGAAAACGAAAAAAAAATGCATGCGATTTAAACTTCAAACCCACAATAATCAAAATTAAAAACAAAACTTCAAATACCGCATTAAAAAAAAATATAAAAAATCAGATCGAAAACAATCTTCATAATCATTTATTGGCCTTTTTTAAAAAAAATATAATAAAAACAACATATAATAAAAAAAACATTAAATATCAGGTCAATAAACATTAAATACCAAAATAAGTCCAAACTATAAATCATTAATTATAAATCTTAAGTTACCTCATCTAGAAACAAAAAAAAATACTAAAAAGGTCATCATAAGACTATCTATTCAAAATTATATTAGCAACCAGTATCGCCACGTAATCAGATAGAATAATAGAGTATTTTCTTTAAACTCAAAACCCAATTCCATTTTATTTTAGCTACTAAACCAAAAAGAACTAAAGAGAATTCCAACAAAACGTTTCTGCTGCTAACAAATATATTAATTTTAGAAGCTAGTTCGAATTTCTGTGGAAAAGCGTGAAGTGGATCAATAAAGCCACTTCAGCGCTTTACAAAATTAGACGCTATTATCACGCTTGAACTGACTCGCTCGAAATGTTATTGTGAAGCCTGTAAATATTTGAAATTTTCTATGAATAGTATATATTTCTATGCACTATAAAATACGCAATATATTCTAGTGTTCATGAATGCTCACGTACTTTATTTTTACATAATTTGTAAGAATGATGCGATATTCGATATATTTTCATTGAATTTAAAAGTAAATTTCTCAAAAACCAAATTGATTCAATTTATAAATCAAACAAGTAAACCTAATAAATTGAACATAACCATGTCATGTTTCATGTCAGATACAGCGATTGAAAAAGTAAAAGACACAAATTTCTTAGGAGTTACAATATATCAACATTTAAACTGGAAGGCATATATTGAAAAAATTCATAAAAAAAATATCCAGAGGTTGCTACGCATTGTCAGTTATGGCAGAAACTACAAAACCAAGTGTTACTAGAAATGCTTATTTTGGTTATTTGTACCCACTGTTAACTTATGGTGTCATATATTTGGGGGACTCGACAAACGTACAATCCACATTAATTCTTCAGAAGAAATTTCTTAAGACATTATATAACATAATATATAGTACTGAATCATTAAGAGATGTCTTCATAATGGAGGGTTTCCTGACACTGACTGATATTTAAATACTCGAATAATGTTTTTTTGTTAAAATAATATGAAATATTTTAATTTCAAATCAAATTCGAAAAGAAACATTTTGAAACAATACAAATTTGACATTAATTTACCGGAAATTAACAATATTATGTATTATAAGTACTATGTTACTGCTATCCGTGTGTACAATTTGTTACCGCCAGCAATTAAGAAATTAATTGAAAACACATTTAATATAAATTAAATTGAAATAAATTTTAATTTATAATGTATTTTATAATCTGCATGAGTTTTTTTGATAAAATTTAATATTTGTAAGTAACTAATTTCTTAAAATACTATTGCATATCCTACTTGGACGGTAGTCTGTTAAAATTAAAAATGTAATATTTATTAATAAGAACTTAATGTACACAGTTACGGAATAAATATATCTATATAAAGGTAAAATCTGCCAAACCTTTTTGCAATTATGTTGGGGTTGGCATCCAGTCAAACTAAATGTAGCTGTTGACCAGTATTTCACATGCAGGATTGCCTGTCTGACCCCCACAACAAATAACTTGATTGGTACCACTTTACTCCATTAAAAGACTGGTGTCAGATTATCTGGCTTCTGTAATCTTTCTGTTCTTCATAACAACTGTCAAAAATCTATAAATTACAGCTGGGACTAACTGCTTAATGCGCTTTCCAGGACACAAGGAGTCTCGATACGTAACGGGCGGTCTCCCATCCAGGAACCAACCTCGCCAAGTGTTGCTTAACGAAGACCTGACCAGTGCGGCTGTTATTATCTACTCGAGCCACAGTATAAATATACAAACAGTATGGAAACTACCTACAAACACTCGAAACGGAACACTCACACAAACATGCGCACCGATGAGACCCCTAAGCAGCGTTCGCGTGGTCACGTATAAGTTAATCCCCACGTATACTGCGTGCCCGCTCTGACGAGCGCACGAAACGTTTTCGTCCAACCGCGGCTCGCGTAAGCTCCCAAAAATTTAAAAAAATTAAGCCGTAATGACAAATTAAAGATCGATAGTGCTACAAGTTGTTGTGTGTTAATATTAAACTGTTTTCCGTGTTTTAAACTGTCATCCTTTGCTGAGATTAACCGAATCCATGAGTTTACCTATTTAAATTGTATTTGCAAGCTAGTTATTTCATTTCGATTGATTGATCACTACAGAACAAAAAGGTTACAAAAAAGAAATTAAAACAAACAATATTAAAAACATTAAAAGTTTCAACCCTATTGCTTCAATGGAGCGTAGGTAATTATTTTATCTACTAGGCTTAGTTTCCTTACTGTTTGTATATTTATACTGTGCCTGAGCTCCTCTTGTACTTATGAGCGCTCGCGTACTATTTGTATTTAGGACTGACTTGATATCTATCTATCAATGATAAAATGTCTGAAGGTAAAACATTGTTATCTTTTTAATCGCTTAACGATTTAAGCTAGTAATTGGTAGGGTTAATAAGTTTTACTAACAACAATAAATATGGATTAGCACCTGTCTAAACTAAATAAAACTATAAATTAATAAAACTACCATAATTACACAACTTTATTTTATACATTTCTGACGTTTTATATTTTTTTGGAAATTTTTAATTATTATCTACTTTTTATAAATTTTTGATTATTTAAATTTTAATTATAACAATCATTTTATTTTGAGTTTTTATTTGTTTATAATTGTTTGATGTATGTGTAACTATGGACTGGAATTGTGTCTGAAATAAATAAATAATAATAATTTATCTTTCTGGTTATCCGAAAGAAGTAATAAATATTTATTTTCGTGTTACAAGCAACATGCTCTCTTTCACAATCCCATAATATGTTGTACTATTGACAGTCGGATGTTACCGCCGATATAATGTGACTTTGTCTACAGCCCCAAAATGTATCCACTTGTATGTGTCAACTATTTTCTTAACGTTGCTCGGCAAAATTCGTGTTTCGTCAGACGTCGGCTTTCTGTCCGTTAACCAAGTACCCGACCAAGTACCCAAAGCCGACGACTGACGAAACACAAAGTTTGCCGAGGGTCATTAAGAAAATAGTGTACTTTAAGGGCCTCGTCATATTTTCCAAATTAATCAGTAGTGTTATTCTGTGAAAATTTAGGTAAACTGACCATGAAACCGCACTTGCCCCACGTGGTGGATTATGGCCCATTCTCTCTCTCACAGAGAGGAGGCCTGTGTCCCAGCAGTGGGAGCTTTAAAAGGCTGATGATGACCATGAAATGAGCTGTCAATCCCCTTCAATTAGTTTTCACGGCGAGATGTTGAGAGCATCGACCGGCTGATATTGACCCCCTAAATACACCTAGGGGCTAGCTAAGTCCTTTTCAGATCCATGTGCAGGCTTTCCGAAACCCGTTTATGATCGCCACTTCAGACGCTTTCCAGGCTTACCTTCCATTCAGAATTTTCTCTATCTAAATCTATATTTTTAGGGTTCAATAGCCAAATGGCAAAAAACGGAACCCTTATGGATTCGTCATGTCTGTCTGTCTGTCTATCTGTCCGTATGTCACAGCCACTTTTTTCCGAAACTATAAGAACTATGCTGTTGAAACTTGGTAAGTAGATGTATTCTGTGAACCGCATTAAAATTTTCACACAAAAATAGAAAAAAAAACAATAAATTTTGGGAGTTCCCCATACTTAGAACTGAAGCTCAAATTTTTTTTTCATCAACCCCATATGTACGTCTATGGATAGGTCTTCAAAAATGATATTGAGGTTTCTAATATATTTTTTTTCTAAACTGAATAGTTTGCGCGAGAGACACTTCCAAAGTGGTATAATGTGTGTATGTAACTTCTAAAATAAGAGAATGAAAGAACTAAAAAAAATATATGATGTACATTACCATGTAAACTTCCACCGAAAATTGGTATGAACGAGATCTAGTTAGTAGTTTTTTTTAATACGTCATAAATCGTCAACCGCAAATTACCAAGTACGGAATCTTTCGTGCGCCAGTCCGACTCGCACTTGGCCGGTTTTTTACTTCACTACACATCACAGAATTGATCAGCAAAGTACCTCCCCTACAAAAACATAAAGTTCCTAGTGAAATGCAAGCGCGAGCGGTATCGTTGGCTGCAGCTGGGTGTAACAACTTAAAGTCGTGGCGCTGAGAGCGAGTCACGAATCCCAACTAGCTAGTGGAACGATTTACGAAATTATTTAGTTTTGTTCTGGAGCTGATGGTAAGTGTTTTATAAAACTGTGTGAAAACAAACGCATGTTTACGTACTTTTAGGATAATAAGGCAATTAATTGGTTAATTCAATTGAGAGACTTAAGGCAAATAAATGGCCGAGAGACAAAATACGACAGCGAAACGTTGACTCTTTATTGACGCCAATCATAATAAAAAAATCATATCCAAATCAAAATATTTTTCATTCAACTAAACCATTTTAAGGTACTTTTGAATTGTCAACAAAAAAAAACTAAACTGATTCTAGTTGCACATTCACAAGCATAAGTAGGTGTCCAAAAGTAATCCGCATCTTGTATCTTAATCTTAGGTAGATAAGTCATAGAAAAGACCTTGTGTTTATTGAAGAACATATTTTAGTTTTTAACCGACTTCTTTACATCAGAAATGATTACTGGACACCTTTTTCCGCGTCATCTTTCCCTTTCTTCGGTGTACATTGCAACTATAAACGGTGATACCATATAGCCTAAGATCCGACTACAGAAATCTGCAGACTGTATTTCGGTGAGTGTGCTCAAGGACTCCACGACCTCATCCCATCTAGACGCACTGCAAGTTACCACCCTTACCTGGTTGCCATTCCACCAATTCGCACCAAGCGCTTCCAAACATCCTTCCCAAAAAGCGGCTAACTGAGAGCTATTTGATGTGGCATACGTTACAACGATTAAGGAGAAGTGCCTTGTGTTTTGTGTTTTTAACTTTGCCCAAAGTTGCGGCGAAGATACGGCCAGGCATCCCTGCAGTAATCTATCCTACTCACACTTATAAAAAAATTAAAAACACCCCTAATACAAAAACTTCTAAATAAGAAAAAAAAGCCTCGTAAAGCGAGTACGAGACTGTTTTTGCTTTTTAAAGGGTTTTGAGTAAAATGCGAATAACTTTTGAACGGCTAAATCGATTTTAATCAAACATAGCTAAGAACACTTTCGACAAATTCACCTTTAAACAAAAAATAAACTATATCAAAATAGGTTCATTCGTTTAAGAACTATGATGCTCCCCTATTTTTCGGTCAGGGGTTAAAAAACCATTATATAGCCTCAGTTTTATTCTCTAGATATTGTAAATTTTCCAGAGGTTCTAAGAGGAGGTAATGGTAGTGGTAACGGTAACTCATCAAATATATTACGAAACTACAATTTAATACTCAACCATCGCAATCCAGAAGCTCTCTCATTTAGTAACAACTGAAAGACTGCACAACAAAAATAAATGGCGGCGGCGAGTAAAGTTGTCCAAATGAAGAAACTTGCCGAGTTTGTAACTGTCCTGCAAAGCGGTTATGGTTGTTCCGAGTTCCAGCGACATCAATCAGGAAAGGATGGTTTTAAGCATTTCCGCTTAGTTCCCGACAGAGCACGGAACTGCCGTGCTTCTAAGAATGTTGTAAAAGTCTGCAAGTTTTTTTATTAATCAAGTCTCAACATGTAAAAGAATCGACACATTAAAAATGCCGTGCCAATAAATTGGCTGAAATTTTGGGCAATATGGACTATTCTGATTGTAACCGTGGAATACAGATCGGATATACTTTTTATCTCGGTAATATCCGTTCCCTTGTGATATGTTACAATTTGCGACTTAAACAGTAAGTAAGTAAATAATAATATTCGCACTCCCGCAATTTATACTGATCACAATTTTCAGTTGACATAGACATAATTATACAGTCATGGTCAAAGTTTTCACAGACCATTGTCACAGATGACACTTCCTGACTCGCTCGGGTTTATTTTGACAACGCCGACTAGCGTGTCCCCCGATGCTCCTCGGTACTCTATGGTACCCTGTACTTTCCAGTTCTAGATTTATATTTGAAAACTAGTATTTGCTTGGTGCGCGAGCTGCAAGCAGCTCGCGGCTTTGTCGTGTTTTTGAGAAGTATTCCTTAACCTACCCTACACCTACCCTACACCTACCCTACACCTACCCTACACCTACCCTACACCTACCCTACACCTACCCTACACCTACCCTACACCTACCCTACACCTACCCTACACCTACCCTACACCTACCCTACACCTACCCTACACCTACCCTATACCTACCCTACACCTACCCTACACCTTCCCTACACCTACCCTACACCTACCCTACACCTACCCTACACCTACCCTACACCTACCCTACACCTAACCTACACCTACCCTACACCTACCCTACACCTACCCTACACTTACCCTACACCTACCCTACACCTACCCTACACTTTGTTCCAAAAAACATAACCCTAATGTTTGCTTGTCGTCGCCAGGCACTGAGTTTCGCTTCACCCACTCAACCTTCGTTACGCTACGGAGGTCGCCGGCTCGCTTCGCTCGCCACCTCCCCCCTGCGCTGCACTCGGTCTCGTAGGTTCGCTCCACTCGGGATCCCTACGCTGAATCCGTAAAAAAACCAAAAAAAAAAAGATTCGCCAAAACGGGGGGGGAAAGGGGGGCGAGGGGGTCAACTTTGAAAAATGGTTTGTTTGTGACTATAGCATTGCCCCTTAATATGAATCTGAAAAAAGAAATGTTCCAAGTCTCTCAACTTCCGAGATCCGCTTAAAGGGGGGGAGAAGGGGGGCGAGGGGGTCAACTTTGAAAAATGGTCTTTACTTTTCCGACCCTCCCCTAAACGAATCCGTAAAAAACAAAAAATACGGGTATCTTAGTTTCCGAGATACGATAGAGGGGGGGAGGAGGGGGGAGGAAAAGGGGAGGTTTGGGACTTTTCCCAAACTCGCGAGAGTCACTTGTTTACGAATCTGTCAAAATATACCCACCTCCCCATCCACCATCTGGGAGAACAATTATGTCAATGAGTGAGTGAGTCAGTGAGTCAGTGGTAATGCAGTTTTATATAATATAACTAGTATTTGCTTGGTGCGCGAGCTGCAAGCAGCTCGCGTGTTGTTGTCCCTACACCTACCCTACACCTACCCTACACCTACCCTACACCTACCCTACACCTACCCTACACCTACCCTACACCTACCCTACACCTACCCTACACCTACCCTACACCTACCCTACACCTACCCTACACCTACCCTACACCTACCCTACACCTACCCTACACCTACCCTACACCTACCCTACACCTACCCTACACCTACCCTACACCTACCCTACACCTACCCTACACCTACCCTACACCTACCCTACACCTACCCTACACCTACCCTACACCTACCCTACACCTACCCTACACCTACCCTACACCTACCCTACACCTACCCTACACCTACCCTACACCTACCCTACACCTACCCTACACCTACCCTACACCTACCCTACACCTACCCTACACCTACCCTACACCTACCCTACACCTACCCTACACCTACCCTACACCTACCCTACACCTACCCTACACCTACCCTACACCTACCCTACACCTACCCTACACCTACCCTACACCTACCCTACACCTACCCTACACCTACCCTACACCTACCCTACACCTACCCTACACCTACCCTACACCTACCCTACACCTACCCTACACCTACCTTATGTTAAGAACCATAAATATGCATTGAGCTGGCAACACTATTGTCGGCCATTTCCTTCTTCTTTCTGTATCGTTCAGTGTGTGTGCATTGCCTTGCCTTTAATAAAATTAATTATTGAGAAAAGGAACTTTTAATTATCTCCGAACTCAAACATTGGTGCCGAAAATTGTAAATCTCCATATAAACAAGTGGATCAGTGCGTATTTTGCGGTAATTTCGGCAATACAAAGTGCCGGCCGCGAGCACGCCACATTTCGCGACGAGTTATATCCGCGCGTGCAATCGTCATACAAAGCTATTTCGCTATAAAATACATTTCAATTCAAAAAATAAGGCAAGGCAATTATAATCAACTAATCAAATACCAAAAATATACAAAATAAAAAATCATCAAGTTTCTTCGTTGTGAAAAAAGCGCAGGCGCTGGAGGTTACCAAGCAGCCATTTTGCTTGTATTCTACAGACATCTTCGTGCTCTCTCACTCCCACTCGCTGCCACTCGTACAACATTCGTTCGTTCGCTCAGTTCATAGAATCATCTATGGTTTGACGTCACGTCATTCATGCAACGGTTTGACATTCATATCTGTCATCTATGTGTTTACATTAAATGTCAACAGACGACGTTGTTTGGCACGAAAGTTTCGAAGAAATTAAAGTAGACAAGTTCAATTCAGACATTATGACGAATTTGGAAGACCTAAAAAGGCTGCGAGCGGGGCGTGGACAATGCAAATCATATTTAACAAGGTTGGAAAGTTACTTCTCCGATAAACAACCTAACTACGAAGACCTCGATCAGGATGAACTTGATGTTAGAGAGCGGTGCCTCCACGAGCAATACAATAAATTTCAAGATCTACAGCTACAGATACTCTGCTTGGACGACAAGGACGACGAGTCAGGGTCCCTGGACGATCGCTACTTTCGCCTGTGCGCAATTATCAGGCGATGTAAACAAAGTGTCGGTTGTGTACAAAGTGAAAGTGTAGTGAAGTCGAGGAGCGTTAAATTACCTGCAATAAACATAACACCGTATGATGGTCGCGACTTCAGTGGTTTTCAACCCTTTATAGATTTGTTTATGGCTGTAATTGACAAAGAGAGTAAGCTTACCTCAATCGAAAAATTATACTATCTAAGGACCTTGCTCAAGGGGGAGCCTCTTCTAATAATTGAAGGATTGCCTGTAAGTAATGAATCATACAAATCTGCACTTCAATTGTTATCCAAAAGATACAGTAATATATCATTGTTAGTTTCATCCCATGTCGGGATCATACTTGATATGCCATCCATTCGGCGTGGGACAGCCCAACAGTTGAGGGATCTAACAACCCGAATAAGACAGCAGATAGCTGCGCTTCAAAACTTAAAGCTACCAATTGATAAGTGGGATGCCATTTTGATGTGCATTATTACACGTAAACTGGATCCTTTAACTGTTCGACTGTTTCACTCTGAAAAGGATTATGCCACTGTGATGCCATCATTAAATGAGTTATTAGAGTTTCTGGATAAACGGGCAGTTTCCATGGAAGTCAGCCCTATGTCTAACGATAAACCGAGGTCAAGTGGTGTAACCTTAGCTGGTGTGATCAATGCCAACCAGTCATCTGCTTCTAAAAGTTGCAATGTATGTAACAACACACATAAATTGTTCAAATGTCCCAAGTTTATACTCATGTCAGTTGAAAAGAGACTTGAGCACATAAATAAAAACAAACATTGTGTTATATGTTTGGGTATGCATCCGCAGAAATGCCGTTACCAGTTCAAGTGTAGCATTTGCAAGTCAAAAGACCACAATACTTTGCTTCATGTGGAAGGCAAGAGTAGTGATGCTAAGCAAGAGAAAGAGGTAAGTTTATATTCCCATAAAACTTTAACAACTAAGGTTTTATTGCCAACAGTAAAGCTATTGGCATCGGATGTCCATGGCAACAAAATTATTGTGAAAGCATTGCTTGACTCAGGAAGTCAAACATCATTTTGTACCAGCAAATTAGCAGAAAGATTAGGCATTGAACAATTTGTTCTTGAAAGAAACATAGCAACATTGGGTGATCAAGTAAACAAAATAAATAAGGCTATAAATATTACTGTTCATTCTTTAATACAAGATTTTAAAGTTAAAATCACATGTTCCATTATCCATCAAATTACAACTCCTTTACCACAAAGGAAATTTGAACTTTCTAAATTCATCATCCCTACAAATATTACATTAGCTGATAATGAATACAACATTCCAGGAGTAATTGATATGCTTCTTGGAGCGGACATCTTCTTTCGTGTAATACAAGATGGAAAAATTGAAGGAGGTTTATCAGATCCAATCATGCTCAACACAAAGTTTGGATACATCATTTCAGGTGATACCTTTCCTTGTTGTAACGTAGCAACTAGTTTGCATGCAGTAGTGAGTTCTGATTTGGATCACATTGTTAAAAGGTTTTGGGAGACTGAAAAGGTTCCAGAGGTATTCCAGGAGTCATTACCTGAGCATGCTCAAAGTGAGAGGGTGTTTCAGGAGTCTGTCTCTCTACAAGATAATCGCTTTCAAGTTATGCTTCCACTTAAAATGAGTCCAAATGAAATTAATACATCAAATTCGTTTGCAATCGCTTTGCAACGTTTCTATGTCTTAGAAAAGCGTTTTTCTAAAGACCCTATGTACCATCAATTATACATTGAGTTTATACATGAATATCTAAAATTGCATCATGCAATAATTATTAATACAAATGATGACTCACCTGATATTCAACCTTTATACTTTTTACCACATCATGCGGTTATACGCAATGATAAACTTACAAATAAATTACGCGTAGTGTTTGATGGCAGCGCTAAGAGTCATGACAATCCAAGTTTAAATGACATACAGTGTAATGGACCAGTCGTACAAAATCAATTATTTGATATTTTAATTCAGTTTCGCATTTTTAATATTATTTTAATCTGTGATATAAGACATATGTTTCGTCAAATTTATGTACATCCTCAGCATAGGGTGCTTCAAAATATTTTGTGGAGAGACAGTCCTGAACAACCTCTACAATGTTTACAGCTACAAACCATAACTTATGGTTTAAAAAGTTCTTCCTTTCTAGCGACAAGATGTTTAATCGAGTTAGCTAGAAGGTATGAGCATACATTTCCTTTAGCAAGTCAAGCTATTATAACATCAAGTTACATCGATGATTTAATATGCAGTGCAGCTAGTTATGAGCAGGCAGTACAGTTAAAGAGTGAGCTTGTTCAGTTGATGAGTCTAGGAGGCTTTGAATTACACAAGTGGTGCTCCAATAGCATTCAATTGCTATCAGACATTCCAAGGGATAAATTAGGTTTTTCTCAGCGTGATCTAGATCAGGACAAGCTTATAGTAAAAACCCTAGGACTTTCTTACGACGCCAGAGATGATGTATTCAAAATGAGTGGTGGCATGGTAACCTCTCTTGAGACTCCCACAAAGCGAGGTGTTTTAAGCTCAGTCAGTAAATTTTTTGACCCCTTAGGATTTGCTGGGCCTATTACAGTTAGGGCTAAAATTATTCTTCAGCAAATTTGGCAATACAACCTAGAATGGGATACACCCTTGCCATCTACATTAAACAAAGTATGGTCTGACTTTCAGTCCGAAGTGTCAAGTATGCTTGATCTAAAAATACCGCGTAACTTGCAGCTTTCAAAAGCAGATGAGTCTGCCTTGTATGGTTATTGTGATGCTTCTAAAGAGGCCTATGGATGTTGCATTTATGTAAAAATAAAATTGGCTGGTGCATACTATGCATATCTACTGTGCTCTAAATCTAGGGTTGCTCCTTTAAATTCCAAATTAACCATTCCAAAACTTGAATTAAATAGTGCGTTGCTCTTAGCTAAACTTATGTTTAAAATCTCTAAGATATTACCTAATGTTAAAATAATTAATTTATTTTCTGATTCAAAAATTGTTTTGGCTTGGTTGAGTTCCAGTTTGAATAAATTACCAGCTTACGTAGCTAACAGAGTCAAAGAAATTGCTGATAAGACAGTAGGTATGTCATGGTATCACACGCCAGGTGTGTTAAACCCAGCTGATGTATTATCCAGAGGTGCTAGCCCCCTTGACTTGCATAAAAATAAATTATGGTGGCAAGGCCCCGATTATTTACAATGTGAAAGTAATTGTAACTTTTACACTTCAGTCATTGAATTACCAATTCAATGTTATAATATTGTAAACGTCAATCATAGTGTCAATGATGACGAATGTATTTTTCCATTATTTACAAAATTTTCTAGTCTCTATAAAATGCAAAGAGTAATTTCGTATGTTTTACGATTTATTAAAAGGTGTAGGCGCCTTGAAACCGATGCTGGGAATTTTACTGCAAAGGAATTAAAATCTGCGTTAAATATTGCAATTAAAGGTGTTCAAACGTTCTATTTTCGGAATGAGATTAATTTTTTAGAAAACAATAAACAAATTAATTCAAATTTAAAATTATTACATCCATTTATTGATGGAGATGGCCTTCTCCGCGTAGGGGGCAGGCTACAAAATTCAAACCTATCCTTTGCAAGAAAATTTCCAGTCATCCTTCCGAGCAAATGCCATTTAACTAGAATTATAATACAAAATGAGCACCTATCATTGTTACACGGTGGTTTAAAATTGTTATTTTGTAACTTATCACAAAAATACCATATTGTTAATGGTATACGCGAGATAAAAAGTGTCTTGCACAAGTGTATTGTCTGTCTAAGACACAAAGCTAAAGGCGCAGAGCAACTTATGGGCTCTTTGCCGCGTGATAGAGTCACTCCTGGTAGAGCCTTCGAAAGAGTGGGTTTGGACTACTGTGGACCTTTTGAGGTAAAACAATCATCATTGAGACGGAGCGTGATATCGAAGGGATATGTTGTCGTATTTGTTTGCTTCATTACAAAGGCTCTACATTTTGAAATAGTTTCAGATTTAACCACGGAGGCCTTTCTAGCGGCATTAAAGAGGTTTATTTCTCGCAGAGGATTACCTTCTATTATACATTGTGACAATGCTTCCACGTTTAAGGGAGCCAATACTAAACTACGCGAGCTCTACCAATTACATAATAATAACAATTTTCAAAATAAGGTTCAAGATTTTGCATCAGTTAAGGGCATACAATTTAAATTCATACCCGCATACAGCCCGAATCACGGTGGTTTGTGGGAATCTGCCGTGAAATCAGCCAAATTTCATCTAAAAAGGATTAACGGTTCTAGAATACTAACTTACGAACAATTTCACACGGTTTTATGTCAGATAGAGTCCATATTAAATTCAAGACCATTAGTTCCGTTATCTCAAGATACTTCTGATTATTCATATCTAACGCCTGGACATTTCCTCATTGGTTGTGCGCCTTGTTCCTACCCTGAAGAAGAACTGACGGAGATTCCTGCAAATAGACTACGACTTTGGAGATGTTGTGAGCAGATACGACAACATTTTTGGAGGGCATGGTCAAATGAATATTTGTCATTGTTAAATAAGCGTACCAAGTGGTATAAGGAATACCCTAATATCAAAGAAGGTATGTTGGTACTCCTACGGCATCCAAACACTCCACCCTTTCGATGGCCTACAGGTAGAGTCTCAAAAGTGTTTGTAGGATTAGATAAAATGGTTCGTGTTATAGAGGTAAGAACAGCTGATGGCAAATTACATACAAGAGCTGTCTCTAAAGTAGTTATTTTACCCATAGAAAACTAATAATAATATGGACATTAACTGTTCTTGCTATAAGTACTAGGTATTGCTTCAATATATCTTTATCTTATATCGATAACTTAAATTATTGATTTAGCATTTATCATAGCGTGATACTTGTTTCCACGCATCATTATAGTAGTGCAATTATGTAACTTCATTTTTTTCATTTCATTTATAAATAACAGAGTCAAAATTAACTTTCATTACTTTAGTAAAATTATAACTTTTATGTAATATTCTGTTTATACGAATTTAAAGGCATTTTGGCCGCCCCAACTTATGTTAAGAACCATAAATATGCATTGAGCTGGCAACACTATTGTCGGCCATTTCCTTCTTCTTTCTGTATCGTTCAGTGTGTGTGCATTGCCTTGCCTTTAATAAAATTAATTATTGAGAAAAGGAACTTTTAATTATCTCCGAACTCAAACACCTACACCTACCCTACACCTACCCTACACCTACCCTACACCTACCCTACACCTACCCTACACCTACCCTACACCTACCCTACACCTACCCTACACCTACCCTACACCTACCCTACACCTACCCTACACCTTGTCCCACGCGGCTTCGCTCCCGTCAACTGGCTACGTACCTACCCTACTCTACAACTACCCTACACCTACCGTACACCTACCCTACACATACCCTACACCTACGCTACACCTACCCTACACCTACCCTTCGCCTACCCTACACATACCCTACACCTACGCTACAACTACCCTACACCTACCCTACACCTCCCCTAAACCTACCCTACACCTCCCCTAAACCTACCCTACATACATGATTGCATAACTGAAACCGTTTACGCAGCGCACGCAACGGAAGCCCTCAAAAAGTAAAATTCTTTCCCGTTTTTGCAACATTTTTCATTTATGCTCCGCTCCTATTGGTCGTAGCGTGATGTTATATAGCCTATAACCTTCCTCGATAAATGGACTATCTAACACAAAAATAATTTTTCAATTCCAACCAGTAGTTGCTGAGATTACCCCCTACATACAAACTTACAAATTTTACCTCTTTATAATATTATAGTATTATAGTATAGATGGAGTTATAGTTGACAGTCGTCATCGTTCCTAAATTTTTACTGTTTAGTGCTGCAACACCTAAATTGCGTAAGACACAGCAAATTAAAAATTTTCTTAATTGCATTTTGCCTCATTTTGGCTAGGTACAGAACAAGCCTAAAAGGGCCGAAAGATTCTAAAGTTGCAACCGTGTACCGGAAAATGCAGCGTTGGGAAGTCTCTCACAAGGTGGACCGATGACCGGTGCACAGGACCGAAAGCTTGGGGAAGGCTTCTGTCCAGCAGTCACAGCTATAATGATAATGATGAGCAGGCAAACAGTCTCATCTTAATTTGCAAGGACTCCAAAAAAAACTCCTAAAGTAATGTAGAAAGACGTCAAGACCGTTTCGTTTCAAACCGGTTTGTATAATCTCATTAAAGTAGTCTGAAGTTCCTCGAGATTGTAACAGTGTAGTGGTAAAGTGCTACGACTTGTGCCAGAGTCGTTTTATGTTAATTTAATACTAGCTATTTCTGCGGCTCCAACCACGATATTTTTACTTCTAATGAAATATAATGAACCTTTAAAATAACCTTTTTACTGACTTAAAAAAAAGGAGGTACTTAACCAAATTCGACACGTAACATTATTGGAATTGCAATAATGTTACGTGCAATAATTACAATATTTACATATTTTACTCTGTATAGGCTACACGCGTGCCAAATTATAACTTATTATCTAATGACTGTCGAAGCACGGCGGTGCATTAAAGTAAATAGGGTTTCATAGTAAAGCTTATTGTTTAAATTCTTCTGTGTTTTGACTTCCAATTAAAATTGTAAACGAGAACTGTTGTAGTAATAAAGGCATTTAGTTGTTAAGACATTCTGGGAAATGAACTCTGTTTTTGTAATTTTCCAAAAATTACAAAAACGGTTGTTGAAAACTTGATAAAATGTCTGTAGTTGAATCATGAAGATTAAAGTTGGCAATACTTTAGCTGATGTTAAGATGTTTAGGCTTTCAAGGCCACAAAGTTCACAACTATTTCCTTTAACGCGTGGAGTCACCGCTTATTGTTTTACCCTGAAAAACTGCCTAGCCTCCAGTCTTCTACAACAACTCGTGATAAACTGTTCTTACTTAACCACGCCCGCCACCGCACCCGCTTTCACCCTAGCAACAGTTTACACTCTGGACTTCATCGTTAACTGCGTCAAAGGAGAGCAAATAATTGTGTTCATATAGCTTGCGAAAGTCAATTTAAATTAATTTTGTGTTGGCATAACTTCCTCACTTTTCAGTGAATGTCTGCACTAGTTTATTC